>OX602123.1:3963080-5163080 GCA_951449985.1 Falcaria lacertinaria | reverse complement strand
TGATGCCACGACGAGGTCTGGATGGCTTAAGAGCGTCACAACATAATGGTCGCGTGAGTCGCCACGAAGACGCGGAGGACTTTCTGCAACCAAAGCTGAGAAATAAGTTTTATTTCACATTTTTGGTTACAACAGGACGCAAGGCTCACACAAAATGTTTATTACATAAATGTTTGTCTTGGCAGGAATCGAACCCGCGACCTCTAGCGTTATACTAACCACTAGACCAGCGGTCTCGTCCAAACGAGGTGGACGATGATGCGTACGAACAATTTGTGAAAAAAATGCATCATCAATATAAGAAATGTCGTCGTTATATCTCAAAACACATCTAAGTGTTAAAGCGTGAGGCGCGTCGAGAGCCTCCGATTAAAGCTTCTCCTGGGATTAGAGCCGTTCACCTGATCCATTCAACTCGTTTATTGAACGATCTATTTTATTTTTTCCTCCCCTATCACCTATTTGCTCTTTGATGTTCGCAATCGTTCTCGTTATTGAGGCAATCTCGATTCCTTTACATATCGCAAATGCAATTGGCGTTATATTGTATTAGAATTTTAGTAAAAAAATTTGTTTTTGTACATCCTAGGGCGTTGAATCTGCCATTTAATCTTAAAGTGGTGTTTTAAAATATAATCTTGAAAATGGTAATTGTGTTGCATCGGAATTGTTATTCAATGTAGTAGCAGATTCTACGCCCAGTTCTGATGATAATTGCAGGTATCGCGTTACATATACTGTACGCTTGTTAGTATCATAGTTACTTCTATTGTACCATCTCGTTAAAACTTGGCAGTGATATCAACACCTTTAGTTGGCTATCCACTTCACGTTATAATGTATTTATTATACTTGTACGTAGTATATTATCTACTCTGAGGTTATACTCATGCTCGCACAACAAAATTCACATATTGAAAGTTTATAACTTGTAACTTATATATATCATCACACCAAGCCCTCACGGGGTAGGCAGAGGGTATAGAGCGCCATTTCACTCTTTACTTACACACCTCTTTTGCTTCTTGTACAATCATTAATCCCTTCAAACCTATCCGCCGGTTCCGAGTACTATACCTTTCCATCATTGACCACTTAATTAATAATGCGTTATTTCGCATTGTATTCTTTCTTTCGTCACTCATTCGTTCTATATGTCAAGACCAATGATATTATAATAACATGTGTGTCAAAACTCTTAGCGAGATTTAGTTATTAATCTGAGTCCAATCCAATTTTGAGATCTATTGTTATTGGTTTATTAGATTCTGTGAGCACGAAGCAAAGCAACCTCTAAAAAAATTGAGACACAACCACTGCCGGTTATACAACATAACATGGATGCCCGGAGCGAAAATGTAAATTACCGAAAATATAAATAGACATAAATAAATACCATAATAATTAAACGTAAATATTTCACCAAGTCAGTTTTTTTATTCGGTTATATATTTGTCACGAGAGTAAGCGAATGAAAATAATCTTTGAATGCTTAGCGAATAGCCAGTACCCCATATTCTTAGCGCTCACATTTTCTTTAGGTCGTTATTGATTAGCCTGAGTCTCTAAGATAAATATGCTAAGGCCCAACGATGTAATAGTGTCCCGAATGAATATTAGATAGCGGTGGATAAGTAATGAAGCAGGGAACAAACAAAGGCTTTTATCACGTCGTGAACTTAGAGGTCTAGCTTTCCCGATAATCAGATCATTGATTCGTATTTTATTTGTATCCTATAACTTAACAGTTTAATACTACCTTGCAGGTAACTTTATCACAAGTGATGATGATAGAATAATAATGTAGTTAATAATTTGGCAAGTCCCTTTTAAGGCCGCACTGTAAAAAAATAATTGAGTTTTCGTAACAGTGCTTAGGTCAAGGATAAGAAGCAATGGCGACGGTAAGAAGTTCCACATTGTTCAAAACAAACCGTATAATTACATTTGAATGTTAAGCTCAAGGAAATTTTGTTAAAAGAGAATAATACAAAGTTTGATGTGACCGAACCTGCTGCGGCGGTAGTACTTGTTTTATTAGGGGTACCACCCGAGTACCTACATTAAAATACGTTTTATTAAATTTATCTACAATCGCGCTATTTTACGATCATGTTATGGTCTATTAATGGCGTTGTGTTTTATGAACGTGCTTATCATAAATTGTAAACTAATGCCAACAGGAGGGCAGTTAAATATTAAAAGAGATTGCAGCGCATAAAAGTTCGGGTATACGAGCTAAAGCATCCTTACACTTGTCACTCGGAAAGTGGAAGAAGGTCCTGGAAAAATAAAAACTAAAAACCCCGATTATAGATTTGGCCCCCCAAAGGACACCTCCAGGGGATCGCGACCCACATGTTGAAAAACACTGCCTTATAGAATGCGTTCCGTAGAACGGATTCAAATGAAACTTGGCAAGATATGAGTTCATACTACTAGGAAAACATAGGATACTTTTTATCCCGAAATTCAGCACGGTTCCCTTGGGATAGGGTATAAAAGTCAAATGTGTACTTGGCTGTAACTCCAAATTGAACATAAATAAAATAACCCACGAAATTCTGAACATTTACCGAACTGCTGGACGCGCATCACGCCGGAACTACTGTTCCTGTACGGCGTGATGCGCGGCCAAGAAACAGACAGGCAAACAAAAATGTAAATTAATACTGATTTGGGCTCAGTAGGTATCGAATATAGAGTACCCTAGTACCTTTTCTAAATTTCTTCAATGTACAGAATTGGACCTGTGACAGTTTTATTATAAGTATAGATTTAACCCTTGCATGACGGAAAACTTGCTGCTTCATCAGGAAGTAGTAGGTTTTCCGCCAATTATACATTTAATCATCTATCCACTGCTTCTCCCATAGCATTCCTAGATATTACGTATATTATCTACTCTGAGATATTTCATTGACATCTTATATAAGATGAATTAATCTCCGTAATACGTTGTGATGTAGTTTAATTTATTAAAAGCTCAAAGTGACCGTTGTTAACATAAAATTCACGTACAAAATGCATTACTTATTGCTCGTAATATTTCTGTACAGTAAGTTGTTGTTGAATTACCAGCTGTCTCTTTAACATGAACAGCCAGATGTGCTAAGTGTTTCCATAAAGCAACGGTATTTTACAGCGTGGCTTTAATTGAAATGCGCTGTAATTACAAGCGAGTGAATTACGTTGTTCATAAAACATGCACTTTGCAATTGTGTGGTAAATTAAGTACACTCCATCGGAGATCTATTCGTTGCGAGTTGTATTTTAGCTCAACAAAGGTTTTAAAGTTACAGTGATCAAAATTTACAAACACACTTCGTAAAATTATTATTGAAACATAACACATGCTTTATTTGTAGCGTTTGTTTTGAGATGAAATTATCAGTATGAATACCAAATCACTTTTTTATTCACAGTTTAAGTAAAAAATCGAAGTCAGATTCGCAGTCGTTTCCAAAGATTTACTGCTAGTATTTTTATGCGATAATTCCGGTTCAGTTCTACCCCGAGCATGGGCGTGGACTACCCTCTTGTATACCGCATTATTCCCTACACTCACACAATACCATTTCATTATAACTGTACACATGCTCACGTTTTACGACCTTAATAACCTCCTGATTTCCTTATTTGTTTGCAAAATACTTCAATATAACAAGCTAATATTAGGTAATTTTGGTTTCGTATGCTGTAATTTATGTCTTTTACAGTTATAACATTCGAAAATACCAATTGTGCGTACCTATTAAATATGTCTGAATTGCAATTTTGGTAAGTCGTGAGTAGATAATATTCTTATCTCGGCTCCGATATCTTTATATGGTGTTCCGTTTCGGTTGCATCATACGTGTATAAAAATGTATAATTGTGCATTGTGTTTGGACCACCCACTTAATTGAGATTGTTTTGCTGTTTTTTTATCTACCTATATTGTCCCACTGCTGGGCAAAGGTCCCTCCAATACCCTCGACTGCTGTCGACCCCCGGCTATGCTTGCCCAATTTATACCCGGTGGTTTTGATGGGATGCAAGGTAAGTGGTTCCGATTTTTTCTCAATGTATTTCGTCGATTGTATTTGTGAGCAGTGAGCTTTAGTCTGTATTTTCGGTATCATTTGTACAGTAGGCACATTTAGTGACTGATTAATTGGGGCATCAAGGATAAAGGGATTAAAGGCCGTTGAAACTAATGCTGTAATATGGCTTTTGGGTTTAGTGATTTCTCCTTTTAACACAAAGGAAACTTTTGATGGGCCTATTATTGATGTGCTACTGCTTTTGATTGTCTCCAGAAAAGACAGGAAGGTTGTGACTAGGTAGGTTGCAGGATAAATAAATATTAATGAATAAAATTACGCGCCGTTTTTAAAACGGGAAGTGATTCAATAAAACATGTTATTTCCTATTCCAATGCTTTTAATGAATCACCAAAACTGTAAATTCACCATCACTTTGGTACAAAACAACGAATAAAGCTAATAAATGATAAAGTAAATTAAATTTAAATTACACCGTACATAACAATAAAATATTTTGCCAACAAAGGCAATATCAACAAAATTAAATTTGATTTATTAAGCTCTACGTTTTAGGTTAATAAAATACTAAAATTGACTTGTTCTTGTGAAACAGACTACTTAGTTAATTCTCCAAGATTTTAAGTTTTTACCTATTCAGATTACGGAACATATAACTTATTCTATTAATATTTTAGAGTCAGTGAAGATTAGTTATCAAGTAACGATAAAAGGAAGTATTACTGGGTCAAAGGTATTACAATTCTTCTACCTTACAAAATAAGTGTGAATTTTAACTAACAACGACAAAGGTCCCATACGTATTCGAGAATAATTAGAAATTTGCTATTTAATTATTTTAACAATTAATTACTAATTTACTTTTTTTTGTTAACAGTATACTGCAGAAATCCAAGGAAAGCGAGTACTGGGCTCCACAGTTTAATATCTTTTGATAATATTAATATGACAGGAACAGAAATTTGTGAAATATTGAATTTTTAATTTAGCAACAAATAATTTCACGCTAAATATTAAATTGGTTATATTTAAATATGTATCTACATTTTATCAAATCATTTATTGCTTTACGAACTATTATATCATACAATTTCTACATAGTTCTTACAAGAAATACATATTTACACATTCGCGGTCACACTATCCAAAACGTTCCGATTATTCTCAGGCTGAATTTGACACAAGAGGTCCGGTAAATTCGGCCGGTATCATACGGAGGTTGTGATTTGTTCGATGAGGTGGTGTTCGCGGCGGCAGGGAGTGCGACAAGAGCCGGCGCGCGGCCACGTGGTGGTGGCGCGCTGGGCGAGCCCCTCGGGCACGCTACGCGAGGACCGCAGCGGCGGCGCGCGCCGGCAGCAGTCGGGGCAGTGCATTGCCGAGCAGTACGAGCGGTTCAACGGGGCTGCGTACGATAGCGACTTGGGTAAACGTGCACCGCACGCAGGCGCGGCGGCAGGCCACGCGCAGTACGCTGTAGAACCAGCCACACTGCACGCGCACCACGCCGGCTCGCATCGCGGTGGAGTTACGCACGCACAGCCCTCTGACGATACGGGCGCTGGCGCAGGCGGCGGCGGCTCCGGTTCCCGCTTAGAAAACCCCACGAAGAAGAGCATGAAAGCACCTGCCAGTGTTGCCGCTGTAGAGAAGTAAAACCCCGCCCTTGGAGACTGCTGGTTTATATAGCCGGTCATTGGGACACCGACTATCACAGGTATCGCTTCTGCCCCTTGCACAAAACCTACATTAAAAGATCAATTTAATTACATAAGCATGTTCAAAAGGATTTACATACAATGGAACAGGCCTTACCCCAAACTTTGGTGAAATGTCGACCTCTAACACGTTCCATCGTTAACATCTTAATTGAATACAGATACCCGCCCAAGCATAAGCCGTACATCCACGCGAAGAGCACATATCCGTGATATCCTTCAACGCTGCTGAGTGCTAGCATCGAAATACCTAAAAATATTTTATCAAATCTTATATTTTTATATATTTATATTATTATTTATAGTACGAAAAAAAATAGCTTACCTATGCCGAGCATGGCAGTCTGGCAGAGGTACTGTTTGGAGACTAGGCACTGTGCTGAAGGGCGCACCAGCACGAGCCCAAAGCCGGCACATCCCAAGACTGCGGCGAACCCAAGAAACGTCTGCAGCAACACCAATGCGCTCTCTTCTAAGCCCTCTTGAAACCCTTGCAAAGCCTATTATTCAACAAGTGTATATATATTGACACATTTGTAATGATCCGAAAGCAATCTTATACCGTCTTGATTAATTTAGCAGCAATCATTTTGGATAGCAATGCCAGTAATTTAATAAATAATAAATAATGATCGGACATTATTACACCGTGTGATATGCCCATCTCTGGCCTCACACTGGCCTCAAAGTAAGCTAAGTTTGTGGAATGGGAACCAGACAACTGATAGAATACTTTTTTTGTTTAAATAAATACTTATAACACATACCAAACAAAGATTTGTTGTAACAAAAAATGTTTTTTCCATACTTCTAGGGTATGGAAAAAACATTTTTTTATCACATAAATGTTCGCCCAGGCGGTAATCGAACCCGCGAAACCTATCGTAGCAGACAGGTATACTAATATACACATCTTAAAAAGCAAGGAACTAATCCAACCATTTCCAATTACACTTACCAAAAAGAAGACGGGAGTGTAAAGCCCGAAAGCCGCTAGTCCAGCGGCTAACAGTAAAACTTTAGCCGGCCGCGACTGAAGAGGGCTTAAATCAATGAGCGGCAGCCTCTTCATGCCTTTCTTCTCTTTCACCTGCCACGGAATAGACTTTTATTATTTAAAATTTATTTACAGATATTTCGAAATAAATTCAGACGCATTACATTTAACAATATAAATAAAGTTTGAAACCGATTGCTTTGAGAGGAAAATATTCCGAGAATATCTATCTTGCTTGTTTTAGAAAAATAAAGTTGTAGTAACCTTTCGGCGTTGATTTTTAAGATGTAAAATAGCTCTTCGCTGTGGATGATAGAGGGAGGCACTTCTGTAGACACCGCTGAGGAAAAAGGCGAGGACAAGTACCCCGGTAACTGCCTGCAGGCCTAATCTCCAGCCGAGCTTGCTGCGAACACAAACAATCAAATAGATTGCGATGTTTTCTGCTAGATCAAAGCAAATATTGGTATGTTTGTTACAGTGTTTCTTGTCAGTTTTCTTGCGAGAATGATGTTTATGTCCTCTTAGAATATATTTTGTAAGTAAAATATTACTTATGTATTTTGATTTATGGGTACCTGGAAATTTACGTACTTACCTTTTTGCCTCTATTGTATTCTTAGCAAATACACAAGGCAAAAAGGTAATAATAAGGAATGTCACATACCCAACAGCTTCTTTGTAGGCGACACTGAACAGTGCAATGCCCACCCCGCCGCCAGCGTGGGCAACTAGTTCAACGAACTGACGCCTCCGTCTGAAGTAGGCGCCAAGCACGAGCCCAGCTGCCTCTCGCACCAGCCCACAGCCCACACCCAAAACTACGCCTATTTCATTTACATATTTTAGTATCCAAACAGTTCGCGATCTAAACATACATTGAAAATATTTAGTGATTTATGGACTAATTTTTAAAACTTTTTCAGTTTTGTTAGTTGTTCCCGCGAATCGAGAAGTAAGAATAGGCACACTTTCAAGGAATCAGCTATTAGTGCTTCAGCTTAGTGGAATGTCGATTGTTTTGTTTGATAATTAGACAATGGTAATCCCTATACATACATCATATAGGTTATTGGAGTTATTTGAACAGTTTGACTGGAGCAATACCTTCAGCTTACCTTCAGAACAGGACATAACAACCTAGTAACGTTGCTTCTTCGTAATGTCATAATGCTATGAACGAGAAAAGAACACAACATATTATGTAAGTAACTTCCTAGTGATACCCTAGAATTGCAGGCGTTCTGCTATGGTAACCTATTACAATTAGGCGGGCCGTAAGCTTGATTGTGTTGAAGAGTGTCTTGTCTACAGGAGGATATGTATGTACGCGTGCAAGCTTACCGTATTTTAAGCTTCTTTGTCACGTCTGTATGTTTCAGTATATTTCTAAATAAGGATATGAATGTATGAAGTATAATTTCTTACAAACAAAGTAAGTAGCTTACCGTAGCTAAGTAATGTCTGATGCAGCTGCGTAGCGAATGATGTGAAGAGACAGGCGAGAGGCAGCAGGAGCCCCCCCAGCAAAGCCACCAGCCTAGGGGAGCGCCGGCGGCCCGCCACCAGAGCGCCCGCTGCCCTCGACACTCCCACACATATGGCGCCAGCCCACACTGCGGACACAACACTTTTTTAATCCTAGATGCTTGTTTTCAATAAAACATTCTTCGCGCACCGTACAGAACAAGCTGCAGGATCACTGGTTAAGGTCATTCATATTCATAAGACGGAAACAGTACGATTACCTACGAGGAAATATATATAGGTGGATCAGTCCCGTTTAGTCTTGTCTTATATTGAAAAACAATTCCCTTTACCATTTCTAATATCCTACATGACCCTATCTCAGCTATACCAGTGAATAAATATAATGTACCAAATCCTTTGACTAACGTTCCTAACTGCATTTCACCAGAAGCCTTCAATTAAAGACGCGAGAGCTTTTAGAACAACTCTTGGGATCTTATTTACGGCCTACTTATACGTAGTAGGTAGCCTCTTAAAGGCTCGACTTGTTTCTTAATGTTCCGTCACATTTTTCCCATACCTTGGCGTATTTTACTTCGAGTTAATTATAACACGATGACAATTCAATTGCAGTTAATTTTGTCATACATAAGTTAAGTAGACGCTGGTCCACGTTAATTGGCTCCCACGGACTAGCTCCCAGCAAGTCATCGCGACATAAAGTCCATTAGCCTCCTACGAGTCAGTAGTAACTTGGCGAAAGGGGCAGTCGCTCCAAAGTACAATTTTACACAATTAACACCATTTAACTTGTTGTGCATTTTGAAATATCGCTAAGCACATTATTCGTTATTTTTATTATCGTTAACATAAATTTTATAGCTTTTTAAACGTTAAATATACAATTTTACTAATTGGTCCCAGTTCAGTGTGTTCGATCAATTATATAGGAGACCACAGCATCCAATATAACAATATTGTTAGCAACAGATTTTATAATCTTCGATTTTCGTGAGTATGAAATGTAGTAGCCCGATTAGTAGTTTGTAGATGTCCGTAGTTCAGATACGTGTCTGATTTACCGATTCTGGCTGAACTCGTTAACGTGACTAAGTTCTAATTCCGGAGGCAGAGCTGCGTCCCTGCCAGAGTTATGTACCACCGGCCCGCCCACACCACTGACAACAAAGACGGCGCTCATAACCGACATTACTTCTACCTCTTAATATTCAACCCAGCTCGTGAATCTTACAAAATTAATTCAATAAATCAACTCCGCTCGCAAATTGGCAACGACTATGAAAGTCCGTTTATTTTATAAGCATTGTTAGTTGTCTAACGGGACATTTTGTTGTAAGCTGGCCGGTGCTTTGTTAGACTTATTGGGATGAGAAATGCCAAAAAAAGGAAATCATAACAAACAAGGAACAAAGTTAAGAGCTAGTGGAGGTCCAGCGGGCTCATTAAATTGGAGAGTACGAATGACAGTCATTAAAAGTTGTCAAGGTTAAGCCATTTATCTTAGATATAATTTAATTATGCTTTCATTTAACATTGTTATAAAAGTTGTTGTCGTAGTCGGTTTATTTAAGTATTTCCGGAGGGTTCTCGTTGATAGATTACTTTTCTACTCGCCCAGTTCCCTAGCGGCCTACGTTACGCATTCAAAATTGTTTTCTTCCTCAATCTTGGATTTCGAACGACAGAGAGTTGTTGTCATTTCCTCGTGTCCAACCCAAATTTATTATCTGTCATGTACTGTTATATGTAAATACCCATGTATTCGATACGCTGATATCACATTACGATGTGTGTGGAACTAATATTTTTCCTTGTAATATTAGCTAAATTACAAGTCACCGGAGGTGAGAGTGTTATATGTTTAGAGACATGGAGAAGATAGTAACCGGCATGATCAGCACTAGGTCCGAGGTGCCTGAGAGCGTACACATGGAGGGCCCCGTAGGCGAGTTGCAAGCCCGTGGTTAACAGATGTGCCAGGAAAGCTGCGCCGCACACGATCCATCTGTAATTGGAATAAACTGTTATGTGGGGTTATCATAATGTTATTCTTATAAGACTGACAAGGACTATATTGTAGGCGCGACTGAGTTAGTTGTACTGGATCTATAGTAGTTACAGGGTATAGGTAGGCTTAACGCTAATCAGGCTAACGACTTGCTCGTCTCGAAGACATTTAAATCGTTGTAACATATTGTCAATCAATAAAGCAATAGATGGGATTGATTTGCAGAAGAAGAGTATGTTAACCTTTTCAAAACTCAGCAGAAATATTTAGGTACGAAGGTTCCGACCAAACCCAATATCCGCAATACAAATTCGTTTATCGAGATGAGGATGGCCTCGTAATGTTGGTATTGATATCTTAATTCCCTTGGTGAGTTCGGTCGGAGGCTGATTTCTAAATTCCCTTGATGGTGGTAAATGTACTACAAAAATCTCATCGTGTCCCGTTTATGGATCGGGATGTGAATATGACGATTCCGTTGATGATCATGTTTGGCGGGGATGACCTGTTTACGTGAGAATTGCATGGGAAATTCGAGATTTGTGCTCACACGCTGTTTTCCTGGTTAGACCATTTACCCGCGATCAAACTCATGTTACGTATAATGCCTACAATCGTAGCCGCCATCAACGGGTAGGATTTATTTACTAACGCTGTTTGAGTATGTTGATTCACGTACTTAATTAACTATTCCTGTTCCGTGATCTCATACATGTTATATTCGGGATTTTCTATAGACTGATTTGTGTACTTTCTGGATCACATTTATATTGTTTAAAAACGGCCTCACTCTTTACGCCCGGTTTTTATCTATACCCGCTTTTTCTGCGTAAAAAGAATCGAATGTGTAGGAATGAATTTATTTGTGTTGCAGGAACGCTCAAAATAAATTAATTCTGTTTAAAGTTAAGATCGTCGAATACAAAATTTTACGTCAGAAGAGCCTCCACCGCTGAACATACTTATGCCCTCAGCCCTCTCCTAAAAGGACGCTCATATATTCCTGACACGAGTATGGATTTATTGGGTTATAAAAACGGCAATTGAATTGAGGATTGAAAATTATATGGTCAAATATTTATATAGGACGGGAAGGTCGACATATGCAAATAAACAAAGATCACTTGGTGGGTAGAGATGTGAACGTAAAACGTGATATTTCTGTACATTACCTAGCCTAGACGTACCAAGGTTTCTGTATATTTTTTAAAGTAATTTATGCTTCTGCAAAATGTAATAAATGCATATAAACGGGCCTATTAGTCAACTTTTACTGTTTTCAGAATGACCATAGAGCAGTATTCCCTATTATATTTAGCAAGATATATCGCTTGTGAAGCAGATACGGGAGGTGTTAATGATGAAAATAATGGACTGAGTTTATGATGGCTCATATTAAGTATCTTTCTAACAGATATTTTATTTAATATTGCTTTTGGGTGAAATGGTTTATCCATAAACAGATAGATAATAACTATCTTACAACTCGATATTGGCAGGAGCAGATGTCATAACAAAACACAAGTTGAAGAAGTATACCCCCATCCTCCTTCGGGGTAGAAGTGGTGCTTGATGGCTCTGGTGTCAAGCTCGCGGCGTCGTAGCGCCGGTACAGTGCGGTGAAGGGAGCGGAGCTCACGCTCACGCAGTGCGCCGCCGGATGACTCTTCTTCTCCGTCTGGCCAACCATCTGAACCAAAAAGCTTCAAGTTATTATGGTGAACTAACAAGAGTCTATTGACTACTGTTGCCGCATACTATCACGCGGGGTACTTTAGTACATAATTGTTCAATGCACGCGGGTCGTGTTCTTGTCGAAATATAATCAAGTCAGTAATTACATCTCAGAGAAATTTACGAAGTATTAACAAGTTGACATAACATTTAACAATTAAAACTGCAAGTATTATTATGAAATGAACATTGTATTTATAAAAACATCACCCTTATAAAACTATTTGAGTACGGCTAAGGTACATTGAAAGTTATTTAATCTTTGAATAAACAATGTTCAAAATCACTTAATCAAAAGCTACAATTGTTTCGCAAACACAATAAAAATATGAATATTTGACTAGTAATGCACTTGGGAGCCGTTGTATTACTACCATTGTTTTTCTCGTCTGCTTAATATCCAAGGATTTACTATTATTGCGGAGATTCTCTCAAAGACCGTGATTCAGCTACATTGTGGACAACATAAATCTCACTCCTAAGACGTAACAATGGCAATGTGGATTTTTTAAAGAAGAGGGTTCTTTCTATGTTCAGAGCTAGACTGAGCGGTTAAGTGCTTCACATCCGGCAAATACGACGTGCTCACGTCCGCTCGCCATAAAATTGGCTTGACCGTTGTTTTCAGTGTTCATGTTCAGAACAATAAATCGAGTGAGGGTAAAAATCGTGTAAGTTAAATACGTTTTTCACCGAGAATATTGTACATGCGCTTGTTTGCAAACAATAGCGTGCAAAGCGACCCATGTTAATGTTATTTTAATTACCTAATACTTGAATACCCGCTGGATATAAACCTTTACAACACGTGTTAATATATGAAACATTTAGTTACACTTCTTCTTTATCGCATTTTAACTTAAGTTCTAGTACTGAAGTAACCTGTAGTACTACCTACGGTAATTTTTCTTTTCGCGTGATCATTCCGCGGTGGCCACCGGGCTCGGATCGATTAGCCAACCATGTTTATTTTTATACTCGTAGCGTTAGTGTCTTTAAAGGCGAGATTAAGTACGCGTCCAAATAGTCGGGTAGGTGATTTTGGTTAATTACCGTAATGCGGCAAGCATGTGTAGCTGGTGGAGTAGTGGCGGCACCGGCAGCGGGGGGGCGGGGCGCGGGGCGGCGGTGGCGGTGAGGCCGACGGCGACGGCGACCACCAGCCCGGCTCCATCACCCGGCCATGGCTGCACCCGCACCCGCACCCGCACCCGCACCCGCGCCCGCGCTACCTGCTCAACCATCATGAATACGTTTGTTTATTCTCGTCAAGGCATCAAATTGGAATAAACATCTAAAATCCCTTTCTCATCTGTGGAATATAGGTAAAGCATATAACTTACTAAACATGGCCGCCTCATAAGTCGCCGGAATATGTTGTAAATCTGTATATTTTCTATAAAAATTAGATAGTGTACGAGAATCATAAATTAATGTCAAAAAGCTCTGAAAATTGCTGTGACCTATGAAGAACCAAAAACTGCCGATGGTCACGAAACGGCCCAAATTCCGTCTTTATGACGTCCTAATCTCCCTTTAGTATCATGTGCTTATAAGGACATAATCAAAGCTTATAGTATAGATAGACATAGTAAACATTTACAATCACTTTCTATTTAAAACCAGTCAAAAACGGTATAATAGTCTCGAAATGGAAAGAACAGCGCGTAACAAATAACAATCTGCATAATAGAATAATTTCTTTAAGATTTATTTGAAAAAGTGAAGAGCTAAAAGGGGCGAGCTTAGTGTGGGTGAGGTAAAATACATTAGCCAAGCTGATATATGAAGTGTCACCAGCTTTGATACAAACTGATTTAATTCACTCAGGTGATTCCCTACAGTAACAAAACAAGATTGATGCTTTGAAATGGTCAAAATATAATTCATGTAATTTTCCTTCCACTGCGCACATTTTCTCCGCAAAAATATTGAACGTAAAATAGAGTATTTAGGTTACTGTACCTATTCTGAAAGTCTCGGATTGGAGCTTTATATTTTCTAGTGATAGGGAGATATTGTTTTTTTCGGTAAATGGTTTTATTAATTTAATCAAACATAAATCACACTCTAAAAACACTTTGAATGTCAAAAGCATCGACCAACAAACAATATATATACTGTCTGTTGAGATTATCCCAACTTTTTTAGGCCAACTAATTTATAGAATTGCAGGAAATCAGTGTTCGTAACCTTTTCATCAATTTCTAAATAAGATTTAGTAAATATTAAACGATTCGTAATGCTGCCTTTTTCTAGAAATCATTTTTCTTACAAAAAGTTTTTAGAATAACAAGGCACGCTAATGATGAAGAACGCAATAAGCTAGGATAAAAAATTGAAAAGTAGAGGGCAATAATTTAACGAACTTACTTTATTATGTTTATTTCGCATAGCTTGGCGCCAGACGACATTCTCGAATGTTAAACGAAATACTTAATCGCTATAAAACGGACGATAGTCAACTGCCAGCAATTACACTAATACGTTTAAAAGAGATCGAGGCGGTCAGATAAGTTGATTATTAAGATAGTGCAGAGCTGGAGTCATTATCAGAATTAAAAACTTCAGATAACAATCTTAATATACGTGTGCTATCTGCCATCGACGAAGACCCTCTCAACTTGAATGGATTTTGTCGCAAATCTCGCGGCGTTAGGGTACCTACATTAGAGAGAAGTTACCGACATTAATTTACAATTGTTTTAAATATCTTAAAGGAATTTTGTATTCGGATTTTTTATTTGTTAATGAAAATGTAAGCTTCAAATTGTTCATTTTGTCCATGCCTTTTATGAAATCTGATTGTGAGTACATTAAGTGTTTTATGAAACTATGGACGAATATTAAAAAAACGTATAACCTGGCACAGGCGCACCGCTCCACGCCCTCGCTCACGCTGTAGACACTGCCGCGCCGCATCCGCTCAGAGGCCGCGCCGGTGTCACACACCTCGCCGCCGCATCGATGCCTGCAAGGCCCACTAAGCCCACTACGCGTTGCACCCGCGCATCCTCACGGCTCACACTCTAGCCGTTATCTACCATCCGCTATGAGTCCACGGCACCGCCGCCTGCCTCCACATCCTCCGTTCCGAACTCGCCCTCACTAATCCGATAGCGCTACATTTATTACCATTCTGAATTACCTGTAAAAACAAAGAACTTTTTTAATATATAGTGTGCGTACAATCATGTCCTTTATCATTTGAGATCCAAATATCGACGGCAAATTTTATCTTCGGGTGTCCTTGAAAATAAAAAAGTGTAATATGTGTCAACCCTCGGCCAAAATAAATGTTATATATTAAGACTAGTTTCTTTTTAAAACACGATTAAAACACAATTTATTATTTCAAAAATAATTTTATTATACTTTGTTAAATTGTGACAGGATTATTTCTACTACTGTGCCATCGCTATTTTTATCAAGTTACGGGCAAGATACACAATACATTTTTAAAGAGTGCGGAACGTGGTTTTCCTGGATATATTTGAGTATCGTGAACTCCCATTTTATCCCCTTTGACCCAAAAGGAAGGCATGCACAAAATTCTCTATGGTTTGGGAAATACGGTGATGTATAAAGCAGTTTCCCCTCGAAAAGTGGTTACAAACTTTAACATATTTATTGAGTTAAAGACATATGTAGTTAATGTATGAATGATGATCTATGTGAACGACTCCAGACGAGACCATAGACTCGGTATCCCGAACTACAAACATTGGCCGTATCCGGTCAGCCGGTGGCAGTGTTGCTCTAGTAGAGTTCTCTACCTATACCAATTGGAAACGTCGGGGTTATGTATGTCTGTATGTATAATACTATGCTCGTAAAGTGTGTATATATGATTAGACTAGGTAACAACGGTAACGACAACTTAACGCCGTGTAATATATGTATAAGCATGAAAACAGTAATGGTCTCTATGTAGAGCGAACGTGCTAACCCGAAGTGTCATAATTTGCATTGAATGCGATATTGCGTGCCGGAGTGAATAGAGAGTGATTCAAACGAGTATCGGTGATACTATTAGTGGGTCGGATACACATAATAATAATGTTTAGATAATGCTTAATTTATTGGAATCACAAATAATAATCTTATACGATGTTACGGTGATACTCTCCTATTTCTTAATTGGAGATAGATAGTTAGCAAAAAAAAAATTCTCATTTGCTTTCCTTTACATAAAGGCTATCTATATTTACATAAAGGCGTACGATATTTTGAGAAGTCTTGAAACTTTGTTTAGTATTAGTAAATGCGTATTTGAAGCAAGGAAGAAAGTAAATGCGCGGCAATGCAGTGCAGTAGTTTACTTATGAACTCGGAGAGTGTTGCTTGTTGCTAATGATATATTATGCAGTTTTCCATGACACGACTGACGCCGGAAACAATTTAGTGGACTACACGAAAATGTATGTAATTTATGAAAGTTTGGTAAAAATAAGAATTTATTGATTTGATTTTACAAGCATATTTCTATTCAGGTTTTAACAAAAGAAAGGCACGATTATAAGCATATATGTTTACAAAATCACCAATTGGGCTGTTTAGACTTAACTGAACCAACTTATAAAACGTCTCAACGCTTCGTAATACATTTTATTCTAAATCTTAAGTTTAAATGAACGAAGTTAAGACACACCTAAATTCAAACATGGTCAAAACAAACAACAATAAGTATGCAAGAAAGTGGAGTAAAAAGAAAACAGCTTTTCTGACCAAATTTTTTGAAATGTGTTGTCTCGGGGCAGTGCTCTCAAACTTGCTGTCGAAATATTTTGCAGCTGTGACTTTTGGTTAAGGGGAATTATGTGGTTGTTATAACCTTGAAATATTTGGCAACTCCATCTCAACAAACAGACCATATTAAGGCAATTCCCTCGAAAAGTTTCAATGCAGTATGTTCATAAATTTGCGGCAGAATATTTGGCTTGGAATGGAATGTTGTTCCGCTATTGTAGATATCGGGTTTCCATGTCGGGAAGCCACAACAGGTTTACGGGCTATACTGTCTACATCACATAATATTAAAGTCATATGTATACATACTACATATATGTAGACCGACTCCGTAGCTACAAAAGTAAAAAAAAAACTGTAAATATTACCCGATATGTTTTACCTTAAGATATTATCACAACCTATTATAGCAACTCTTCCGATGACAAATATAATCAAAACAAAATTTAATGAATTTCTAAGCGAAATAATATATTATCTACTCTGAGCTAATACCTACGCTGTCGGTTAAGTGATTAGTAATACAGATTTCATTTCAATGTGGAAGACTAACATTGTTTAGTGCTTGCCTCGAATCTGGGTGTTTCGTAATTCGTAACACGTTCTTATGCGAAATTAAGACACCAATGTTGTAAGTATTAGATAATCTTTATATTCGATGAAATGCGTTTTACATGCGTTGCCGACGATGTGTTGATTTAATCAAAATAAAGTTCTTTTCCTCAAATCCACGCGCACGACAACGAGGGTTAGTTATATAACATAATACACAATAAATATCCTGTACTTTTTTTTTTACGAAGAATGGTCAGTAGTTGCGACGTGTAAAGATAGTGGCAATGTCAATGGCATACAGTCGAAAAGTCGAAAGTAGAAGAAGAAAGTAGTCAATTTCATGAATATACTACAGAAAGTACGTTTACATCTTACTGGAATGTGTTCGTCATTCTGTAATGTATTTGAGCAATTAATTTGTATAAAATGCATTCAGGTCTCGTTCCAAGACGTCTGGACATTTGGTTAATTTATTGTAGCCATTATTCACGGGGGCCGCCGCTTCTGTGACGTCACACGTGCCGTTGTACGTTAAGCTTTTTCCTACTTTCCTAAATGGTTGGCTGATTCAATCAAATGTTTACCTCGTTAACCTTAATTGAGTGTATGATTTGTGAGTTCGAGTGGTACAAATGACGCGAGTGGCTGCCGAAACTTAACACAAATGGAAAAACTGAAAGTACAGTTACGAAGTTATTTAAAATCAGACTAGTTAGTTGAAGAATCACATTTGTTAATATTTTGAATCTGTTGGTCTCTGTTGACCACTTTTTACTCTGTGAATCTTTCCCCGTCGGGCACGTCACGAGCAAAGTTTTATGCTTTGAACTTGCTTTGAAGTGTAGGGAATATAAAATTTCGGCAAAGTTACAGTTTTGATGTGTTTTTAAGTTCATAGGTTGCTTATTTCTTATTTCCCTAGAGATGAGCATTTTATAAAAGCATTTATTTGGCTATACTTATGTAAAACCTGATTTTGTTTTTGTTGTTCACTGTCATACCTATAGACATATTATCCTAGTTTAATATTAATAGTTCCTTTCGACGGAATCCTTATTATTGATACCTATTGTAGGAAGTTCTTATATGTCTAATAAGCGATAAGTACCTATATTAAATTCATGTGCGTAACTGATTATATAACTTTATTATATAGTCATCAGTAGGTATACGGACGTATGAAAACACTTAAATGCGTAATACGGAACATTATGGCACGGATTAATGGTTATTAACGTCCGGGCGCGTAATACATTGGTAATATTTTAGGATATTTAGCAGTCCAGAAGCTCGTAACGAGTTAATTAAATATTATTTATTACTTTTCATCGCCTTATAACCGGCTATGACGGTCGTCATGGCGAACGTGTGTTTAGTGGTGATACTTACATAAACAATCATGGAATTAAAACGATCCTTCGATGGAGCTTCTTGTTCATAGCAATGAGGAGACACAGAGAAAAGTTATATCATAGATATAGGCTGTCACTTGAAATTCCTCGTAAGCTTGTAATACATGACACACTTTGAATGACTGCGATATTTAAGTGGTAGATGTGATGTTCGTTAGAAGCAGGAAGTCTAGCTGAGTTGAAGATTGCTCCAATAAAACTATACAATAGTGCTTCTTGAATGGCAGGCGGAGTCGCCACGCCCCTCTCAGAACAATGTCAGATTAGACTCCCACGCACCTGCTGCGCACTGCCTTAATTTTGTCCACTCAGATTACTGCGTGCCGTGTCTACTTATGTTTAAATATTTGCTGGCTTCTGTAAATATTGATTACTAATATTAAATTTGATATAAGCGTAAAGGTACTCTGAACCGGCGGGCATAACCGCATGTATGAAAAGACACGATAAATATCGTTTATAATAAGCAAAAGAAGAGTAAGTAATAAGCAAGTTCCGTAACGTTGTCCAATTTCAAGTTCAAGTGTATAATTAAGATACTCATATTGTCATCCACAAAAACACACAAGTAAAATTCACAAATGATCTTATTAGAAAACAATTTTATTATTGAACAGTTCTGCTACATTGTTATTCATAATAGAATGAGAAACAGTTTAAAACTCAATTTTGAGGTAGTTGATTGATAATTTAAACTTAATAAAATCGATTTTGCTCGAGGCGACGCATTTCCGAAGTGTTATTAAACTCGACCGCTAATGCACTGAGAACTTCATTAACTCGTTATTTCTACGAACTTCATTATAGTCGAGGCATGAAAAAGAAATGCCAAAGGATTCAATTCTTTCTGTGGTAGAGTTGGCAAGAACCCAATATGGGTAGGAGAGTACTCTCTTAAACAAATATCCATGGTTCAATTTTGAATTTGCATAATCTTGAGGCATTCTATCGAGGAAATGATCTAATATCCTTCGGAGCGATGCTGATATTAACATATATGCCGTGGAAGGTACCCCTGCATGCGTTGTTCAAACCTCAACAGGATGGAGGACCTTAATAGCAGTGAAGTATCACTTCAGCCTTTATGAAACTAAGCTCTTTGAAGCCTGGTAATTAACGGAAAGCCTACTTGTGTAGTTAACGCTTACTTGCTTTGTGCTCTGAGTACGCTGGTTATAATTTCCTTTGCATACGTCTTTATCCGTGTTCAGTAAGTTTCACCCGCGGCTAATCTAATGGGGACTAAGTGTAGTTTCACGGTAATAATATGTTTGCTCGAATAATAATGACAGAGATATGCTCTGTGTATACCGAAATTTAAGCTTAAGTCAAATGTTGTAAAATGTAATTGAAATTATGAATACATCAAAGCTATTTATAGTTATAGTTGCAAATAAGTGCATGAATATAGGCATATGTACAATTTTACATATAGGCATATGTCATTGTATAGCACTGAATACTCGCGTGACCCTAGCTGAATCAAGTTATCTTGTAGAAGAGCGGTAATTATAACAGATGACAAGTAATAATTTGGTCTGACTATTCTTGCGAAGATTAATTAACGACGTCCCACGGAAGGAAGGGAAAATCACTTTTATTTATCATGCGATTATGAGATTAAGCGTAAGCAAATGTTAACGTTTATTCAATCTGACGTGGTCCAAAGGGTGTGCGAAGTGCGAATAATTTTATTGATTATAGTTATGCGTGTATTATTTCCAAACGTTATATCTCCCTTTTAAAATATAATAATTATACGTTTTAACCTTAACCTTGAACTAGTCACGCATTTAATAATGGACAGTAAATCACTAAAATAAGTACCCAAATTGTACTGAATTTAGCCATTAAGCATAGATAACACATAACCTCAAGTATTCGTGGAATAATTTAAAAAGTATTTTGTACTGTCCTTTGTCACTATAGTTTGGGAAGATGTTAAATATTCAAAGCTTTATAGATTTCATAATACATCCCGATTAAAACCGTTACAAACAGAATTAATCTTCAAAGACAAAGACAATAACTCGACGATAGAAGTTGTCTCAGAGTGATGAGATGAGAATGAGTCGTGACTAAAATTGGGGTGGTTATTTTGGTCGTGAACAATTCGAAACTTCCCTCCATTGTTATAATTAACTACTAAAGCATAATCGACATTAATACTAAATTAATTGAAACTTCATCGACATACTTCACCTTCTTCACACATTTTAATATCACCTAGACCTTTCAGAAAATTAACGCTACTTATTCCTTTGTTGTGTCGTGTTCTTGCGGTGAGTAAGATTTCCATGGCTTCTCTAGGAACCTCTGTGCTGGCAATTAGGAGATCTGTCTTCTCTTACGTTGCTAGCATTAGTCTTTCATCGATATTTTTTTATTGAAAATAATGTGAACAGAGCCGGATGTTGCAATTTTGCTGTTTCATATTATATTGTTATCTCTATTTTGAATAAATTAAATTTGCCTTGAAACAAAAGCCGTAGCTTAATGTCGCGCCTGTCAGAATTGTCCAGAAAAGGACTACAAATCTAACACAATGCCAAGTTCGTCGGTTCCGAAAATTGGTTTAGAAATTTAATTTTAATATGAAGATTTAAGCGATGAGATGTTGAGAAGCTACAAAATACATAATTTTGTTCATTTGTATTTTGAAAGGAAGTGTGAGCAATGACGTGAACATGAACAGACTCGAAGCGACGACGACGACGGCATGTCGCCGGGGGCGGTACCCACGCAAATGCCTTTAATTTCACACGTCGCGCTCTGAAGCTAACGTAGTGCTACTAATAATGTGCTCTCAGGTGTTTATTATGAACTTAATTAGATCTGCATGCTGCTCTGAATTCACATATACTTTAGGATCTTATGCGAATTCTGCTGCTAAGAATAAATCAAATTTTTGATGTGCAATATAATATGTCCGACAAGCTGTGTTGGATGGATCTGTAGAAAAGCTAAATTGAATTAATATCAAATCCATCGTGTTATCGAGTCATCTTCATCAGTCTTGTATATGTACTAAAAGTGACTGCCTTCGGTTATAACATAATGTACTTTGATTCATTGCTTACTATTGATTTTCTCAAAATAGGTGAGTCAGTCACAGCTAAATTTATATCGAAGCTTCCGTATCAACATAAAATGTATTTGGTTACTATTTGACGGAGTGTAGTGCCATTTCCTTCGCGACTTCCATTTGGTAAAGCTAATTCCCTTAACCCTTACTACTTACTGCGTCAAAGCATGTTCTTGGATAAATAGGAGAATCTCTAGGTTGGCATATGTTATTATCTTTGATACAAACTGAAATACAAATGCATAATATCCAAGTTCATTTTACTGAGAGATAAAGCGAGTAGCTCAAAATTAATCGTTGTGCTAGAAAATATAAAAAAATTCAACAGCTGTGGTGGCCTTGTGATTGAAGCAACGACCTGTCATCTGATTCAATCCCCAGTCTGTACCAATGAGGGTTTTAGCTTATGTACAGTTTCACTTGAAAATAGTTTTTGTTTTAGCATATCAAAATTAATATTCAATACCCAATGTATATTAAATGTTATTCCAAATATCAATTAGTCAGGAACACTTTGTTACATTTTGCACTCCATTTGGGATATATTTATGTCCAAAGTTTTTAGAAGTTGATTGAATTCAGATTTACAATAACTTATAACGTATTCAGGCACGGCTAGTGGTAATTTCGTTGAAATATTTATTTTGGCTTATTTTTACCTCACTAAATATTACCTTAATGAGGTATCTACATAAATACGTTTTATTTGTACAAAAACATTACAAATAGAATCAGTAACTTCCAGATTGACTGTAGTCGCAGTAGATTTACTGTAACGGTTCTCAAATTCGAGCAAAAAATATTAAATTAATATTTTATTTTACTATTTAAACATTTGTAAATTCTTTTCGAAAATAATCTGCGACGTGCCTAATAAATTCATGTTTTAAATTCGTTCGTATTTTAAATATAATCCCCCAACTCGTTAATTACTTGCCGGCTCGTGCAAATACTCATGGTACGCCTTCCTACCATGAGGCGGATAAGCCAATTAACATAATGTAATGAATGAGCTCATATACTCTATGCAACTATGTGCGGTGAGTTTGTCCTATATTTCACTGCTTTCTCATTTGACTGTGTACATAGTACATACTGTCATACATGCGTACTTATGGTATCAATTTCCTGATACGACGGGGATGCTAGATGACTTCCGAATAACCATGACAGGCATGTGACATGCTATACAGGTTGTGGTTTTAAATTCTGTTAATATTTGAAAACCCAACAGTAAAAGATTATTCTAGTCGTTTAAAAATAGATTAATAACTAAAAGACGATTCATAATTAACGTTCAACCAGAATAAGAATTATCGAACGCTCAGAATAGGCCCATAACCGCGCTTTAGGTATACCTACGCTTGTTTTACCTATTTTGTGTGAAGAGCGTCGCATACACACAGGGTTATTTTAAAGAAACTGTTGAGCACGGGTGGATTTTTTTCGTACAAAACATACAAAATAAATTTTACGTATATCATTTAATTATTGATTTATGTTCTATTGAAGGTATATATCAACCTCTGTAAATATGGCACGAGTGCAGAACCACATCCTGTATATTCAACGATGACATATTACATGCGGTTATGATATTCTATTATTATAGTGAAAAGAAAAGTAAAGGGGTTCGTTCTTTTATGTGCTTTGCATTAGAAAAATACTGTTTTTGTGTAGAATTTAAAACAATTGATCATAGTGATAATCAATCTTCTCCTTGAATCTTGACTTTGTAATGTTGAGACAAACATTTTTTTTTATATAATGTAACCCTTTGATTAAAGTATAGAATAAAAGATATAACCACTACAATACATACATGTATGCCTAGAGCAGTTGTTACGTTAGCAAATCAAGAGCATTAGCATCAAAAATAATTTCGAATCATACGAGTATTATAAATGACAAAAGACGATCCAAAGTGTTCAAGTTTTTAAATCCTTCTTTCTTTTTTTATGTGGCCAGTTTATAATTAAAACAATATTTCATGAAGGTCTTCATACGACAACGCTGCCCTGCGTTTGAATCGCGACAAAATTTTATTTTATTTAGTTTTGAATCTCTAAGTAGATAGGTTAAAATATGCTTTTGTAAATAGTTTAATCTGTTTTGTGTCAATAAATTGTTTTGAAACTACATGAATATTTTATATTTGACGCCTAAGCCTACGAAACTTATAGTGCTCTGGTTAAAATCTTAAACTATAATTGAGAGTTAATTCAATTAAAAAAAATTAGACACAAAAAATTACTAACCATTTGGAAATATTATGAAAGTATTGCAAAATAGTATGGAAATTAGATTGTTCAGCATTACCCAGCGGGTGCGTGAGCTCATATGTTTCACGCGAATGTGCGTGGATATGTTTATTCGTCAATAGCGGACTGGAGGACTAGAATACAACATCCTTTGATCGTACAGTGTCAGTGACACACAGATAAACCTGCAATGTGCAATATCCGGCCTTTTGCATTATTTGCCGCGCATATTGTGGTCCAAGCAGACATAAAATAAACGTAATACTTTATATGTTATTTTTCTTGTTTTCTTAAAGTTTATCAATTTTAGAACCCTTTCTTTGCTAATGCAAAGAAAAGGTTCTAAAAACACATGATTATGCAAAGGTCAATCCTTACATGTGGCGGTTTTAGGATTGGTGCGAATTATATTAATTGTCAAATATATTGTATAGTGCCCGTGACCTATTGTACTACATGTCTGTAAAAACCGAAAGAAATAAAAATAAAATAAGAAATAAATGTTCACATTCCAGTGTTTTTCTTTATAGAAATTGAATCCCATTGCGCTAATTTCTTATTTTCATGTGAATACAGTCACATCCGTCCTTTAACCATAGGTATATAATTTGAAAGGAGCTCGAGCGCAGCGAAAGCTTTGCAAAAAGTCAAAAAGGTTCAATTACCTTTTTTTTATTACCGACAAGTCTAGCTCTCTCGTAGTATCTTTAATTGATTTCGCTAGATTAATTTGTGATGCGAGGTGTCACAATAACTACATCTCTATCTCGACTAAACGGGCGCGACGGATACATTATGTTGACAATTCACGATTTGGGTCCTATCTTGCTCGCACGTCACAATTGTTTCTTTGACATTGACAGATAAGCGGAAACAAAAGTGTTAATGGACGGGTTTTTGAGAAACGCGTAGTTGAACTTTTAGTCCTGATTTTAGCACACGAAGTAGGCCCTCGTACACTGGCTACCTATTGCGATCTTTATTTACGTCAAGTCGTATGGAAATTCCTTTGAAATATATCGTGCGAGTAAATTATTTGATGAGTAAATATGCGCATACGCACTGACAATGCCAAACAACCACCCGCATGAAAAAATACCGTGTCAACAGTACCAATGCATTATGTGAAGGGCCAAGTCATTATATCTATTTAGTTCATGCGCTATGGGCACAGTTCCAATCTGCTGCACGATATAATCGCAATTTTATCGCGTCTCATAACTGTGTGACTATAATGTAAAGTAGTGTACTAGATACCTATTTCTGTTTATTCAGTTCACAATACATCTCATTTTGTCGCGCTTCGCCCCCGTCCGTCAATCCGCCCATGTTATCTAGGCCGGTAATCTCATTTACCGCGCCAGAAAATGTTTGTGGCCGGAACCTGAAATATTCCCATCTACTAAATCTATTTATATTCAATTCAATACCAAACGACAAAAGTATTATTTATTATTAATTTATGGAATATGGCTGCTGAGATGAGGTAATGAAGTCGAAAGATATAGGAGAATTGAAGATAAACTCATCATCACAACGTAAACATGTAACGAGTAATGGGGCCGTGCGTTGCAGTCCGAGCCGATTATTAACGATAAATTAGCTGGCAGGCGTTATATCACCGAGAAAATAATCCTGTTCTATTTAGGAGGGATCGTGTCTAGTAGTCCATTGAATATATCGCGAGACAGGTGAAGAGAGGAATAACACGATCAATATCAATAAGCGTTGGCAGCAGCCAAGAAACGTTCAGCGGAATCTCTCGCTACAATTGAATAGAGGGCATCTCTGATTCTCAAGTGGGAGATATTGATGTCCTCCGGTCAGTCGAACCATCGAGCAGAGCTTCCACTAAATAAACTTCAAATGACCCGTGCAAAATGTTTATTATTTGGAAATATTATGAAAGTATACTAGTACTTGTAGGTAAGCGAGTTCTTTTGTATAGTAGTAGTACGAATTTATGTATATCGCAAATCGAAACAGCCATAGGATAACAGATTTCAGTTGTAATATAGCTCAAATCGGTTATCAGGGTGACTAAGTTCGATACTGACGGTGATGGTCGCGGTTTAATTAGCAGACACCTCATTGGTTTCAATTCGTAATATTGATAAATTAAATTATACCTATAACGAAAGTGTACGTTTCTTTGTTTATGCGTAACAAACAGTCATCAAAACGTCATCACACATTGCCTGGATTCTAACAATATATACTGTTTAATTCAGAAAAACAAAAGGATCCCGCAGGGCTCAAATTGAATATTTGGTCCTAAATCCACATAAGTATGCAGATACTTACAATATTGAGGACGTAAAATTAATGTAATTATTATTAACTTTATTAAAATATTAAACACAAATTTGTTCGATAATAAGCATAGTAGCATACGAGTGTCTGTGTAAGTAATGTATAAAAGCTTCTTCACCTTCAATTTGAATAGCACTGGCGTAGCAAATGCATGCATTAAATTCCAGAATTATGTATGAATGAAAACATGCTCTTGAGAGCAAACTATATTTCACTGAAATCACCTACGCGACGGCAAGAGCATACAAATTTAACATTTTTCACTTCAAGCAACTAGTGCATCGCACACGCTACTCTTGGCTTAAGTTCAGGTCTTTTTTATTATCCAGTCAGTTTTTGTATTGTTATCATTTATCATAGATAATTATGTCGTAGGTAGACTGAGCGAGATACCACTATTTTATTTAGTACGCGTACCAGAAATGATATGATATTAAAACCATTTTGGATGTACTTTTATAAACGGATCCTGCACAAATAAGTCTCCGCAGTTGAAATTTGCTACAAATTTAAAGATTCCAAATGAAGCTCGCGTTCGATTTTCATTTGACAAAATTTGGCCTTACTTCCCAGCCGACTGCGATTTAGAAAATGTTCCTTAACTCGTAGCTAACAAATGTCGTCGTTCTATTTTATGTCCCTAGTGTGTCGGAGTGATATGATACCCCCTTGAAGACAGACAAGAGCTCTTCACAGCTAACCTCGTGTGGCTAGAGAGGAGATTCAAGGCCTTCACTACACAAAAGATTCCGTAAGCAACCATTTAAGTGCTTATTCTTGAGAATGAGGTCATCGAGTTCCATGAATCGGGCTGCAAGTAATTAATTTAAAGGGCATTATGTGGGACCTTTAGTGTAGAACATCTCCATTTTCAGACTTTAGTCACTTCACTACTCGTTTTCAAAAGGGCAACTTAAAATCAAATAGTTCTTGTATAAGGGTAATCATAACTTTCAGTATTATGATAATGATGCAGCAAAAGTGTTAATATAATGTAAGTAATAAAGAGATTAACTGTGTATTATTCATGAGGGAATTGTTGGGAATACAATGTGCGGAAAATATACCCCTTTGGGTATGATTGATTGTCGTGACACTGGCCGCCGTTAGTTAAGGTAGCGCGGCGCCCCCCGAGGTGTCCCTCGTGACACTGCTAACAAATTGCTCATGTATCTTAACAAATATGCTGCCTTGAAGCAACGCAACAATTAGTATATTAGTAGCCCTCTGTGACCTTTCTTCTCAGCTTTACGCCTTCCTGCGACGTCATGGTTTCCTTCCTTGTTTGTATTGAAATAAAATGCTTACGCATTAAGGTACTCTGCTAAATTGACCAGTAGGCAGTAAACTCATATTAGCTATGATTTATGGTGAAGGTAATATCAATTTGATGAGCCTGCCTTAACGGTATGGTATATAAAAGTGCGCAACATAAAATCCTGTTATGTTCACAGTAGGCGACAGTAGTAATTTTAATGGGTATATGGATGCGCTGTGCTGTGGTTAGTAGGCTTACGGGTTTCTATCACAATACGGTTAGCGGCTGCTGCTTGCTTTGGCTCGCGGCCTCATATCGTGAGTGATTTGAATCTCCACATCCACTGAAAACTTTTATTCTGCCTTGTGAATGGAACATAATGTAACAAGCTATTTCATACACGGGGCTTTTGTCAATATAAACGTGAATAGAAAATTACTCTTTTATTGTGCTCTGAGCGAACCAGAAAATACATAAATCTGAATAATAGCCGACAACTTCACTCGCTTTGTACGGACACGTATATTCGGAACCTTTTTTCCTCTAAATGAATTGTTTGAATGAATCATAATTATATTTCTGTCTCATGGAACGTCTAATTAGATTTTTCAGCACGAGGTTATAACACTACTAGTCTTATTGTGTTGCTTTTTCCTTGTCTTAATTCAACTGAATCTGGGTGGTCATATCGAGTATTTGTGTATACAACTTGCAACTGAAAGTTTGAGAAACGTCTTTATTGTGTTTGCGAAATTTAGTTTCCTTTCCATCTTCGTTCCAAACTGTTCTTGGACGAAATCGTACCTTTCCTTGGTTTACTTTGGGCTTAAAACACAATCCTTGTCGAAGAGCATCATTTGCGATGAAAACAAATAAAAAGAGCTCAAAAAGAAAATTGTACGGAACAAAGTATTATTTGAAGAGTTGTGATTGAGGCGTATGATTTTTGTATTCCATTTAACTTACGCACAAAAACATTTGCTCACTCATCTCGAAAAAGAAATAACAATGCCCGTAGTGTTTTTTCATGTTTCTGCAAGCCTTGTAAAGAATATGAAATAAAATAAAGTTACCTATATAGGCATTAAAAAAACATTGACGTCCGATAATAAAACATACATTGGCTTACCATTTGTAGTTGTTCCAAATGTTGATTATTTGCAAGTTCCTTAACTTTATTATACTTCAATTGAAATAATATCAAGATGTTACATATTATCACGTAGTGTCCCTTGCGTAGTAGGTAGAAATTATAGAGCACCGTTAATAATTCAACTTCCTTTATGCGTTCGCCTAAATTGTAAACAAAGAAAGTTCAAATCGACAACATCGTTTTACTTTTTATATCCACCTTGGTGTATCGCCTGTTTGGACATCTACTCTATCTATAGAATTGATGTCCAAACAGGAAGTAGTAGTCTCGTAGTCTCCTCGTAGTCTGCTACGAGGCAACCCAGAATCTTGTGAATACCATCATTACCTACGGGAAGGATTTTGTAAGAAAATTACCATCATTCAGATGTCGTTTTGTCGGAGCATCCTGCTCCGTAAACATAAAAAATGCGGTTTTGGTTACCAAGGTCACAATTTTTGTGCGATGCGATAAAAAGTACGTCAGATTGATTGTAGTATTTTAACAAAATAAGGCCTTGCCTTAACCCAAAAGCCTATTCTTATTTGCTTCAAATTGCATAACTTTGCAGATTGACCGATATGCACAATAAGAACTCAAATCTTGTACAAACATAATAAAAAGTAGATGACGGAAATAGTGCTCATTTATAATATTTCATAATTTATCAAGGAAGGAGATAAGAAGTCCCAATTTAATAAACGAGCTGCTAAACAGCCTCCAGGTGACTCGGTTGGGCCATAAACAACAGAATGAGGATTTGCAACTCATGTGCGGTGATTAATCACATCACGAGCTTTTTAGCAAATACGTCGTGGCTAGACTTTGGATCGTTTGCCCTCTAAATGAGGGTAGACTGTCCCCTAGAGAGAGGATAAGATAAACTACTCAAAGGAGGATAATGAGGTATGTAGACTAATGCTTCGAACATTCAATGCTTCATAAACATAAAACCAATAAACACAAAACAAAGAATATCAAACATTTGTACATTTTACATTATAGTTGTTATTTATATTTCGACTGGCGATTGTCTAATTTTATTATAAATGTGGATATATTTTTTGTTTATTGTACTAATTGTATTACAAAATACCTATGTACCTACAGTAAGTAACCTTACAATAGTAGTACTATACATCAATCTAATATTCTTAATTTTTCTTTGCCAAATACCGAAAAGAAATACAGTATCAGCTGTAACAAATGTGTGCGCGTATTGCCTTATCTCGCATTTCCAGTTGGCTACCTAAACCGAATTCGCTCCACGAATGAATTTGTTAAATGCCTTAGACCATTTATTTTATTGGAAAATTTCACGTATTTTATTTCGTGGGTGTTTGAATAATTACCAACCGAGATAACTTTAATTAAATGTACATACGAAGCGAAACCACTGCTTTTAATTTATTTTGTGCTTCCGTTGTGTGATAAAATTACGATTCAAGAAAGTAAGTCATTTGTATAAGTCTAAAAGTCGTCCGATTTGCTAAGTATAAGACAACAAATCAAAATAGTTACAAATTTTCTTTCCATATCACTTAAATAGTACCAAGCTGACTAAAACCAGACATTTTGATTTCTCACGTTGGAATATGAGCTAGCATCAAGGGATTTCTATACCGTCCCAATTTCGTAGGTAAAGCTTTTCTTCAAACACATCACTTTCGTTACATTAGCATTCTTATAGGCCTTTAAAGACTATATCTAGATAAAACGGACGAGTGTTGAAAGTTACAGATATATAATGCAAGTGGTCTTTCCTTCAAATAAATATTTTATGACCCTTTTGTAGTTATGGACGCGGTATGTAAATTATAAACTTGTATATTAGAGTAATTTGGGTGTACGCACTGTTTCTACCCATTTCTCATAAGTTTATAATCCCAAACGTGACAGGTGGTGAGCTTTGTCGCCCTTCGGAGCTGACGCCGTACATATGTAGAATACATGGAGGGGTTAGAAGACTATGCAATTAGTATAACAAATGAAGTGCCATTTAAAAACAATGCAGCAGAATGTGAATGTGCTGTGACAAACGTTTCGATCGTTTGCTTTAGCGAACCGTAAAGGAAGAAGGCCTTTCTTAGATTTATTTGAGAAATTAGTGGATTAATTTCGGCAGCAATAAATATTAGTGCAGCAGCACTGCACACAATATGTATTATGCTGTAGCACTAGTGTTGTACTGATATTTAATTATTGCAAAGTAAATCCACTTATTTCTCAAATAAATCTAAGGAAGGCCTTCCTCCTTCACAAATTGCTAAATCATCGCCAAAAAGAGAACTATAAGGCTTAAGTCTCTCCACAAAGAGATTAAAAGTCTGCTCTAAAAGATAGGATTGAAATCATGATAAAATTCTAGACAGGAAACGTGTTGGAATCCAGAATAAATTTTAAATTGAAAACGAAGTAAGTGGATTACAAGTCTCCGGGGAAATCTGAATGGTTTAGGTACGTCACTATGAGAGAATACAGTTTTTTCCTCTATAAATTTCATATAGGTAAGTAAGGCTTTCTTCGGTGTTAACCGCGTACTCGCTGTTACCCGCGGGGGTGTTACATAACTTAGGTAAACAGTCACTCATTTCAGGGATATGAAGTATTCAAGTTCTTATATTCAGAAATCTTGACGAGTGTTGGCAAGAGGAAAAGTTTCAAGAAAAAATATTATGTTTCTCGTCACTAAATATTCAAATTATAAAAGTTACTTCTAAAATCATTGTACAGACTTTTACTATATGAATCAAATACTGTATCTATCAGCATCAAAAGGCAGCTATACTCGAAAGCGAAATTGCAAATCAAATTAAAACCAGCCTCTCAAGCCGTAAGCCAAGTTGCAGACGCTTCGCTTCTAATCGATTCTCTTTCCACGAATTCCTTGCTTGATTGAACGCAGCTTTTGTCAATCTAATAAATAGCGCTGCTGATAAGCGTCTAATACTTTAAAAAAATAGAACTTTAGAAACTAGAATATACTGTGCGGTTGAAAAACCCGAGTCTGACCCAGGGTGGGAATGAAACAAATAACAATGTATCTCGTATAAAAGCCGATAAGCGAATTCAGTGTGTGAGTGACACAAATACAAATGACACCACTAAAATTACTCTCTCGACCTTCTTGATCGGTCAATTAGTTTATAAATATCCGAGAATTTCTATTTGTGTGGGGTAGCTACAGTTTATTTTTACTGGATATTTACGGCATCGATGAAAGTAAAAAAATATTGTATTATCCTGCTGATATACGAGAAAAAGACAACTGAACTATGGGAATACCTTTCCTATGGGATAATGTAATACTCGTAGGCTGTTATGAGGTTACTATTAAATAATGAAACCGTAAAATGCGCTCGAGCATATGTCGAAAGGTACTTGAACGCAAAATGAGTTAAGCCAGTTTTGTGAAAACGCATAATATATCATTATAATTTTCCAAATATCTAAGAATTACTAAGTTTGAAGACTTGGAGATTGAGTTTGATATTGAAGTCTTTCCATCTCTTACTATGCTTTCTTCTTCTCTTTCTATTTCACACTACAATGTTGCAAACGAAATAGGTTTTGACAATATCTAATATATAAAATTCTCGTGTCACAGTTTTCGTTGCCATACTCCTCCAAAACGGCTTGACCGATTTTGATGAATTTTTTTGTGCTTATCCGGTATCTATGAGAATCGGCCAACATCTATTTTTCATCCCCCTAAATGTTAGGGGTAGTCCACCCCTAAATTTTATTTTTTATTTTTTAGACCGATTTCAAAAATTCTTTCACCGTTAGAAATCTACATCATCACTGAGTAACATAGGCTATATATTATACTAGCTTCCCGCCCCGGCTTTGCACGGGTAGACACAATATTTGATATAAAAGTCTACCCGTGCGAAGCCGGGGCGGGCCGCTAGTTATTACATATATTTAATGTTGTGTTCATCATCGCATTAGGTAAACTCTTAATATTCATATATCTATAAAATATTAAAAACGTATTTGTAAATTTTACTTAATAAATTGTGCTTCGAATCAGCACGAAAATATTTTTACGATTTCTAAAATGCCTTCTCGCTTAAAGTGCGCTGTATGCTAACATTTTATAAAAGGTGCTCAATAAATCAGGATTTATCTGAATTTCCAAAAGTTATGACAGAATAAACAACATTCTGTCCAAGATAACCGACGGAGTTGTAGAGAGTAGTAAGAAGTAAAGATCTTAATTCAGAAAAGTTGAGTAAGTTTTTGCTCAGTTCTTATATGCGTGGCTTACCTATAAGCACAACTTTGCTGGATAATCTTATAACAAATGAGAGACCTTCATCGCCTCAGATCTAACTGTCAACCTAACCACATTCTTTCAGTACATGTAATTTGTTTAGTATTCCTAAATAATATTAAATACTATTATTAAATGAGAAGATGAGACGTTCAACTAAAGATTGAAGTGGACATAATAAAATAAAACAATAAATAAACGAAGGTATCTTTTGTTAATTAAAGATACTTCTGAAGGTGTGTTTGTAATTGAAATAGCTTCAGTAAACATGAAATTTACCGAACCTAAAGTTTCAGATGATGAAATCAAGTAATTCATACAATTAAAAAAGTTGCAATAAGCCTGACACACATATGCCAAGATCAAATTTGAATAACTGCTAACGAGATTAATTTTGCCGGCCCTTTGCTACGTCAAGGGCCCTTTTCACACTTTCCGGTGATATATTACATTTTTTTGGGGATAAGCGGACAGATATAGAAAGCGATGCTATATTCCGTTGCTCTAACTAAGAGAATATATCGAAAAGCAAAAATGAGGTTAGCTACATATATGCAATTATGTATATCCATTAATATGGGCCGAGTATTGGGCGTCGGAACAAGGTAAGCTGATCAGAATTCGCTTGGCTACGTCTAGTTCACCCTCGGGAGGATAGTCGATACGTCCAGAGCACACATGAGGTCCATAATAATGTGTCACTAGGGAATAGGTACATAACCATTCATGTTCATAAACATTTGCTAATAGATATACATTTTTAATTTGGATCATAAGCCATCGAGATTTGACGGATTGTGACATTTTTATGTGAGCACAATCTTCAATCATTTGATTTTATAATGCTTATAATTATTGAACATTATCACTTGGACATTATCACACATCCATCTGGCCCCAAACTAACCAAGGCTTGTACTATAGGCACCACTTGTAAATATGTATTTACAAAACTTTTTTTTTGTAAATACATATTTACAACACATATCAAACAGCCAGACGCAAGGCAAACATGTTTGTCACATAAATGTTTGCCTCGGCGGGAAACGAACCCGCAACCTCTAACTTAGTAATCAGGTATACTAACCACTAGACCAGCGGTCTCATCATTTTATTTATTTTACTTTATATTAGTGTATAGTCTGCGTAGCCGTATTTTAACGTATACAAATTCATTCGTAAATAACAATGTGCTTACGGCAGTTCCGGTAATATGTTCGATTGTAAAACATCTATAGTTGACCTAGTTGTAATTTAAGGTTATTTAACTACTTTTAAATTAAGTATCTACGACGCTAAACAGGTTATTTTTTAAATGTTTCTAATTTCTGGATGGCTAGGCTAATATATACGTAGATGCTCGCACACATGGCCACGACTTTTTCACGCCTGGCAAGAGGGGCTAATTAATTTATCCCTGGCGTACGTGCTCCTAAATTTACATTTCTACAAAATTTCCCCTCATTATTTATATTTATATGTAGGACAGTAGATCGAGTAATTTTGGAACCAATCAGTGGCAATAAGTGCGAATGAAATTCTTGGCATATTTTACATTTCATGTCAATGATGCTTATGAATACGAAATAGAAAATGTATGATACAATATAACGAGCACTTTGTATAGGTATTTATCTTAAGTATATTTTTAAAGTAATATAACTCTTACATAAACAGATATTTTTACTATTAACCTGCTTTCCATACCAGACATCATATAAATATGATTCCTTTTTAGAAAAATAATAATCAACAACACAAAAAGATAATTTTATTTTATGTTAAAAAATAAGAATTTATTTTTGTTACTTACGTGTTGTTGCTAAATGTAAATATTCTAATTCCAAACATAGTAAAGTGAAGCGAGGCGCCGCGCCGGGTAGCAATAAGAACAGGCTGGTTGGACAGCCTGTGGCTTAGCGTCAATCAATGTTTTGTGGATCCCGCTATCGATCGGACAACTCAGTTCTTACTTGTGATGCCGAGCTCACCCCCCAGTAAACAATGTATTTTAAGCTCTCGCCATTAAGCTTTCTATGGCCCTCGCTCATTAAAATCTTTATTGATAAACACTTTTTATTATGAAAAAACCTACATTGTCGGATCGGGTTCTTATTTCGATATTAGTGCCAATTCTCTTGTTCATATGCCTAGAATAAAACTAAGTTAAAATATTCACCGTATTCTGTTGTTCTTGACTGACGTGACTTGATTTGATTTTGACAGCACAAGAGAGTTGGAACAAAAATATAATTAATTCAAACTGAAAATGATCTTTATTTGACTAAATTTTACAGAGAAGAACTTTCAAATCGTCAGAATCGACCACAGGATTCAGAAGGTCGTTTTTGGCTGAGAAGAATCCGGTAAGAAACTCAGCAATTATTCTTTTAAAACCAAAAGATATACATATTGTATTAATATATCATTCACATTAGTATTGTAATATTATGTTTCATACCCAATCTCAGCTTATATGCCAAACGATAGGCAGAATACATTCAAAATTATTTTGGTGAGTCATATTTGAGCTGAAATCACCAGGTTTATGTAAATATGATCAGGTACATACTTATAGGTTTAAATGTTTATAGCTTTGTTGTATAATATGTACAACAATTACGATAGGAGAACACCAAACCAGCGTCTGAAATGCTGTCATTACTGTAGCAGTTTGCTTTATACAGGAGCACTACAGGTTTAAGCTAATGTGATATCGGTGAGACCACGGCGACGGTCACCGGACGAAATAAGGTTAAATATTTTGATTATATACTTTCTTAGGTTAGATATATATATTTACTTATATATAGTTGCACGGCATAAAGAGCAGTGCATTAGTGTGTAAGTCCATAGTGTAATGAATGGCGCTCTATACTCTCTGCCTGCCCCGTAAGGACTTTGCGTGATGACATGTATGTAGGTACACATATAGTTCTATTGTATTACTACCTTTTGTAGGTTATATTTAATGGTACCAACTATCTTTATATATAAAATGTGTGTTGAGCGTGTACGTTCGATCTAGACGCCTACGCGGGCCAATTCGCGGGATAAGGCTAGTAGGCTTATATCATTACATAAAGTATAGATACATTTTATGTTAGATTTCTACCGACACATTTTTGGAACATTAGTATAAATCGTTCGCAGTCAAGTATATGCATAATATTGTTTGATTCTGTACACAAGAATATCGCTGATAGTTTAAGTTGTAAACCGATATTATTGAAATCTAAGATACCCATAAATTACACTTTTTTCAGAGATATTGCACACTCCAGCATAAAACATATTCCAGCCATTTATTCCCTTATACTTTTTACCAGATATAAGGCAAAAACTCTCAAGTGCCTCGCGGACATTGTATAACATTAGGCTTATCGAAGTCGTGTTCAATGGAGTGATACATGCTACAATTTCCGATAAAAGTGAATTGGATATAAATGGGTCCATATTGTGTCTAATAAAGTGTTCTCGCGCAATCAAAGTGTTCTACATATCCATCAATTTATCTATGCCACGATTCGCAATATTTGACAGCACTCAGCAGTAAATAGTATAGTTATTGCCTTTGGTTATTGCGCAGTCATTTGGTTATTCCATGTATCTCATTTATTTTATTACTTATATTATGCGTCTGTTATAATATGTCATATAACGTGCATAAATATGACGAAATTACAAGTGGAGCTCTTCCAAAACCCATCCATCATCTGCTTGAAACAATTCCAGTCTGTAAAATTATTTAATTATGTTAAGTATAAAAGACAATTAACCGCTCGTTAAAAAGAAAAGGGATGAGAGTGATCCAACTTTATTGAGTTAATCAATGAACGAACAAATTTTACGTACCATCCGTCTCTAGTCATTACAAAGTTACAGTGAAATTGTTTGAGATAATTTACCAGAGCACACCTGTTACCTGGCCTGAAAGGTATCATATATTACTTAGCTATAGGAACGTTGACCTACCTATTCCATTTTGTACGTCTTTATGTTTCTCACTCGTTATAACAAATTGTTTTACTGCGGTGTACTTGGATGTGTTTATTTATTGTTAAATATTAAGTCAAAATCTATTAATGAGACCGAAAAACAGTTGCAAATAGGATTTGAGGAGAGAAAATACATTGTTCCGATGTTATTGTCATTACAATACCGGACAGACCTGATGCTGATGATATGATCAACGATCCATTAGTATTAATATTATAAAATATAAAATATACGTGTTACCTACACCTTCGTAAATATAAAGTATTGAAAGGAAAACGGAAGAAAACAAAAGCCCAAAGTTCTTAGTAGAAGATAGGAAAAGTGGTGCTGTGCTAGAATAAATAATAGTAGAATGGATGCTAATGACATTGTCACACGGAAGAACCCAATTTCAATATTCGTGTAACACTCCCTGAGCACGGTTCATTTTATAGTCATTCGGCATAAATGAAAATAAATGACTACAGGGAATCATTTGATATGTCTGTCAAGAGACTAAATCATTTACGTCGATAACTCAATAAATACGAACGAAAATTGTCCTCCGTTTGTCTATGTCTGTCTTTTTATCGTTTTCATAGCTTTACCGTTGAACTAATTTTAGGCAAGTTTGATAGGGGGGGGGTCTTGAGAAGGGACATAGTCTAGTTTATGCCGAAATCATATTTCATGCAGAAAGAGACGCAGAGCAAACTAAATAAAGGATTACATAATCAGATTCTAGAAAACACATAAGAGAAGGTAATTACCCCTTAAACTCAAACGTAACTAATCTTTAATATTTTCTAGAAACGATATGGTCTGTTATTGTAGTCTAATATTAGTCGAGCAACGCAATAAGAATTTACGTGAAAACGCGCTCAAATTTTCAGAGGGCGGAATATTGACATTGACAGAGAGTGACGAGCTTTGCATCGCTCAGAGCTACCATCGACACTCGAACAATTCTCACTGTTATATTTTCCCTTCCTATTTATTGGTATAGAAGTCGAATTTAACGACTAGGGGAATAAGTTAAAGACTTCGTAGCTAGAGATAGAAGTGGGCGTACAGCATTTCATTCACCAGCTTAGTACTTGTCTGTGTGCGACGTTCCTAAGTGTTGACGAAGTGGTTTATTATCTTTTGTAATGGTATTCCCACTCATTTCTAACGCCTGGAGGGTATTTAATTAAAACCGGCCTTCATTTACCACGTTATAAATCCAGATAAAGCGTACAATGTGTAATATTTATTGGCATAGACGAATAATAAGTACTTATACCTTATTTTATAGATAGTTACCGTATCCGTTCGCCTCTTCCATAGTGCAATAGGGCCAGTAGAATAAAATAAAGGTATTCTCAAGAAAATACTATTGAATTTATAAATTAATTTACTACTTAATAAATATAGTGAAGTTTTTAAAAAAAGAATCGCTGCTGCCCGACGCTCATAGTTATCTCATGAATTATTTATCTTTTCATATAAGTAATACTAATATAGCTACAAAGTACCTAAATTTGAAATATATTTAAAATAATCTAATATTCATTTTTCCATGATAGTTTTACCAAATTCTCAGATCTATAGTTAGATTTAGATCAATATAGTGCTATGGAAAAATATTGTGTAATGAATAGTTTGAACATATTTTTATAAAATATATAGTTTGTTTAAATAATATTCTGTTTCCCAATCATGGATTTTAAATTATATTGCCGCGTTTTCTTACCTACAGTATATTTAATCTGCCAATTTATTATAATACTTACTGCAAATTGTGTTTAATCTTCCTTTATTCAATAACTGCAAGAAAAAGTGAACAAAACTCGCGAGTACACATCCATTCACAAGCAACCACGTCACAGCGCAAATGAGCCAACGCGGGCGGGAAAATTGTGAGGGAAACACGCGTAGAGTGTGAAGTTGATCAGGCGTGCTATGCGGGAGCGGTGTTCGGCGCGGCGTCTGACGCGGGACTAGCGGTCTTGCGGCCCGGGCAGAGCGTCACGTCACTTGCGACCACTTGTCAATGAATGCCTCTCGCCACCGCACAAGCCTCGCACTGCAGAGCACACATTTCCATATCCTTGCTTCCTTCAATATGACTGCACGCTGAATCAACAAATAACACCCGAAACGGGAACTAATATAACGTTCTATTACAAAAGCGAATTAACATTACAGATAGTATATCGACTAAGACAACAATGGGTTCTATGGTAGATATGTAATAAATACAAAAGGTTGAGTGTTTGCCAGATTGTTTGTTTGTTTATTTGCCACTCAATCACGCCCAAGCGGCTGAACTAATTTTGTTAAAATTGGCACGCCGATGATATAATCGGAGTATGTATCCGTCCCGGTAAAATAAGGGGGTTGTTCCCGGGGACTTTTTTTATATTTACACGTAGATGGTGTCGCGGTCAAAGGCAAAGAAAAAAAGAACAAAGGCTTACTTTAGTTAATAATTGGCAAAATTAAAAATAATCTTGTATTATTCCTATAGGTATCAGGTAATCTAGTATGTAAGTAGTTCATGTTATTTGTTAAATTTTAACAGCCGGTGGCCCAAAATGGCATTCCCAAATACACCGGCTCATCCTAGAGCTGATGAACGGTTAAACAAACTACGAGTACATGCTAAAACTATGCAAATCGAAGTGGTAGTTGTATTAGCGCTAGTTAGAGTATGGTGATATGAGGGATCACAGTTTAGTTAAATATCACTTTCAACCCGATCGATTACCACGATAACTTCGCCTTAGCAAGGCATTTATTAATAAACATGTCTATAGATACGTTTCAGTATTCGCAGATCGAAAGTAAATAAAGATTTTAACATTTGTAAGTATTATCTTATTGATAGTATTGTAGGCACAAGGGTCGCACTTTGATTTTATACTTGTTGTCATAATCAAATCAAAGGGTCGCTTCAATATTGCCAGGAAGGCTAGTATAATGCTTTTAATAGGATTAATAAAAAAAATCTGTGTCTCCGGTACTAAAAATAAATCTCTATTACAGTATATTATATACTCTGAGCTATTACGCTAAAGCCTACAAAGTTTTAGTAAAATATGTGTGAATAGAAATGCAAGCACATTAAGTCTTAGAACACTGAATTACTTACGTAACTGATATTGCCTTCAATTTTCTTTCATTTTGCCCTGTCCAAACACTAGATTTTATGAAACTTGCGAACTCCTCTCAGCTAACTATAATGAGGCAATTTAAAAAACACGCTGAACATAAGCCGGAAAACTGAAATGATCCACGGATTTTTGCCTTCAAACTTTCATCTTCATTCATAAACTTTGCCTCGGGTACTCTTTTATTTAGTAGCATATTGAACATTCTTAATAACCACAGAGTCCTAACTACTAACACTATTATGAATAATTTTATTCTTCATCTTTGAATTTTCCAATACAAGCCCACGTATACTAAATGACATGAAGACATAATATTCTTGAAGGCAAGTGCCTAATTGAACGAGCGTATAGAACGGAAGCTCATTGAGTTAGTCATTTCGGTATTTCCTTGAAAAGGAAGCTGTTATGATAGGAAATTGAGAATAATTTTACCGTCAAATGAACATAAATAAAAAGGTATTTGAAGTGTGCCATGTGGAGCATTAACATTGGTATAAAGTTGTTACGTTATGTTATTGGCACCAAATCTTTATAATCAATAAACTCAATATTCCAAGAACAAATATAATCAGCAATAACAAGAGTAATTTAAAAAGTGGTGGGTACGGATCCTGGCCTGATGATAATACCTTCGAACCAAACAACTTTTACTGGTAGTCAAAGTTTTTTAATTATTTTGCCTCGGTATGATATTGCTTTTCATTAGTTAAACTGATTTAACGAAGAGTCTTAAGTAAGAAGTATTCGTCGGCTAATTTACACTCGAATACCTTATCTCAATAATCTTATATTTGTAGAGGTTTTATTTGATCATCAAAGTAACGTCTGTCCGTACTGTATAATGTTATGTACGGTTATTTAGACGTTAAGGCTTAATTACATAAGGGCATAAAGCCAATTATGGCTCGCCCGAAAAGATAATAAAAATGTAAATTGCCAATCATATTGTCGGCCGTTGACATCTGTGATTCGATTTACCTCGACACCGTCAAAACATTTTATGCGACTACCAAACCAACGTTTGGCGAAATTTATGTATAGATACTTTTGGATGTTGCGAACTACGCAACAGATTGAAACGACTAGCTACTTTCTGTGGATAAGCGTTATTTATATCTCAGCAGTTTGCTATTATGAACATAATATTAATAAACCTACGTACTACATTACAGTCTTGTGCGTGGATACTTATGTTTAAAATAAACAATATATGCAATAACTAGCCAAGAACAACGTAAGTATAGAAATGAGGGCATGAAACTGTTTCAATCCACATAATGTATACTTCAACATTTCCATCTATTTAAATGTGTATATCAATAAAAAGTACTACATTCTGGCATTTATTGAGCGTAATATTGTCTTTGTCAAATCATAATCCCTGAGAGTCTATCAAAGTCCATAAATATGGAAATTGAATTGAAACTGCTATAGAGAGAGAAATTGAGGGCGCAAATGCAATATAATATGCACGCGTTGTGTGTTACATCTACCTACATGAAGAGCTATTAACTATTTTATTGGTTTAGTGGTTTACAAGCTTGCAAATCCTAACTAAATAATGGTTTGTGTTGGCATTGACAATTTAAATGGGCAGGTATTGAATTCCCCAATTAAATATTTGTTATTTTTAAAAGGGCCTTAAACAAAGGAAGTTATTAATTCGATTTTTATGTGCTGTGTCGTTTCTCGACAGATTTGCTTAATATGATATTTTTATTTTATTTGGTAGGCGATAAGAAATGGAACTCCTTAAACAACGTTAATTCAATTTATTATATTTTTTTCAAAGAATATTGTTTTATCACAGAAGATTTCTCCGTAGCAACACTGTATTATTAAGATATTGCTTCCTGAATGGAAGTATATCTTAAAGTAAAAAAAATATAAATTAGTACGCATATTTTTATTTCAGTAAAATTTTGACAATCTGCATTGAACTATGAACACTGCGATAGATAAAAATCGTACGATGTAATATTTTAACCTTTCTGACATAAGTAACGAGCGTCGCCGTCGCCTTCATAAGTACAAAACAATGTGGACAGAATTTCAGATAGGGATTGAATAAGTAAATATTTAAAAGCCTAAAGAACAATCATACTTGTACATCTAAAATTATGATCAAATGTGATGATAGGCCGACACTATTTATATGCATACGTCAGCAGTCACCCATGCGGTGTAAGTCGTTAGGTATTTTCTAAATGCAATGCACTCCAACGAATGCCGCTGAAATGTGTCTAAAAAGGATTTCAACTTTATACTTGCGCAACATCGTTACGGCCGCTTACTGCGGGCTTCAGCCGAGATTTTATTTATATTTTCAAGATAGTCGGTTAGGTAAAAACAAATATATCCCATGTAACTTCTAACCAAAAATCTATTTTCATGGAGATAGAGGGTCGACAAATGATTGGTCCGCACTCATTCACCTCAAACGATTGGAAATTAGCCTCGTGGCGGAAACCTCTCTTTGATCTTCAGCGTTTAATGCACTGGGAGGGTCGTAAGCCGTAGAGCTGCATCATACGCCGTAGGAATTGTTGGACGCAGGAGTTGCCCTGGAGCAATCCTAGCAGGATTGCTCCAGGTGATCTTCCTCATCTTGTTTCCCATTGTAATGAGGCTGTCCTTGCCACCTGCCTGTCTCCTTGCGATATGGTCCTGGTATAACTAGCATATTCGCTTCGGCTCTTTTCTCCTTGTGTTCCTGTCGCCTCGGATAGAGACAGGTAATCAGGTTAACTAGCAGCGGCTACAGCTGATATAAAATAATAGATAAAACGAAATCAATTATAAGCAGTTTTTTTTGGCATGTGTGCAATGCTAGTAAAGAGTAAAATAGTGCTCTATAATCTCTACTATAAGCGAGAAGAGCTTGGTGGATGATATGGAAATGAAACTACTGAGACAAAGTGGAACCATAGGTCTTAAAATAATTTCACTTAAGTAACATTATCCTCGAGTAACAAAAGCGTATACTGTATGCTTATATATGCAGTGTGTATCCTATTTCTACCTAGACAAAGACGCAGGTAAAATCTTGTTACTAATTATTACGCTTATAAAATAATATAATAGCAGAACTTTAATTAAATTCCGTTATATTTACAAAGAATACTTTCTGGCCATTTTCATCAATTCTATTTCACCCCACTGTCGATTTAGCTCTCATTATTCCTTCTTCAATTATTTTCTCTAGCCATTCATAAAGTGCCCTTTGTACATCTGAAACAAAAGAAACCAGTGATAAAGTTTTCCCCTTGGATTCACGACCATTAAAAATAAAATAAGGCTTACGGTCTACTGTATGTTTAGACTAACTATTTACTACTACTTCTTATTCTGTGGCTATATAATATTTGTACGTAATATATTATCCACTCTGAGTAAGTAATCCATATGAGAATAAATAGGTGAGATGAGGCCGAAAAAATAATAAAAATCTGTTATTCTGTATCCATTCTACTATTAAACTCTATCCATTTTTGCATATTTCTCTAAGAATCAAGCTGCGTCTGCTAATAGAATTATAATTATCCTGTTATAAAACATTGGATGAGCCATCGCTCATAATTTTATTTATTTATTATAATTTACATTCTGTAAATATGGTTTCGTGCAAATATTCATTATACTAAATGTGACCTCATAGGATTTTTATATACATTTCCATTGGCATTAAAAGGTATATTTGAAGAGAAATTTCTATGACGGTGCTATGGCCTTTTCACTCTCGAGAAAACTTGTTGCCCAACAGTGCACACGAAATGAAAAGTGACCTGTAGTAAGAAAACGGTAGGCATAAAAGCGCCTTGAGAATATCAAGTAGCAAAGTGTAGATTCCTATAATTTTAATACTGATTTCATCTGCAAATTATCACGAAATAGTACGAGTAGCACTTAGTACTTATGACACATATGGAATCATTACATATATACCCCACCACATCCATTCCCATACTGTGATCCAACATATTTTTCCTACATTGAAAGTCACAATATGTCCTTCTCTTTGTAACTAGACTATATCGAACGACGTGAATTTGCAAAAAACCTGACGTACCTGAAATTGATAATGGGTATGTGCCGAAAAAATCTGTATTCGAACACGGAACAGATTTTTCAATCCGAGAAATATCAAAAGCCACGTGTCACTATAGTTCGACATCTAGCATTAAACATTAAGTTAAGATTTCACATGCTAGCTAGATTCCTCATACATTTTTAGAGAATCGCAGAGCTAATTGTTCATACATAACCTTTAATTATTTGATTATAGACAAGTAGGTATATAATCCAAGTTCATAACTTTTTAAATGTTATAAGTACACGTTACTTGTCGAAGTCTCAATTACCAGTACCTACGTATAAATTTTCCCTGTAATTATTTCAATGTACATGTAGCAGCGTTTATCGGCTTAGCTGAATCAGCTATGTATAATGTTCGTGATATTCAGTTAGTTTATTGAATCGTATTAACGCAATCAAAGCGGCTACAAAGTTGTCGTCATAAAGCTAATGCGTAAACTTTCGCTGGAGGTCGGGAATAAATACCTAATTACCATTCTGGTTAGTCAGGTTAATGATAACGATACTCCTTCTCACCCCAGGAAGAACATTACGAAATATTATCAAATACCTAAGTACAAAACTGTAGTACCTACCTAAACATCCAGACCTCATTCAAATAAATGTGATTTTATACCACGTCTGCAGATATGGGGTAAATATCTCAAATAATCATATATATTGATTGTTCCGGTTGGCTTATCATTTTACAATAATATCAGATCAATCGTATATTATATTATATAGCAAAGGTGCAAGTAACAAAATGTGCTGCTTTAATAATTTTGACAAATACTTATATAGGTAGTTAATAAATATATAATGTGTATCTGTTTATAATCAATGTTTATTAAATAACTTTAGACAGATTGAGGCACTCCCATCCCATGTTACATACAGACACAATAAAAAAAAAATCATAGTTTTTTACATAATAATTTGATTAATTTTTGACTGTGCTGCTTGTTATTTATTTGATTAATGATATCATAATAAAATGATAAGCAATCCAATATGTAATTTTCAGTATCTATCATTGTATATTACTAGCGAAGTAAAAAGATTTTTTCGCCCAACAAAGGATTACTGGGAGTGAGCGAGTCTCATTCCCAGAGCATCTGTGATGCAGGACGCGTTAAATAAACGAAGTATCATCTATTTGAGTGGCTCATTAACCGATACGATATACGATATATCCATCTCAATGTGTAATTTACGTGTATTTGTTACGAATTAAACAGAATCATATTATATCTCTGAACTGATGACAGCAAGATACCTTTTTTTAACCGACTTTATCTTAGGAATGTTCGCTCGTCAAGATCTTAATAAATTGCTAATAGTGAGCGCGGGAACTACATAGTACAAGAGTGAAAAAGGCTAGCTATGTTTAAAGTTTTATAGTAAAATCTCGAATGGAGTTCTCCGTAGTGAAATAATCTCGAATTTCTGCGGTGCAGCCTTTGGTTGAAGCCGCATTCGGTCTCCGTCCCTTGGCACATTCTGTGGCGAACCGAGCAGTAATTATATGCTTACTCAAATACTCTTGGTAGCCCTTTGAAGGCTTACGGGCATCTTCTTTTTATGCATGTTATTGACTTTAATTAAAGGCTTTTAGCATTTAATAGTCGTACAAAAATGATTCGACATAATAGAAAAATAACTGGCCGGTAAGAAAACAGTATAAAGCGATATATACATTTTGCTTCGGCTTCCTTGTCTTCTAAATCTAGATGATGTTTTATTCATGAACAAGAGAAATTATGTTGTTTTTTGCAAATTCGACCAGACATTTATTTTTGTTGTCCAGTCGCTCTTGTCCATAGTACTGTTTGTTGTCAAATATTATAGCCCGTGTTAATTACAGACTGTGTGATTAATTGAAAAAAAGTCTAATCAATTGTATGATTTGTTTATTGTTTTAAGTAATTTTTATGGGTTTTAATGATCTTCATCCATTTTTTTCCCCTAGTACGGATGAAAAGTTACCAATGTATTAACACTCACTTTTGTTGATGAAGTTCATCAAGGCCGCTATTTCATTAAATAACCAATGACATAATATAGTGGCCAGTTTTTGATATCTTTTGATACGTTATCAGAATACGTAAGTGAGTGAATGAGCCCGTTCAGTATCCTTGTATTATGTAATACATTTGTTATCAGCACCATTTTTTTATCTTATCTATCGATATTTTTGTAGGAAAACTACTTTTACGAGGCCTCAGCTAACACTGTAAAAACTTCAGCTTTACCTATCAATTTTGTTGGAACAAAACGACGAAACCCTCGTCTACCCGAATTATCCGTGGGTTGAGGCGAAGTACTAATTAGGAAATAACTAGCTTAGCATCAACCTGGCGAAAAAGTTGGCACCGTTTAACCCAAAACAGTCAAACATATATGAACAAACGGTAACTTTTTTTATTCACTTTTTGTGCTTGTTTGGTCAGACAAAGTAGTTCATTCGGTTTTAACTGGAAAGGTATTTAATTAAAATTAAAACATATATATCATACGTATAGGTATGTATGTTCGTTCGTAGAACGGAGAGCAATCAAGATCCGTTGATATTTCTTTCTATAATATAATTCCTTAACCATTCGTTCCTAAAATATAAGAGTAAAAAGATTTATACTCACTAACGTAGGCGTCTCTATACATAAATAAATAGATTTTCGTACTCCTTTCAAGAATCATTAAGCATGACTTAACTTAGGTGTAGAATAATGAATGTACGAGCTACCGGCAACGGCTGAATTCAAGCCATTTTAATATTTGAGCACCTAATGGGCTGTGGGTTAATTTATGTCTCCAAGTTTACAGAAAACGCCGCTTCTCGCTAATTTTTATTTATTACCCTTTAGTAATGTTGTGATATGTTTTGCAACACTTTGTTGTGTTAGAAGCTTATAGACACACATGAGAAATGAGCGTAATTTAGCATGTTAATTAAGTCACTCTAAGCCGCATACAGGGCACCACGTGCCGTGGTCGATTGCCTACACTGGATCGAGCGTGTGTACTTTAGCACCGTCCTCGAAACGGAGCGTATGTAAAAGATGATACTAGTCGAAAATATTACTATACTATTCATAAGCACCCTGTTTACATATGATACCTTGTCTTATATCTTCTGTATGCACAGCGGACCCGCCATGGTCAACTATACCCTTCAGATGGCTCGAAACACCTGAGATCCGTAATATTGGGGGATTATCCGCAGATAGCCGCTGCGGGGGCGATAGCACACTGGATACTTCCTTGCCTTCATTTACATGAACGTGCCGTGAGTTTACCTCTCTGTATTAAAAAAAATCATTCCGCCTTGTCCTTCACTGATAAGTTCAGTTTGCACCAAAAAAATTTTTTCAGGCATCATGATTCATTTGATCCACTGAAAGTGTCCTTACATGATACACTTAAGTGTATAAGGATTAATATTGTAAATGCGAAAGTTTGTGAGTATGGACGGATGGATGGATGTTTGTTATATCTTCACGCAAAAACTTCTAAGCTAAATTCTAAGCTCAACGCGGACGTAGTCGCGGGCAGAAGCTAGTACATGTATAAATTCGTATAAGTTCCGTTTTGTTAATTTTTTTTTATGTATTATTCTCTGGGCTAGATTCGATGTATGCATGGTCATGTATGGCAGACAAAAGTTATTGCAAATCATATTTTCGACAAAACTTTATAGTGATGTAGCCGTTTTGTACGACGATCTGAAAGACGAGGCTCGCATTTTTAATAATATCCTTAGGAAGCCGGTCTGAAACCATCGTGTGGAATCTTCGGTATTTCGAGCGGGAATTTAATTCGATGTATATATACGTCTATAGTTAACAAATTGTTATTTACTTTTGAGAAAAAAATCATATCCATTCTCTAGATTAGCAGATACATTAAGCCTAGGTTTTCTCGAAAGAGGCTTCATTCACCTAAATTGGTTTCAGAAAAAAATCAACATAAACTATCTACTTCTTTGATGGAATGTCGTAAAACACGGACTCGTCCCTTCAAGCCTTGAGTCAGATATAAAGCTAACCTTGTTTGTGACTGTCTAGGGTTTTCGTTTAGATAGCCGTGATCGCTCGTAACAAATTTAACGATAACGCGCCAAGATTGTATCTAAATATTAGCATAACTGTGATGATAACACAAACACTCCTGCTGCTGAGATAACAATAATTAATTTATGCCACCGCCGTGGCTAACGTGCCTTGATTGCTTGCAATAATTAACGTTAATTGCGCTAAGCACTGGAATATTTGTTTACATTTTGTTAGTGAAATACCAATACGTTTTTCAATCGAGAAAAAGCATTTAAATAAAGTTTAAGTATGTATTCGTTTATTTCCTAACTAACTTACGTATACTTATATACATATATTGTTAGTTCGGTAATTATGTTTATTTACTAATAGGAAGAAGTATCCCGATTTTAAGGAAATTGGGAAGAAACGGCTCAAGAACAATAAAATAATAACGCCTAGCGAGAATGAATAATCAATGAGAGGTCGCGCCCGGGGCAATAAATTCGAAGCATTAAATTTGCGTAGTCATAGTAAACTAGTAGATTACCTACAGTTTATGTCACAATTGAACTTATCAGTGTTTAAGAATTGTGAATGGTTTGGAAAGAGCAATCGGCCGATTGCAGGCTTTGTAATCTTAGGTAGTGCTCGTCACGTGTGCCCTAAGAGGCCGGTCAATCTCACCATTGTATGCATTAGAGCTGACGTGGGAGATGACCCCTATTACATTAAGATGTCTCTTACTCTTCCGAAATATCTACATAGATTATATACTTTGATCCAGAATATGAAAACTTTTATCGCTGCAGGACATACTTATCTATATTAGAAACAATGAAATATCATTTCATATTTGAGATGCGCTGGGTAATAAGAAGACCTATTCATCATGTGCGGCGAGCACAGTGATTCCTCTCAACATATGGATGACAACGCATTGATACCCAAGGCGTCCATAAGCGGCGGTGATCGCTAACCGATAGGCGGTCTTGCTTTCCACCGATTATGGCGGAAAACGTGCACATGGTCCATCTGATGGTAAGCAGTTATCGAAGCCTATACCTAGACGCTTACATCACGTGAGGCAGTACTCACGCGTTACCAACCCTGCAAAGACTCTTTAAACTCTTGTAGTTTAAAAAAGAACAGTATTTGATTCCATACCTGTTTGTAGATTGATCTAAGATGGTGAGATAACTGTAGGTACTACGATGGTTGTGTAATTGTTCCGGTTTGGACTGTACGTACACGGCAGCGGCGGAGGCAATTTCCGCGACTGCAAACACGCGGATCCGACTCGCGATGTGATTTTCTTGTCACACCCCATCCATCTCCACTCCGTCAATTTTCCTTCATCCTGCAAAGAACGGAAATTTGGAGAAGTCAAACAAATGGAATAACATTATATTGACTGAACGTATGGACGTGTGTATAAAAATTTATGAAGGAAGGTAGAACATTATATAAAAGTTATTAGTCCGATTAGGTGTTTCGTATATATTCTATAATTTAACGTAGAATAGTTTAGTGAATTTAGGAATAACTTTTAATTTTCCAGGACAAACGATTAAGAATGTTAAAAGATGTTGTAACTTTTTTACAAAATAAAAATCACATTTGTTTATATTTTGGACACTGTAATGCAATTTAAACAATGTTGGAAAATCTAGGTGCGCTAATTTCGTTTCAAATGAACGTCAAGGGGCTACAATCAATGCAATTAGCTTTGATGAAGCTGGCTCGTTTGACATACCTGCCTGGTAATGAAAACGTCCATAAATTCATAGTTGAAATATAAAACATACTAAATATAAATAAAGGCTAAAGTGGCTGCTTACCATCAGGAGGGATTTTCTTGCCACTTTTATAGTAATAAAAAACGGTCGGGTCGTACGCAATACCTAGTTTTGAGAAGGTTGAGTATTTGGGAAGAAAAGTTATTTCCGTTCCTAAATAGGTAGGCAAGTAATTCATACATAATGTATGACTGGCAACATGACAACGTCCTATAGAGGAAAACCGTTGCCTACATTGTTTTACCTCGGGTCGCACCTCGTAAACATATTACTATTCATGACTGTAGGTGATAAAGTGATCATGCATAGCTTGAATTTTGTGTAGCTTCTAAACTGACAAATTACTTCACTCCTTTTCACGTTCAGACTACTGAGCCTATATTTTATTTTATGTTATAAATTTTACTTTGTGAGCCCTAGCTCCCGTTGTAATTGTGAATTATTTGGTGTAACTTTTCCATTGTACCAGCTTTTTACAGAATTTGATTTATAGTTAACAGTTTAGTGCTGCATATTAAAATGTAGTTATGTTTGTGGCATAACCCTTTCCAACACTCATTTTACGGTGTCTTTATATTTTTGTAAGATTGTTATAGTCAATTCTTTTTTTGTTGTTATTAAACCACAAATTTACGGTTTTCAGATTGTTCCCTTTATATGTGCTGCAAGACACTGCGACACTGTTTCTTGCTAAATTACATAATCCTAGGTCAGCAGGAAATACCCTATAGGTTTTGATTCCCTTGTGAAATCACAAAATATGCGAAAATTTGCGACATAAACGTTCTTATCTTTTCTACACGTTGGTTTGATATTTTTACTGCTGAAAGGGACCATAGACCCGGGTATTTGCAACTTGATAACTCACCGCGTTAAGAAAAAAGGTCTTGACAGACAGACATAGAGACAAACAGAGAGATAAACAAAAGCGGCAGACAGACAGACGGACAACAAAGTGATCCTATAAGGATTCCCTTTTCCTTTTGAGGTACGGAACCCTAAATATAACAATTTTAATAAAAGTAATGTAATTTACTATCTAATTTCAGCCACGTATTCAGTGCACCTGTGTTGCAATGGTCCTAAATAACAAACCAAATCCATAATTATCCGCACCGTGCATAAATAATTGGTTTTAGCGTCCATTTCGCTAATTCGGCGCATAATTGTATACATTTTTTTTATAAAAAAGAACTCGTTTTTAAAGATTGCGGAGTTATAGATAAAATGCACCTACTCCATAACATTACCTTTACATAGAAAAGGTTTTGGCATTTAAAATTATATTTCTAATAATTAATCAAGTGAGCTGATTAAAAATAAAGTGATCGTACACCAAAGAAAGCCAGATTTTTTATGTAGTCTAACATGATAATTTTTATGGAATTGTATGGCTCCAAGGTAGGTATGATAATAAATCCTTACAATGTGTTAGTATAACTTCTAATCACCCAGATAACAGCAGTGTCGTAATGTCTCAAATCATTATATCATATGACCTCTACTTTACTGATATTCGGGTATTTTCGATCCGACAACAAATATACCTATCCAGGCTAAATGGAATGCGAAAGTTCTATAGTTCCACTCGTGAACTTTTTTCTTTTACTTCACTATTACCGTTAACCCAAGTTTAATAAATGTTTGGTATATTTCCATTTATTACGGTGTTTTGGTTTGCTTTCTCATTGAACCGAATCAATACTATACCCTAGTATATTTGGCAGCTTTTAAATCCTTATATTCACCCGAGCCTACGTACCCAGATCATTTCTAGCTTATCTTAAACTAGCGGCCCGCCCCGGCTTCGCACGGGTAGACATTAGTTTCGGAGCATAGACATTTATCAAATATTTTGTCCACCCGTGCGCAGCCGGGGTGGGAAGCTATTATAATATATAGCCTATATTACTCAGTGATAATTTAGCTTACTAACGGTGAAAGAATTTTTGAAATCGGTCCAGTCGTTTTCCTATATATAGAGCCCATTCAATACAAACCCACAAAAATACAAAAATACAAATCTTTCCTCTTTATAATGTTAGTGTAGATGTAGATGTAGATAAGCAATTTAGGTAACCCTCTAGCTCCGCAGCCGTAGTCACGGACCTTAAAGTAGTATCACATATCCTGCAGTGTGTATTTATACTAGGACTAACTAGATTTGCCTTGACTCAAATTGAGAATACAAAAAAATAACATAATAGCAAAAATATCATAGCATATTTGGCGTTATTAAATGGTAAGTATTCAGAGGATCGTCTTATCAGTATAACAGTACTCTAATTTACGACCAATGTAGACTCGTACCTCGTAGTAAATACAAACACACACTACGCAATAGTATAAACGTATGTATACATCCCCTTAGTTGTTTCCTAAATGCATAATAAACCGTAGTGAAAATAAATTAATGGCTCGTGCGTAGTATTTTCCGCTCGTTTAAGTATATGCGATGTCTATCTGTATATAGCGGAGAGTGCTCGTTCCAAAGCCCATTAAATAGGAGAAGGCTATCATTGCACCCATTTCCTCCGCTTAAGATCAACACAATGAGGGCATTTTCGTAGGTTAAACAGATGTGTACTAGTGCTGTAAGGGAATTAAGGTCAACGTCTTCGGGTAAACCTTGCGATAAATAGGATTTCTTACCGGAAAATTAACGTTAATTTTTGGCGGATTAAGATATTTATCAATTCAATACATTAACATTCTTTAATATCCTCTTATATAGAGTGCAGTTATTTGAATTAGACTCACTTAGCGTCATTGATTATGACTTCAATTCGGTTGATGTTGCATTAGTTTATTAGTTTAATATTTATTTAATTTATTTAATCTAATTCAACCACATAAAGACTAACTAACATATTATGAATTTATACTTTTTGAACTTTATTTTAGTTTTATTTGTAGGATAAGTAAGATGAAAGTTATAATATAATATACCTGCCAAGTAACATAAATAAAGGCGACTGTTGTCATCAAATGAGCGACTTAGTCGTAAACAAGGAGACACAGCTGTAGTAACTTTCGCGTATATAATATTGATATGGATATCCAATATTTATTATCTATATCCTCACTCTTTCCAAACGGGTTTCCGAAAGAGTAGGCACCAGGCAGAGGTGTTACTTAAGGACATTTTACCGAAGATACGTGACAGTTGACGCCAATATAACTGAGTTCACATTCACAGAGTAAAGAACTGTTCCATAAGGTCAGTGGTCTCATAGTGGAATAGTATTCTATGTTTTTGGATTTTAATTTATTAGTGCCAAAATAATTTGCAGGGAAATTAGCATGCCACTGTGTTCAGGCAAATTTAGGAACAAAATTCCATCAAAATGCTAATCGGAAAACTGAGCGTTCATGAACTACCTCCACTGAGCTTGCTCGGATGTGAAATATGATAAGCCCCAAAATGGAGCTACCTACCAACTGACATATCCACACACCCACTCCGTATAATTTGGTTCGTACATGTTCTGCTCTGATGTTATGTATAGATTCCTATGATAGATTCGCTTGTCGCGATGTCGCTGGTAATACGGGTGACAGGTGTCAACTGTCAGTGTGAAGGTGGAACAGATTAATTATGAATATAAATTTAGCAAGTTATAGATACTTAAAATAAAAGAAAGATATATAAATATAATACATATTTTGATCAAACCGTAGGTACATTAAAGAAGTAACATACGTACAACTCGTACGTTATTTTTTTTATTACATTGTCTATAAGTAATCGCGTTTACTAATGTAATATCTAATTTATCTAAGTTACAACAAGTTGGGACAAGTGTTTTTTATATTTTATTTTTTATATTAGGTAAGTTTTAGATTTAGATCGTATTATTATTGTCCAACATATACTTAACGTATAATTAAATTTGTCGGCGATAGCGCACATCAGGCAGCGCCATCTGTGCAGATCCACGGGGCAACAACCACAACGCTTGCTATTGGACAGGAAACCCGAGCGGTCGACACCACCGGCTCGTACGCGATCGTTGGCAGAAAGCGGAGTGCACCGGCCAGTGTATAAACCTACAGGCCGCCACGATAGACGGACTTTCTCATTTGTAACGTGTGATAGTCATAGTATTTGTTAGAGCCAAGCCAACGCACGTGTTAGTTTCCTGAGAGTTGTAATTTGTAAAAAGAGTAAAGTGATTATCTACGTACTTTTGCTATTTTGTTCAAATTCGCTCGAGTACCCACGACAGTGCCCACAGTACCTACGCCATCCTGAACAGAACCTGACAACTAGAAGGCCTAACTATAAACCTACTTCTGATGACGCGGATGCTTGCCGCGTCTACAAATTAATAAAGTTACAACACAGTTTGTATATGCTTGCATGCTTGCATATTATTATCTGACTTGAATGAAATATCAACGCACAGCCTAAACGGCTGGAGTTAGAGACTTGAAATTTTAACTGGAAATCTTGAAATTTTGCAAAAGCTTGTCATACAGATGATAACTAGCCGGTATTCTCACTACTAAAATATTATACTCAGCAGCTCTGTACTGACCACTTTAACCTGAAACGACATTCAAAGTTTTAAGGCCCATCTAACTGTTCGACGTCGACTAAATAAAATCTTGCATGTCAAATAGGAGGCCACAAAAGTCAATGTGGCACTGGCATTTCAGTATTCGGGCTATAGTGTTATTTGATAAAATTTATATTAGGCAAACCACTTCTCTTGAGTTTACAAAGTGTCTACTGTACGACACGACACCGTTGGTCTAGTAAGTGGACAATGAACCAAATTACTTACTAATCGGTGAATAACTCGCTATGTTAATCTGGTACGATAGTGGGCTAGTTTAATTCCATTTCCCCAGCTGCAATAAATCACGGTAAAAGGCTTCATTGTTGCTCCCATGACAAAGGTTCTGCCTCGTGGTAATGGCATGTGCGTGCAAAATTAAAAGGCGTCCAACCGCATTTCCGCCTACCCGGAGACCTTCCTTACTCACCCCTACAGCTTTTAAATAGCTTTCTTTAATACCTCATTAGAAGGAAATATGATTTAATGTTTTTTAATAGTTAAAATAAGTCGATTCTTCTGCGAAGTCACACCAAAAATCAATTAGGTCCTTCAGTAAGCTTATAAATTTTAGTAGGTAGGCGTGAATAAAATAACTAACAATTCAAGGTTTGTGGGAACAACAAAATTATAAATGCGATTAGGTGTGAGACTGTCCTTGTATACTGCAATGAAATGGCCCTCACCGATAAAGTTACCCGAAAATAGTAGAATGTTAGTGGGAAGTAACTCGTTTTATTCGTTGAACCTTTAAATGGAATGACACAATAAACAAGTACAGGCCTATCTTTATGGATAAGTAAATACGAAAATATAATAAGTATCAAATATAACTAAGCTTGTGCTTGCATTTTGGAATTAAAAAGCAAATTCATCCCTATAAAGTTGCAACAGAATATTTGGTGCAAAAAAGAATACGTAAAAACGTCAACGCGAGCGGGGTTCGTTAGATATTTTTCAGCCGGTATTCATGGCTTTATTCATATCCATCAGCTAAATACTTATTAAATGAATTAAAAAATGGAGGAGGTTCTATATTCGTCTGTAGGTGATCTATATCTTTGAATTTGTTTAATATAAAATTACTTGATATACCAAAATACCGTTAATAATTAGTTTTCGTGTCAGCTGAACAATCTGCTTTTGAGGAGTAATCCCTAAAAACTATAATAAAGTAACGACTTCGAAATTACAAGACCATTGAGTTGTAGCAATTCTTCAAAGTACTGGTTACCGTTTAACGAATACGAAAAAAAAATTAAACTTAACCTTGGCAAAGTTGAGGATTGTTTCATTCATTCAAATCATTCAAGGAACTTATTCGATAATTTTGTGATTTTGACTACAGGGTTATTAAATATTATGTTTTAACGAGCATATTTTAATACATTTTGTGATAGACATCTGAAACAATCACAATTAGAAACAAATACAGTAGAATCCCGAATCAAATAAAACCTCGAAAATCGGGATAATCGATATCAAAATTAAATCAAACAATAATAACTTTTTTATTTTAGTACGGGCTTTACATACTTAGACAACACGATATCAAAAAATCTAAAATCTAGTCAGATATATAATTTGAAATGTTGGTTGGAAATAGTTTGTGGATACTCTTTCTGGTCGTCGTTTAATCGACGTAACATGTCTCGTTGCGCTGTCATTTCATTTCTAAGACGGTAATTAGTGCCGTGAAGAATTAGTCCGGATAATTGGATAGCCGGATAATCGATGTTTAGATAATCGAGATTTTACTGTAAGTAGTACTTATTAATTTCTAAATCAGTTGACCTATCAAACCTGCACGACATCTTAGAAAGCAAATCGTTAATTTAGATTAATTTTAGACCAAAATAATAAACGACTGCTTCTCCATATGCTAGGTAAAGCCATTAGGTACATGGAACGGCTATCCTCCCTACTTTAAAAACATGAAAAAATGGCATTTCAGTATTGTTTCTTCTTCTCCCTATTACCATTTTATACCTAGAAGTAAAATGCTTACACCAGTTACACCCTAAAGTCCCGTAAAAATAAGGGTTCTTCCATAAATATTTAAGTTTCGGGAATTGCTTCAGTTTTGTATAGACAGTCATGTTTGTATCCCTGGCAGTGCCTTATGTGTTCCAAATGCCAACCACAGAATTTTTGCGCTTGCAAATGGCATGAATTAGGTATCGTGTTGTCGTATTGTATCACTCGCACACACTCGTTATCGCCTAGTCTTATACCAAAAATTGTTAGGAATATACAATTTCAGAGAATTTATTTATGTTACCTAAATATATGATTATCAAATAACTATGCGTATACGAGTATCACAATTCGCATGGAAGCAATTTTACTTTCATAGTAATAATTTTGGTAAATTCCAGTACCAAGAATATAGTATGTAAGCTTACGTAAAGCTAAGGAGGTGGGCTGGCAGCACGTCCAGTAACCACAGTTGTCCAACTTCATTAAAGTTTTGCTTCAGCTTGGCAATGTAGCCTAACGCCCGCCAATCAAACACACGTACGTACTATTCGAAACTTTACCTGCTAACTACTTTTTCTTAGAGCATATTTTTATATAATACTCGGACATTTATCACACAGTGCCATCTAGACCCAAACTATATGTAGTTTGTGTCTAGTATAGTAGTAGCATGCTACTACTATATTTTTTTTATAATTACGTAGTTATAATACATACCAAACACCCACACGTAAGACAAACATGTTTGCCCCGGTAGACATCAAAGCCGCGACCACTAGCGTAGCAGTCAGGTATACTAACCACTAGACCAGAAGTCTCGTCAATGATTTGAAACATTATGTATACGTAAACTAAGTAAACGATAAGTAAACAATACGTATTCAAAAGATTGTTATTCTAAAGATGGGAGCCAATCTTTTCTTGAATTAGAAAATCTAAAACTAATCTTTATTATATGCCAGCATTCTACTTTCAACTTTAAGAAAAACCCTATTCGCTTATTAATGGTAAGTAAGAAAATGGATTCCCAAGGTAATTTTAAGCCACACTCTCATAAATAAGACCTTATTACTTTTGATGTTCCGTGCCGAGGAGTCTTGTTCATTGGCCGAGGAAAACGAAAACCGACAAAAAGAAGTGGGGACATAACTTCTTAACTTCCAACGCTTATAAAGTTCCCATCGTTTCGAATAACTGCAAACACAATTCAACACCTGCGGGATTGCTTAACTTGAACTTCGGCCTCAAAATTAAAGCGCTCTGGGGTTTTATTTGTATGAACTGAATGTGATTACCGGTTAAGTTAGAACGACAAATATAACTTTCTCGGAGTGTGAGAAAACAAACGACGGTCTTAACAAGTTAACATCGTATTATTGCTTCCAAAACTTCTAGGGAACGAATATAATAAAATAATTCACTTTGTAATCGACTGTCTCTTTGAAGAGGTTTTCTTTTATTCATACCTACTTATGCAAGTCCACTAAGAATTACAAAGAATTTAATTATTACATTTTACAGATGTTATGATGAATTAAATGTATTTATTTATATATGATATATTTAAAAAAAAAACTAGAACTTGCGAATAATTCAACAATATTTTCACATCGTACAAAAGATGCCCCATGACATAAGCTAAAGTGATGGAAATAAAACCCGTGACATCAAAACCCGCTTTAGCTACTTCTACATGTTCTTATCTCGTATGTAACGTACTACGAATTCCTTTCGCCCTCTTCAAGGACTCGAAAATTGATCTTTCCCAAACAAGTTAATCGTTTATTTACAGTAAATTCATTACTAACAGATTTTTATCGTATATTTGAAAATGTATTCCACAGTGTATTCTTAAGTGATTTGAAGCATTTTGCAGGTTTGTTTTTATCTCATTAGATGAAGCATTGTCGAGAGCTCTCGAAGACACCGTCACTCAGTTGATTTTCTCTAATTTTAGCATTAAAAGCAGTTTATTTTTGGTACGCGTAAGAGTCTTAAGCTTTTTAATGATCACCATTATTATTTTAGGATCCTGAAGTTAACGAATTCAGTGAAAATGTTAGATTATTATTTTAACGACAAGACCAGAATCAAATGTAAATCATGTTTAAATTTAGAGACCCAAAGCTAGAAGTCAATCGTACTTCCTTATTTCTTTTTCTACACTTTTATTTACACACAACAGTCACATGACTACTAAATACCAAAACCTCAATTATATTATGTTGATTTCAGTGGTAACCGTACGTATTACGTAGGTTGATTTGAGCCCATATTCCTTAAGTATGCAAAAAACGTACACCGCAATTTGGTCCGGTCCCGAGCAATCATGCGTGTTCTATTTAATCCCCTGTTCAGAATGTGTGTAATGGTACATTTTCCAAGGGCTTTGAATCTGACAATTTGTTCGGCTCGGCGATGTGGACGCGGGCCCAATTAGGTTGAGTGACGCCTTTTGTTGCTGCAGCCCATTCTTACACACGCTGGAATTTCCTTTCACATCGTTATCTAGGTGTTTTTAAACCGGTTAAAAAAGGTGTTTTTTATTCAGGTGAGCGAGTAAATACTTTTAAATGAGATAATCCAATGCTTACTATAATATGTTATAAGTACATAATAAATGTCAAATCGGAAGTAGGTTATGTCGCGTAGAACAATTTTTTCCCCTATCGACGCAGTGAATTCGTTCGTTCATACACACGTTGTCATGCCAATTTGTAGTTTAAAACACGGAAAAATATGTTATGATCAAATTCTACAACGCGCTATTCATTATTCAAATTTGCTTTTCATCTTTCCTCTTTACAGAAATTAAAAAAAAACTCTTTTCTTCCCTTGGTCGATCGAGCGATCTGATCAAAGAGATTAAAATTAAATAAAAATCAAAAGGATAATCCACTATAATAACACAATAATAACATAATAATCACACAATAATAATCCACATACTTAAATTATGTATGCCTACTGACGAATGGAACTTATACATATATGTAGATAGCTGTTATAAGCAAGAATTCAATCACAATTATTTGACCGCCACCTTACCGTTTGAATCTTGTTGAACAGTTAAAACTTCAAGACACCCAGTGTCCCAAAATATTCTATGTAGATGTTCTATCTCATGCAGCTTGGACTATTAGCATATAAATTACATTCGGGGTGGCCTCCAGAAGCGTGTAGATCGCAACAAGGAAAGTCTGATTAGATGTAGAGTTACATTATCTAGAAAACTTCTTCATTCAATTTAGCCTCGACTAATATAAAATTCACCACTAAAATCAATAAAAACAATGTCGAAACAAGCAAGTATAACCTTGTAGTTACAATTGGCAAAAACATATTTTGACTGAAGATGTTAAAAACAAATTGTTTATTTATCTCGAAATCTGATGCATAGGAATAACTTTTTGTGATGAATGTGGCTGAGGTAAACAAAATGTCCAATAAAGCCTCGAGAACAAATCATTTGTCTTTTGTACTCACACGGTTATATTGAGTTTGATACTCTGAGGTATTATATCCCAAGTTCGTATAATATCACCGAATATATAATATATGGCGTGTAAATAATATATTATGTATAATATTAACTTATGTTTATATAAATAAAGCAAAAAGAATATAAATGAATAAAATTAGATAACTTAAAATTACAGTACCTATGTTGATGTTGATTGAGCCTAATATAAGTTCAGTCATAGTCACTTACGGGAAGTAACATTTCCTTTCTTTTTTCATTTCCACGATGAAGTTGTTCCAGATTAGTATGCTACGCGGTTGGTGTGTAGCAATACCTAGAGAATTCTGCTGGAACATTGAAAACTATTCTTGCGGGACGTTCATTGTTTTCAGTGAATGTTTCCATCGAGTGCATTTTCACAATGGACCGATATTGGTTTACAGCTTTCAACGATAAAATGCTTATTCAAAAATAGTACTACATATTTCAGTATTTCTTACAATTAACACAGTTAACTTTCATTCTCCGTTGGCTCAATACAGAGGAAAAATGTTAAAAGCAATACTTATTTCTACCATTCTTACCAGTTTTATATCATTAGGTTAGAATAATAAAAGAATTGTGTTGTTTTATTTTAATGTTCTAAATAAGTCTTACATCGTGTTCCAAGGATGAGTGCTGGAAGTAAACATATTGCACAGAACCAAAATAATTGAAAACTCAGAAGCCAGAAAACAGCGGTTTTATATTTATTAATCAAGTTATTTAAATATATGTTTTAAATTTTAGGTTATCAACAGGATCCAGATATCTTCGGAAATCGTCCAACAAATGTCGCTGAAAGAGTCTTACCACCACAAGCAATGCAAATAGCGCAAGGCAACTTCTATAGCAAGCCTGGCAGAAATGTTATCCGTTCAATACCTTGCCGACGCCGTTCTTTCCAAAACGTACCCACATACAATTCCCGTTTCACTTTGCCACTTCTACCCAATGACAATATAAATATGTTACCGCAATCTTTGACTGAAGTTGATTCAAATTTAGAAAATAGTATTTTAAAAGCAACGAATAATCACAATCAGGGATTAGACCCTTCAGCTGCGCCAAACATGCATGATAATTATAATGAATTTAAGCCACGCAACTCATTGTTGGTGAACAATGACGATCTAATGGAGGCGTCTTTTTCGCGAAATAGTGGTGATTTCAGAGATCCATCTTCATTAATCGATAATGAGAATGCCATTGTTGAAAATCGAGAGGTTGAAAAAAAAAATGAGGTACCGTTATCAGATTTAACACAGGCTAGAGGTGATACTAATGCTTTCGACACTAATTATCAGAATTTATTGCCAAATTCTGAAACGACCCAGAGCTTAAAGAGTGATACAAATAAAGATGTAGCAGATGCCGATGTTTCTAATGAAGAAGCTAAAGAGTTAAATGATGATTGTAACAAGAATCGTTTTAAACCAAGTGTTAATTTAAACGATCAGTCCCGACGATTTATATCTACTCCAGATGAAATACCAGAATCAACAATAGGTACGAGTCAACCAAAAGCAAATCCGATGAAATCAAAACAGATTCACGTACCTTCGACTCTAACAAGTGGTTTATTAGATATACAGAAAGGCCGAAAAACAGATAAACATACTAAAGAAGACTATAATGACGCAGATACAGATATGTCTTTAAGATCACAATTTTCTAGTGAAAATGTAAAGGCAAAACCGATAAATCAAATTTCAAAACCAGTAACTTATAGAATTTCCGACATGGAAGAATCTCGCGGGATATTGATGCAGAGTTCCAGAGTGTGTTATGCCTGCAGTACTGCGAACAATCCTACGTGCAGGGAGCCCGATCGCAGGACTACTGTAAAATATTGTCGCCAAGGTCACACCGCCTGCATTACGAAGGTCTTTCAAACCCCCTGTAAGTACATAAACACTGAAGCTAAAGGAAGTTTTATAACTAAGTTTATCATCACTATGGCTTTCGGTCGACACCAGATATAACCCGATATAACTGGTTACTAGGTTCTTATACAAAGCGACACGAAAATATAAGCATTTTATTTTATAACTGACAGACTGCCAAGACAAAAGAAAACTAAAGATTTTTAAAAGTGTTTATATCATTCGTCCCTCTTCACCCCTTCTTTACTCATCGTCATCATCTGTTGCCTAAGCCAGACTGTTGCCATTTGCTCACCGAGGCACAGAGGGACTGTGTATAGTGATGGTATGGACGGTCAGTCCCAAATCTAAATACTACGCGTTAAGGTGGCTTAACCTTTTAGATCGATCTATATGCGCAGTGGCAATTCCACGTTCCCTGCACAAGCCCCACTCAACACTGTATATTAGTATCTTTACATACAATATTGCGTCAAAGTCAAAGTTATGTAATCTTTGTTCTCAGTTTCAGATATCCTAATCCGGGACTGCAACAATTCTTGCAATGAGTCAGACTTCAATGGACTTATGCCCAAGTACAAATCGTGCTCCATTTGCCACACAGACCTCTGTAACAGCGCTTACTCCGTAAGCTGTCACAATGTAATGCTTGCTGTATTTTTAATAAGTGTAGCAAAATACTTCCTATAATGGTGTAATTTTCAAGAATAATGCAAAATATTCGAACCTTTTCCGTTGACCTCTCTCAATGCAAACGACAAAACAGAGGCTCGGCTTAATTTACGTCTTGAGTTCTCGTTTCTCAGTATAATAGATGTGAGTCGGAAGCTAAGGTACTCCCCTACATTGTTGTGTTATTTTGATAAAATATGACGTCTATCATGCTCATGAATAACTTTACCATCTCAACGAAATTATATTTTATTCTCATATTGTGTCGAACAAGAAATTGAACAATAATGTTTATAATTAGTAAATAAAACATGTTTTGGGTAACAAGTGTGTTGTTATTGCAAAGAGTTATAACATTGAATATGCTTTAATAATAAACAGTACAATAATATTATGCGGGCTAGGTGCCAACACGTGTGGCGACGATCGCACGCAGTCCACGGGTTGAACTGAACAAGGTAAGACATTCAGATACTCGTAGTATATTGCGTATCATTTTGTTATATATATATATATATATATATATATATATATATATATATCTACTCTACTAAAAATAAAACGCGCATAAGTACTTCTACTAGTTACATTTTAGTCTTTATCGTTATAAGCCAAGTCATATTTTACACATAGTAGACATTCATAAAATGATTTACCTAATCGAGTGGTACGTGTAGTTGCTCTACAAGTAATAAACCGCATTTATATGTAGATAGCAAGTAGGCATGCTCACATGGAAATCATCATAATCTCATATATTATATCTTTCACAAGCTAAATTGACCCGATAATTACGATTACGATTCTATAACAACATGCATCATGCATGCAGTAAAATCTGAATAAGGAGAACTGTTAGTTCTTACTGTAACTATCCGTATTTCACTGGATATTCTCGATCGGAGGATCAATATTCTGATGTGAACATTATTTAACGATGATCAAAAACATTTGCTTAAACATAATATTTTAAATTAGTATTTGAACATATTTAACGGAATTTAATTAAAATACATAATTCCATAATAAATAGGAATGGAATAATAATAGGAAATGAACATAAACGTTATTTACAAAACATTTAGGGAGTGAATGGGTAGACCGGACAAGGAATTCTTAAACTTTGTTCGAAATTTCATCAATTAATTTGTTTCTATGTGGCATTAGGAAGGTCTGAGATCCGAGCCCTTGGGTGGATGTTGCTTATTCATGAGAACGGAAAACATTGCCGAGCAATCCAATCGAAGCTACAGGAGCTCTCTAGGGCCACCGATAGATCTCTACAGATTAATGTGCGCAGGTATAATTAACTAAACGCAAAAATACGCTTATAAATCATTTAAGTTATTTACCAATGACGCGCCATTCTGTTGCCAGTCTCAGTATTGGACCCACTATGTGGGTCTCCAAAAACCGCTGCAGTTGTTCCTGCCAAACCACCTAATACGATTGTGACGTGTGGGCAAAATAGGTCAAAAACCATATTATACTATAAAATATTATCGGTAATGTATATAGAGTATCAAATCAAAACACGGCGATTTCAGTCGCTGCTTCTCCTGAATATAATAGACAGATACGTTATCTTATATATACACTTGTAATCTACGCACACGTTATATCTGTCTACAAGCGAAAAATATTTTTATTATACTAAGCTTATATGGTTTTTGTGACCGAGCTTCTCTACCACCGAACACTCTTATTTATTTATTCAGGAACATAAATTCAAAATTATACAGAAACTATTTTGCAACAATATCTGCAGTACTTTAAAACTGTGTCGCAGAGAGATATTAACACTCAACCCCGGGAAGTGGCGTTACAGAGTTCCAGGTATTTTTTTTATATATTAATAATAATAATAATAAGTGTGTGTGTGGTGTGTGTGTGTGTGTGTGTGTGTGTATTTGTGAGTGGAAATTTGAATTTTGTGAACTCATGTAAACTTTACGCAGTAAACTTTATAAGGTCTTCTGTTTCTTCGTATGTAAGTGATTTGAGCCAAACTGTAACTTTCTTTTTGCATTGATAAGAGGAGGTATTTAGTAAATTTAGATTTCGATAAACTCTATTAAATAACAAGGAACTTATGAAATGGCAATGTTGGCTAGCTAGGGTGGTTCTATGAGCTTCTAGAGTGCAGTTATTTCTACGGCTACGTTTGAGTTGTGATTGTTCGCATTTGAGTGAAACCGTCGAGTGCTTGCGGAGAACAACATTAAGAATAAATAATTTTCTCACTGATTGTACATTGCTAGTCGCCACTAGCGTTGATGAGTAGGAAACAGTAAAGGCTTACACAATATAACCTTAAGGAACTCACTTGACTCTAATTGTCACTTACGGAAGAACGTTATCAGCAGACACGTCTACTGATTCGTCGTAACCGAACCCCATATATACTCCCTGTATTAGCTAATAGGTACCTATATCTTCTTGTCAGCACGATAGACTCTATATTCTCTGAATTTTATATGCTTCCACCAGATACATAGTAATTGCCCCACAGCTACTTCATACCGCGACACTGAATAAATTAATCTTGTATTAATAACTAAAAAATAAATATGCTTCACTACACGTAATCAATACCTTAGTCTTGAAAACAATTAAAGACATCAAGGAATACCTTAGATTAAGTAGACAGCGAAATTGAATTTACAGCCGACCATTATCAGGCGATTCGGTTCGTAAACCTCTTAATAGCTGCGTCGGCAACAATTTATTCAAATTCTTTCACTGCTGATAAAGTATGCGAGAGGAGAAAAATATTGAACATGAACTCTAATTTAGATTTAAAAAAATTATCATCAGCGCTATACATTAAAATTAGGTTCGTTGTTTCAGAATAATTTTATTACAGAAAGTTAAGCATATCAAATTTAAATTTGCAGGTATCACCTATCATGCCTTACTTCAAAATTATAAGCTACCGTATATATTTAACAGCTGGAAAAAGAGAATGCATGTTTCATGAGAAAAAGATTAACATTGCAAAATGTAATTAAAAAATGTTAAGGCGTATAGCCTCATAATTCGAATGCACTTAAAGTAAGTTCAAATACTCTCATATTGGCAAATTATGATAAGTAGTTAAGAAGTTATGAGGGAACAGATGAACATACGTACATAACGTTCAACATCATCCTCATTTTTGCTTCGCCGTAGTCGGGCAAAAAGAGAAGCGCATTGTTCGTAAAACGAAAGTAAGTAGATTCTAATAAAAAGCCTAAACGAATGTAGAACGAAATCAACACGAGTAAAAGATATACGGCAAACAATGCGGCGTAGGCAGCAAATCGAATGCCGTACAATCCCATCCTTGCATTTCCATGCGATTTTGTGAGGTTGGATGCAAGCCGCATGCACAAAATATACAAGAGAAATGGCACCACTGAATTCGTTTCCACGATACATCCAATACTAGAGCAAGCTTATTCAAACATTTTACAACTTGGTTCCGAGTCAAACACGGGAAAGGTACTCTTATTTAAAAGAAACTTGGCTTTTTACCGGTAGATTACAAAGTTTTCATAAGCCGCTTTGAATGATCGTACTTCAATCCGAAGAAACTCGGTCTTTTCATTAAAATATATATTTAGTTTAGGAATTTATTCTATAATACGATTATTGTGTTCATTTACGGGCGATTATTTGGTTTAAAGTAGGTACTCTAGTCTCCTCTCTAAGACCGGCTGGATATAGCGGTTCCAATCCTACAAATTCTACTTTCGGTACCTAATATCAGATTATATACCAAAAATCTATGAGTTTTCTTTAACCAACTACTATATAACTGTATAATATCTATTAATATTTAAAAACGTAATGTTTTTAGAATTTCCCGATGACAACAAAAGGTACAATTTTGGAAGTTAGATCCTTTCCAATAGAAAATAAGTCAAAGAAAATTCTCTCGGGAAATCAAAACACTTAAGAGGCTCGATCGTCTTTTCACTCCCACCATCTAGCAAGCAGCAATTTAAAAACTACTTTCAGCTTTGCGTAAGAATGAGGGTTTTTCCTTCAATTTAACATGCTATCTTCAAATTTAACAGGATTGGAATACACCTATTTCACCGATGTATGTATGATTTGATTACAATTACAAGCTTCGTCCTGCGGTTTTCTTGTCTTAGCAATCTATACAAGTAAAATTTAAGTGTCTGTTGGTAATATCAAAATAACAGCTTTTTCCTAAATCTATAACAAAGAATATACGTTATCCTTAAAAAAACAAACAATATATGTTTCTGTCCGTCTGTATGTTTTTTCTAGCAAATCTCCGAAACGGCTAAACGATTTTGCCGGGACTTCCACTAAGTTAATGTAAGAAGTACTTTAGGCTTAGGAATCATTTTAGAAAAAGATTTAGGAAAAAAAAAAAGTGCATATAATCCGATTTCACGGGCATTAAGTCGCGGGCACTCTACGCAGCTATGATATAAAATATAAAAATAAGTTTTGGATAGAATTTCTTCAAACCGGGTACCAATTTAGTGTCTGCCTACGTAAAAAGTAATTTATTTTAATAATAAGATCTAATCACGTAGGCTTGTATAGTAGCTAGATTACTATTTTTTTATGTAAATTAAAGATGCAGCTTCTAATAATTGTGATTAGGCATTTCAGGTCTTCTATCAAATCATTTTCCCTTGGTAAACCTTCATTAAGGTCCAAACATAATCTTCAATCTGCCGGGAAAGGGTATCAAGGATATTTACCAAAGAATATAAATTCATTACTTAAAGTTAAACTAATATATCTACAACTTTTTGAAATAAATCTTATTGAAAATTGCCAGAGATCAACAACATCTAATAACGAACGATTACAAAATTGCAAAATGTTGTCTTTTCTTTGCAAAATAAATGATGTTCAAGATTTTGTTAAGGGATTGATTTTATTTTTAACAATATACACCACTGATACTAATAAAAAAACCTTTTAATGCAGAATACGAACCTATCATTAAGGTTTGTAAGTGTGACATATTCAAACCTTCTACCTTATTTAGTAAGCCATTGATTTCAGAGGAAATCGACTGAGACAAACAAATAGACAGTATGGAAATTAATGTAATTTTTACCATCTCTATATATAAAAATGAATCCCTATTTCCCTTGGTCACGGCATCACATAACTGGCTATGAAAATAGAATTTGAAAAAGAATCGGTATATTTTTAATTTCGGGATAAAATAAAGGTCCTTTGTTCTATGGTTCATTTGTTAGGTATATGAATTCATAGCTAAAACAACAGGACATCTGTCGGTTCAGCTAGTTCTTTACAAAAACGACATGAATAGGAACACAATATGTGCTGCCATCTAGGTTTTTCAGAGAATAATGATGTGCTACGCTGCTACGTTCTTGCTACGAACGCTACGTCAATACCCTCGTCTCGTTAACGTAAAACGGAGTTGTGTAGTAACGAATGAAAATGAAGAGATGACGTTATGATAGGAAACGAGCGAAGAAGTTTAAAATGGGATAGAGGCAGGAGAGTGATGATATCATGAGTACAATGAAGTCCATATCAGGCCAAAGACCATCTTTTCTCCCTCAACATTTCATTTGAATAACAAATTTAATTTACCACCCAATTCAATTGAAATAAATGTGACAATGTTACTTTATGGAACTCATAGTGATTATTATGCCATTAAAATTATTGCACATAACAATTTTACCACTATATACATACATATATTAATTATGATTCTACACATTTTCATCACTGTTTTTTAAATTATTTTCTTCTTTTCTGTAGTTTAATCACTTAATTTATATACACCAGTCCAACAAAATAGGTTCAATATGAAACCTTTGCATTCTTGTATTTCCTACTTGTTGGACAAAGAACAAAAACAGTGTCAAATCTAGTAAGGAAATATTGTCAATTTGTCACAATATTAATGAATTGAATTGAAATTTCTGTACGCATAAATCTACGAAAATTTGTATGATAAATGAAAATCGCTTTATAAAATGTGCCGGGGCGTTATGGAAAATTTCCAATATCTATGAAGTAAAAAATATATGGTGCGTATCGTGCGTATAGCTTTTGATATAAAATCTATTTATGGCAGCTATCTATAAATAGATGTGCATTTATCAATATTATAGGTACTGTACTAGACTGTGCTTGCTTAGCTTAGTAGTTTATGTGTTGCAATACTTGCAGAATCGCGTTTGCTATTTTTGATAACATCTTTGTTTGCCAGTATCCTAGGTACCAATAACCAACTCACCTATAATAAACAATTATTTTAAAATTATAGTGCGCAAGCATGCGCAGAATAAGCGCAGAATATGTAAAAACGTATTATGTAGCATTTAAAACGTAGCGGTTATGTACTCTGTGGCATTTAGAAATAGTGAACGAAATTCCGTGAGGTGATTTGTTCGGTAGTTATTGATCCGGAGAAGATCCATTCTGTGCAATTTCGTTCGTTCTCGTTTTTTGTCGTACTGTGGCGCTCATGCTAGCTCTCTCACTCACTTAGTCAGTTCGTTCATTCGCCTCTCATTCGAATAGTAATCGCAGCGAGCGCTGTCACGAGTGGTGTCATTGCGAAAAAGGAAATTGCACTTTTGGCTGTTACGAAAAATTTAATAGATTTTCATAAAACAAAAACACAAGTGAGTATAAATAAATCTGTGAAATGTGTCTTCTTTTTAAACGGATAGTATGTTATTTATTAAATTACAGTTCACGTGATTTCTTGAGTCATTACTGACGTCGTCACCCATCTAGATAGTAGGTTCTAACCTAAAAATAATAATTTGTATTTTCTATTGACCACTAATCTATTAGGAGAGTTTTAAATCATTTTAGAACAGTGCAATGTACGATTCTGTCATTTTTAATACTTTATACTGATATTCGTTCTATTTTACGCTTACGTAATGTGGTCATTCATTACGACATGGTACAATCATCGCACTTACCTTGAAATCCCCCGATGACATTGATCCTGACCGACTTTCAATAAGCAAACTCCAGATAGGCAGGATTTATGTAATTTAATCAGATAAATAAAATTGTAGCTGACTACAATTTTACATCTGAATGTAAAATAAGAATTTTATCTACAAGGAATTGTGTACAAGGGCAAAACCTTTACATAACCAATGTCATGGACAGTTTTCTTAATATAGATAGTTTGTATTTTGAACACATGAATTTTCGTTTGGCATTGATTGTAATACTTGCATTGTTATTGCATAACTCTCTCAGAAGAGTGCTGGCTACCTATGCTACCTAGTTTCACATTAGGTAATTGATTTTGGCATCCTCATCAAAGGTTTTTTTATGTGACTAAGGTGGCACACAAGCAGGTGGAGGTACAGTCCTCCGCCAGGTGACTCCCATTTTAATAGGAAAACCCATGCAAGGTTGCAATTTGGCATACCTCTCTTCACTGTAATTAATTGCTTAGAAAAATAATTGGTACAGACTGTGGTTTTAACCTGGTCCCATCAGATGACAGACTTTTGCTACAACCACTAGGCCTCCACGGCTTTTAAACATGGTTTTCTTTGGCATGCCAGATATATTTGACCAGGTTTTTTATACCTACTAAGTACTGATGGAAACCATTCACCATCCAATGAGTCTGAGGTTTAACTTAAATTTAATTACAGCCTTTGTGATATTATGTAGGTTTAATAAATGTAAAATTTTCAGACAAAATGGGTGTACCTGCTGGTAATGCTGAAAATGGAAAGAAAATCTTTGTGCAGAGATGTGCACAATGCCACACTGTAAGTTGACCTTGGTAATAACAACATATAAAATAGGCATTGAGATTAATTAACTATATAACCTTGTAAGTAACAACATTTCCGGGTTATCCTTTCATCTATTTTGTTTTCATTCACCTGTAATGACCTGATTATATCCAGGATACCAAAAAAACCTATGATGGGAAATTTAATAATCCATTGAATGAAATTGAGGGTGCAAATTTTATTACTGAAACTAAATTTATTCATGTTCCACTAAACCATTCACAGAATTTTATTAACATTTTGATTACTTGTTATGTTACTTGACCTAAAATATTTGTGTAAGAGGTGACTTGATGTCACACCTGCCTAGTCCTTGGAACCTATTCAGGAAAGTATGAAGATTTTAATTTTAATCATTTTTCAGGTCGAGTCTGGGGGCAAGCACAAAGTAGGACCCAACCTAAGTGGCTTCTTTGGTCGCAAAACTGGTCAAGCTGCTGGTTTCTCCTATTCAGATGCCAACAAAGCTAAAGGTAAATTATTGTTAGAACATCTTTTGTTATTGTGTTGAACTTTCAACTTTAGTCATATATCTCATAGATCATTTCTATGTACTCAATCTTATTTTAATCATGGTTCATAGTTGTGCAACTTTTTGGAGCATTTTCATTCTTTAATATAAAAGGAAAATAATTCAATTTATTAAGTTTGTATAGCTACTGCTAATGTCACCACATGACAGTGAGCATATTATAGCTAATTTCCTCAATACTAGTACCATTATTTTTCTTCAAATATTGCAATAATTCAAGTGATAATTGACATTTAATTGTCATAGATTTATTTCATAAATTTAGTATATTTGTTTTGCTCTAGGTATCACCTGGAATGATGACACCCTGTTTGAATACTTGGAAAACCCGAAGAAATACATCCCTGGTACTAAGATGGTGTTCGCTGGTTTGAAGAAGCCTAATGAGCGCGCAGACCTCATTGCCTACCTAAAAGAAGCTACTAAGTAATTTACAAGACAATAGGAATATAAAATGGAGTAAGAAGTATTTTCCATTATATTTCTGGAGCATACTTCTTATTTATAGCCCAATCAGTATCATCTATGACATTATAATGCATTGTTGAAGTTGCATAGCACAGTTAGACAGTTAGTGCATTGTCATTCATCCTCTTAGTGAATACATATTATTGTGAGTTGAGTACAAGCTACATCGTGTGGAGTAAGAATACTCTCCTAACAATGCTGTGAATGTATTTATTGTTATTAAATTATTAATAGACTATAATAGCTTTTCATTTGTAAAAGTAAATCATCATTTATTTATTTTGCTAAAAGTTTTCTTTAAGTTCCTGATGTTACCAATAAAATTATTAGTGATTATTGTAACATGCCTATTAAAATTAACTATACTATAAATAAAGAATTTTAAGTTCTTTACATTGGCTTTCGTTTTACCTGCGCTAGTGTTTACTTATATAGAACTCCGGTCACTGACCAAGTCAATAGTCAGTATACTATTATATAGATGCTATGTTAACAGTATCATCACTGCCAGCAAAGCGTACCTTTGACATTATTGGCGTATTATTTTCAAAATTTGGCGTTTCACATTACGATCGCTCGCATGGCTATGGCACAGCCTAAAAACAATTTTTTAGGGTTCCGTACCTGAAAAGAAACCTCTATAGTATCACTTTGTTGTCCGTCTGTTTGACTATCAATAGTGTTTATCTCAAGAACCCGTGGTGAAATTAATATGAAATACCTACCCGGGTCTGTGGTCCCTTTCGGCTGTTGAATCATCAAACCTAAGTCAATATGAAGAAAATATATTACCATTTATGTCGCAAAATTTTGCATATTTTGCAATTTCACATGGGAATCAAAACCTACAGAGTACTTCCCGTTAACCTAGAAACATTAAATTTGGCAGGAAGTAGTGTCTTACAGCACAAATAAAGGATAAAGTCTGAAAACCGTAGATATGTAGTTGGTTTTTTTAAATGCGAATTTACTAAAAAATATTCCTGAATCGTGCTGTTGAGAGTCACCGATGAATAATGACCTCATTTGAAGTTTGCCTATTTTTAATCTTACCTACAAGTGTGTACGGAACCCTCGGTGCGCGATTCCGACTCGCACTTGGCTGGTTTTTATACACTGGAGCTATAGCATGATATTATCGAATGGCGGGTTGGATACGGAAACGGAAAATGTTTATGGTATGGCAAAGAGAGAGTATTATCTATTTGTATGGTACGGATACAAGGCTTTCAGTCGCATACCTTTCCAAATTTTATTTTAAAGCAACTTTGCCGGCATACATACGCCATGATGAGATACTTACCGCTACCTAAGTGGAAATTTTAATGAGAATCAATCAGGATGACGTTCAAATTAATTTTTAAAGAGACAATACCCATTAATTTAAAAAATAGTTATTCATAAAAGGATATCAATGTTGACAAAATAAAAGTTAATGTAGGAATGCACAACCCAAACAGCTTGTTTTTGGCGGGAAGCAGGCAGAGTGGTTGAGGTTTTTTTCGAGTGTTTCGTAAATTGTGTTATAGTGATTTTTAGTACGTCTTTTCGGTGTTTCGTTTAGTGACTGATTTATAGGAAATTTGGATATTATGCTGTGAAATGGCTTTTGGGTTATGATTTATCATTTTGGTCAATATATACCTTGGACTAAAGGCTTGTTATGATGTGCTACCGCCGTGGATTATCTCCGGAAACTTCTATAAGCATTAGAATCAGAATTCATGACACTATGCATTTTAATGCAACACAAGTTAATATTGAGAAACTTGATGATTATCTTACAATCGATACTGGCAAAAATAACCTTGAAGGGGATTGATTGTCATAGTTAAGAAGAAGAAGGAGAAGACTTCAACCATCGATTCCATCCAAATTCCAAGCGATATCCGTCACACATCTGTCAAACAAAACAAAAAATGGAAAATAACTGAGCCTAATATGACATTTAGGAGTAACTAAAGACATAGTAAGGAAGGATTAAGGATGTAAAGTAATTACAACTGAATGCTGAATTAAAACTATTGTGAATAAATTTTGTGTTAAATTTAATTGGAAGTTGTGTGTCTAACTAAAATCTATTAGCTGTGTTCCAAATCCAATATTTTTGTGATTATATACCTGCAGTTCTGTGGACATGTGAACATAAATATACAATATTTTCAATAAATTTCGGTGAGTATTACGATAATGCTTATTCTTATTATGAAACTACTTATTACAATAATTTAGTTAATTACGCAGCCTTATACCTTTCTATTGCAACATGTTTTACTAGGAAAATCTAACAAAAAAAACTGAACTTGTTGTAGCATATAGTTATTTGATGCAATATGAAATATTTTATACCTTGACTATCATTTGGTTTATAATGTTATCACACACAGGAAGCTGTTTTCTTATTTTTACTTAGTTATATTATTATTTAGCAGATAAAATCGGGATCCAATACATAGAATCATTATTGCAAGAACTCAGACTAGAGAATGGCTAAAGCATCAGTTGTGTTGAGTTTCCATGATATATTGTTACATCGGTCGGATGTGGATCTATTGGATGGGCCATACTGGCTGAATGACACTGTCATATCATTTTATTTTGAATATCTTGAAAAAGTTGTATTCACTGACACAAATGAGCTACTGTTCGTAGCACCTGAAGTAACACAGTGCATTAAAATGGTTCAAACCGGAGAAATTAAGACTTTCTTAGAGCCATTAGGTATTACTAAGAAAAGATTTGTATTCTTTGCACTTAATGATAATGATACACCAGACATTGCTGGAGGCACACACTGGAGTCTCCTTGTGTACTCTAAACCAGAGGATTGTTTTTTTCATCTTGATTCATCAAGTGTGACCAACCATGATGTGGCATGGGAGTTTGCTAGTCATCTTATTCCTTACTTGGCTGAAGGAGGTAAGTCACATATTTTATTTCTTTTTTAATGATAGTTTAGTCTGTAGTGAATAGTTTAGTGTTTGTTAATGTTATCTCATTTACTGAAATTGAATACTAAGGTTATAGTTTTGACACAACTAGCTTGAGTATATAATAAAAAACGATATTGCAATTAGGTATTATAGTATCTATACCCGTTGCCACACTGTGGTGTAAGTAAATTTTATATAAGGTACCATGGGCATTGCCAAGGGGAGGCGTGAGGTCAAAAAAGCTGATTGTACCTAACCCGACTATACCTACAATTTATCTTCTTGGTGCTAATGTTAGCACTAAGAGCAAAAAAACTTTGTTATCTTGCTGATTGAAAATCAAGTCAACATGTGTAATTTATTGATGTTGTTATATGAATCATACATTTTTTCAGGTACCATAAACTTTGTGGACAAGGAGTGCCTGCAACAGAGCAATGGGTATGACTGTGGAGTGCATGTGATTTGCAATGCGGAAAGACTTGCAGAATTTGTTCACAACCATGGGCAGGTAGGCCCATGTGACATGCTAGTCAAAATTAACCCCAGTGCTAAGAGGAAAGAAATACTTACAATAATACAGGGTCTCTCCAAATCAAAATAGTGCTGCTGTTGTTAATTTGTTATATAATGTATTTGTTATTTCATATTTTTGATTAGTTATTCAAGGCCATTAAAATTATATTAGGAAGACTTCTTTTATTTACAATACCTTTAAGACAAACATTATGATCCACAATTAGTAGGAACTGTCATGTTAACTTTTTATTACAACAATGTATGCACAGCTTTTACAGAAGCCATCATTGATAAATCAAAAAGCAATCATTTTGTGCCCACCGAAAATTTCATCATAGAGTACATAACCATTATGTTTATTCTATAACATGCCTATCAAAAATGATTTCAGCAATTGCTTCCATACAACCCCAACATTATGCCTCATTCCCTTGCAGCATGTAACTACAAAAAAACACAAAAACCTTGCCAATAAAAATATAAACGTGCCCTTTTCATATATATTGCATAAAAGTTATTATTTATTGTACAAAATAGAGTACTTGTTGTGATGTTTAAAATATTACGTCGTCTAAAGAGTTATGAGTTCTGTGGCTCTATCCATCCTCCAAATGCGCGGTCCAGCTCTTCGGCAACAGCGAGACACAGTCTATCGTTATTGTGGTTCGCAATCACTTGTAACCCAATCGGCAGTCCTTCCCTGCTCAGTCCTAGTGGTACGGTGGTGGCTGGCAAGCCCAAACAGTTGATGATAGCAGTGTACGCAAAGTTTAAAGGTCTCAACACTGGTTCATTGTGATAAGGAGCAGGCGTTGGATGGCTAGGGTACAACAACACTCCATCCTCACCAAGCATTTCTTTGAAAGTAGTTTCCAGATCATCTCGTAGTTTCAGGTAGTGTTTATATTTTTCACTACCTAACTGTACGCCACCATAATCGAAGAGCGCAGTTATTAAAGCAATTAATGTGTTTCCGGAAAGCCCAAAAATATTCTTTACTATTTCTAAATAAATGCGTCTTTTACTTTCCTTCTCCATTATAAATTCTCCAAACTTTTTCTCTGTTTTCATCGTAGTCAGCCATATTGCTATAGACTTACGCAAAAGCGGTATTTTCTTTTCCTCTGCGTCTAGCTGGTGCTGTACTTTAAAAAAATCTACCACTTTTTTAATGGCCGCCACTATATCTGGATCGACAGGATCAATTAATGGAGCATCGCAATCGAGTTGGTAAAATATCTTCACCTTTTTTATATCTACGGGTTCGTTCAGCCGTAGTTTATGTGCGTTCTCGGACGATATTATATTAAGTAAAGGTTTTAAATCGACTGCATGCCTGGTCATGGGGCCAATACCTGCAATAAGTTATTTGCTTTGAATTTAACAATGTGATGTGTCAATCAATAATCGAAGTATTTTATTAATTTAAAAAATTAACACATACCTAGAAATGACTTCAGTAATTCTGTCTGTGGGTAGGGATATTGTCCAAAATTTGAAACAATATGACGCGATGGCTTGTGTCCAAATATGCCATTGAAATAAGCAGGCATACGTATAGAACCGCCGATGTCGGAACCTGAAATAATTAAGTATTTTAATTTTAGAACAATTGCACACATAATTGTATTTGAATTCCTAGTCCCGTGGATGGAATATTTTCAATATCCCCACAGCAGAGGTCTAATCCAGAGGCTTAGGTAGTTACAATAAGCTGAAATAATTACTAATGGGTAAAAAAAAAATATCGGCCCTGTAGTTTTTAAGTTTATTCATTACAAGCATTTTTTTCTCTTTATAATGTTTGTGTAAATGTAGATTTTCATGAGAGTTCGACATTACCAATTCCAAAGATGCTCCCGGCAGCCGCTTGACAAGCTCCTTCGCCCCCCGACGATCCGCCGACGATTCTCGTGGTATTGTAAGGATTTTTGGTCCTGCCGTGCACGTGGTTGTGAGTCTCCCACCTGACAGAATAGATACTACTAATTCAGAGTAGATAATATACTTGCTACTATTATAATAAATTCGAACGTCAACGAATGAACATCCAAAATCTTTGATTGGTTCAACTAGTTTCGAAATTTTGTTGTAAATTGTTAATGCGGGAAGCAGCTACAGTAGGGTCAAAATCAAAGGTGTCTTTCGACAGTTAAAATACAGATGTAAACCAACGGTAACACGTCGCGCTTCGGTTAAAAATATGAATGGATAGATATACAGACCTGTTAAAATTCACTTATTGTCTTAGCTCTAATATAGTTGTTTTTTTTTATACCACTTAGGTGGCACACAAGCCCATCTGATGGTAAGCAGTCACCGTAGCCTATAGCCGCTAGCAATACCAGGGGTGTCACTACGGGGTGCCATCCATGTTGTTGATGAGGACTCACTGTGCTAGCAGCAATACTACTAGCCCAGCGTATCCTCGTGGAGCACTGGCAACCTTACTTACCGCAGAAACAACACTACATCAAGTAGTGTTATTTCACTGCGGCCTTCTGTAAGGCGGTGGTACAGTCCCCAGTCGGGCAGCTCCAATTTAAATGGGATAACCCACGGGAAATCCTAAATCGCCCTACCTCTCTTAAAAATGTTCAAAGCCAATTTACATTTACACATATTTAACAAGTCAGGTACAATTTTATTGCGAACGATATGATATTCTCGGCTAGGGTCGGATCGTGCATCAGGTTGTGATTAATAATTAATTATTTACGATTTTAAAGATAGATTGTTTTATTCTTAAAAATTACAACGGATTTTATTTCACATTACTATTACTATGGTGAATGGCATACAATTAAGACCTGCGTGGATGTGAGGATCTCTATTGCTAAAGATATTTCAATATCTAGAGCAAAATAATGAGTCGCTACCTATATAATATACGCGATGTAGAGGGTGCGTCACATGTATGTAATTGTGTATAACATAACCCTCACGATATATATACATTTTTAGACATTTTAAGTTGCCATAAAATTTAAAGAATTCCATACACTTCTTGGTTGTTCGCTTACCACATGCAGATTTCTGGTACATTAGTGAGTCCAATGATGATGGCTCCCTTTTCTCTTAACAGCCTGATGGCGTCACCATCTTGTTCCGCGATGACATCCTTGCGTAGCACGACTCCGGATGTGTGATGTAACCCTGATATTAATAACAAAATGACATAATCCACATACATATTTCTCTCAAGTCTTAGCTTTTCTTTCTCCCGGTTTATCGCGCAGTTATAGTTTGATCCATCGACATCGTTAAACGTTATTAGTCAAATTCATCGTCATGTCCACCCGAAAGGGTCCTCGAAAGCTTGAGAACTTTCATACATTTTATATAATGATCTCTTCATCTCTAAAATTGATATTTTCATGTCCGTAAGAAAGCATAAGTATTTTTACTTGAGCTAGGGATTAAATCCAGGAGCACAACGTCTCAAGCCATATAATATACGCTTAGACATGAAGGCGACTGACATATAGATTTTATTTATGTATGTTTGTGGCATAATTGTATTTTACTACAACGACTTTTGCCAAATAGTATGTACTCAAATGAAACCTTAACAAGTTTCAAAATTTGTCAAACCGTTGGTCTGGTGATCAAGCAAGTGGCTGTCGCGCCTAGAGGTGCAGGTTCGATACGAATATGTGCATGTATAGTATAACCCACAGTATATTATAGTACCTATAGTATATTTGTAACGGTTCTGGAAAATTAAAATTTATTCTGTGACTTGGATATTTGAATAAATGGGAGTGCAATCCACGGTACAATGATACAGGAATATTTAGTGTGCATTACTATACTGTATTCATAAGGTAGTAAAACCTACCACATAAACTTTGTGATATCTCAGGGTGAGCCTTGGTTGGTTGGTTAACGTGCCTTACGAAATATAATATAAATATAATTCGGTATGCTGATAAGGAAGCAATAAGAAAATAGTCGTTCATACCTTTAACAGCTATGCAATCTTTGGTGGTGAAAGGTACGCCAAGGAAAGGCTTCTCTGCCTCCAATTGCTTTGCGGTTTTTGTTCCGCCCTGTATGAGTGCGTCGGCTTCCTTAGCTTCCTTTAAGGCCAATTCAAATCGATCTTCAACGAAGAAATTTAAGGCAGAATTAACATCTTTTATTCGCCTGATACAAGCCTCTAGTACTTCCACACTAGTAATCTGAAAAGATATTATGCTTCGATTAAATGATTTATCGAGTCAAACAACGTGTTCCTCATTGGTGCATTTTCATAAGTACATTATTTTAATAGCATACCTTTTAATTTAGCATACTCTAAGCGTTTTAATCAACCTAAAAGCTCTTGAACTAACGATATAATAGTAATACATATACAGAAGCAGGTACCTATCTAGTTATTTGAATAACTACTTTCATTGGATGAAAAGGACAGTTGTTAGGAAGTCGTCATTGCCTTATTTGGCTTATAATGGTCCTGTCAAGCCACATCGCTTTGTGCGCTTGCTTATATTTACCACCTACATAATAGGTATACTTATGTAGAAGGTACCTTCGTTTGTGGACAGGTATAAAGTTTATGTATTAAAAGAACGTTGCCTGCAGATGATGAACAATTTACTTTAAAAATACTCGGTAACACGATCAAGGCTTAACGTTCAATAAATTATGCATAAACCGGTATTACGCGGAAGAAACAAATATGATTTAATTTAAACAACTAGCGGCCCGCCCTGGCTTCGCACCGGTAGGTTTTGTCAAATATTTTATCTACCCGTGGAAGCTACTATAATATATAGCCTACGTTACTCAGTGATAATGTAGCTTTCTAACGGTGAAAGATTTTTTGAAATCGGTCCAGTAGTTTCGGAGCCTATTCAATACAAACATACACACAAAAATACATATCTTTCCTCTTTATAAAATTAGTATAGAAGTATAGATTAAGGCCTTCGAGATGTCAATAATTTGGTTGGGCACTTGAAGTTGTATATTCTATAATGTATGGATCTTTACGATTGATTTTCTGTCAAGCTTATGTTGTTTGCACTGTTCGGTTTCCAAGTAGCTTCCTTTCCTCTCCCCTTAAGTTGTGTTGGAGGCCCTCACCATCCCTAGTTTTCCCTAGTGCACATACCCCTGGTCTTGAAAATATTCGGCGGGCCGTGTAATTTTTTGCCACATTAGTGGTGGTAGCTAAGGGAATCGCGTGACAAGTGATAAGAATGAATAATTACGTTATCATTATATAATTACACGTAGATGATTATTAGTCATATGGTAGCAGACCCAGTAATGACAATGTAAAAGTTTTGCTCGTATTTTGACTAAATGCATGCGAAGCGACATTTGCCTTGACCTTTTCAAGTAGACTGTTTTTTATCTTGAGTACTGGTATAAGGCGAATAGGTAAATAAACTGCCATGACGTACGTATCTCTATAAATAATGGTTGGTAGCGTTTGAACGATTGTTAAAGAATCTAATTATGACAAATTACAAGCTTTGTAACAATAAGACTCAGGTATTTTTTAAAGATAAATATGTACTATCTGAAAATATCTGGTAATGGTTGTTAAATGATTATGCAAATTTGACGATGCTATTGGAAACTGGAGTCATTCGGGTAACAATCAAACGGATGCATCGCGATGCTTATATTATTTTTTCCACACAGTGCACTGCATAATATATATAATATAATACAATATGATGTCTATCACATCAGTCTATTATAACTACGGTCAATGACCTACGAATTAGGAAAATATGTATGTTATCGTGCCTGAGAACATACCATGGGACAAAATATTATGTCAAATCAAATTACAAGAATTATCCATAGCAACCATAGAAGTAGCAATAGCTGCAATGGACAAAATAAAGGTAAAAGCTATTAATCATATTTCGACCGTGACGGTTTTGGTAACGACTTGGAATTATTTTTGTCTGCTGACCGCGACTTTGTGTGAGGAACTTTTATCTCCGTGGTCGGTTAAAGCGACCTCAGTGCACTGCACACTAGGGGCTTGCGTAGTCCAAAGTCCAAAATATGAGATAGTGATTTTTACTTGTAAAGTTGTGTCACTGGTACCTGCTGCTGTTCAATGACACAATTTCTCACAATAATTGTCATACCGATTATGTTTAAGTACGTGCAATCTCTTGAAGGTGTCTTCAAGTTTAGATTACTTATCTAGGATACCTACCTAATTAACAGGATGTTGGTTCTTATTTCAGTTATTTTGAATGCTGCGAATAATTACAATTAACCTTTCGTTCGGTATCGTAACCTTCAAATTGCCCTCCGCAAGGACTAACTGGAAAAGTATTATCTGTAATATTGAATTTGTTTCTTCCATATAAAATCAAATGTTTCTTCAGTGAATATGACTATAATTTACCGAAAACAATGAATGCATCCGAAACATGGAAAACAATTATTATAAAAATAATTATTATAATTATTCATGACTTCATTTTTTGTTATCGTATAAAGCACAGTCATATTCGATTAGATTGTTTATAAATTTATTGCGTGTGTAGTTCCATTTGTAACTATAATTATTAAGTGATTCATTGCAATGACCGACCTCTTTATTCCTGATCTTCTTGGCTACTTCAACAGCTGGCTGTTTGAGAATGTCCTCTCGTATTGGTGGTATCCTTTCCCCTTCTGTTCCATAGTACAAACTGAAGAAGAACCTTGCAACTTTAGCGATTATGAGCCTCACAACATGCAGCACTCTAAGTTTCAATGGTATTGGTTGGCTTGTTAACTCCGTCGTACTCATGTTTAACAACTTATAAACACTTCTATTTATAACTTCGTAGCCGGCAAATGTAGACGGTTGATAGATATAAGCTTATTGTCACTAACAGCACTTTTTGAAAATAATGATACAAATGTTGTGACTACGTCGTGTCAATTCTATTCTATAGGATGAGTCGAGAGCCGCGACGCTTATAAAATGTTATGCACAGTATTACACAGTATACAGTACACAGCCAGACGGCTTAATGTAAACTGTTCTATTCGTTGAATGAACGAAGTAAACCGATGACAGACACAGTAGATGGAACCAACGCTGATATATCTGTCTCGCTCTATTATGTTATCGTTCTACAAAGTTCGTGTCGTGACCGTCCGCGTCCTCGCAGTCCCGGGTCGAACGTTTCCTCCGTACGAGATCAACAATGTAACAATTCTCTTGGCTCCTGGTGCCATAATTCATAAGCTTAGTAGGTAATATTATATACTCCAAGGTCAAAGACATCAGTTTCAGCTCCTATCCGAGGTGATGGGTTAACGTTTGAGCAGACAGACCTTGGGCAAACGTGTTAGTGTATCACACATAGTAAGTTAAGTAAGTTGAATTTTCCTTATTGGAATCAGCAGTATCAAGGAATATAATTTAGAACAATTGATGAATGCAGCTTCGTGTGACTAATAAAATGTTATATAACTTTTATAGTAATATTCCTTAGCATCTTTTACCTTGGCTTGTAGCTTAGTCAACCTATCGCCATTTTTTGTTTAACATCAGGTATGATAATTTAACATGATTATGGGACCAGAAATTATTCACTTTCCTTTAGATCAGCCATTTATTTATTCCATACACGTCACACGGTATACTATTTTAAATAGTATTTATCAAGGAGATAATACTACTGTATTAATCATGGCCGACCGATAATGCCATATATTACGGTAATTATTTATACCTACCAACGTCTTTTGTCGGAAATTTGAAAACTACTGTTAGTTTCATCGATCCCAAGGATTTTTTCTAAATGTTAGCTTATTTATTGCTGCCAAGGGTCCACTATGGTTCTCTATGTAGATCAATTTTTCGTTAAGGTTACGTGTTTAGGAAGTTTTGGCTTTAATTCCCGATCCCGGTCTTCGATATCACAACGTTCAGTATTCTTAAAGAATAGACTTGTTATTTATAGTTACTGTAAATATTGTCGTAGTAGTCTCGCCAGCTGCCTATTATCAACATTGCGTAGTTTTAATATTCTTTCGCACTGTAATTTTAAATTTCATAGTATTTCCTGTAACATAACATTTGGTTTCCTTTATTTCAGATCATGGCCCATTCTCCGGAAAAAGAACAGTCGCCGCCAAAAAACAGTCCTCTGGAAATATCCTTACCCACTGTTTTATGTACTCCAGAACCAATTGATGATAATCCTGACATATTACTCAAAACGATTTCTATCGTTAGTTCTGAGTCCCAACAATCTCTACCGTCTGAGTTAGGGACTCCTACATCACCGTTAAGGCTGTCTTCTCCTTTATCGTTACCATCATCACCATTTATAAAGACCTCACACCAAACAGCTCCAAACTCGTTAGGAACTTCAAATCCCTCTCCAACCGGCATGCTCGGTGACAGAACCGGGGATGACACAACAAAAACACTCATCAACACCAGCTCAGCAACTGGTAAGCACGGAATTCATATTTTTATATATGTAGGCAGGCATGTATGAAACAATTGATGAATGTAAAAGAAGCAAAAGCGGTGTGTAAATCAAATGGTGTCCTATGTAAATTGGCGTGGTGATAATTTATAAGTCAATTTCTAAAACCTTAAATTGGTCAGTAGTTTTTTCTAAGCGGTGATAAACAGTGTAATTATAGGATAGCTGATTATTTTAGCTGTTACCTTATAAAGTTACTCTATTGTTATAGAGTAACTTTATAAGTCGTAAAGACGAAAAAGGAGAGGATCAACAACGATGTGTTTACTTAACTTTCTAAAAGCTAAGTAAATCCATCGTCTGCCTAATGTGACTGTGATGTTACAACTGTATTAGATATTAATTAATTGTACCAAGTAGGTACTTACAGAAACTTAAATTAGTCAGTGTTTGAAATTGAAGAGCAGGGTAGTATGTGTAAGACGTATTTTAGTAATGGAGGTACTATTATGTAATCTGCGGTAATGGTGTGGTTTTTTAGGGTTCCGTTCCTTAAAAGGAAAAAAGGATCCTTTATAGGATCACTTTGTTGTCTGTCTGTCTGTCTGTCAAGAGTATTTATCTCAAGACCGAAGGAGTTATCAAATTAAAATTAACATGAAATACCGGGGTCTATGGTGCCTTTCGGCTGTAAAATAATCAAACCTGAAAGTCAATATGAAGAAAAGATATAACCGATTATGTCGCAAATTTTTGCATATTTTGTGATTTCATAAGGGAATCAAAACCTACAGGGTACGTCCCGTTGACCTAGAACCATGAAATTTGACAAGAAGCAGTGTCGTAAAGCAAAAGTAAAGGGAAAAGTCTTAAAACTGTATATATGTAGCTTTTTTAAAGAAACTGCGAATTTACTAAAAAATATTCCTGTTTCGCGCTGTTGAGAGTCACCGACGAATAATGACCAAATTTAAAGTTCGCCTACTTTTAACCTTACCTACAAGTGTGTACGGAACCCTCGGTGCGCGAGTCCGACTCACACTTGGCCGGTTCTTTTATTGTTTAGGGATTTGTAATTAGCACTTGCTTACAGCAAGCATGGCCAACTGGTTTTCAAAAGTAATATGTTACGTAATCAGGAAAAAAATCAATTTCTTAGACGCTATGTCCTCGTGCAAAGTCTTATTTACATCTAATAGTAATATTTAATTTAAATAAAGAATGTACTAACTCAATAATGGAAACGACAAAACAAAAAGTCATGAGTTGAATATACAAAATTCAGTTAATTTACCGTCCCGTGGCCCATAAAAACAATGAGCAGGTAGGATTGAAATCTCTACGGCAATCTGCTTTTTAATCAAAATTTTGAGGGCTTCAGTGATTTGAAGTGCCTTTTCCAACTTGTTGGAGAACTTCGTGAATAAGGTACTTAATTAAGCTATTGTTGGTCTACGTTAGATCGGCTAAGGTATGTTTAAGTATTTTATGATCCAGACTTTAGTTATAATTTATTATTATTAATTTTATCTCAGAAAAGCAAGATCCGCCCATCCACTGGCAGTTTTGCAATATAACGTCTTTTATCTTTGGTTTTTCTCATCTCACACATATTGTGCAATGACAATGTTTTATATATTTCATAACTTTTCGCTATGAAAATACAATATGTATTTTATACAATTCCAGCTGGAATAAAAATTATATTGAGACACGTAGACACATCCGAATGACATTTGGAGGTAACACGCAACATTTGAATCAATTTGATACACGAAAGTCAAGCTGGTACATCAATTGTACGTTTATAATACGGCGCTACTTGGTTGATTGAAATAAATATTAAAAGAAATATCTTCTAGATTTTAATGTAGTTATTATAGTAGTAATAATGGAGTATTGGAGGACCATTTAATGTATATATATATACATATAGTATGTCTGCAATTTAAAGGATTAAATTGCAGACATACTTAACTATTTCGTATATTTTAACATAAAATACAAGCATTTCCTTTCTAGTTGTAAAAAATAAATTTCATATTTATAAAATACTCAAAACGTATGTATTTAGTGGGAGAAATGTAGTTTTAAGAGAGGAAACATAAATATAGGTTGGTATATTTAATCCAGCTGAACGACGATCGACTACCTTTACTATAGACTATACTATACACAATCTAGAAATACTATATTTACTATACACAATCTAGAAACGTACCTGTAGTTTATTTTCAGTTTAATCATTTATCTACATTGAAATAATTACCTAAATTAGGGGAACTGAAATATGTTTTCATTTTAGAAACTTGTGCTGAGAGCTAAGTTAAAAATAATCGTTTAAGTTTTGAAATTATATTGTTTTATTATTAAGCTTACAATTTATATTGATAGTTAGTATGTTGATATGCATTTCTGAAGCCATTTAATAATATTTTCCCTTCCATTGTGGACCAGGTATCCGACACAAGGCAGATTTTTGATGACACTTAGATTAACAATATTCACAAATTATTTGATGATTACCAAATTTATATCTGTAATAACCGAAATATCATAAAACTTGGAAAGTAGGGTCGTTTGCATTCGGCCTTTTTGTTGAGTCATTTAAATGAGTTATATTACGACATTCTCTCGGGATCAAGGAAAAGCTGCACTGCTCCTACATATGTGTAGTATATACATATAGTTAAGTTCTTGATATACAATACTCAGATTGTACATACAATTCGTTTGTCTTACTATTGCAATTCTTATATGAATCTTATGGCAATAAAGACATCATCGCGCTTCCTTTCCATACTCATTTGGTGGTTGTGGTAAAGACCAACACCGAAACGAGTATTGCGTTGCATAGTGTAGAGTATTGCACTATTGTACATTCTGTGGTACTGCTGTTTAGTTTCCGTTCAATAATATCATTGCATAAGATATGGTCGATATCACACAATGCAAAATTCGCCTATGTTGCTTATATTTTAGAAGGGCGAATTATTATTCACAGAGTTTTCTTTTGTTTTATTATGCTGGATGAAAAGAGCAACGTTTAAACGAGAATTCAGCTTGCAACTTTGGAAATGGACAAGAAAAGCACCGACCGACATGAAACAATGTAGTCTACTAGATTAACGGCAGTCGAGCACGGTGCGCGTTCGAGGAGGGTCGCGTCCTCGAGGGCCCTCTCTCACAAACAATGCCGACGCCAAGTCGCTTCTTCAGCTTTACTTAAGCGGGTTATTCATGCTAATACAGCTGTTTCATGTTCAAGAACTTAAATATCTTGGTGCTTAAAAAACGGGAACGCTATGTATAAAAACTAAACAAAAACCCGCATTGATAGTTAAATTGTTTCATAACTAAAGAATCTGAAGACTAAACCCTCCTTGAATTAGTGGATAAGCAGTGGTTAATATCCATTGTGGTGTATGAAAGCTGAGCTGAAACATTGCATATGAATATAGATGAATATTTGAGTATGTAAGTGAGGCAGCGGCATGCCTTGTTGTGGTTGCTGGTGGAATGGCAGACAGCGGCATCGACCTCCCGACACCGACACCAAAGGTTATTTTTTCCCCATTATATCAATTAGCATCTACTAACATAAACTAAACATATAAATGGAAAAAGCTTCATGTTTCTTTTTGAAAATATTAATTATAAATTTTGCTAGAGCGATTCTTGTTTACTCTATATTTCCAATTCCCACCTGAAATATTATCAAACAAAATATATAATTTACCTCCTTTTCTATTCAAAATATTCATAAAGCTGTTTTCCTCCGCAAATAACTGCTCTTATTGAGTCAACGAATTATTTGTATTCCCTTGTTATTGCCTTATTAGGATGAATGGTCGGCGTCTGTAGTACCCTCTGGAGGTGTACTGGATGGGATTGATGAAATTATTATTAAGCTGTTAACTGAGCGAGTCTCAATGGTCCCTAACAAGATCAGAGTAATCAGAGCAAATGCCCAATTAAGCTGAAATGTAGGGTTTTACCTCTAAATAATGTATGCCCCTCCAGTAGTAGTATTTTTTGTCACAGTAGTTAAGTACATGCTATATACTTCCAACGATATTTCAAATCAATAGGCTGATATTATTAATATTTAGTCGTGATACCTTTCTTATTTGTTACTTACCACGAATTTTCTTTTACTCATGAAACACGGAAACTAGTTACAGTCAGTTTCCGGTTACCGTCAATAGATTGAAATAGTTTCAATTTTCCTGTTAGATTATTATAATTTTATAATCAATACAAGTGATTTAATCGTAATTAACTTGATAGACTTACCTATAAAATTGTTTTAGCAATCAGCACTCACGGCTGGGAATCATGGTCGTTTAATGGAAAAAACGGACCGTAATAAAAGTGAAACATCGTTATGGATTGTATACAAAGAAATTAGTATTACCGCCCCCTGTTGTAATGTTATAAAAATTCAATTTGATTACATGGTGCAGTAATATTGCTGAGTTTGCAGTTATGTACTAATTGAGTTGAAACCCTGGGTCAATTATTCTGTTTTTTGTTATAACGTAAAACTGTTAAAAAACAAACAACATGTGTTTTTTTCATATATTCAACAATATCTACGGAAAGTTTAGTCATATTTCTCAAGTAACTAAATTAAATGTTTTACTTTGTTACGAATAATTGTATTGCTTTTCCTTTTTGTGAGTTCAAAGTATTTTGCTTTTATGGTGTAAACATCTAGTTTTCCTAGACTAGAAAAATAGATTAAAATTTACAGATTTTTCACACTGACTTAACGTCGTACGTAACTAGGAATATATTAAATAGCTAGCTGTGCCTGCGACTTCGTACGCGTGGATTGATGTTTTTTTGCGCGGTACCCTAATTATTTATCTAAACTGAAAGTCACTGAGTGCCGCCTTATACGATTAGTTATCTACCAGTGAAAGTTCTGTTAAATCTGTCCAACCATTCGGCTTTTGTTCGCAATTTAGGTAATGGCCTTTTTTTATGCTGCGCGGTACTCTAATTAATATTTCAAAAAAGAAGTAGGTATCCTACTGTATGCCTTTTAGCATTAGCTCTGAAAGTTCAACCATTCAGATTTTGTTCTCAATTTCATGGTATTATGTGTGACGCGGAACACTTTTTTTTAAATACCAAAATAAATTAATCCTTAGTTACCGCTTTATAGCATCAGCTACCTGCCAGTTAAAGTCCTGTTCATATTGGTCCTGCCGTTCAGATTCATAACTTCATGGGTTTTTTATTTGATGCGTGGAACTCTAATTATCAAGCTTAAGTTATGCCCAGTAAAATCAGCTATCTGCCAGTGAAAGTCCCTTTCAAATCGGTTTAGCTGTTTCGGAGTTACAGCCAAGTACACATTTTGACTTTTATCCCCTATCCCAGGGGAACCGTGTTGAATCTCGGGATAAAAAGTATCCTATTTTATACCTCGTAGTATCAACTCATATCGTGCCAAGTTTCATTTGAATCCGTTCAATAGTTTCGGCGTGATGCGCGACCTAGAAACAGACATACAGACAGACAGACAAAAATTTAAAAAAATACAGATTTGGGTTCAGTTTCGAATATAGAGTCCCCTGCAAAAAAATATATCAAAATATCTTCAATGTACAGAATTGGACCTGTTACAGTTTTATTATAAGTATAGATAACCTACGGCCCGAAACTTGGTTTTTATTCTAAAGTTTTGCCCAGAGCTGGTAATTTCATTTCTAAACAAATATTCAGTTCATACAAAATTTCTACATTTTAAATGTGTCTTGTCTAAGTATTTATATGCGGGAAAGTTTTAAATGATGGTTTAAACAGTGAACAGCTGAAAGCAGCGGGCAATTTAGGTAAAAGTTTGGCACAAATCCTTAAAACTTTTTTTAATATGTTAATCGACCGACGACCCCGTAGGACGACCCCTAATAAATTTGAAAATACAAAATGATGATCTTTAAAAAAACCGGATACAATATTTTGAAATCTAGTAATATAACAAGACTTTATAGACCCTGTAAGCTACGTCAGCCCTTAACATTTGATTAATCATGACACTGTCAGCGGAGTTTTTGGCGGGAATCAGGCGGAGCGGTTGAGATTTTTTCCAGTGTGTCGTAAATTGTGTTATAGTGATCTTTAATGTGTATTTTTGGTGTCGATATGTGCAGTAAAGTTTCATTTAGTGACTGATTTATAGGAGCATTGGAAATAATGCCATAATACGACTTTTGGGTTAAGTGATTTATCATTTTGGTCTAATCTAATCTAATCTAATCTAAAGGCGTGTTACGATCTGCTACTGCCGTGGGTTGTCTCCAGAAACTCCATTGGGCGGTAGAATGCATGACACTAGGCATTTTATTGCGGCAAACACGAGAAATTTTGCAACATGAAAATTCTCTAACACTCGACACTGGCAAAAATAGTCCCTGAAGGGATTGATTGCCATACTTAGGAAGAAGAAGAAGAAGACACTGTCAGCAGAATAAAATATATATATCCTCAGAACAATAACTAAAGTTATTATAGCTAATATATTCCAGAAAGTGCAACACTGTCGAATTATAATTTGATGACGTACGAAACCTTATTCGAATCAGTGTTCCGTGTCTTGTATTTTAACGAGCTATTGATTGTTTGTTAATTTGCTTACTTTTATTACACACGCTCTAGTCAGTCCACGGCCTTCTTGTAGTGAGTGAGTGATCTTTATTCATCATGTTCTGCTGTGTTAGCAGAAAGAGTTCTCGTAGTGAGTCTTCTAACTCTAGTAACTTCAGTGAGTATATCATGTTTTTTTGTCTGTGGATTTTGAACATTGCGTTTGTGGTTTTGACGTAAAATAAAACGCTTAGCATTTCACCTTTGATTATATGAAATGTACAAATTCCATTATTACATTCCGGATACATTACAGTTGGAACAACACTGCGGGAGTGGTAGTCCCGCGATTTGGTATCAATCCTCAAATTATTATCGAATAAAGATAAATACTCTAACGGTTTATTAAAATATTATTACATTTTTACATATATTTTTTACATTGCCATTGGAGTACGATACCTGTGGCGCTCGGTTAATCTTCACAAATTCGTTTGGTTGGAAATATTAGATGAAGTCACGTAGCGCGTATGGAGAAGAGAACAGTGTTCTTTTGTGGATTCGTTTAATTAAATTGGATGAAACTTCGCAGTGAGACTTGAGGCTTTTTTTCTAAGTAGCATTCAAATTGAATTTTGTGTCGTGGAAATGGAATGTATTAGCTTATCGTTCATTTGTATTTGATAAAGATTTGAGGAAACGTGAAACAAAATAATCATGATTCAATATTGTCTCATGGATATGTTACTATCTTTGATTAGTTACTATATAATTCCGTGTTCTGTGAATATAATATTGCCTGGGTGTGGTTCTAAGATGCCAATCAGTAATACTTGTACCTACCCACCTATGCTATTGAATGGATGAAGGATGAAGATTGAGTGGGAATCTCGAGAAAACTTTCAGAGGGAACATCCAGAAATATCCACATTTATTGATTGAAGACGGGTAAATATATATCAATAGGTACTGTTTGTTATATACTTTGTTTATAACAGTACTAGCGACCAGCGTTAGCCATATAAGTAAAAATACCTACAACACAAATTAATTATACATATAAACCGTCCCCTTGAATCACTCTATCTATTTTAAAAACCGCATCAAAATCTGTTGCGTGGTTATAAAGATCTAAGCATACATAGGGACAGTCAGACAGCGGGAAGCGACTTTGTTTTATACTATGTAGTGATTTAAAGTTCATGTTTTGTAAATAAGTATTTTATCTTTGAGGCTGTACGTTAGTTTGTGTCCAGTTTTTAACCGACTTCAAATAAGCAGGAGCTTCTATGTTCGTCTGTATGTTTTTTACACTATGTTAAACTTATTTACAAATGTATTAGCGCCGCCCCGGTTTCGAACGGGTGCAACTTAATCCAAATTTCCGACATTTCCGGTGAATTATCAAAAAATTTTTATTTTAAAATAAAGTCTTAATAATATGTACAACTCAGTTCGTAATTACAAAACAACCATAGTCGTGTGTAGAGTAAGTATACACCTAATTATACTAGACTGTAATAATAAAGCCATTTTATCTATGTTATTTAAATGTTTTAACCTAAACCTTTGAAATTTATAATATATTAGGTCCTTACATATGAAATTGGCGTTTTTCGTACTGGCCACTTTAATCACGAATTTCTCCTCTTTGGTAAGGAATTCCAAATTCAAATTTGTACAGCTATAGACTCATGTATTTGTGCTTCGATGATCGTCATTCATTTGTTTTTTTTCTTCTGTTTTTTTCTGTTTGCGTCACTCATTTTACAAAATGGAAAACCTTAAATATCGCATTATTTACGAGTACGAGTTCCGCCGTGGCACTAGTGCTGCGGAAACAACTCGAAGGGTGAATGATGTGTATGGCGGTCGTGTTGCAAAAGAAAACACAGTTCGTTTTTGGTTCCAACGTTTTCGTTCTGAAAATTTCGACCTGCAGAACAAGCCCCGTGGACGGCCTGAGACTCAAGTTGATAATGAAGAGTTGAAGGCTATTGTGGAAGCGGATCCATCGCAAACCACGTCCGAGTTAGCTGCAGGCTGCAATGTTAGTGATAAAACTGTTTTAATTCACTTGAAGCAAATTGGGAAGATTAAAAAGCTTGAAAGGTGGGTACCTCACGAATTGACTGAAACAAACCGGCAAACGCGCGTCGACTGCTGCGTTACATTACTAAACCGGCACAATAATGAAGGTATTTTAAACCGAATCATTACCTGTGATGAAAAATGGGTTCTTTACGATAATCGGAAGCGCTCAGCGCAATGGTTAGATCCTGGCCAGCCAGCCAAATCCTGCCCCAAGCGAAAATTAACCCCAAAAAGTTACTTGTAAGCGTTTGGTGGACTAGTGCCGGTATTGTTCATTACAGTTTTTTCAAATCTGGCCAGACTATTACGGCTGATGTCTATTGTCAGGAATTGCAAACCATGATGGAAAAGCTAGCGGCTAAACAACCTAGGCTGGTCAATCGCTCCACTCCACTGCTGCTTCACGACAACGCTAGACCACACACTGCGCTACAGACGGCTACTAAATTAGAAGAGCTTCAATTGGAAAGTCTAAGACATCCTCCGTACTCCCCGGACCTTGCTCCAACAGATTACCATTTTTTTCGAAATTTGGATAACTTCTTGCAAGGGAAAAAATTCAACTCCGATGGGGCAGTCCAAATCGCCTTCAAAGATTTTATTGATTCCCGTCCGACTGGTTTTTTTAGTAAAGGGATCAATGAACTACCTATGAGATGGCAAAAGTGCATAGAAAATAATGGTTCATACTTTGATTAATTAAATATATTATATTAAAAAATATTCGACTTTTTGTTCCTCCCATACAAAACGCCAATTTCATATGTAAGGACCTAATATTAACCTAAAATGTAAGTGAAACATTATATCTATTATTTTTGAAACTAAAATCTTTTGAGAGAGAGAGATCACTGAAAAGGTATTTTCTGTTTACGAAAAATATTAAATGAAAAAGTGATCTCCTGTAGCGATTGGCAGGGATATTGCCTACCCGCCGTGTTATTGGGTGTTAGAAAGCTGTATTCTTACAATCATTTCGATTGAAAGTAGGGTAGACTGAGATACACTCGTATTATTATATTCTTTCTTTAACTAAAAAAATTACACCATAACCTACCAGTATTATTTCAGATGTAATTTAACAATCATGTTTCTAGTGCGAGCAGCAGTGTTTCACTGAGCAACACAGAAATTACATCGATAATAATAGGAAAATTATACATTTATACCAGCTGACCAATGGTACCTTTCAATTGAGAGAGATGCTCGCATTTTTCTCAAGCTCCGTATACCCATCAGCTTGCAGACTAGCATACACTATTGACGTTCAAAACCTGCCCGTGCCTTAGACGGCTTGGAGAAATCGCAGAACTGCTTCTACCTTAGAGGACCTGATCTAGTCTCGACTACAGCTCCGTGCGGCCTCGGAGCTCACAGAACCTCCGCTTCCGCAGGATATCTTTATAATCGAATTATAATAATTGCAATATATAATGTTACCTTTACACATCGCATAATGTTTTAGGCCGCACTCCTCAAAGTACTGTGTTTACTCTTTGCGTACTACCCGTAGTGCCATATTTCACGAATCACCCGTATTTCCCAGAATTCAACTTTCTGTTGTCATTTCCATTTGAATCTCGGATAACACTAACAGCGCGAGCTATAAGTATTTACGTACATATAATGTTTATGAATAGTGTTTTACTGGTACCTAACCATTCTCAATCCAGTTAGGCCTCGGATGAGAATCTGTGTCAAGCAGCACTGACATTCCAGAGAGCAGTTTTGTTAATCCCAATTTGGGTCACCAATCTTTTCGCGATGGCTGTAATATCCAATTTAAAGGATTTTCTCAAATGGGTCATACTTTATGTATTACAGCAATCATTATATTTATGCCCCCTTAAGATTATTACAGAATAGGGATTATAATAATAGGTGTGATTATTTGGATAACGTTCCGAGTTGCACTCGATTTGGATCAATACTATGTAATTTCTATAAGTTCCAGTAGTATTAATCATGATCAACAAATATTACCAACCTATACTGACTTGTCCGTCAAATATACGACTGAAAGTATAAATGTAAATATTTAGCCAATTGGTTAGTGCGAGGTGTTTACCCAGTGTATGGGGTTATAGGTCTCGTGGGATAGCACACATGGACCACGGTTGATAAATAGTTCCGAGTATCTCGTTGTTTGTTCACGCTCCGAGCGGTTTAGTTCGCTCGGCGAAATTGCTCGTTAGCTCCGATTCCGGTTCGGCCTGAAGGGCCTCCCTCAGTTATTTTCTTTTTCGTTTTAGTCAGTACCTTATGTGCAGGTGAAATTGCCTTAGCGGCGGTAGAGTACACGGTATTATTTCTGGAAGACTCATTGTCAATAGTAGTATAATTAGAGTGACAACGAAATATGCACAAATAGTATTATTGGTTAAAGAAATAAAATCCTGTTTGTTATAAAAAAAGTTCCTTCGTTACATTTCGTAATTATTTAAATTTCGGCAAAGCTAGTGTTCTTTGCCGAAATTTGTGATACAATAGATAGAGACGTTAATGAAATAAACTGCCCATAAAACTAATCTTATTAACATAAATCACTCCTTATGTAAATGAAAATTAATGTGACAGGTATAAACTAGGACGCTCTCGGCGCCGTGAACAAATTTCAGTGACGAACGATAAGCGGCGTACGGCCACGGGCGCCAAGTTTCCTGGAGCCGAGACAAGCGCCATCTCGTTGTATGCTGTTAGCCGTCCTAACCCAAACCCATCCAACCTCTCATTCAATTTGTACATCACTCCGTGGATTATTGTTATTAGCCCTTCAGGGCTGGCAATAAAAAGTCCGACGCCACGATGCAAAGTACTCGTATTGTTATGCTCGTAGCGTTCATACACATACATAATATTACACGAATCTTCAACAGGACCCATCAACTCGTTTCACATATTGGATCGTGGTTTGGATGAATCGATCAAAGCTATCGTTTCTTTGTTCCTTTCGTATTACACAGTAGATACTATGCGTCTACGTTTTTTTCGATAAGTGATATTACAAGCCATAGCAATTGACACAAATTTATAATTTTAACCCCAACGCAGCCAAGTGAAATGATTAGACTTATGTGAAAATATCTAGTGATTCGATTCAAATATGAATGGACTCACTAAGACATTAAAAAGATCGTCTCAAAATCAAACAACTCTTATCTTTCCACCGTTTGGCAAACTTCCGGATATCGCCGCCTGGACTTTCAAAACATAAGACATTATTGCGGTTTGCACTAGATCTAAATCTAAGTAACTGGTTAACCGATTCGTATACCACGCGACACAATTACTGCCTACTATCCTTCCAAACCCTTTTTACGAGGAAATCTGTAACCTGCTCGGTTAAACTAGTTATCACGCTTACCGCTTTCCTAACAATGGCAATAATTCTATATATATATATATATATATATATATATATTATCTACTTACTAAAGGTAAGGTAACGTAAACGTAATTAATAAATATGTTTTAATAAGTAAGATAATATTTTTGGTTTCCTGTCTTGTTTTATCGATATGCGCTACTTATAATCATTATATAATTGTGAATGTTTCAATTGAAACATGGCATTTCTGAAACTCATTACACATTACAATTCAAGACATACAAAGAATATTGAAATAGTTGTGTGAACTCGCCGAAAATTTTCGAATATTTGATGCTCGCGAGAGGAATAAATTATCTCTCGGAAATCCAAAACGAATTACTAACATCCCTTTCATGTTCACTGTTTCCCTTTAATGAAAGTTCCTTGGTACGATTTATCAAAACTTAACTTCTGGATTTGTTTTACCAGCTTGTGATGAATCAAATGTCTTGTATTTAATGTAAATGGCTTTATATTTAATTGTTAGGTTAGATCGATTAGTGTAAGCCACAGAGTATATAATATAGTAAGTACGTTTAAACAATCACATGGAACATGAGTTTGTATCTTCGAACCGAAATTCCCATGCGTAGGGCAAATGCAGTAATTTGGTCTCATGTAAGAATGTAATATTCTAATTAAGGTGCGTGTTCTTGGAAAACATATTTGTTCGCAATTTCAACATAAAATTTGCTGGCCCAATCATTTAAAACGTAGTACAATTATGACATTGGCTCACCTTGCAGGTTATGTGCAATGGTATATGTTGGTTTTCTTGCCGGTTCTTCTCAGGTGGCTTTTTTTTATCGAACCGGAGGTAATTTAGACCTTCATAAGTGCCTTATTTAGGCCTAAACTGAATAAATGATTTTTTTATTTTGATATGAATAGAGTATGTACATGCACCTATAATTTGACATATTATATTAGTAAGACACCGGTGTAGTGGACTCTTCTCATAGGAAACGAACGTATGAGTCCAGCGGTAGATTCTAAAATTACTGATTATTTGTAAGTACTTCTTTGTAAAATCTAATCAAATAAAGATAATGTTCATTTTGATTTTTAGTAGATTGTGAAATAAGATGCTAGGCAAGTTCCTTAAAATATTGGTAAGGCCTGTTAACTAGCGTCATAATACCTAAATATTTGATGGCGGTTGAAAGGCAATTTATTTACTGGCTTGGACTTCAAAGCTCGTCACCACTTTGACAATTTGCGTTTTATAAATAATGTAACTCTCAGGAGAGGTAAAATATGGATGACTTTCATGTTACTGTAGAGTGGCTCAAATAATCATATTATCTGACTTGAAGTAGCAAGCTTCGTTTAAAAATCATTTTCGTATGTGAGGTAGTAGACGTAGTATATTATTTACTCTGAGGTAGTAGGTATCTTTGCTATATACATATTTATAAATTATGTTGATTAAATGGAATAATGGAGTGAGTAAATGTAATTGTTATAAAAAAATAAAAATTAACGCTAATTCAAAAGTTAACCCGCAATCCATAACGTTAGTTTATCCATTATCTTAACTTCACAGTGTATTCGTGACCACATCAAGACAATGTTTCGCGATTAAAAGAGGCAAAGGGTTTTTGAGAGTAAATCCAGTAGAAGACAGAATTAATCAAGATTTGGTATTTGCGCAATTCTCAAACGATAGTTCTTCAGCTTTATAAATATTTTCATGCACATACGAAATACAGTTATAAGCGTAAATCGTATAAGAGGAGAACAGTTTAATGAGAAGAGCAACCATGAAACATATTCGCGAATCTTAGAGATATAAACACAATGAATTGCCGACTGGCTGGCCCGACCATGAATCATCTGTTTTATCGATTCCTACCTATTTGACATTTAAGGAAAAGGGGCTAACTGGCCTGTTCATTTTTGTTTAGATGTTGTTCGTACCTTTACAAAATATATTATTTCGTGAATGATAAGTACTTGGGTCATAAACGATCAGTATGTACATCCATTTAGTTTAAACTTGCTTTCAATTAATGGATTAAAATTGTATTCGGAAATCGTCTTATAAAATGTTTTAACAAACTGGAAGCTTTTTATTTTAAATCGTACTTCATTATAACTTACATGAAATATTACGCGCGTGTCCCGATAACTGCCGCAGCCGAATACCATTTTTTTATTTAGTTTTACTTATTTTACGTCTTATAACATTAATATGAGTTTTTATAGAACTGTCAAATATAATACCAGATATTTACAAGCTTAATGATATTAAAACCCGTAACTCAGCTATTCTTAGGATTTTCTCATACTCGTACCCAGTAAAATGAACATTTTTGATTTACGAATATTCTAGCACCAAGCTTCAGATTATGTTAAATATAACTATTTTGAAGTTAAGATAAAGTGACATATTAAATAATGTTCTTAATTAAATAATTCGACATTTATAAAACTTAAGGGCTATTTAAACGGCCTATTATATATAACCGACGGTAAACTGCATTTTAATCTAGAGAGTTACTTAAAATGCGAACACTTTTAGCTTGTGATGTGAACAAATGCACAATCTCAGCTTCTTCGTGATAAGCTGAAGCCTGTAATGGTGTCTTTGATCTCCACGTATCTATTTACCAATTTGGTACCAGCGTTTTGTCTTAAACTGTAAATTCATTTGTATAAAGACGTTCCCTCCTAATAAGTCAGCTAGATTTGTATTAATGAGACTGTAAATTTTACCTGACATCTATTGTAATAAAATTCCAGGTGTCTATTTTTCATGTCTTGGTAAACAAATGTTGTTTTTTTCAATTCCGATAAAGATAAAGAGAAACAATTCCTGAAATTCTCGCAGAAAAAACATGCATGATACCTAAAACAAAATAACACTTATAACATGTATCTTTCAGCGGTTGCACAATTCATATTCCTTCGCGTCTTTATTTCCATAGTAATAAACGCAGTATATTATTTACTTTGAGGTAATAATAAAGTGTGGACGACATGCTTAATGTTCACATCTATTTTAAGAAGCGATGAGCATATACAATCCCATGCAAAGAGAGTTGGTCTCTTAAGATCAGTGGCTTCATGTCTTAATTACATATGTGATAAATTACACCACAAGGTTTTGATAAAAGAAAACATTGTGAGAAAACTTTAAACCGGCATACTTCTTAGATGCAATTCAACAACGTGTAGGACAGAGAGAGGTGAGGGCGCAATGGGATTTCCCATAAAATAATTGGATCCGTTCGACTGGGGCGTTGCAGTACCACTACCTCCATCTTACAAGTTCGCTGCTAAATAATACCTATCAGGGTCGTAGGCTTCCTTGTAGATATTAACTAAGTTGTTAATAGAACTTGTACACTGGCGTATAAGAAGAAAAGAGCTGTATATAATGCCGATTACTTTCTTACTGAAAAGTGATTTTAAACAACATCGGTTCACCGACCGCTGTTTCGCTCAGCAGACAGGCTAACGACATTTTTTTTTATTTAATAGTAGTACACATTTGTCTGTCTTATTTATGCCTTGAACCAGTACGTATCCTATTCATGAAATTTTAGACCGAGTATAACACGTGACCTCAACCCACGTCAGAAGTGACGCATTTGTCTGCTAGCTTTTGATAAGCCTCATAAAATAAAAAGTTTCGTACGGTTTATGGCTCCCACCGATAGACCCTACAGTCATATTCATACACATCCCAGTTGATCCGCTTAGAGCTCGGGCTCATTCGGAATTCTGTTCAATCCAATACACCCGAACAAAAGCATTGAAGCTTATGGCAAAGCTCCATAGCTTTGAACAAAATGTGAGCCGAATGCAATCACTTAAAGCAAAAATACTTAGGTACTTGTACCTACTTGTGCGAATACATCAAAAACTTAACTTACATATATACACAAGTATATACCTAAGATAAATTCGCTACACTACACTCACCCACTGCTGTTATTATGCTCGTCGCAAAAGTCTATATGAAATGTATTTTTATTATGAGCTCAAGCTTAATATAAATTATTATAAGCGCTGAACAAGGGACACTTCTGTACTAAGTATATAATGACCGACAGTCGAATAAACATCCCAGCGGTCTTATTGATTGTGGAACCTTTATGTTCATTCGCTACCATATAATATGTCTCTAAGCTCTCTATTATATATTTTCAGGCTACCATTATTTCCACTGTCTATTAATCCCGAAATCATTAATACATAAAAAATACCGTAGCAAAATGTTACAAAAATAAAAAAAAACTTACGGAGAACTTATGAAAATCTTGTAATTTTATCGAGACAAAGTAAAGGATAACAAAAGTAATTTTATTCTTTATCTCAATGTCTAAAGTTCTGATATTATAAGGAATTGCGGGAAAGTTTTCGCATGATTAAGTCAAAATTAAATACACATTTCACACCGAGTCACTTTCAGGGTAGGCAGAGAGTGAAAGAACAATGATTTTTAATCATGACTAAAAGTTTTGCTGCGAGGATGACCGCAGTTTTGTATAAAATTAGTTATAGTGAAATACCGAATGGCGTGGAATAGAACTAATCCGTATTTCAAACATTTATTCAAAACTAGCGGCCCTCGGATAAAGTGGTAGCAATTTGGGTCAACTAGAATGCGTACCTATGCATAATCCCAGAGTTATGAGCTCTGGCTTTACAAATACCAACATATGCGACAAATTCAACTAAAACTATAAAAGCAAATATTTAACAGGTTAATGTCGGTTAGCTAGTTATTTCGTCGTGTAGGCGCGAATGATTCAATATCAATATTACTCAATAGCTAGATTGTCCGTATTAAATATTATCTACTCTGAGGTATTAACTGTGACGGCATTTCGGCTAGCCGGCTAAATTATTCTTCATAATTGCTTATTAGTGATCTGTGCACAGAATAATAACATTTTACATTTCTATATCTTCATCTTCTACATCTTCATCTTTGTCTGTGGTGTGCATATATCTGTGGTAGGTAGAAGAACATAAATATTGTTTTGTAAGCTGATTGCGGGCAAACCCGAGATTCTGGTCAATGTTGTACCTATCAATATTAAAATATATTCCCCTTATCCTAAATATATATCATATTAGATCGTAATTCATGAATAAAGGATGAAAATTAAATATGATAGGGTACCTGAATAAATTCCATTTCTCGTTACAAACACTCTTTAAATATTCTACATTTCCTGAACCCGGTGTTCGGAAAGGGTTTATACTTATTGTTTTAGGGATTTGTACCTCTGTATTTTAAAATTCTAAATTTTATAACCTTGAGGGATCACTTTGATGTCTGCCTAGCTAATTGACTATTATATGACGAAAGGACTTGAAATAGATATTGATTAGTGTGAAAATCAATCACCAACCAGACCCACTGAGCTTTAATTTTCCTTTAGGATTGAATGCCGCCGAACCATTTTTCGATCCTGACAATGGAAGCAATTTGTAACATCAATCAATCACTTTTTTAACAGTCACGTGAATAACTTCGGTCGTATTTAATTATCCACTGTGCAAAAAAACTTAATTTATGTTACATTCAGGTTTTGAATCCTTATCATGAAATTGCGTGAAGCAGGTGATTCAATAAAACCTTTTTACGAACTGTACGTGGGAGTTGAATTAGACCTTACCTGAAGCATACATTATCCGAAAGGCGGTTTCTATTATATTCCACGACATTTTATCCGATTTGTCGCTTTAAATTATTCTGAGGAGGTATTCGGTGGGGCTATACTTCTTCCGAAAGCTTAGTTACATTTCAGATTTAATACATTGAGCGCTATTAGGACTGCTATTATAAAATGTTTGCATGGTCCATACCATGCAAACATTTTATAATATCTTTACGTGATAATTATCAGCTCTCTATACACGCCATAACAAAAGTATAGTAATTGAAACTAGATTATTTTTGATACTAGCTTCTTCATATTTCAGTAATTACAACTATAAAATTGAGTTTTCCCTAAGAGTGGATACCAACATGTTCATAACCAGAATAGGCTTTAGTTAAATAACAAAAATACACTTTATTCCAATATTTTGTCAGTCAGTAACATGGCCATTGAAATATTATATCGATGTCACTGGATTACTTTCGGCGTAAAGAGTATAATGTTTTATTCATGCGTTTGTGAAAAATACGGTGTGGATGTGAGTCATAGGTCATTATAGAGTACTTAAAGCAGTAGACTTAGGGCATTCCTTTATTGTTCTGTAGGAATAATTACAGCTTTAGTTATTCATGCGTTTGTGAAAAATACGGTGTGGATGTGAGTCATAGGTCATTATAGAGTACTTAAAGCAGTAGACTTAGGGCATTCCTTTATTGTTCTGTAGGAATAATTACAGCTTTAGTTATTCAACCTTTCTACATTTTTGTAATTTATTTTCTCACTTCTTTTCGTACATTTTTCCTGTTCATAAAAAGTTAATCACTCGTGAAATTTCATCATTTTGTGGCCGTTTTTTATTTATTATTATAAAATTATTATTAAAGCTTCCAGTCAACATAATATTATGCTCGATGAGCCCGATCTAGTCGCCGGCGGGGATAAGCTTAGCTTAGATTATTATAAGCTTAACATTTAGATATAACATTCTGTAGATGAAAATGATCGAGTGAGGTCACTAACTGGGGCAAAAGACACCTTCGTATTTGGATTGTATACGCGTTCATATTTAATGGAAGATTTGCTTACATATAACAATTGTGAACTCAAACACGTTCATCGTAACTGCGAAGGTGAACCATCAAGCCGTACAAACTGATGCAATCAAATGGATCGAGTCATAGGTATATGGATGTATGGAACACAAGTTTTGAGTCAAGTCGCAAACTTTTTATGTTCCTGTTTCTTTTTACGTCTATTCTATTTGAACGGGACATGCTTATAAGTATATTTACCGACCTAAAATAACATTTGTGTTTATTCAAGTATACAATTTGTCCGACGATAAGCGATTACGCTATTCTATAGACGCTTGCAACAACATAGTACGTGTTGGCGACCTTGGACTTTAGGTAGTAGTCTGGTTTTTTATCTGAAACTTAAACGGGGGTCCCCAAACTGCCAGCGTAGTACCTCAAGGAAAGAAAATACACTTTTCTCGTGTAGTGCACCTACAGTATATAGTTTTATTTACTCATTTTCTTTATTAGGGATACGTACACTATGCGTAAGATAGTATCTGCTATTGTGTGATTTTCCTGGTCCGGGCACTTAGGGTAGGGGTTACTACGATTAAGGTACTTTACAGAGTCATGAAAAACTGAAAACTTCCCAATTATAGTCGTTGCCGTGCCTTCGGCCCCGCTTCTGTTATACTGAAATGATGGTCGTTAGTGCTTTTGACCTCGGAAAAGTTTGTGTGAATATATATCAAGAAGTAATTTCTGGCGGGCTGGACTGGTCGTTTGGTTTCATTATAGTCCTGGTGAGTCTCCATGTATCACAGCTGGATGCTCCCGTAGAATATTTAATTGAATGGCAGTATAGTAATACACATTAGCCTATAAATCGTTAGTAATAGCTTAGAGTAAATTTTTGATGTTCCCAAAATTATGTATTTTTTTACAAATTTATGCTTACTGCCCTCCTTTACATTTTAAATATTTGATCGTACAGAGTTACCAAGTTCAGTCTATAACGCTTTCCTTTTAGTTAGGTATTTAAGTGTAAAATAACCATATGTTGTATTGTTGGTGTACCTTTCTAAAATAAATAAATACGCAATAGATGGAGATTACTTATGGATAGTTAAAATATTTTATTTGTGAGACATCTTTTTAAAGGAGATACTTTTCTTCTTAATTTAAGGATATAACAATGTCTGGTTTCGTTAAGTTTTTTCACTGTGTAGCTATTTCTTATTTATTTGTATAGAATTGAGCTGACGGGTGAATCTAATAACCGTTTTTATATTCGTCCTCTCTACTAATGAACAAAACTCCAGCCCGTGATTAATTACATTTAAAAGAGGTATACACTTTCAAAGGGCCATTGAAATTTTCCTTGCCCTTAGATTACTTACTTTGTTTTGTTTTCCTTGTTTTGGTCACTCCCTGGCACAAATTAACACAGTAACATCGAGTGATTTTAAAATAAATATCAAAACAACGTTTTATTTGTTGCCGATTTGTGTTGTATTTGCAAATTAAAATTGACAAATAACTGTGCAACATAACATAATTGTATGTCTTTAATGAATGAAAATGCCCTTTTTTTGTGACACCAGCCAGCGCTACCTTACAGGGGAAGGCACTGCATTCTTTGTTGAAATAACTGAAAATAACATAGACAAAGTGCACGTTGAACTAAGTATCGATTGTTGTGATATCATCTTACTATAAACGCTACAGCCTACAATTAGTACCTCGGGATTACATGACCCTCAATCAATGAAATTTTGAGATAACATGGCTACGGCTAACCCGTAAGAGCCCCTGTTCTCTTGCAGAATATTCTAACATGCTTCTAAAAGTAGAAATAACTTTGAACCCAAAGATGTGCTATAATATTATTTTCTTATTCAAATGTCTTTTCGGTTGTTTGATAGGAGATTGAGAGACGGGTAATTCCGGAAAGGTACAGAGGTTTGTGCAACCATGCGATGTTCGCGGGTCACTTGTTCCGCCTAACAACCGACGGCTGTCACTACTAGAAAAAACCTCTTGGGATTTTCTTTTGTTTCTTTCCGGTTGATGCCACACAGTGAAATTTTCGCTTGTTCCTCGTACATTACCAAGTTACATTACCGGCAATGTACAAGGAAAAACTATTCTTCATACAAAACCGGGTAATGTAAAAGGAATTATTTATTCCTTATACAAAACCAAGTTGCATTACCAGAGATGGCATGTACCCACCAGGAAAAGTAATTCATAGTAGACATAAATTTATTTCCAGATATACGGTAGCCAGGTATATAAGATCGTGAAATACGGAGATCAGACAGTGCCGAGCTGGATATATCAAAAAAATTGTTTATAGTGGGTAATATAGATGGAGTCTACAAAAATAAAAATTTGTGTACTTTGTGTACAAATGTCAAAGGCTTGCCTCTAAATTATATTGATCAGTCTGCTGGTCAACTATATATATTTTTTAAATATAGGTAATGTTTTAAGTTACTAACTTACTTTTAAGAAATGTGTGATGATAAACGTTAATAATTTAAAGAAGATTCATAGCAATTAACCTAAAATTTCCAAGTATATAATAATATTTGTACTAACTATATTTTACCTAGAACTAAGTAATTTCAGTGACCGTGGTTTGTTTGTTCCCGCTCGAGGGGATGAAACGGATTTTGTTTTTAATCGGCGCGGACGAATTCACGGGAAAAAGCAAGTCATGACAATATTATTCTTCGGTGACAGTTTTAATTTATTATTATAAATTCTGCATATACAATATAATTATTCCTTTTCAGGGGTAACATGTGCGATACTTACAATGATTTATCGTTAGAATACCCTATAGAATACTGCTCTCATGCTCTCAGATATTCGTAAGTATCTTATTATGTTCTTAGGAACTTGAAGTTGAAGCACTACACCTGGGAGATTTAATATGAAGCAAACTGTAAAGTTTTACATTCACAATTATTTTCAATGCCTTTCATACATTGAAGAACTCAATCCATGCTGTTCTCACATAAATATAATTTTTTTTTTATATAGTTACTATTTAATAGTCACATAATACCCGAAGTGATAACTAGTTCAGACAGCAAATATATTTGGCGGCATTTGCATGTTCATCTTTTATTCACTGACGAGGGCCGACGGGTCTGAAAAGGTAAAAATAGGATCATCTACTTGATGCCTTCCCATTGATCAGGTCCTCACCTTGCGTAATACGTTACCCTACTAAATGAAATTCCAAATCTTCATTGTTTATTCAGAAAATGTCTGTGTAATTTGCCGCAGCTTTTTACGATCACGATAATTACGGAATGGCTTTACCTTTCTCTATTTTCCATTTACTTACTAGAACTAATCCCTTTGTTCGAGTGTATTCCATCAGCAAATTTGTAGGAGCAAAAACAGCGCTCTTACGTTTTTTCTATGCTACGGCAATGTTCGCGAATTTTGCAACATAGCTCCGTACGGCTAAATATTGTATAAGGGGCTTTGCTTCCCTTGTAAAGGTTTACATTTCCGATTGATTATTATATAAATGATCACGAACGACACACTTACTCAAACAGATAATACAACTCTTACAAATTATAATCCTACCAATTTTAATATAACTGATATAGAAACGGTTTTCCCTTACTCAGCAATTAAGGCAGTAGGGTGACTAAAAACAAAAGCTTTACATTTTCTTGTATTTATATTATAAAAAATCCTATCCGATAAAATTACGTTCGATGTATTTATATTTATTTGTACTTCAGATATATTATAGCTTACTTTATTATAGTGTGGATCAAACAAGAGTGAAAAACTACGTAGGATAATATACCGTGAAATGGTTCAAGTCGAACTTACTATGTGGTATTTGTATTAAATATTAATTATTCTGTGGTAAGTATGGAAATCTGACAATAGATACATTAAAGGGTGTATTGGGTTATAGCTGTTGTACAAACATTGGCATTACGTTGTAGCACCCTAATAAAAAGACCCTTCCTGTCACATATATATAGATACATTTTACATAGTATTAAGCCGGCGTTTCTTTCCGTGATAAAACTATTTATCGGCTACGTTGTGGAAATAAACGGTTACTTACATCTAAAACCACTTAACGGTCGTATTTTTATGATAGAAAATTTAAGCGTTATTAGACAGGACTTAATTTGATATATTAGCACAGGGTTAACAAAATGTTATGTAATTTAGGCTCGACACGAGAAACAGTAGTTCACTATATAGAACTAGTTCTACTCAGGTGACTTTTTTCCGTACCGGTGGTAATTTAAACCTTAATAAATGCCTTATTAAGGCTTAAAAAACTGAATAAAGGATCAAAATCAAAAATTTTTGTAAAACTACAACTAGTGTTAGTTACTATTCTGAAATTGACACCATTATCCACTTATTTAATTCGTATTCCAACTAAGACACTGTATACGTACGTACGTGTTTTTATTTCCTTCGAGTTCGATCGAGCATATGTTAACCTCTTGAGTTATATTCCATTCTCTCTACATTATGCGAATTCACCCAACAGCAAACAATAAAACTATGCGTATACGGATTACGGTTTTTTAACTTAGCCACGAAGCTCCAACAAACAAGCTGCCGTTACTAATTTTACTATCACAAGTTACATAAATCTTAATTAAATATCACTCACATACTAAAATATGAAACTAATAAATTCTCTTATAGTTTCGTAGAACAGGTTTCATTTCAATTCATCTCAGGTGACAGGTGTAGTGGAAGGGTCAAGCGTTCGATATTCGATAGAGTAAACATATTCGGCCTTTCACGATTCGGTTCTGTAAACACTGACGTGATTAACAAACGCAAACACCACTGTTGCCATGTTGTGATTAAATCAACCTTTATAGCTGAACCTGTTTATATGAATCTCACTAATTGAGAATAAGGATCAAGGTTGTAGTTGTATAACATAACCCTACTCAGGCAGGTCGTGAAGTCTGATGTCTGAAACATTTTTTTTTAATATCGATCTATTGTTTAATTTATCTTCTTTGCACTTACTTCAACTTACAAGTATTTGGAGTCCTAACAACTATTTTTTACAGTTTGATGTGTAAAATATCAATTTGATCTGAAAAAAGTTAGTTAAATTAAAAACAAAAAAAATCCATAATGTACAAAGCTTGCTACCAGCCAGCAATGACCTCTCAATTTAGCAATATAAAGAACAAAACAAAACGCTATAAAGTTTAATATTACTGTTCCTGTCAGCCTGGTACATCCTACTTCTAAGAGTATATTTTGTCTAACGCTAGTATTGTCCAGTGTGTTGTCTAGTTCGTCTTGTCATCTCCTGCGTGGTTTACCGCAACGCCGTCTTACTGTTTCGGGGCTCCATATCTATCTTCCATATATATACATCTCTATATGGGTAAAAAAATGAATCCCTATTTCCCTTGGTCACGGCATCACACGTAAATGGCTAGGCCGATTTCGCTAATACTTTTTTTTTGTGTATATTACTGTCAGTAGAAGGTTCTTATGAAAATAAAATTTGCAAAAAGAATCGGTATATTTTTAATATCGGGATAAACTAAAGGACCTTTGTTCTATGGTTTATTTGTCATATGAGTTTATGTATAAATATTTATTTTCGGTTGCGCAGAAGTACACTAATACACTCAGCTTTAGATTTCTAGAGTTTCGTTAGTATTTACCAAGAGCTGCAGGCTTTCAAAGCAGCTTTGCTGTATAAACATCCGAGAGGAAACTATTCGATTGAAACAACTTTTAACTCGGCAGCTGTGCAGTTACATTTTCTTTAAGTATAAGGACAATGTTTCTTACTGATCAGTACATGCAATGATAATATAGTAAAGTAGTGACTTTACTATCATGAAGTGCTTTAACTACCGTAATGAATGGTAGGTGTACGTACGTATAGGCGATAATATTACCTATATATAAAACATAACTTTATATATACTTTACTAGAATGATCTCGGAAATGTTTGCTACAACAAACAAACGCATAAATGGTTTTGACAGGGAATTGCAAAGAACGTTGCCAAACAATGGTTATAAATCTAATTTCCCACAAAATTTGCAAATATACAATTGATATCCTTGAAGTCAATGCGTTAATTTTCTTGAGCTTACATCGGATAACTACGTAATGCTTCTACTATTTTTATTGCATGCAAATGCAAAAATCTAAATATTTTTCTTCCCATAATTAGTCCAACAATAAAACGTGTCCCTTAAAAATATAAAAATGACTAAAGCATGAATATTCCAAGCGCAGACTGTTGCACAAGTTACCGTGACTATGGAATTTACTGCAATTCAAATTGCATCAACGAATTTTTTAATGTTTTGCGAAGGCTGAACAACTATACAGCAAACATGCTTTACTAATAACTTAAGTTCAAGACACGTCGAATTATAGTTGCGTACCCACGTGGCGGATAATTTAGTTAGTTTACCTTAACACAGAATTTAATTAAATAGTTAATTAAAGTTTGAGATTGGGAGACAAATATTGGGTCGACACGAAACAGCGGCGATAGAGTGAATTCGTCTCAACTTTGCTACTAAATGGTCAAATAGTTTAATAAGGATTTATAATCATAAGTATCTTCATACATAACCGAACTCCTAAGTCTCTAACCCGAAGTTAGAGACTTAGTAGTTTAGTTTGCTTAAAATTTCAACTTCCGTAATCATATATTAGATGTATGTAAAAAAGCTTAGGTATAGTAATCTGGGGTTTGATTTGCGGCAGGCGAATAATTTATCCAACCTCGGAGCTTTAAAAACATGGTACGAAGCACTCGAAAAGAGACACCTAGAGTGTAATGTGGTAGTTCGGTCTCCACATGAAGCCAAATACAAATTAATGCTGGAACGCACCCAGAACGAAATTATTAGATTTTTGTATGTAGAAGAGTATGGGGTTTATCCACGACATCCGTTATTATATCCGACTATTATGTATGTATATTTATTCTGGGTATGACAGATTATTTCAAGCTGGAAATAAGGAGGGAAGTAGCACTAGCTACTTATGTATTTAAAAGTTATGCGAGGCGGGATACATAACCCAGCCATTTTAGAAGAGATTAGGCTGAGAGTCGCGGGCGAGTACGTAGGCCGGCGGAGGAAGCCGCCCCTGCTTGTGGTGCCGCGCGCTACCTGCTACATCAGCGCCATTGACACGTTCGCTGCGTACGCTCAATCGGCTCAATGCTGTAGCACAACATTTGGACATATTCTCGTGCTCGCTGAACGAGTTCACAAAAGTTTCTTAAGGTGTTCTGTAATAGGATAAGTTGTCTACATTTTTTTATTAGCAATATTATGTACCTGTAATGATAGTTTAAATTATAAAAGGATATTGAGTGAGGAATCATGGAAACATAACAATGGACATTGGTGATTTCGGAATTTTATATTAGAGTTTTCCGTACAATTTGATAAATGACGTGATCAAATGAAGGCATCGAAAGAAATACATTTTCCATCAGGCCTTAGCATACGCGATCATGTAGCGATTCTAAAGTCTGTAATATGAAAGCATGCATGTTTCATTAAAACAATATTTGCCATACTTCATATTCCTCAGGGTGTTGTTGGCCGAAATCGATATAATTTAGGAAAGGGCACTGTTGACGTTTAGCTTGGCTGAAGTTGGTCGTTATCATGAAGTATTCAATCCAATAAACTTAGCGACCCATTTAATATCAAAGTCAAATATTGAACAGTCGTTAATTCGTCGGCTGGAAATAGTTTGATTGATCGACATTAGGGGCGTATTGTAGGTAGATCTACAATACGTGGTCTGTGTAGCAAAGTTTGTTATCAGAGTTTTTCTTCTGTTTTACATAAGTAAACAGTTAACGATAATAGTCTCCAGGATATTCTCAAGCTAACGGCGGTCAACTAATAAGCTATATTCTACTAACTATAGCTATACTAATCCGCATCTCATTATACTGTGCGGGATGAAACCGTATAACTAGTTATTATGTATTGATTTTATGTAGCACAAAGCATTCACATTAAGTAACATTCAATGGAGTTCGCGAGACACTTACTAAGTTTGAACCATTGCATGACGAATACAACCAAATAAGCCTCGTGTGGCGTTTGTTCAGTTCCTGCGTCCATTGCTCCTGGAAGAAATAGAGGTAGGGTAGGGCACTACCAAAATTCAAAATTTGAAATGTCCGGCTGGGTTAGTACCATACCTTCAACCAATGTGGCCAAACAATGTTAAGCTCCTGAGTAGTGGTCGTGTCCCTCCGTTAAGTAAGGTTTCCAGAGAGCTCTTTTCGAAGAGATTTATCAATATAGTAGTGTTAGCTTTTCTGAATACGTCTTGTATTGAAACAAAGCCGGAGCCTTCCACTAGATTTATGTATGTTTGAAAGCTTTGAGCTTTCAAGATCAGAAACATTCTACTCAAGCCATATTATAATTAACCTTGACGCCTGTCAGAATATTAGTAATTGTTATCATGTTGATCGCATTTGTATGAAAACTATTTTAAAATTTCTAAGAAAATAACTTAGGTACATATCACATAAAAATGTAGATTTATCATATTAAATTCAATATAAACATTCACGAGATCTTAATCTTAATTACTACCGATACTTTTATTGCGTAAAATCAGCAATTTTCGTCCGGATTTCATTACCAACACAGGTTCCAATTAAGGCGAACTTGACAAAGAAATCAATTTCCCATTAATTGGTTTAACTAAGGTTGGAGCCATTGGAGGCGTTCTCATTATCTACACCTGCCCCTTATAACATCGTTCACGAGACGTAAATGGGTTATGTTTTCCTGGATATCGACATATTTTTCCAACCCTTGATAATAATAATAACCAACCTAAAAGCTGAGAAAAAACGCACGGTAAAAATAATAATAATTAATACGTTTTTATTTCTGTAGCCAATAATTTCTTAAATGATCCACGTGCCTATTGAACAAATATTAGTAATAGGTATTAGAGTAAAATCTAATCGTCGAAGCAGGCCTAGTTAGTAACCTAAATACCTACTTCTCATTTTATTTGTACCTTTCGTTGCATCAGATGTTCTCAAGCGTTCTCTAACTCTCTCTCTAACTAACTCATATTATATTTAATGTTACAATTTAATTTATGTAATAAACAAATTAATATCAAGAATCAAACCAAAATTATCAGCACCTTGCCTATATTTCTTATGTATTTATAGCTACGTAGTAGTAGATACGTAGCGTTTGTATTATCTTGGTTTTGATACAGAATCTTCTCTGGTTTCGTTGGAATTTCATCTATTTTACTGTGGTTTGACGGGGAATCTTCGCCTTTCCGTTTGAAGCTATGACGGCCGTAGTGTGTTCTACAGCTCAGCTCAGCATAGACACATTTAGACTATCTATAGTATCTATCTATACTCTGACGCGACTAAAAAGCGATAGTGATTGTGCACCCATGGCGCCATCCTAACCTAGTAGGTACTATTTCTGTAGCCATACCAATTCATGAATAAATATTATATGGAACATATAAAATACTAGCTTTTGCTCGCGGCTTCGCACGCGTGGTAAAGTGAAAGAGTCAACATGTACCTATATCTAAAATCCATTTTTTTTTCTTTTGCCCACTGCTACCTATTTTAATGGATTTAACTTAAAAAGTACGGATTTTCAACTTCCATCCCCTATTTTACCCCCTTAGATGCGGAATTTCCAAAAATCCTGAAAAACGTACTTATTTATTTTAAACTGAAAGGTCAAATACCAATTTTCATGCGTTTAACTTCAAAAAGGACGGATTTTCATACAAACTTTCAACCCCTATTTTACCCCCTTAGGGGTAGAATTAATCAAAATCTTAGCGGATGCCTACGTCATAACATCTATCTGCATGCCGAATTTCAGCCCGATCCGTCCAGTGGTTTGGGCTGTGCGTTGATAGATCACTATGTCAGTCAGTCACCTTTGAGTTATATATATTTAGATAGATTAAGCTCTCATGGTACTTATTCCGTAAATTTGATAGACGTATCTCTACCATGACGTTCGACGTAGGAGGTTGTCATGACTCACATGTAATCGTGACTAATCTCACCAATATTCTAATGGACCAGCTAATCGGCACTTTACGACGATTACTGTTTGTTAATAAATTGACTATAAGTTCATATTAAAAAAATCACATTTGACTTTGTCAGAATATATTTCGGAATTAAGTTCCGAAAGTGAAATGAAATGCAAGAAAACCTTGTCCATGAAAAACAATATTGATTACCAAAAGCAAAACATTGATTTAAGTATACCAAATTTCACGGTTCAATAGTGTTGTTTGAAATGTCAAATGGAGTTTATCATATATACCAATATAAATATTTATATATGAAATATAAAAGTTCCACTATGATATCAGTATCATGTATTATTTGCCATTGACAAGACGTTGCCGTCGAGGTTGTATTTATTACTTTTGTTCACTTTGAAAACAATGTAACTAGTTAGCTAAGCTGGTGAGTTGTTTTAGTACGTAAATTAAATATAAATTATATCTAATTTAAATTTTACATCAAGAGTAACATCTAGACAAAGACATAACTAAATTGATAGTTATCCCGAAGACTCATCAGATCCATAAATTACTTAAGGGTTTGTTTTAGGATAGTTCAATTTAATAGGCTTATACAGTCTATTTTTTAAGTACAATAATCCTTAGACCCTTTGTCCTGTTTCAGTAAATTGAGCATACATATTTTATGTCTGCCCATCCCTATTAGGTACCATGCTAATAAATTGAATCACTGAAAAGGGTATTTTATACTTAATTGCAAATATTTTGTTAACTACCTACTCTATTTTCCTCACACTCGTCATGTAAGTAAGTAATCTTATTGTTACTTGGCGGTAAGCTACATTTATAACAAACTTTATTCTAACAGGTGTTACATAAAAGGCTTCTCGAGATACGGAGATACCTACCTACTTACGTAAATAACAATCTAATATTCTCCGTATATGTTTCTTTCAAAATACGTAAATCAAAGGAAAATGCTTATAATTCACCTGACACGCCATTATATAAAATTCAAGCTCCTTTTCGTTTATGACTTGAAACGAAACGTGCTAACGAAAACGAAGCGAAAAGGATAATAACAAAATGCTTCTAAAAATTCTATTGTACGAAATCTTTAAACTAAACTGAATAAACTAATTTTACAGGACTTAAAGTATTTCCATACTTATTTAATGCTGTGCATATTAAGGGCTTAGAACAAGGAAAAAGGAACCTTTTAAGCTCACAAACATTAGGTAAGCTTTGATTTATCGGATCTCCTGACCGGGGTGGTAATATTTTCTGTGATGGTTCCATCGAAGCAGGGATGGGCGGAGTGGAGAGATGTTTGGTAAACAACCAACAGGATTGGGTATTCCCATATGTCAACTTAGCTACAGTGGCCACGCCACTGTTGTAAGCGGAGAGAATATTGATGCTTAGGCGAATGCGAGATGCAGGCAATGTGTTGCAACTCTGAGCAGAGTATGACGAAGTGGCGAGAATTACCTAACGCCTGTGCGTCGCAATTACCTTACGCACGCGGTACTACGTACGCTCCAGCACGCAACAGCACATATCCCCGAATCTATTAACTTTCGTAGAAACACCCTCCCTGCTTCACCGCTTTCCTCCTCTACCCTCCGCCTTATCCATGTATAACATAAACTAAACATAGTATTGGCATTTCTATCTTGATATTACTCATAACATATAATGGTATCTTTTTGCGTGACTGACAGTTGGGCAAAGGGTCTTTTGTCCCTTGTAAGCCACTGAAATTTCATAAAAATGTATATCCATCATGGTATTATTTTGGAAATTGGTTTAAATATGTAGCTCTAGTAGAATAAAGCCCTTTCATAAATATCCCACTAGACCCTGTTATTTGTTCGGCCTCTATTTCGAGGCGATGCCGGAGTGGGTCACTAGTTTTGAATAAAACATTAAATATTAGTCTGTATCTTTGCACGGATATGGAACATCAAGCGCTTTAACTGCTGCAAATCGACAGCTCATGTAGATCTAGAGATCAACAGTAGTGGCGGACAGACAGCAAGTCTGAATCATATTAAACGGCACTAATAATATTATTAGTGCCGTTTAATATAATGTATGTATATGGTACATATTCATATGGTACGGAACACTTACAAAACTAGTACATTCCGTCGGCACAGTTCCGTTGGCCGTAATACTTCCCCGGGGAGAGCCGAGAGCGCATAAGCCCCACAAACGTACCTCTATAGACCTCTATTACAATAATTGAATTTGTTGTGTGACCAAATGAAAAGCCTGAAGTGAGTTTACGCTGTCTAGTCAGTTTTAAACATCAATAGATTTTAAAATATGCGAGGTACCTACAACCTCTCACATACGACAGTCTTTTATTTTACTGTTATGTCTATGTTGTTAATGTAAAATAGTTTTCGGAAATAGGGTCCCTGCACGCATAGGCACTTATTTCTGAAGGTCGATCCTAAGTGTCCGATTGCGGCGAACTAACTTTTATCGAAGCTAGACAATCTGTAATAGTCCCTTGATAACCACAAATAGGTTGTATACTATTTGATATCTATATCTGAATGTACATCGGGTGTTGTCATGTATAAAGTTGTTTTTGTTATAGGCAACCCTCGGAACAAATGTGCCCTGCAACCTGGCCATAGTCTCATGGACTGGATCCGACTCGGGAACTCCGGGAAGGATCTAACCGGGGTCGGGGGTCGGATGAGGCCCGTCACCCCTGCTGAACTGGCAACGCACAATACTAATAGTTAGTACGATAACTACGATCGCTAAACAATCTGTTATTTTTACGTGATCGTCGTCCTTATTTTTTTAGCTTCACCTGTATGTATGCATCTATCAACGTAAAGGATTTTTTTAATGTAGTTTTCACACAACAGCAAGAAGTCTGTTCATTTTGAAAAGAACATCATCCTTTTTGGTCCAAATCTGAAAGAGAAGAAAATCTGCCGTTCTACGCATTTTTTTTTGTATATTCTGTAAAATTTTGCCCGTTTGGATTTTTTACCATTGTAGTAGACTTTATTTGAGTTCGAAAATCTGAAGTTTCATATTTTTTTGTTGCAAATAGGTTATCAAAATAATTAAAACAAATGATATACCCTGTAATGTCCAACTAAATATAGTAATGGCTCTTACAGAATATACAAAGAAATGCGTTGGCACTTTCAGATTTGGACCAAATCTCTATGAAACATGGATACAGACTTATTAAGGACCGATAACAATACAATTTATTTTTCTAGTGTCCTGAACACGTACAACAGGATAAAAATATTAAGCGTGATTTTTAGTATTTTTTAAACTACTCTTTAGGATATGCTTTAATTTTAATGTCATTGTTACAGAAGATGCATGGTTAGCCATACGTGGTCGAGTCTACAACATTACGCATTATTTACCGTACCATCCTGGAGGTAATCAAATTGTCGGATTTATTACAGACTTTGTTTTCTCTCAAAATAATTCTAATTACTTTACCTATTTCTCATGTTCAAGGTCCAGAAGAATTAATGCGGGGTGCGGGCATCGACGCAACACAATTATTTGACAAAGTCCATCCATGGGTCAACTATGATTCCCTACTAGCAAAGTGCTTGGTAGGGCCTCTGAGATTCGACCTGCCTGATGCCGACGAGCTCTTCGTCACCTCAAGCCCGTCTCCCAAATCCGACCGACTCAGAGAACCGTCAAAAGCTCAAGAATTAGTCAGAAAGTCGATGGAAAATTTAGCAAATTGTATCACACCAGTTAAAAAAAAGATAGGAGCTAAGAGTGATGAGAACGTCAAAGGTAGCACGCCGAGTAAAATTATGCAGAGTTTAATACAATCCAGTGACTTACCCGTGTCAATTAGCCGAAGAGCAGCGGCAAGTCCGGTGAAAAAATTGGACAATAGTCCAGACTCACCACTTCCGCTCCGATATGATTGGATTCAAACGTCAACTAAACTGACAGTATCTGTGTATACGGGGCCGCTCGCAAATCCAGGTGGATGTACACGGATTACGGACGGATTTCTGGTTATTGAAATAGCGACGAACGGTTGGCTCAGAACACTTAAAATGGTACCAGAGGCCAAAGTACGAGAGCCATTGCAGTTGCGAGTATTTGCTGAAAGTGGAAAAATTGAGGTGGGTTATTATGACAGTGACATATATAAATATATAATCCACAAATATAAAACAATTTCAGATAATAAAAGTCCCAGAGAAGGACTCGTTTCTCTCGTTTATTTAACAACATTCAAATTTAAATCAGTTTTCCTTTTCATGTTTAAGGTAATCGCTCAAAAAGAGGAAACAGCGATATGGAAGGGTTGCGGGGAAGTGACGTTGGGTGCCGCAAGTCGGATGTTGTTGCCTCGGACGATGGAGTGTCGTGTGATGCGGGTTGGGCGCGTGTCGCACGACACGATACTGCTCGCGGTCGTGCCCAGCGCCGGGCCTGTCGTCGTGCCATTAGGACACCACGTACGGGTGCACCAAAAGCTTGAAGGTTAATTCCTCATCTGGAGATTACAAGATAACTGTCATGTTTGTATTGAAGTAAAAAATAATATCTTCTCATGTAAGTGGATGCAGGAAAAAAATGATGCTCATTTAAATCATGGGCATGAATAATATAAAATTTCAAGTAAGTACCTAGGTACGTCTAGGTACATCTGTGTCAACAAAAAACTCTTGTACATTTGCTCCTAATTAGGTAACCCGGTGATACTTTTTTGCCTTTTGCCGAAACATCTAACACTCGTAAAAACCAGTAATCATTTCGTATTAGTGTAAATAATAACCGTGTAGTTTAAAAAAAAGTTTATATACCGAACTTTTCCAAATCATCGTGTGCTGTGTAGGCAATAAAAATATTTTTTTTTTCCCCAACCTAACCTATTAGAGCCTAATTTTATTATATTTATGGATACGCCTTAGCATATCTTAAACCATCTACCATACCATCGCTTCGGAAAAAACCTTTTGAAGAACTGGAAATATTCTAAATTCCAGATTCAGAATGTGTGCGTTCGTATACCCCAGTGGGTGAGGGGTGGGGTCCATCAGACGGCAGTGAGGTCTACTCCGCGCTAAGGTTGGCAGTGAAACGGTACGAGAGTGGCGCTCTGTCGCCCCATCTGACTACGATGAATGTTGGGGACGTTATCACGCTGTCTGGACCATACGGCAATTTTCACTTACAAAAGGTAATGTCAAAAGATTAAAGTATGTTCTAGGTGGAACAAAAGACCGACGGACGCTTTTGCTCCGTAAGAGACTGGTCTATCGGTATTTGTGAGTAATGTAAATCCTAGCTGACTTGATTAAGACGTTTATGTTGGGCACAATATTTTTTACTAAATATTTTATATAAATAAGTATTTTTTTAGTTTAATTATAACTTGATCTCACTAAATTGATTGAGTGATGAAATTATTACTATTTTCTATGTTGAAAATTATTACTAATGATATTTCAAATAAGAAGTTGTGCATTGTTATATATTCCGTATGAGCGCTTGGTAATTTTAACATAAATTAAGATATACTTTTTGGTTTATTTCAGCTAAAATCAGTGAAATCAATCTACTTAATAGCAGCTGGCACCGGAATAACTCCAATGCTGGGATTATTGAAGTTCATGCTCGCTAGATCTAATCCGAGATGGTACGAATAAACTTTATCTACCTATCTATTTTTTATGTATGTAAGCACAAGCTCTGTCTAGTTCAGTTAATGTCCTAAATATCTGTATTCCGTATTTAAAAATAAGAACTGACTGACTGACATGTCAATGCACAGCCTAAACGGCTGGGGTTAGAGACTTGAAATTTAGACAGTAGCTCAGAGTAGTTAATATACACAGTAGGTACAATTATACTAGATAGAATACTAGACCTATAAGTAGGTACATATGGACCCTAATATATATTTTACGTTTCAGTGTACGAGCGCATGTTATATTCTTCAACAAATCCGAAGACGACATTCTGTTCCGTGAGAATTTCGAAGATATGACCAAAGATGACGATAGGTTCGTCTATTACTTACTTATTTTTCACTTGCTTATTATTACCTCAAAGGCTCCCTATTAATTTTACAAAGAAACATCTGATATATGGCCTAGTCAAGAGCGCCTACTGTCTTAGTTGTGCACCTCTTTAATAAACATATTTTTTTTATTCTATATATAAATACGCCTTGGTTTTCTTTTACAGATTAATAGTGACTCAAATTCTGTCGGACGCGGGATCGTCGTGGTCAGGCCACAGGGGCCGTATAACCAATAATCTGTTAACGGAAGTCTTAGGCAAGGATTCTTTCAATTGCAACGAAGACTGCACACACTTCGCCTGTCTATGTGGCCCCACGGAGTTTACACATGCAGCTCTGAATATGTTGCAAAAACAAGGCATGAGCGAGAATTGTATACACGCATTTATGGGATAGACAAAAATATATATTTCGTATCTAGGGCACACTTAACTAAGAACATACTGATATCAATCCAGTAGTGAGAATAAGAATATAATATAGTTGCATTAGTATTGTCTGGGGAAATTGTTACGATGTCCGGCCTCGCTTCGTTCTGAACTTTAAAATAAATATCATACTTTCGGTGCATTCGTGTTAGTGAAACGAAATATATTATTATAGATTTAGATTTTATAAGTTGTAAACGGTCTGTATAGTTCAATTACGTAAAATAATAAAAGGGAAGTGGTTTATAATGGTGTAGATACATACATTTGTCCGTCGATTAGAGCTTGGAAAATATAAGGTACCGTAATTCGTTAATTAAAGTTATAATAGGTACCTATATAGAGAGATAACAAAAGCGATAACTTATTAATAAATACAAACTTAATAGTGTAGAATTTATATATAGTCCCATGAGTGAGAAATGAAATAGTCATACTAAAAGCAATACGTTAACTAAATTTAATCTTGAACAATTAATGCGTTAATGCCTTTGGTATAATTCCATCTCTGGTTAATGCTCACAAACAGGCGTAGTCTGCGGTGGCGGCCCCACGGCCGCGCTCATTAATATCTAAAACAAATGAGCGCACTGATGAGCTGACGATTTTTTTGCGACAATATCGCACCACCTCCCATGATGCTGAAAGCTTTTCAGCATACAGAAGTGAATCGCGTAACAATTCACAAAAACGCCACATCGCGAAATGACGCGGTGCTTTTTATTTTATTTCAAAAAGCTAAAGTTGCTGTAGCTTTATAAGCCCAATGTAATCCTTTAAAACTAGAGCAACCGGCGATAATCACACTTCAGTTTAACTTCGTACTAATCATAACCCCACGCCGTGGTGACTACATCTCTTTGTGAAATCATTCAGGTCAAACATTAGATCCACTAAACTATAAATAACTTTAACAAAATAGTAAGTAAGACCTACTACTTAATGTAAAACTTAGTGTAAAACGTGTGATAATTATTGTGTTAGTCCAATTTAAACTAAAGGTTAGTAAAGCAATAAAAAAGGCAATATTGTGATCCTGTCATTATATTAGCTCAATATACAGAAAGACAAAAATGACATATGTTTATGAATTTGTTAATGTAAATTTGTATTTAATGCAAGGTTTTGTAGCCCTTGCCTGTTACAGCAGCACCCGAAAGCTAATTTATATACACGTAAAGGTCTTATCCGTCTATGTCAAAACGTAAATGAATGTGGAATAGTTGAAGCCAGTAGGTGCACGGATGGCGTCCTATATTTTTCAATTCTATACTACTTAGGTGGCACACAAGCATACGGCCCACCTGATGGTAAGCAATCACCGTAGCCTATAGCCGCTAGCAATATCAGGGATATCACTAACGCGTTGCCAACCCTGTTGTTGATGAGGACTCACTGTGCTAGCAGCATTACTACTAGCGCAGCGTAACATCGTGGAGCACTGGCAACCGTACTTACCGCAGAAACACAACACTTCATCAAAGTAGTGTTATTTCACAGCGGTCTTCTTTAGGTGGAGGTACACAGTCGGGCGGTCCCAATATTAATGGGAAAGCCGACGGGAGATCCCAATGCGCCCTACCTCTCTTTAAAATTCTACATAAATTGAGGCCAAAACCAAATTACCGAGCCGAAATTTGTTGCAGATTTACCGATTTAAGCTAAACTATCTATGCAGTCGTTGAATGGATAAAATTATGTTTCGCATAGGACACCTATACCTACCAATCCTACCATGTCTTAGTACTTTAAATTGAGTATCAAAGTGAAATACTTCATAGTATTGCATGCCTCGGCGCGGCAGACCCATGTAGCGCATAGATGCAAAGTCGGCAGGCGAGAAAAGAGCACTCGATTGTTGCGTAGATTCATAAATGGTATAATTTTATTTTTGATCTTGTGAATATATATTACTTATTTATTAGGTATAGTGGTTTTTAGTTTGTCATAAATAGCACTAACATTGTTAAATAATTGATATATTGTGAATATACAAAATAATTGGTTTTTATTTAAAATGTCATTCACGTGTAAATAATATTAAAAGTGCCTACATTCCAGGTGAAACATTTTTGTTTGTTTTGTTAATAAATGAAATAATAAAATGTTATGGCTTCTTCTTATAACCTTCCTGATGTGGCTTTGTTATCAAAGAGAATACAAAACTGTTCACACGAATCACGAACTCAAAACGATTATCGAAGATAAGTAAATATGCTTATTCAGTTTAATCAAATATAGACCATTAAAGATATATAATTATACATATATGTATATCCCACAATGCAAGTTAGTATGAATAACCACAAAAACTTTAACCACGTAATTAATATAAATAATAAATATTGGTAATAAAACAACATATAAGAAGGAACGTACTGTAATACAAAAAAACGCAATATAATCATAGTATCCAAATAAATGCATGTTCCATTGATCAAAACGCACCGCACCTTAGACACACACGATAGAAGTTCTACATTAATGTAGGTATGGGTGAGTTTTTATTAAAAGTAACACTTCCACCGTGTATGCGTAATTTTTAAATCACTTTGTAAGGTAACAGAAAAGCTACAATAAACATAACGTAATTAAGCAATAATAAAATCAAAACGCACAAAAAGTAATACGTAACTTCCTCGATTTATTAATGTACCGCTAACTTATATAATATCAATCACAACTTACTAATTATGATATATATATACCTATACTATACAAATGATAATTTTTAGTAGCCAATATCAAGGGAAACTAGGATTTTAACATCAAATAAAATTATGAATGAAATATAAAATTTCCGCAAACTATGTTTTAGAATATTGTTTGCAGTAGTGGCACCAAACAAAAACAGGCGTCCTAAGAACTTGACACGAAGAAACACAATTTAACTGCCATTTTTTGTTGTGGCAAAATTAAAATCTTCCATCGTATACATCAATCAACTAAATAGAAAACGCAACACAAATGTGTACTTGCGTCGATAAACTAATTGAAAATTATGCATTAAAATTAACAACTGCAAATAACAATATCCAATAACCGATTTAAGTTAATAATAGAGGAATAAAAAGAATACAACACTCCAATATCACAAATTTTATAGAGAACATTAGACGCTTACAACTCAAAAACAATTCCATTTTGTCCATGATCCACAGAAAAGGGATGTAAAACCAATATTTAAGTCCTATACAAATATAAAATACAAAGTACGTACTGACTTTTATAGGTGCTTCCGAGTATAAACGGAGGAGTGACGTTAGGGTTCACGGGAAATATTGGAATTTAGTCATTAACAACAATAAATTTATAAAAAATGTTTTTCCAAACTAAAACAGAATAATGCACATATAATAAGGATTAAGGTTGACGCATCACATTTAATTTAAATGGTGTGCAATAGCAATACAATAAGTTTATGGGTGGTCATGTAGCAATTACAGAGCATGAATGTTGCGTAAAATTTATTTCACGCCGGTAGATAATAAAATTAATATAGAGAACGATCAAACAGCTAGCTAGCGGATCCCTTATTATGTTTTCATATTTCCTGGAGTTTTTGCGAGACAAACCAAAGCATTAGCCGATCAATGTGTCAGAGGTGACCTATGTGTTAAAAGGAGAAGTCATTTCAACCAAAAGCAATATTACAAATCAGTCACTAAGTAGACATTTCCTGAGCAAAATGACACCGATAGTATTCACCAAAGGTCACTAAAACACAATGACACTGACAAACTTTATTCCCGACAAAAGCTCCCTACTACCGTTTCCTGTCTTTTGGGCTCAATATGTTACATTAGTTGTCTATGGTTATTTAAATAAGGACTCATTCGAAAAGTCTGGAATGATAGATGGAGTTCACATTCACGCATCTTTTCTGAATTGTACTCGCAGCACTAAATATATAAAACGAGTAAGACAAAAAGTCAACCATATGCACTAGGTATTTAAAAATACATTTTGATGCAGATTGAGGACTGTATGATATATGAATTTCTACTATCTTAGTACCATACAGTGAAACTACTTTATCATTTTGGAACACCTTAGTACCGGATCAACTGTAATAACCCTGTCTTTAATCATGACAAAAATTACATACATGCATCATTACAATCTTGCATCAAATTAATTTGGTACATTTTGACCAATGCTCATGCCCGCATCATTTATATCTTGGTCTGATACTCTTACATTCCCTTAAATTTTGTTCAAAAGGTCATGTTTCAAGTTTTATTGCTTAGAAAACGTAGCTATGACGTGACAAGTAATTATTTGCAATTTCTTTAAAGGCACGACCATCCCTGCTGCATGAGCAGTACGAAGAATATGCATATATGCGCGCTCTCTCGCACTCGCACACACAGGTATTATAGCAACGCGTGTTGAAATGCAATGTAGCATAAAGTTTTCGACAACTAGCGCTTATAAAAGTAAAATGCAACAACATAATTTGACGATTTATCGATGATATTTACGACACTAAAGGGTGACTTATGACCCGCCTGTAACGAGATTATAATTTTCATACAATATTTATTGTTTGAAAGTCAGTAATTGGCAGATGAAATCACCAATGACAATCGTTCAGTCGTTGTCGTCCGTCAGTTATTGCTTGATATCACGTTTACACTTGTTACATGAGGCTTTATTGGAGAACTGCCTTTATACATTGTTTTAGAACACAGGCGTTATTAGTGTAGAGCGGGGGTTATGCGTTCACGTCATTAACGAAGAGCACGTCCCGGTCCTTGAGGCCGGCGTCAAGCAAGTTGTGGTCGCCGCGCTCCAACACGCGCTTCGGGAAGTTGGTCGTGATCTCGAACTCTTCTGGCGACTGCGGGTGGCTGAACACGAAGTCGTATAGATCCTGTAAAAATAATATATCAATTATTATACTAATTCTGTAAAGATGAAGGGACTATTCAACATTCATTTTGTCGAATATTACATATAATAATACCAGGCCGTCAAAGTAGTGAAAATACAAAAAAAAGTTAATGCAGCGATAAAAGATGCACAAAGCTAAGATAAGGGCCCTATAACAATAGCAAACAACATTTTCGTAAAAATATACTTGAAGTATACTTTTTTTAGTTAACTAGATTTAACCTTTAGTTATCTACAATTTCATTTTCCTGAGGAAGGTTTTTTTATACCACTAACTAAGATGGCATACAAGCATACGACCCACCCTGATGGTAAGCAGTCACGGTAGCCTATAGCCGCTAGCTATACCGGGGATATCACTAATGAGTTGCCAACCAGGTTGTTGATGAGGTTTCACTGTGCTAATAGCATTACCACTATTGCAGCGTATCCTCGTGGAACTGGCAACCTTACTAACCACACAAACACAACACTCCAAGTATGTCTCCAATCAAAGTAGTGTGATGTCACTGCGGTCTTCTGTAAGGTGTAGGTACTGTCCCCAGTCGGGCGGCTCCTATTATAATGGGAAAACCCACGGGAGATCCCAATTCACCCTGCCTCTCTTTAAAATATTTTTATGGGCGCGAGAAGCTGTGGGTGGTCGGTAGTGTAGGTATTATAATGACCTGAGTGGTGTGTTTGTACGCGAACCGCCTGGTGAGTCTCTCGCCGCCGGGCAGACGGATGAGCAGCGCCACGGTGTCGGCGCCCGCCTCGGGCTCGGCCGGCAGCCGCGCCGCCACCGCCTCGCGCGCCGCCACCACCTACACACTCACACATACATACATACACACATACACACACCTTGTTCTTAAACACATACAACTGTTTGTACGTTATCTAAGAACAGACAACCGTTTTATCGTAATTCCATAAGTTCCGTTTATCATAAGACGAATTCTTGAGCAAAAGCTTGTAATAAATACGTGTTTCGCATTAAACAAAATATATGAGACCGCATGAGCACTGTGAATGGTAACCTTGTATAAATAGAGAATTGCCATGCAGCCATTTTATTTATATTATACTTCTCAGCAAAAAACGTTCCGAATCCAGTGGTAGATTCTGACGATTTGAAAGTGCTTTTCTCTAAGTCTAGTCATACAAAGATCATTTTGAGTTTGAGTTTACTTACGAAAATAATTAAATCAGTAACAATAGTGTGGCGGCTTTAAATAGCAAGTATTATAACAGGTAGTGTTGGTTTAGAAAATTATAGAATAGTGTAGTTATGTGAACCTTGAATGGTTACTCGCAGGTTCTTCATAGAACCTGCGAGTAACCATTCAAGGTTCTGATATGATCTGATAAAAATGAAAGTCTTCTATGAAGAAGACTTTCATTTTTAGCAGATGGTAGTTTATCAATTTTTAAAATTACCTCTCAACATTAAAGCAAATTTAGAGAGATATTCACATGAAAAAATAAATGTTGGTACCTGGTGTTGGCGCAGTTCCTCCTGGTGCCTGCGCGCGAGGTCCTGGTGGTGCTGGCGGTCGGAGGCGGCGCGCGCGGCGGCCCGCTGGCGCTCCTTCTCCTGGTCCGCGGCGAGCGACTCCGCGTACGCCTCGTCCTGCGCCGCGCGCAGCCGCACCGTCAGCTCGCGCTCCACCCTACACACACACACACATTACCATAATGACGAGTACATTATCATATTAGGTCCTTACATATGAAATTGGCGTTTTTCGTACTGGCCACTTTAATCACGAATTTCTCCTCTTTGGTAAGGAATTCCAAATTCAAATTTGTACAGCTATAGACTCATGTATTTGTGCTTCGATGATCGTCATTCATTTGTTTTTTTTCTTCTGTTTTTTTCTGTTTGCGTCACTCATTTTACAAAATGGAAAACCTTAAATATCGCATTATTTACGAGTACGAGTTCCGCCGTGGCACTAGTGCTGCGGAAACAACTCGAAGGGTGAATGATGTGTATGGCGGTCGTGTTGCAAAAGAAAACACAGTTCGTTTTTGGTTCCAACGTTTTCGTTCTGGAAATTTCGACCTGCAGAACAAGCCCCGTGGACGGCCTGAGACTCAAGTTGATAATGAAGAGTTGAAGGCTATTGTGGAAGCGGATCCATCGCAAACCACGTCCGAGTTAGCTGCAGGCTGCAATGTTAGTGATAAAACTGTTTTAATTCACTTGAAGCAAATTGGGAAGATTAAAAAGCTTGAAAGGTGGGTACCTCACGAATTGACTGAAACAAACCGGCAAACGCGCGTCGACTGCTGCGTTACATTACTAAACCGGCACAATAATGAAGGTATTTTAAACCGAATCATTACCTGTGATGAAAAATGGGTTCTTTACGATAATCGGAAGCGCTCAGCGCAATGGTTAGATCCTGGCCAGCCAGCCAAATCCTGCCCCAAGCGAAAATTAACCCCAAAAAAGTTACTTGTAAGCGTTTGGTGGACTAGTGCCGGTATTGTTCATTACAGTTTTTTCAAATCTGGCCAGACTATTACGGCTGATGTCTATTGTCAGGAATTGCAAACCATGATGGAAAAGCTAGCGGCTAAACAACCTAGGCTGGTCAATCGCTCCACGCCACTGCTGCTTCACGACAACGCTAGACCACACACTGCGCTACAGACGGCTACTAAATTAGAAAAGCTTCAATTGGAAAGTCTAAGACATCCTCCGTACTCCCCGGACCTTGCTCCAACAGATTACCATTTTTTTCGAAATTTGGATAACTTCTTGCAAGGGAAAAAATTCAACTCCGATGGGGCAGTCCAAATCGCCTTCAAAGATTTTATTGATTCCCGTCCGACTGGTTTTTTTAGTAAAGGGATCAATGAACTACCTATGAGATGGCAAAAGTGCATAGAAAATAATGGTTCATACTTTGATTAATTAAATATATTATATTAAAAAATATTCGACTTTTTGTTCCTCCCATACAAAACGCCAATTTCATATGTAAGGACCTAATATATCATACCAAAATTATTAGGTCGATAATACATGTACTTAGGGTCAAACAAACTGCGTATGCGCCAACCTTGATTGGTCCGCTGTCTTAAGCCTTAAATACATTTTTGCGAAAAACTCAAATAGTCACTAATAAGATATAATTGAATCTTTAGTGTTTTATGCAATCATTTACACTTGTTACAGACATGAAAACAGTTATGTCAAAACTAGCCAATAAATTATCAATTTACCAAATTTCATTCAGCTGTTTTTGCTTGACCAAACAACAAACATCCATTCATCCTTACAAGCTTACACATATGAGTATCTCAGAGTAGATAATATACTATGTACAATTAGTATGATAGTAGAAAGTAGGATGTGATTGTAAAGTAGACCTGTCGGCGCGAGCGGCAGCGAGGTGAGGTTCGTTCTCCGCGACGACCTGTCGCAGGCGCTGCAGAAGTTGCGGCGCGGCGCAGGCGCCCTCGGAGCGGGCCACCACCGTCATGCGGCGGTCGCGCACGCACACCACGCACAGCAGCGGGTAGCGCCGCCCGCCCACCGACTGCGCCACGCGCCAGCCCTCGCCGCTCTCCACCGAGCAGCCCCAGAACAACCCGTGGTTGTTGATGAACTGGATCACCTCAGGGTCCGATAGGGTTGTTCTGGACAGGAAACACATCACTATTATTAGTCATGCTTCATTCATATACATGATCTTTTTGTTGTCTGCTCCTTGATTTCTATTACAATAATAAATAAACAAAAATATAAAAAAACTGTTTTACGGTTAGGCAAGGTACTCAGGTGCCGTCTGAGTATTTCAGTGTAATAAAACAATACACAGATAGTCAAAGTGTGAGGTCATCTGAGGTCATGCATGACCATATGACGTGCGTCGCGGACCGAAAGGCAAAGCTCGATTCGCGGCGCCCGCCATGCCCCAGCCCGCGGTACGCGGTCTGTATTGCCCTGTAATTTTCCCTATTTTATTTTATTTTAAATCATTTTTGTCAGGGTATTTTTTTTTATTGTTATCTCATAAATAGAATCATATCTCGATACCCAATAACACCATCACGGCTACGACGGTAATTTCATTACACACTGTATAATTATCTTATTTTAACAATACGGTATAATTGAGCACTTTGGTACATGTTTCATATATTCTGATATTGAAGATAAAAAAAAATGTGTTTTTTAACACAAACCTGCAGAAGTTCTGGGTCTCAGTTGCAGACTCCGAGTGTAGGTACACAATAAGGAAGCGCAGCTCATTCTTGGCATCATTGAGAGCTTGCGCATATGTGCCCTGGTAGAAAACTGGGTGTGTGTTGAATCTTGATTGGTAATTGGTGATGAAGCCCATCACATCACCCAAAGGGTCTGTGAGCACTGAAACACAACCATGATTCATGACTAGGTATGATTCATGACTTGACCGAAATCCTAAAGTTTGGTTTAAATCAATTTAAGGATATCATAAATGAAAATTATTGTATTTAATACTTTTGGGATGGGTTAGTCTCCATCTAAATGGTTTGAAACTGGACATAGTAAGTAAGATATACTTAATAATAAAGATACTATATTTCCCATATTTTTTATACTGGTCAATTAATTCAAAAACTAAAACCAATGTGTCTAAATCAAAAGGTACAAAAATTTTAGATAAAGGCATTGTGATAAAAATATGTGACAAAAGATATAGTTGACTCTTTTAGTCCTAACTTTTGCTTTTGGTAATTTACACTAAGATAAGATAAATGAATGCAGTATTAATGTGAGGCTATGTGCACTTTTGCATTATAATATTGTAATTTTTTTGTGGATTGTTAGGATTATTTTGATGTGTCTAGTATTTTTTTTGTTTTTCAAAAAAGTGGAAAGATATATAAACATATAATTTTCCCTGTATAAGTATGTAATGCCTCTATCATATTCTGCTAAGGATAGAATGATCAAACAAAAAATGCTATTGTAAAACTTACACCGTCTGTCATCATTACGCACAAAACTTAAGAGGAAGTTCAGCAGTGATGTTATAGTGGAATAGCACATAGACACTACTAAGTTGACGACGTAGCTTAGGAGCCCTCGCACACCCCCAGGGACCTCAGGCTGGTCGTCCGTGAACACTTGCTGAGCTATGTGATCATGAACAACTGGCGGCGCGCGCGCCTCTGTTGCGAAAACCGAAGGTCTTCCTTCTCTTATATTTAATTGCTCTTGAATTGCAACCTGGTAAAAAGAACACCATATGAATCTAATAAGTTCAATCAATCAAGAAAAAGTACTAATACTACTCTATGGTCATTGACACTAATGATAAGGTTCTCATACTTATGAACGACTAGAAAACAAGTTAGCAAATTTACCTCCAAATCCCATTGATGCCTTTGCAGAACATCTCTGCATATGGACATATCTTCTATGCCAGTCAAATCTTGGAATTGTAGTATTTTATTCGTCTGTTCCTGGGTCAAACCCAGAGCACTGTCTTCGATATCCATTGGCCTAGATTTTAATATACCTGCTATGACACTATCTTAGGAACCACAAATAGATCCAATATTTATACGAAAATAGCACACAAATGTAATTAATACATACTTATCGGTTAATAATCACCAAATAAAAATATTGAATATTTTGCAACAAATCGCTTCTCTTTCTCTCACGGACGACACGACATGACATCTCATGTCGTCATGTCATGGTTTATGTCAACTTCAACTTTTTATGAGTTTCTGCGGGGTATCCTTCGTCTTAACAATGGCAATCAATCCTCTTCAAAGACTATTTTTGTCAGTGTCGAATGTTAGAGAATCAAGTCCCAAAACGTTTCGTGTTTGTTGCATTTAAAATACCTAGAGTCATGCATTTGGATTGGAGTTTCTGGAGACAATCCAAGGCAGAAACAGATCATAACATGCCCTCAGGTAAGAGGTAACCTATTAAACAAAACTATAAATCACTTCACCCAAAAGCCAAATTACATGATTTCCAATGTTCCTATATAACATTCATTAAATAAAACTTTACTGCACGTAATGGAAATCAGTCCTAACCGCTCCACCTGGCTTCCGCCAAAAACTGTGTTGGAAGTTAAAATCTGGCTCTATTTGTTTGTACATAACCACGTAACTGTGGAAGTAAATCAACGCTTTCTCATAATTCATAATTTATTTTTTCTTTTTGGAAGGAGGAGCTGGCGGTGGTGGCGGTGGTGGTGGCGGGGCAGGTTCTTCTTCTACAATGACTGGCTCTGGAGGTACCGATGGATCCTCGTCGGGATCATCATATAAATAACCAGCCTGGAAAAATACCATTTATTTTATAAGATTTAAGCAGTTAGGTAAGTTAGTACAAAAAATAAAATATCATTGCCTAAAATAAAGAATACCTTCAAATGATGCAATTCTGGAGCAAGATTGAAAAGGCTATCAACAAAATCCGCGTAATACACATTTCCATCGCCCCTTACATTAGCATCTCGTTTCATTTCTAAAACTTCATCGGTATTAAATACGTCGGCATACTCCGTTACTATTGCTTCTATTTCGTCAACTTCCAGAAAGTCCCGCTTTTCTGTGTCAAAAATCTAAATGAAAAATAATTTGAACTTAATTGCCTTATGGCTTGATTGTAATTTGTCATGATAGTTGTACTGACCTAAAGTTCATTCCACTTGAATCTAATATAGACTGAATGAATATGGACCGCTTGCAGATAAAGTTGGTAATCGCTATTAGTAATGTACTTGTTCTAGTTCAACTAGAACAAATACATTACTAAGCTAGGCACATTACAATATATACACCACAGTATTTCTCGTCAGTCATGTCTGTTTTAGATATGTATATTTATTCCAATTTAATAATCTACTTCAGTAAATAGTACTACGTCGCTTCCCGCTGTCTGTCCCTATGTATGTTTAGATCTTTAAAACTACGCAACGGATTTTTGATTTGTTTTTTTTAATAGATAGAGCAATTTAAGAGGAAGGTTTATATGTAGTAATGACACAAATATGTCAAACACTCCATTGGATAACGCATCTGTAAGTGTTTTGGAAAAAGGCCTAAATTTCGCATTAACGCCAAATCACATCCCCTATGAAAATATTTTAAGCAGCGTAGAAGAAACTATAAGGCGTAACAAGGTGCCGTCCGATGACGCAGAAGCTCTTAGACAGGATGTTGCAGTTATACTTAGGAAAGCCCGGCCACCAAAGAGTAACCTCACCATAAAAGAGAGAGAGGCGCTACGTAATCTCCGCCAAAATAAGGACATCCTGGTTCTTAAAGCGGACAAAGGGAATGCCACGGTAGTATTAAATTTAGTCCTAATGGAATCCGGTGTTAGGAAAGTGTTCGCGTCGCGATGTATGTAAAGACGTCGTGTGTCGGGACCCAAATTTAAAAACTCATATGGAGGTAGATAACAATATTCGTTCTACCCGCGAATCAAGAAGAAGGCGACGTACACAACTACAATCAGTCAGCCCGTGACCACGGCCGATGAAACTCGGTCGAAACGTCGGGAGGTAAATAAACAATTTAATATCGTATAAGACCCGTTTTCATGTCATTACTATGTGTTTAAATCGCGAAAGTTTAAAAAACAGTAAGGCTTATATGTATATTCATTTGTTTTATAGGTATTTAACTTAAATGGCTAACGCTGGCAATGCGAAACCGGGGCGGGTCGCTAGTATTAGATAAGATTTTGCGCCAATCAGATGGGCTCAAATATTAAATAGGAAATCTCATTGCTCCTGTAACTATATCTACTTTGCAACGCTTGGTCACCGAGGGGTCACCGAGGGGTCACTCGTAAGGTATAGTGGCAGCATCGGTCCCGCACTCCCGCACTCTGATTAATTAGATAATTAGTTTAATACATACTTTGAATGCTAATAATAATTCATGTTTTAAGCTTGCTTCCAGTACCCATTTGTTCAAAATATAAACGAATTGATCTTTGGTTAACATCCGTGTCACACCAGCTTTTAGTTGCTCAGCTTCACTCATTATTTCTAAATAACTGGGGTAGTGAAAACTTCTTCTATGAAAACTGTAATAACAACTCATTATTACAATATATTTATCTAAAAGAATATAAATTTTCAATTATTTTTAAGCAAAATCATAACAGTCATTGAAAGTATACACTACATTTTCAATTCCAAAAAAACTATCAATTGTTCAATGGTTATTACATTTATCGGCTCTCCGTTGTTTATAACTAGAAGGGGCTTAGCCTTCTCATCAAAAAAATCTAAAATTGTATTTAACTGCTCCTCTGTGAATTTAGGAGTAATATTATCCAGAGGATTCAAAAAGTCGAAAACTGCCATAGTTAATTTAAATTTACGGGATTAAATTCGCAAAAAAAAATATTGAACTAGGTATGTAAAATTACGAAATGTGATTGATAAATATTTATTTAGATTCTGACCAATGACATGATGACACATTGCTTTTATTTTTATGGGTAATATAAAAAAGGTCTTAGTTTTGGACCAAAACAAGTCTTGGAGCGTGCTAGGGCCCGATTTAAATGAAATTAAAACTGCTTCCGTGGATTTTAGAAAAATCAATGGCTAGGCAGCCAAGATTCGAACCCGTTGATTTTCAAAAGAAACACAAGTACATACTGTAAATGCTGGAATTCTGGGAAGTAGTGACATACGGCACTCTCTACGGTTCTGTCTCTGCGAACCTGCGATCATCCATAACAACGGCAATGTCAGTTCACACCTACACCCTACGCCGTAAAACGTAGTTTAAAACTCTGTGACACTACGCATAACAAGCTCGCTTGAGTCGATCACACATTAGCGAGTCGTAACCGTAACTTGGTGATACAAAAACGAGGTTCGGTACAAGATCGAGGTTTCAAGCCGTGGTGGCCTTGTAGTTGAAGCAACGGCCTGTCATCTGATGGGCCCAGGTTCTAATACCGGCCTGTACCAATGAGTTTTTCTAAGCCTTAGTGTAGTGATTAATCACACCATGAGCTAAAAAAGAGAGGTAGGGCGAATTGGGATCTCCCGTGGGTTATCCCATTAATGTTGGAGCCGTCCGAATGGGGACAAGACCCGGTTTTAGTCGATCAGAACGATTCTATAGGTACTAGGTACCTTTTTGTGTCAGTGTACAAAATGTAGTGGTTACGTACTCTATGGCTGTGACAACACGTAGTGGTTATTACGTACTCTGTGGCTGTGACATTACATTTCTGACAACTCAGTCAGAAACTTGGGTAATTTGAAAAAGCAAGTGAAAAACGTTTGAAAATAAATAGAACTAAGTTGGAATGCCAAGAGAATAACACCGTTGGAAGGGAAAGAAATAAATAAACAGCGAAAAGTTTACCCCTGTTTTATTTTGAAGATTTTCAATATGTTTGTAGGATAAGATGTTTGAGTCGGATGATTTTGATCAGGTACCGGTATCTCGAATATGTTTTAAGTCTTTCATTAAGTTGTCGGTGCAATAATACAAAACTTGTGATTTCCAGATATTGTCTCAGTTTGATTTCCCCGAAGTTGCAAAAGCTAAATTATCACCTGTTCGAAAAGAAAAGGCTCCAGATACTGAAAGTCCAATTTCTTTATTGTCATCACCTGTGTTATTACTAAACAATAGTACAAGTAATACTAGGAATGAAGAGTATGGAGGGCCAGTTTCAAATACAAATGCCCACAAAGATAGCTCAATACAAACTAACAATGTTATATCACCTACACACACAAAACGGAAAATAATAAACTCACATTTTGATCATAAGAATAAAAGAAAATTTCCTGGCCCAGCTGGTATTTTAAGTGGCACACTACACGAACCTAAAGATGATAGTTTTTGTCATATAGAACTATTGTCACAGGTAAATCTATTTTTTTTTATAATTTTCTACCTTGAGTTCTGATCACATCTAAACCTTTCAAGCCTTAACTTTTGTAGTAGTGGTGGCCTTGTGGTTGCAGCAACTGCCTGTCATGTGAAGGGCTCAGGTTCAAATCTCAGACTGTACCAAAGAGGTTTTCTAAGCTTAAGTATAGTGATTAATCACACCATGAGTTATAAAAGAGGGGGAAGGGTAAATTGGGATCTCCTATGAGTTTTCCCATTAATATTGGAGCCACCTGATTGGGGACTGTACCTGTATTAACACTACTTTGATGTAATGTTGTGTTTCTGCAGTAAGCAAGGTTGCCAGTGCTCCACAAGATATGCCAAACTAGTAGTAATGCTATTAGCACAAGTTACTCCTCATCAATAACAGGGTTGGCAACTCACTAGTGCTATCCTTGGTATTGCTAGTGGCTATAGGCTTAGGTGATTGCTTGCCATCAGGTAGGCTGTATGCTTATGTGCCACCTTAGTGGTATAAAAAAGAAACCTTGATTGTCTAACATTTCCCTTGAACATGTTGTTGCTTAAATTGTTGTCCTTTGTGTATGTACTGAAAAAAATGATAAGGTTTTGAGAATTATATGTATGAAAGTTAATAAGATTTAAAACGTTTTTAACTTAATCAAATTTTAGGATATAGAATTTACGCAAAACCACATAAGAAGAGAAATATTTGATTCATCACTTTGGCTCAGAATTCTGAGTGATATAAAGAATTGGAACATGCCAAATGAAGAATCAATAAAATCTATTAAGCAACATGCTTTAGTGGGCAGCTTGAGAAGGAGAAAAGCACAGACTGTAGTAGCATTTATTGAAACTGTTGACAGATCTGTTACTGATCCACTGGTCACACTCAGGGATAATACTGGTAAGTGGATATTAAATCATATGTTTCCAAATTATGCACCTAAATAAAAATATATGACTGTGATATACACACATGTAAGCTTTATGTTAGTTTAGCTACCTTATTTGTATGTGGGCTTGATATAATAGAAAAGATTGAAAAAGCTAATGAAGTGTGCAACTCAAGTCAGGGTAAAATGGCAGTGTACCTTTTATTTATACATTATTAGCTGGATTTTAGAAAAAAATCAATTATTTTGACATTATAATTAATAATGAAATAACACTTGATAAAACTAACCAATTAATACACTTTACAATATCATTCCCATTATAATTTCAGGCAGTATCAAATGTACTTTGCATAGAGATGCTTGGTCTACATTTTCATCTTTTATTGTAACTGACTACTGTGCATTAGTCTTGTGGAAACCCACTATACTAACAACTGGGAGTGCCTTCAAGAAACACTATCTAAATATTACACTGAGTAATATTTATGCAATATACAGTTCAGTGGTATTGAAGGATGAAATGGAAAGCAAAGCATTGCCTGAAGGTTACGGTATTGCATGTGAAGAGGATTGTACAGTTATTAAAGCTGTATCACCCTTGAACATAGGTAGGCAATATTATGTATTGAAATTTTGTTTTATATAGTTGAGTTCAATGAATCACACATTTTAGTTGTTATTAGTGCTCCATACCTTAAAAGGAAAAAAGGAACCCTTATAGGATCACTTTGTTGTCCATCTGTCTGTCTGTCAAGAATTTTTATCTCAAGAACCCATGGAGCTATCAAATTGAAATTAATATGAAATACTCTGGCTGTAAAATAATCAAACCTGTAAGTCAATATGAAGAAAAGATATGACCGTTTATGTTGCAAAATTTCGCATATTTTGGGATTTCACAAGGTAATCAAAACCTACAGGGTACTTCCCGTTAACCTAGAACCATGAAATTTGGCAGAAAGCAGTGTAACAGCACAAGTAAAGGAAAAAAATCTGAAAACCGTAAATATGTAGCTTTGATAAGATATGTAGTTCGTTTTTTATTAATGCGAATTTTCTAATAAATATTCCTGAATCGTACTGTTGAGTTACCGACGAATAGTGGCTTCATTTGAAGATCTTCTACTTTCAATTTTACCTACAAGTATGTACGGAACCCTCGGTGCGCGAGTCCGACTCGCACTTGTCCGGTTTTTTAATTATACCATAAAATTTAGTCTAAGGCTTCTTGAAATATCAGGGGCACCACCATGTTTCTATGGACCTTTGACTACTTCAAGCACATCTGGGGGATGTCAATTTAGCTTGAAAACATTGGAATTGGTTACACTTTTTTTCATTGTATCACAATATCTTTCTTAATTGGAATGGTTCTTTTTGTTTCAGAAACTAATGATGTCTCCAACATGGTATTTAATGTTTCAGATGAGAATTATGATGAATTAGACAGCATATTCTCAGATGATGTGTTTTGATTTGTAGAAGATGGAAAACGCTTCAATTTCCTATCAAATAAGACTGTTCTAGAATGTCATTAACTGTATTTTCTTAGTATGTGCCTTCTGCCTCACCACTCTTCGTGTAAAGGTGCTATTGTATATATTATATTCATGTATGGAGGTTCTCAGAAATAAAACAAATATTGTAAATCCGATTACTTATTTTGTTTACCTTTTATATGCTTAGTGAGTATATGTTTTGACAGAGTTGACAGGTGAAAATATGTACTTGGACACATATCACACTTATAAACTTTATTTATCTGCTTGTTTTCTGGTGGTGCTTCCATATTTTCTGATATTTTACTATCACTCGGAACAGAGTGTGTTTTCATATGTTTCTGGCAATTAGTAAGTCTCGAGAATTTGGCCTAGAATTAAAGCATGTTATAAAACTGCCGTTTCAAGACAAGAAAGAAATGAAAGAAAAAAATATCATTTGATTTACCTTACACTGAGAACATGTGTACATATTCTTGTCACCATGTTTTATCACAGTGTATAAATGACTTGTATCGTTAATTTTATTTGTATCCTTTGTTAGTACGTCGCTACTTTCAAGGCACTGATTCTGAAAAAAGTTTCCTTTATTTAACTTCTGTTGGCAGATTTAGGTAAAATAATGCTCTACTTATTATAATTGAAGCAACGAAGAATGTGGATACCTCTTGATGGTCCTTCAATGTCTCCTCGGATTTAAATATAGCTGCGCATGTACGGCAAGCGTATACAGTACTTGGATGACGTTTATTTAAGTCGGATATCAAATCTAACGATAATTCTGTAAAAAATAAGTGTTTTTTAATATCAATGAACGATGTGTGTGTGTGTCTGTTTATTATAAATACACTTACTTCGTTTATTCAACGTAACTGAGACTCGATTTCCACTCCTGGCACACCTCGTTTCCCAAATATTGATGTGAAATATGTTTACAGCTTTGGCTGAGCTCGTATCTGAGCAATCTGTTGCGTCGCCTATATTGTGTTGTTTCTCTAAATTAAATTATGAAAAAAGCATCGAATTAGAAAACCAACAAAGTTTAGTCTATAATCTGTCTATAATACTAAACTGGCAATATCGAAGGTATGTACAGCTATTAGCATTTGGTTTGGAAAGCCAGGTCACAACAAACTGCTATACGTAGAAATATAAGAGTAAGAAATGAAGATATGCTCCATAAAATGTCGTATTCAAATACACGACAGGAAATGAGACATTTCAAAGTAATGTAGCAAAGGCGTGAGGATTACCTGTCTCACTCTTCAACCTTTGTATTAAGTTAGGTATGTGTTCGAAGCGAACGTCGTCTGTATCATCGGCTGCGGTAATGATTCCACTGACAAATGTAGGTTTGGTACAACTTGTGATTTTACCCGCTTCATCTAGAGTGTTGATTATCTGGAATGTTAGTAATATAATATAATAACAATTACGAAAAATGATGTTAGTACACTTCGCAATGCCACTGCCTAGAACACAGGCTTGTCCTTGACTAGAAGCTCAGCGTAGATCATATATTGAACTTGAAATGCTAAAATTATAAATACCTACTATGTAAGTGTAATAATTTGAAGTGAATGTGTGTTTTGTCCTATAGCAAGAAAATTAGATAAACGCTTGCATCCTGTAGCAGAAGTACACATTTGCCGCGAGTAGGTTTTCCTACTCTACCGCCCTAAATTACATAACTCTTTGGCAGTGTATACAATTACAAACATACATAATCGATTTCATGGTGTTTTATCTCTTTCATTAAAAACTACCGCGCTCGAACCTCTGTAACCGCGCCCCTAGGCACGTGCCTAGTTAGCCTTAGGGATAATCCAAATCTACTTGCATCACCACTAATGCATTACCAACCTTCTTAATGAGAAGACTAACTGTGCTAGCAGTATATACATGCAGTACAGCGTGTACTGTCCTTGACAAGTTCTGAAATCCTTTCGCACTGCAGGAATACTACTCTAAATCAGATTAGTGTTATTCGAATGCGATCATAACGTGGAGATAGTCTACTGACCCCAGCCCGCCGGCTATGTAAGGCAAAACCCCATTACGCCCTACCTCTTATTGCTCGTGGTGTGATTAATCATTGTAATTTCGTGGGTAGTCTACAGGCCGCCGGGGTTTGAACCTGGACCACCTCGCAAGCGGTCACTTACAACCACGCGGCCAACAAATCAAATTTAATATAAAATAGTTTGGTGAGACTAACTTTAGTAATGACTAAATTGTGGCCAACAATGGATTTCTTCAAGGAATGCAGTCGCAGTATCTGAGCGATGACAGACTCAGCCGCCGTCACGTCCTTGGCACTACACTTCAATGGAGGATCCCCTCTCAATGCCATTTGGAGAAGATACAGGAATTGAGTTTCATCCAACCCAGTGATGTCTGGAAATTGTATAAAATTTAACTAATAAAATTGTGACATGCGTTGCAAATGCAATTGTCAATGCCTGTTTCTCTATTTAGGCCCCAAAGTAGAATAATTAATTTTAAAGATTAAGTTGCTTTGAATGCAATGTGACAACTGATAATAATGGCTGGACAGCAGGTCAATAAAGTTCCAAGTGCTGTTTCTATTTAGCAAAATACAAGTATAGACGGCAACGTGAACATTTCATATGTTCCCGAGATATAAAAAGGATGCTATTTTTCGCAATTAATTTATTCTATGCAATTTTTCGGGTGATTAACACATAGGTACTGATGTGTTTATAATGTTAATTTAGTGAATATCATTACACTTCTCATAATGTACCTACACACACTCATAATGAACAGTTCATATATAAGTCATCACAGTTCATATATAAGTAGGTTACTCACGCATACAATTTTTTTTGGTAATTTTTTTATAAGCTATTTCGGGGCCGCTCGGATCAACTTCATTTCGTGTTATGCTTCTCTTGTTGCCTTGAGATTTAACTACTTTTGCCACTAATCGCTTGTTATTAATAGTGGTACCTAAAAATATTTTGTCTGGAATATCTGAAAAAAGAAAAAATATATTTAAAATGTTTACAATTTACACGGTCCATCCGGTAATAAGGGAAATTACGACCGAAAAAGAGATACAGCGGATGCGCGACATTAATAGTGCATAAAATGGCAATTTCACGAGTTAATAACGTCTTAAGGGCAAACTTACCTTTAAATGTCATTTTTGTTTTAATTTTAACAGAAGTGCCATTATTATGTTCATTTTTACATGTAGTGACTTCAATAGGTTCAGGTATAGAGACCATAGACTGGTCGTCTATACTAGCATTTTCAAGACATGGTGTTTCTATAATTTGATTTTCATGATATTGAGTTTGTGAATCAGCATCTTTCGCTGAAAACATGGACATAAAATGTATTTCAACAATACATAATTTCATTGAATATTTAAAATCAATGTATATACTAAAATGTATAGTAATATTTACCATAAATGTATAGTAATTAGTACCTGTATTGACAAGAGGCAAACTTTCAATAGTTTCTTCACTTACACCAACATTGCTGTCACTTGCTTCAACTAATTCCACTGAACCTTGCAGGTTTGAGTTACTCGTGCTTGGATATGAACAATCTGTTGCTATATCTCCTTGTAAATACCTGCCAAATAAACAAACAGTTAATTTTATTCAAATAAGACATCAATATTCTCGTAAAAAACAAAGTAATACCCAGGATCTGTTTCAAAGACATTACTTTGAACTTCAGTCTTCAGTTTCTGTACCAATCCTGAAACAAAAAATCTTTCAGTTTTAACAAATTCAGTTCCTTTTCATGCTCCTGCTGCACTGATAAACTTCTATATTCTCTGTTTAATCATAGTGATGTAATGGATGGCGTGGTGCTAAATCACATCATAAGATCTCCGTCACAATAATTGATTATTATAGATTAGTGGTGATGAAACTTTTCACCCCTCAAGAACATGTTTTTTATATACCACTAAGGTGACAAACATACAGCAGAAAATTATACAGGTATTGAAATAATAAATCACTAGCTTTTTCCCCGCGACTTCGCTCACGTAGCAATATATATATATAGGCTATATAGCCTATGTTACTCAGCGATAATATAGCATTGTAGTGCTGAATGACTTTTTCAAATCGGTCCAGTAGATTTGAGTTTATTCATTATAAACGAAAATACTGATCTTTACTCTTTATAATATTAGTATAGACTTACTATCGTTTGTTGTAATATCATGTAGTCCCAAAGTGTTCAGCACAAACACTTTATCATTTGATTCCAACAACACCCATCCTTTTCGTTCCAACATTTTGTATTGTTCATCACTAATAGTTATCTAAAAAGACAAATAAGTTGTATTCATCGTGATATTATCATTTCCCTTTATTGCTGGAAATTGTTCCCTGTTCAATCTTTCAAGTTTTATCCACATAGTAAACAGTAACCATATGAAATAAAACAAGAAAAATATAGAATAAAGACTTTTTAAAGAGATTTTTTTTGAGAACTTTGTGACTTAGTAATAATAATAAATAGTAAGGAAAGCTCTAAACCCCCCCCCCACCCCGCCCCTCCCGTGCTTACGTAAGCATTGGGGTATATGCATTTTCTTTTAATGTGGGAATTATTTGTGGGAATCCCTGAATATGTATTTAGTTTTCAAGTATAGACAATGTGTGGGTTGCCATATGTGTAAAAAGTAAATAACTACTGCTGACGTTTAGTTTTTATCGGCATTTAAAATTCCATACATTCCTAAATCATCAATATATCCTTTGATATTGATGAAGTTATGCTAACGTAATTAAGTTCACTATATGTTCACATAATAACACAATTAACTAGTATGCAAGAATAGAACCTCAGTACAGCTGTTATTTAATGTGCTAGTTTGAGTAGGGTCCCTGTTGGCATCCTGCATGTTCCCTTGAGCTACAACAGCATCTTCCATCTGTAACATTAAACACACATTAACCTTTAGACAGTACAATTTGTCTTTAGCAACTTTGCTTACTATGTGAACCATAGATCTGTAGTCCGAGCAAGAATAATTTACGACTACGTATTCGTATCGCCTTTGACCATTTTTGTATTAGAAAATGAAAAGCGCCGCGCCGGTGAAAAGTGGAACTAATAATTTGTATGAAAATGTTGACATTTCGCGAGTTACGTATTCGAATACGTCGTCGAAAAATGTTTTTGCTACCGACACTGGGCACAGAATAAGAGTTGTAAGCTAAAGTTATACAGGTTCTTGTTACAGCACTACAAGTCTAGATAAATGAAAAGAAATGGCTTCATCAGTTCCAACACTAAAATGTTAACTTGTTATGTTACTGAATAAACAATTTATTATTATTATTATTATCAGTAGACTTGACCAGACCAGTATAATTATGTGCTTACATATAGTATACACAAATATGAACTTGAATTGAATGAATAATTATTATGATTTTAATAAATCTGTTGTTATATGGGTCATACAAATTTCACCTGTCCTTCTAAACATATATTATACTGTATTTGATTTATAACAAGTAAATACCGGTTCATTGGTGCTAGTTCCTGGTTGTAGTAGATAGCTAGTGTCATATAAGTTTTCACCTGCAGGTAATATGAATTGACCTGGAGAAATAAAAATATATTATACTTTTAAAACATAATAGAAGAACTTGTTATTAATATTCAGATGTAACTTATAAATGAAAATACATTAATCTAGATAAATAAAAATTAATTGCCAGCATCACTAGGATGGATCACCCAATTTGGCTGTTTTTTGTTGTTGTGGTTGTTTTGAATTGACAGAATAAGGTTGGTATAAATGAAAATTTCCAGAAAGTACATTGGAATACTCAAACATTTCAATTAAATTGCACCCATGTGAAGCCAGGGCAAAGTTTTTTGGTAAATCCACTTGAGTAGTCAGGAATTTAGATTAACTGTACAAAGCTGGGCCGGGCTCCTAATGGTTTATAAAACAGAATACTTTCCAAAGTATTCAGTTTTATCAGTATCTACATTACGTGTACATTTATACATCTTTCTCTATATTCTCTATTCTGTTAAAAATGGATTTTAAGTACAAGTTTACGTAATTGTTGCAATATAAATGTACCTGGAACGGATATTAGTTCAGTAGTGTTATCTACATCAACATAGAACTGTTGTGATGAGACATCATACACAGTGCATGGCTGCACCTCTTCCAATACATCCTTAACACCTGGTACTTGAGCTACGTACTGCGTCTGTCTGTTAACTGAAAGGGTACAATCATATTTATGTACATATTTTGAAAAAACAGAATAAAAAAAAATGTAGCAATTGATAAACACATATTAACAAATGTTGGAACAAAACATTTGAATAAGAGTATAATTTTATATGAATTACAGAAAAATATAATGTATTCATCTTCTACCTGATCATTTTGAACAAGACAATAATTGATATGTGAATATGAAAAGGTTTTATGCTATAATCAAAGGTTTTATAGTCATACTTACTCAGAAAGGTACCATCATCTTGGACTACAAAGAACTGATTGGCAGCAGTCTCCACGTTGCTAGTCGGTATAAATTCATAAGTTTCAAATGTGTTATCCATTTCTTACCATTTACAACTTCACTTCATTGGTACATTTCTTTTTAGAATGTTATTAAAAAAAATACAATAATTTCAGACAATCTTTGGATTCTTATTTGAATACTGCAACGTTTATCAACACTACTCCTATAAATAATTCACCACTGTAATGTCGTGTCTCTTTATTTATAAAATTACGTAGAAAAGGTAGAGAACAAGACATACGACATGTTTTTTGTTTTCAAAATACATACATCGAACAGCTGGCCTATGTAATGTAATGTGACAGTTAAAATCAAATCAATAACATTATTTTAATTAATGGTAACACTGTAACAGAAACGATCAATTTAAACAAAGCCATCAATGTTTCGTTCAAGGTAAAGTAAAATCAAATACGTAATTAATTGTAGAAAATGCTTCACAATGAACAGTATTTCTAAATGCATGAACATAATTTTGCAACAAAACAGGTTCAAATACGGGTGCTTTGAACTGTCCTGTAACCATTAGCTGAATTATTGTGCTCAGCATAATGTCTTTGTCCACTGACGAAGATTTAGCGTTCCAGTCGCCTAAATGGAATCGACAAAATTCTGCATCGCAACGTAAAATTTGCTTAACCATAGGCAGGGCAAATGCACATCCATAATACACTATAACTCCCTTCCGTTCCAACAGTTTTAGCATAACGTCTTCATATTTTCCTCCCAAACAATTTAGAGCTAATACAGGCTTTGATAAAGATGTGTTAAAACTAGAAAGTTCTTGCGCTTCTTCTAGAGTAAACACTGCAGTAGCGCCTAGACTTAGAAGATGTTCCTTGACTGCTTCATATCCACAATGATTTGCAACAATATTGAATGTCTGGATTCCCCAAGCTTTGCAAAGTTGTATCACACATTGTCCACACGGGCTATTTGCAGCATTTTGTATGATAGTCTCCCCATGTCTCATTTTCCTAAAATCTTTAATCAATCTGTAAGCCATGCAAGGAGCAATCGTAAGCATGGAAGCTTCTGCAAGAGGCAAACTTTTGGTAACAATATAGACATCGCGCTCATGGTAAATTCCATAATAACGCCAAGTACCCAGAAGGCGAGACGTGAGTACTACTCTTTGACCAGGTTTCACAGCACAGACATGGTGTCCAATTTCTACAACCTCTCCAATTCCTTCATCACCTGGTACAGATGGCAAGGAAGGTAGACATAAGTTTTTTCCTGAAATAAAAATATATATTTCAGAACTTTACAATAATAACTTTAATGTTTTATCAAATGCAATATTAGTCATGTATCTTAATATCCTAATGAACATTGCAACATTTACATTCATTCAAATATTAAAAAGACGTACAAGTTTTAATTTCATTTATTTTATAACTCAATATTAAATTATTATACAAGTAGGTATCACAATGATAAATTAAGACTAACAACTAAAGTCTAGAACATATTTACATCCAGTGAAACCCTTTGACGATAGTGCATTTCCCAGTGCTTCTTCATAGTTATTAAATTTAACCATTTTGTGAACTGGAGCCTTGAGTTTGTTTTCACACATCAAACCAATAATATCATCTATCATTTTGTCTTTATCAGCTACACTTGACTTGTCATTCCAAGAAGTCATCCAAAACCCATAAAATGAAAGGTTCTTGAAAATAAATGCTGAAGTTGGTATGGAAACTGGTTCTCTAGACATTCCACCATATGTCACCATTTTGCCTGAATGCTGCAAATGTCTTAACATTTCCAATGAACTCTTTCCTCCAACACAATTAAGTGCCAGGACTGGCTTTTCTATTTGTTTTTCTTTGAAAATAGTAGTTGACCTTAACTCCTCTTCTGTTAGGACATAAGTGGCTCCCAAGCATTCTAAGTAATTTTTCAGTTCATTAATTTCAGGCCGGTTCCGAACAATGTTAATATTTTTAACACCCCAAGCTTTGCAGATTTGGATAACATTTTGACCACAGGCACTATTAGCTCCATTCTGTATGACAACTAAACCATCTTTTACTGGTTTGAAGTCTGACAACATTCTGTAGGCTGTACAAGGGTTGACAGTAAGTGTTGCAGCTTCAACAATGCCTAGAGTTTCAGGTACAACTCTCAATACATCTTTACTGAATGTAGCAATGTCTCTCCAAGTGCCTTGTACAGGTTTTGTTACAATTACTTTGTTTCCAGGACAAATGCATTTGACATCTTTTCCAACTTCTTCAACAACTCCGACTCCTTCATTGCCAGGTATACACGGTAGGCTAACTTTAACTGGATACTTACCTAAAACAAGAAAATAGTAAAATTATCAGTGGAAAAGTACATTATACAAAAGTAGAGACAAAATTAAACAAAATGTACCTTTCGGATCAATCTTGATATAAAGCAAAAACAAAGCATGCCATCACACGTAAATTGCGCAAAAAAAGTTGGTTTTCTGTAAGAGATCATTTATTACGAAAGTTATTTTGTACCTTGTATAGTGTTTATGTCGGCAGGGTTCACTGGTGCGGCCAACATTCGTACCAAAACCTGCTGACCGCTCAGAGGAGCTACTTCACATTCTCTAAACTTAACGACTCGTAGAGGATCGCCAAATTCATTGTAAACCAGTTGTTTTGACATTAAATTTCTTATCGGTATTATTGCATATTTCCGGTGATATTTCACTGCAGAGAGCACTGTTTTTGAGTATGATAGGGGACGCATGGTGTTATATAATTACGAAGATCTCATAACGTTCTTGATTTTACTGATAAATTTGGTCCTTGATTTATTTTTTGTTTGTATGTATTTTGATTATCCTATCGAATTCGTACCTTGTTCCGGACTGACAGTTGAAACTTGCTTGACACTTTGACATATGTAATAGCTTGTCGCCATAAACTTAAAGTAGAAGAAGAAGACAGATGTAATGTCTTCTTCTTCTCCCTAACTATGGTAAGCAATCCTCTAGCAGGGAATATTAGGTCCTTACATATGAAATTGGCGTTTTGTATGGGAGGAACAAAAAGTCGAATATTTTTTAATATAATATATTTAATTAATCAAAGTATGAACCATTATTTTCTATGCACTTTTGCCATCTCATAGGTAGTTCATTGATCCCTTTACTAAAAAAACCAGTCGGACGGGAATCAATAAAATCTTTGAAGGCGATTTGGACTGCCCCATCGGAGTTGAATTTTTTCCCTTGCAAGAAGTTATCCAAATTTCGAAAAAAATGGTAATCTGTTGGAGCAAGGTCCGGGGAGTACGGAGGATGTCTTAGACTTTCCAATTGAAGCTCTTCTAATTTAGTAGCCGTCTGTAGCGCAGTGTGTGGTCTAGCGTTGTCGTGAAGCAGCAGTGGCGTGGAGCGATTGACCAGCCTAGGTTGTTTAGCCGCTAGCTTTTCCATCATGGTTTGCAATTCCTGACAATAGACATCAGCCGTAATAGTCTGGCCAGATTTGAAAAAACTGTAATGAACAATACCGGCACTAGTCCACCAAACGCTTACAAGTAACTTTTTTGGGGTTAATTTTCGCTTGGGGCAGGATTTGGCTGGCTGGCCAGGATCTAACCATTGCGCTGAGCGCTTCCGATTATCGTAAAGAACCCATTTTTCATCACAGGTAATGATTCGGTTTAAAATACCTTCATTATTGTGCCGGTTTAGTAATGTAACGCAGCAGTCGACGCGCGTTTGCCGGTTTGTTTCAGTCAATTCGTGAGGTACCCACCTTTCAAGCTTTTTAATCTTCCCAATTTGCTTCAAGTGAATTAAAACAGTTTTATCACTAACATTGCAGCCTGCAGCTAACTCGGACGTGGTTTGCGATGGATCCGCTTCCACAATAGCCTTCAACTCTTCATTATCAACTTGAGTCTCAGGCCGTCCACGGGGCTTGTTCTGCAGGTCGAAATTTCCAGAACGAAAACGTTGGAACCAAAAACGAACTGTGTTTTCTTTTGCAACACGACCGCCATACACATCATTCACCCTTCGAGTTGTTTCCGCAGCACTAGTGCCACGGCGGAACTCGTACTCGTAAATAATGCGATATTTAAGGTTTTCCATTTTGTAAAATGAGTGACGCAAACAGAAAAAAACAGAAGAAAAAAAACAAATGAATGACGATCATCGAAGCACAAATACATGAGTCTATAGCTGTACAAATTTGAATTTGGAATTCCTTACCAAAGAGGAGAAATTCGTGATTAAAGTGGCCAGTACGAAAAACGCCAATTTCATATGTAAGGACCTAATATTTTTGCCAGTGTCGTGTTAGAGAATTTTCAAGTTTCTCAATTTTTCGTGTTTGTTGCAGTAAAATGCCTAGTGTCATGCATGCTTACTGGAGAGTCTGGAGTCAATCTACGGCAGTACCAGATCGTAACATGCCTCCAGAGACTATTGACCAAAATGAGAAATCATTTATCCCAAAAATCACATTATTTCCAGTGTTCCTATAAATCACTAAATGAAACATTACTGCACATAACGACACCGAAAACACACATTAAAGATTATTATAACACAATATACGAGACACTGGAAAAAATCTCAATCGCTCCGCCTGATTCCCGCCAAATACCTCTAGATGTAATGTATACAATTTTCTTCTTCTTCTTCACAATGGCAAAATACGAACAAAAGCAAAAGCTTTTGGAGACAATCCACGGCAGCAGTAGATCATAACATTCTCTCTGCCTGATTCCCGCCATAAACTCCTCATGTTATTCCTATCATCGTTGCTGTACGCTCCCTGCTTCCTGCCTCTGAAACCTAAAGGGCTACTTCGCTGGTAAAAGAGTTCTTGAAGAGGATTGAGTTAAGAAGAAGAAGTTAAGGAACATCCATGAATATAAGTCATTAAAATTCATTTTTAGGGTTCCGTACCTCAAAAGGGACCGTTATAGAATCACTTTGTTGAACGTCTGCCTGTCAAGATTTTTTTTCTCAAGAACGCGTGGAGTTATCAAATTGAAATTAATATTAAATACCCGGGTCCATGGTCTCTTTCGGCTGTAAGAATATCAAGCCTGTTAGTCAACATGAAGAAACTATATTATGAATGTTTATGACGCAAATTTTCCCATATTTTGTGATTTAATAAGGGAATCAAAACCTATAGGGTACTTCCCGTTGACCTAGAATCATGAAATTTGGCAAGAAGCAGTGTCTTGCAGCACATATAAAGGGAAAAATCTAAAAACCGTAAATATGTTGTTTAATAACAAAAAAAACGAATTTACTATAATGATCTTACAAAAATATCACTTTCTCTCCTTACCTACACACTCCACACATGCTTGCACCAACAAACCAAAATATTTAATATTACCTACTCTTTGATTATATATAATTAAAGTACCTACTATCATTTTACGTAAAACTTAAAATAATATCAAATGCAATTAACAATACATAAAACACATGTATTTATATTCAGTTTTGGAATTTGACATGTACTATGTGACAACTATACGTGCAAATTCGTGAGATCAGACGCCGCGTCGCCGCGTCGTAAGGAAGTAGGGTAAAATTAATTTCACACCGGTAATAGGATTTTTTATATTTACTTTATTTTTTAAAGCAATTTATTTAATTTTGAGTTATTTAAATATTTTGAGATTTATTTATTTATATCAGCGTCTGTTAAAAAACGCATAACGCGTGTGTCAAGATCTTTTCGAGCGATCGGAGCTGCTGCCGTGGGCGGCATGGCGGCTTCAGGAGGCGTCGGCTGAGGTTTGGGTACACGGAATCTTCGGGCCCGGGTCAATTGCCAAGTAGTGCTCGTGCTGCGCAATGCACTATGACTGCCGCCCATCTCTTCGTCTACCACGGCGAGCGCGGGACGGGGACAGCTGAAAATATTTTTAACAACTTGCTACACGCCTTCAGAAGTTAAATATTATTTACTGGTATATATGTTAATTAGGAACCCTTACAGTGTATACGATAGTTTGGTGAACCTTAAAAAGTGCATCATCACATGTTCAACAATCTCAGTAATTAATAATTATAATATTAAAATTTATATTCAATATTTTCTACTTATATTACATTAGGTACTTACCTTACTATGTTTTTATTTCTACTTTTGTTAGTATGTCTAACAACACAATTACCATTTACAAAATATGGGCAATCGAATTAACGGACTAGGTAAAAAATATGACACATATGAGAAAATGGGGTCGAATTGTGCGATTTGTGAAACGTGCAATTTAGACTATCTGTTACTAATATATATTTAGATGTTGGCTTGTTTCTTCAATGTGTACAGACAATCTTAGGAATTATAAGTACATGCATCTGTATTATTCTAATAAACGACATGAATATGAAAAACACTCACTAAGCCATTGTGATGGACGAACGTAATCGTGCTGGCGCTATGACGGAAGGCAGCTCCGACGACAAATTACGTCTCAAGCCTGAAAAAGGTGGAAGAAGTATGTGCCTAAATTAGCAGCATATTCGAAAATTATGGTCGAATTTCTGACGTGTGTCACCCACACATTTTCATTCAATTGACCTACTATGTGGGGTATACGTAGGTGTTTGTTTTTCGATTAAGTGTAGAGTATATAAGTATCTAACTAGTATTTTGGTCATTTAATTATTTTGTTAGTTGGTATTCTTTCTCTTCTATTTTTTTTTAATACCGCAGTATTACACGAAGCACCCACATTTATTACTTCTATATTATACTTTATAGTGACAACGAACGTTTAGGCCATTTGATGATAGGTGGTTAGCCTTTTCGTCCAGGAGTTATCGTTTTCAATCGGAGATGAATCTAGCATAAGATGGTCCTAGTTGACAGCGCTGCTTCACTTTCGCTTGTTCTGTGACTCATCAACCTCTTAAAAAATATTTACGCCGTCGCCGATCGTTAACATTATCTGGTCAACTTAGTGACTATTCACACAGAAGAAGTTATCGGTATACGATAAATATATATTTTTTACTTACCCGAATATTTAACATTGGTGATGGAACTTTTATCTTTCCACTTCTGTGAACACACTGGGCAAACGGAGCGGCGAATGGACCAGCGGGGCAACACCTCACGTTGAGAAACCACTTTTTGAAAGGCCGGGATCTCGAGTGGAACCTGCCAATTAATTAGCCAAACGATATTTTGAACCTTATTTAATCAAAATGACATCGAGTGTGTATAATTATGGCCTATAAAACCAAGAGTAATAATTAATAAATGCTGAACAGACCGAAAGAACCTCAAGTAGATGTAGAGGTCTCACAATGTTCATTGCACCAGTCTCCTAGTGACAATCGATACAACTCGGATGCAACGAAATATAATCGGAGCCTGCCTCTAGAATAACGTCGTATAATTGATTTTTTTTAAGTTGATCTTACCGGTGCTGTTGTGGTGGTAGTGAACGCCAATATGGAGGGGATGTCCATATCTCGCCGTGTTGATATCCGCGACACGCGGGATCGCGATACGCTACGTTCTGTCATGCGCATGCTTTGTCCATGCATGCAGGCGTCCATTGTATCACTAGTTTTAGTTTGGTTAGAACATTAATTGCAATGCAATGGTAGAAATCTAACGAAAAAAAATGGGGAAATGTAATTGCAGCGAAAGAAAACGAATTAGTTAACAAATGGTTTCATGCAGATTATTATTTTTGCAGTCAGAATGGTGCTTATATTATAAACATCCTACGGTTGAAAATCGGTGATAATACTTTAAATTATAATCTATTTTTAATTTTACTTTATAGTTATAATATATATAATAAAATAGTTTTAATTCAGTACTAATTAAATAAAATGTTAAGTTATGTTGAAAAACCATAAAATTAAAATGGCAAAGCGATACCGGTTAATATTTAAAAAAAAAGCATTTTTTTCGTAAATAAGTAACTACTATTCTTAGCTGTGAGAACATAACTCCTAAGTAAGACATAAATGAATTGAGAGTGAAAGTTAAGTGAGATTTTTTTTACTAAGTCGTCTTTGTCATCCTGATGCTTATTACACAATAAAAGTTTTCAAATAGAGATGCTTTGAAAATTTCACAATCGGGGTTCAGATTTTGCGTCATAGAAATCGCTGGTTTTTGTTGTTTGTGTGGCCCTGGGCTGATGCTTACGGCCATTTTATTGTCGCTTTGTAAAAAAATCTGTTTTCAAAAATGTGTTGGTACTAGGGTATAGGAAAAAAGAGGACAAAATTATTATTAATTTATCTTAGGCTTGCCAACCTTATGAAATGTTTTGGTTCTTAGATTCACAATATTCTAAATTTGTCTTCAATTGGGGCTAGGAGCCTTTTATATCTACGGGGCCCGGTGAAAATAAATAAAACTTGACAACACTTACTCATCATCTGCATCATCGCAATCATGAGGCAGATCCAGGGTCTGGTCCTGAGCTTCGTCATCCATTTCGCGGCTGCGAGCTCTTACCATGTTCAATAGCAACGTTCCACTTTCCCCTAAATCATCTGACCTGCATAAAAAAACGTCTATCAAATAATGATATGTATTGGCATTTTTAATGCTGCTCTACCTAACAAAATGGGCTGTTTCAAAATACACTCGGGTTTGGTATTTGGATGGTATTAGGCAAACAAAATAAGTTCCGATTCAAAAAATCCTTAACTCTAAGAGGTTATGTGACTGTCCGGAAATTTAACCATTTCTTTCTAATCTTGAAGTTAATGGTCCAAGGACGTGTACCTAATAAGTATGGAGTATATTGTAATAAAATGTATATGTTGCACTGTACACTACGTTAATATAATAATAGCTGCTAACCTGACGCTACCGGAGTTCATGTAGACTTCGTATAAGCCGCTTTGCTCCGGGTTGAAGTACCAAGGAGGCCCCACATCAGAGCCGGATAATGAACCGCTTGTACGATTGGATCGCATCCTTATTAGTAGAGATGCGTACGGAGCGGAGTCATTGCTCATGAACGATATCCGACCCACCGGCTCCTCTTGTGGACTAAGGTAATTTAATATGAATCATTAACTAATGTTATTATGAGAGTCGTATTCCATTTACTAGGAAATCAATTTTTTATAAGTATATTATGTATTATCAATGTGTTCGTAACGTAGAGTTTATGTATTATGTGAATGTCTTTAGGAATCTATATCTATACTTCTATACTAATATTATAAAGAGGAAAGATTTGTATTTTCGGATTTTTGTATTTTTGTGGGTTTGTATTGAATAGGCTCCGAAACTACTGGACCGATTTCAAAAATTCTTTCACCGTTAGAAAGCTAAATTATCACTGAGTAACATAGGCTACATATTATACTAGCTGCCCGCCCCGGCTTCGCACGGGTAGACAAAATATATTTCATAAACTAGCTGTGCCCGCGACTTCGAACGCGTGGAATTTTTTTTTTGACACTGACTTGACACTGTTAGTTTGACATTACAAACAGACATTTAAATTTTGTTTATTTATATAGTTGTATTGTATTTATAGGTTATTTAATTAGGGTTCAGCAAAAAAAATAGACACATAAAATTGATAACTAATTTTTTTTTGTTGCGCTCGATCCTATTTTTTTTTACCAAAATTAAAGTAATCTCAGCGACTGACGCCATCTTTTCAAATCGGTCCCGTCCGTTCAAATATTGTTGACAAATTCAATTGGTTTCTATTTTTTTTACGTAACCCTAAACATTTAATCCCTAATTGTTTTTCCAAAATGAAAGTAGCTTATTTACGCATTATAGCCGTTCGGATTTTGTTCGCCATTTTATGGTTTTTTATTTCTTGTGATGAACCTTAATTATTTTTCCAAAAGTAAAGTAGCCTATGCTACGTCCAGTAAAATCAGCTATCTACCAGTGAAGGTCTCGTTCAAATCGGTCGAGCCGTTCGGATTTTGTTCACAATTTTATGGATTTTCATTCGTTGTGCGGAACCCTAATTATTTTTCCAAAATTAAAATAAATAATTATTTAAAAAAAAAAAGTCTCGTTCAAATCGGTCCAGCCGTTTCGGAGATTACGCCAAACAAACAGACAGACAGACAATTTTTTTTTTAAGTTAATAATCTTTCACAAATACATAGTAAGTAGGTTTACTGATTTACTATATGTATAAAACTAGCGGCCCGCCCCGGCTTCGCACGGGTAGACATTTATCAAATATTTTTGTCTACCGTGCGAAGCCGGGGCGGGCAGCAAGTATAATATGTATATCCTATGTTACTCAGTGATAATTAAGCTTTCTAACGGTGAAAGAATTTTTGAAATCGGTCCAGTCGTTTCGGAGCCTATTCAATACATACCCACAAAAATACATATCTTTCCTCTTTATAATATTATTATAGTGTAGAAGTGTAGATGTAGATAGTGTAGATAGTGTAGATGTAGAAGTGTAGATGAATTGTTTTCCTGCTCCAGTGAAATAATGACAAATACAGCAAAAAATACATTGGAACTTGCTAAAGCTATGGAAAGACATTAACCATTGTTTACTACCGATTTGACGGCGACGGGAGTAAAATCGTGCTGAATGTAACTTTGATGACGAGTTGACTTTTTCATCTCCGTGACTCACGCCATGATGAGTCACACTTTACTGATTTGTTGTTAATATTAAGTAGGTGAAACTTATTTCTCAGTAGGCCTTGACGACTGGCACGATGCAACCAAATCTACTGAACAATTTAGACTCAATGCTTACTGTATGTAGGTACCCAATTTTATTCCAAGGTTGGCTTATCCATTCTAGATGTGAAAGAACGTGACATTAAGGATTACGGAAGTATTAAATAACACTCGTAGGTGCGAGGTATGCTATTACGGCGTTCAGCTCAGTAAAAAGATCAAGTACCTTTAGCACTGATTTAAGTTTAATTTACCCATTAAAATCCTGTAAGTAGAAGCGAGTAGACGATTGTAACATGAAAATAAATGTATAATGTAACGTGTATATGTATAATCCATAATGGTTCTTAAACTACATAATTGATTGTTAGGAAATAGTGTAAAAATGATGTCCTGTCACTTTATGTGCTTTGTTAAAAAAATATCACTACTTCATTGAAATTGAATTATATATCCTCATAGTCTGAGTAGGTATATACACACGCAGATGTTTCAGCGAAATTAACAATCAGTAACTCCAATAACCATACGTAAAATCAAACAAACTTTCACTTTTTTTAATACAAGGAAGTAGGATGCAAACGTTATATATTTTTATAAAACTGTGTAAAATTAACTCCATTTGTAAGAAACGAGCAATACAAACAACAAAGTTACATTACATCGCTAATTTCACCAGCACATTGTAATCGCATAAAATTTATTAAAATTACACAACAAGTACTCACAGTGAAATGCGTCGTGAGGAGTACAGCTTTGAATAGCGGGCTTTCCAATCGCCATTTTTCCTCCAAGCAGTTTCAAATTTTCTAAAACAAGTAGTAGTTACAATAATATAAACTATTTATTGTCTAACAACACTTACACGATTCTCAATAAAGGAGGATGCAATATAGTAGCATGGATGAGATTACATTGAAATATAAGCATGAATCGTAGCAATTGCGATGTTTTCACGTAGGTAGATGAAAAGCTAAAATTAAATTAATTATGAAGAATTCAAGTTCGATAAGTTAATTTTCCGGCGTCAATTATATTATTATCGTCGAAGATTGGCCTTGTTTTACATTGTACACAGAACACTGAAATCACTAACTGAAAAATACCCACTCCTATTAATTTCTTAATGGTATTTTTATCAGTTATAATTTTGATGTTCTAACAATGACTTTAATGGACTGGAATTACTAACATTGGAGTCCATGCATTTAGATTGGAGAATAAAACCAGTTTTACATTCAAATTACAAGTTTCAATTTTATTTCTTCAGCAAACAGAACAAAGTTGCCTACATTTACTTTTTGAGATAAAGCCCCTACATTGTTATTTAAAAGTAACATGTATTTTAAATTTTTGTATATTTATTATTCTTTCAGAGAGTCGACTGGGCACGTAATAAGTTGAAGGCCGATTTATCTGCGGTAATCCCAAGCCGCACGCTGCCCATAACAATACAATAGGGTATAAAAAACATAAGAAAATTAGCACTTTTTCATGAAGAGACCTACTTCATAACTACCATAAAATAAATTGAAAGTATGAATGATATGTGTTAAAAAAGATTGGACAAGACTACTTTTCAAAAATTATTGATCTTAAAATATTTAATAGAAAGCTATCATATAGTTCGATACTCTTCAACATCGTTGTTAGAAGATATTTTATTACTGGAGAAACTTTGAAAAACGCCAAAAATAAAAATAAAAAAAATATTTTACAAGCTTTGATTTATTTAGTTTTACCTGTCCGAAGTGCGTGTGTGTAATCAAATCTTGCAAGTATTTTTTTTAAACCGACATTTAGTGTACTGTTTACGCCGTAAGGCATTTTCTACAATTCAAAAAATATTTTGTATTCCCTCTGTAAGGTATGGTTTATGTAAATGAATGTTATAAAATATTTATATAGGAGTCAGTGTAACATTCCACTTGAAATATTTATTTCACGGCCTCAAAGCCGGCAAGGTACAAGCCATAATATGATGAAAACTCGGTATATTATGTATTCCTGACTTTTTGTGAAAAGCATCGTTGGAATGTTCAATTGAATATAAATAGCAGGATTCACTGAATTAAAATAACATGCCATTTTTATATTTGATGTTAAAAAAAACAGTAATATTCGATTCGCTTGGGATTAAGCCAGTTGAAGATTTTTACAATCTATCCCAAGAGAAGCCCAAGAGATTACAACCGCTGATCTATCCACACTATTTGACATTGGTATCATAGAGTTGATTAAATTCAAATACTATATTATAAAATCTATCTCTTTGATTATATACTTATCTATCTGTAGATGTAAACTTACTATAACAAAATTGATACGTAGAAATGTAAATTGCATTTCATTTTAAGTACTTACTGCATCTGAAATGGTCACTGCAATGTGATTAATAAGTAATTTAATAGTCAACGTAAAATGTTGATATAAAACAGATCAACCGGATAATCCTATCATTCCATTTCAATATTTATTTTGCGTCTTTGCGTGCTGTAATTGACAGTTGGCTGCCATCGTGAAGTAGCGATTGTATTCCCTTGGATCGTGCCTAAAGTCACTGATGCTGTCAACTTAATATTCCTAATCGAGTTGAGGATGAATATAATTTTGTTTTATCATAAATTATTAAAATAAGTTTAAAAATGAAGTTTCTAGTTTTTGGTTCATTAGACTTATTTACCGAGCTTTAGTTATATTATTATTCTGTGGACTCCCTTTAAACTTACCATAAAGTACACTACATTTTGCTCACATTTTATTTATTCGTAGGTAAGTAACATGGGTAATTAATTAATTTAAAATGTCGCAAAGGGCATCATCCATTTTGGTCAAAATCTGAAAGAACCGCCAACGCTATTTTTTTGTATATTCTGTTATCGAAAGGTTGTCATTCAAGGATACCATCTATGTTATGAAACATAGATGGTATCCTTTAATGAGAATAATATTTAACCAGATATTGGGAAGCATCTATGGGAATTGGGAATCATCCATGACTCAATACAGGTAGGTATTTGTTGATGTTGAAAATAATTTACGTTTTTTTTGATAAAGCACAACAAATCTAAATTTTAATGGATTGCATGATTCACCAAGAAACTAGTTACTAGCGTAATTACTGCCATTAATTGGTTTCTGTCTTTTGGAATAGAACTTTACATTCGCGATGTTACATATTCATAGTGTATTTAAATTGCTACAATAGTAGTGGCTAGCTATTGGGAATAGGAAAAAGAATAGGATACATAATTTTACATATTCTTTCCTAGTGGCATTATGATATAATACCAATATACCTCAATAAAATATTTACTAATGTAAGCAGCAAACAAATCATCCGTAATGAATATTGTTGAGAAACATGATTGCCTTGAGATCTATTGACCTGTAACGATCAAGCGAACCTAGTTCTTGAGCACTACTAATTTGTCAAGCTACCCGAATGCAAAATGTCTAGAAGCAAACAATGGCAGAGATTGCAAAGCTGTAAATTATGTTTGTATGTTCAAAATGTGGTTCCGTTAAGTGAGTAGATACCCTAGTAGCTTTGATAATATACTTGTACTTTGATTATATATATATACAAGTATATAATCAAAGCCTAGAAGAATCCTGTCTTTGATTAATCTACCAACGTCGAGGCAAGGAGTTACGGGCAAGCACCTCGTGAGAGCGTTTGTCAGTTCATTGTGTCAAAGTAGGTACGGAACATTTGTTTTGTGTCAACGTTTAGAGCTACAATGTGTTTCGATAAGTAATTCGATTGAAGCCGTTGTGACGATGTCAGGCGCGGCGGGGGCGAGCCTGTCTCTCGTCGACGACGCGGGCTCGGCCGCCGTCGTCGGCGGCTGCCTCTAGCTGGCTGTAGTTAGTAGTCGTCGCGGCCGCGAACAACCGCGTACACGTCGCGCCTCGAACAGCGCTCACTCGCCGCATGCTACACGCTTTCCGATAACGCGCCCTATTTAAACACAACGCTCACTCTAACTTCACATAGTCATTAAAACTTCAAACTATACTACGAAAATTTAACGAAGGATTGCAACATCGGCCTTTCAAAATCGCAAGATCGGTCGGCGCGGACCTAAAACCGGCTCCGTGACCATATGATCCGCCTCGGACTCGAACTGCACGGCCCTGATTTCTGATATCGTTGCGCAGTCGTGATATGGATCACCTATTGAAATTAGTGTTACTTTGTGTAAGCTAGACGAGTTACAGAGATGACTCAGTGAGACTTTCTCAGTGTCTGGTGTTAGTGTTTGTGACACGTTGGAGATGTGAATGTTGACGTTGTTTACTTGGTGTTGATATTTGGATAGTGCAATGGCTGGTGCTAGTGAGGAGGGTGGTGGTGTGGAGGAGGCCTCTTGCGTGTCGGTGGAGGCGCGCAGCAAGCGAGGGCTGAGCGGGTCCATGTCGCTACGCACGCGGAAGCTGGGCCGGCGGCTCTCGCGCAGCATGTCTATCGTGGCCCTCAAACTGCCTGAGAAAGCGCACAGCATCACGCGTACGTCCTCCAAGTTGATGAAATCTGGGAGCCGCGATAAGAAAAATAGATCCTTCGAGCTCTCTATAATTCTTCCTGACAAAACGCAAAAACAGGTAAACAATACCATTAATTCAAAGATTGCAAAAAATATTTATTACTTAATTACCTAATAATAATTGTATTATTATCTATTCGTAATTCTTATATCTATTTCATAATTACATATGTTTGGATAAGATATCGTTTGTTATAACTTTGTAAGTGCAAAGTATTGTGGCTTGTAGGAAATCACTTAGATATTTCGGTACAGATAAGCGAACACTATCTATGTCCTATTTAAAGAAAGATAAATTTATACGATACTTTTTATTTAAATTTTAGAAAAGTAAGCAGGAGTATGCAATCATGAGTGAGGAGTATGAATTAGTGAAAAATAAGAAGAATCATAATTGTCAATGCATTGGCGCAATATCTCGTAAATCACGAGAGCTTGCTGGTGTAATTTAACTAACTGCAGAATAAATTAACGGGAATATGTAATTCAGTATGTCTCTGAATTCAGTACATAATTATGTTTACTAAAGGCTTACTATTATTTGGTGAATGGTGGGTAGCTACACACGAGTGACATAAACGCTACGAGAATCTTTGTTATGATGCACAGCTTAATTCGCAATTTGTTAGCAAACAATGAAAGGTAAACAATGATTTGGGCACTGATGTATTAAAAGATTTATTTGAGCGTTCATTGTATAGTAAATAAAAAGCAGTTGTAAATAAAATATGATATTCTTGTTCGTTGTAGTGTATATGATGCAAGGCTCATGAAGGCTGCAAACTGATACGTCGTGCATTTCAACTATTATGTTATTTTCTGACTCATTGTAATGATCCCGTGCTGTGTTTCGCCATAGCCTCGCGTCACCCACACCACTGATTTCTCCATTGATATAATAACAAGCCACAAATGCTTTCCTCAGTGATCAAATCCGTCGTGAGCATTGTTTGCCTTTGTCATTGAACTGGGGAATTGCGGCGTTTTAGAAGCCGATTGTTCGACTACCGGCCGCATGTTTGTGCACAATGCGATTACTGTGTATCATCAGCTATTATAAGTGTACAGAGAGGAACCACTCCTTGAATATATTAACATAATCACATTGAAGCTTTAATCTAGACGTAAATCAAGCCACGCGGTACCATAGCTTAATCGAGTAACCGAGAATGTCGTGGTCTGCGGTCTCCGCTTTCATGGCTAAAGATCATGGCTTCAATTCACTAATTAACTCATTTTTTGGTTTCTTCCTCTTCCTCAACCGGTCACTATTAGTTCCGGTGAATAATTGTTTCATTAATTTGGCTCAAAACAATTAGCCGACATTGTTAAAAAATTACGGAATTACCTATTAATTTTATATGGGCATATATTACAATTTATACCCTTAAAATTATTGAAACGATTGACGTGGGGTATCCTAACAGTAGAGTCCCATGTTATAACACTGTATAAACTGAGTACTTCTACCATAGAATACATAATAGCACCTTATCTTCTTTGATTGCTAGTTATCTTTTTTGTTAACTTTTTGTGAGTGCTAAAATATTGTACTTTTTGCGCATTGTTATTTGATTTGCAGCTGTAGGTAGAGCCTTCATCTCACGTAGCAGAGAGTAAATTATTTGAATCTAGTTCTCATACAATCCTTCACGAATGTAGATGTCTCTTGCGAGCATTTACCATTTTGTATGTGCAGTAGATTATAACAAAGGGTCTTTGTTGTAATGTGATATCATGGGTCTCCATGTTTTACTTTAATGATATTTTAACTTTGATCAGTGTTGTCTAGGTAAGGTAGGAGGCGTATATTAATATATAACAATATAAATTATGGAAAATTGTTCCGGTGGTTTGTTGAAATTTTACTGCGTTAAACTTTAATTAGCGCTATTTAGAAGTTACGAATTAGAAACTGATAAATATATTCTGTTATCTTAGTGATGTAACTGCTTTCAGTCTATTTGACAAAACATGCCTTTCTAAAATTATGTAGGTGTAATTTCTAGTAACTAATTATGATGAAATCGTAGTAACTCAGCTACAGAATAGAATAATTGCACCTTTGTCCAATACATGAGCGATGTTGCGACTTGCACCGACTCATTTAGTCTCAATGAGGATGACCGCCCACAGACCACAGATGTACTGTCTACACTTAACGGAAATGTGACAACAAGATCGTCTCACATTAGCTACTGTTTGTTTTATTTCATAGTACGATAAACTCAAGTGGCATACTAATGATAGGTAGCAATTGACTAGCAAACTGCAGGAGAAAGTGATGTCGCAACAAGTATTAGTTGGGTAGCGTGTACGCGTGCCTCATGCGGGACCCGTGACGCTGGTTTCAATTAGATAAGTTGCAATTGTAATGTTTTGATTGTAGTGCAAGTTTGTACAAGTATGAGTCGTTTATAAATTTTCTGTATCTATAAACTATCTTGGTCTGTGTTGGCCTTTTAGAGATGAATGATAAATAATTTGGCATAGCAAATTAACACAATATTTTGTTATAGAAAGCGGAATAGACAGTTTTTTTTACAGCTTTTATTTAAAGGAACGTGGAATAGATAGTTAATTCTGGTAGTGTGAATTATATACTACTGCTGGTATTGCAAACTGAAAAGTGGCTTAAATTGTGTTTTATGTATAAATCCTCATATTATTTTAGGGTCGGCAACGCGCGAGTGATACCCCTGGTGTTGCAAGCGTCCATAGGCTACGGTGACCGCTTACCATCGGGTGGGCCGTATGCTTGTTTTCACCTTAGTGGTATAAAAACGAAACTTTTTTATCTCATAGCAGAGATATTAAACAATTGAATCATTGTACCATTTCCTTTCACTTTAATTTGATTTGATGTAAGGATCTGTGTCATACTTTGCGTTGCGCTGAACCGTAGAAAGTTCTTATTGTCAATTGTTTTAACAGCTTATACATAGGTTTACATATCGGCTATATTATACGATCTGTTATTGGGGAGATAAAACGTTATGGAGCATGTTATATAGCAATATGTGTTGGATACAGACAAGAGATCCAAGACACTACTATTTTCACATACACCGTCCCAATGTTTGTAAATAGTGGACTATTATGTGTTGGATAGGTGCCAATTCATTGAGCAATGATGAACGACATCATTGTGATCACACATACATAGCTTCAATAATATCTTTATCTACGTACTGCGAACATTAGATCATTACGCAGCGGTGGGTGTACACCTTAATCATGCTAACGTGTAATATTGTAATAACGGCTCGACAGAATTTACGAGTTACGTAATCGTGGTAATAATCTTTATGATCATTATTATTTATGGAAATAAATATCATTGTGCAATAGTATACCTCAAATTAAAAATGTTAAGTGCGTAGAAGTAAATATTATTTTAATATATTTAAATGCTTTAGCATTGTGCACTATAACTGCTGAGCTTTTAATCTTATTATCGCTCGGTCGTTTGATTATTGAGTTCAAATGCATTTTTTTAATTCTTATTTTCAGTCGTTTCCGTTTCGAAAGTTGTCATTCAAGATCCGTTATATTATCAGTATGCAAAAATAATCTGGTATTTTCTGCCACCGTTTCGTGAATTTAAAAAAAACACGGAGCTCTACACTTATTACTCAAATGATATAATCGTTCAATTGACAGACGACAGTTTGGATCCGATCTACAAATTAATTTTAAGTTCAATGAATAAATTTCATAATAACTTATTAATATTTTAGTTATATAAAACTTGCAACAGGCAGTGAGATTTTCACTGCTGAGAGAGATAAGAGCTACAAATCATGTAGTCTGCATTTTCAGCTAGGATGTCAACTATGTTCGTGCTAAAACAGGTAGCTTCTTGCTTCTCAGGAACATGTGAAAATCTTCTGATCGAGACATAAGCCGTACATGCGATGACTATCACTTTTATATTTCAAAAGTAGCAATGGTGCTATAGAACCGAACCGGTCTTAAGGCCTACGAATGCAGACTAGATGCTGCGTATATTCTGTCCTTTACGAAGCGCCACACCACGGTCAGAATAACTTTATTTATGTTTTTTTTAGGATCGCGATGCGAATTCCTCTATCAGGGTTACTTATTTTGGTTGGTACAATAACCGTGTCTAGGGATCGAACGAAAAAGTTACTGTTGTCTATTAACAGAATCCATTTTAAGTAGTCCTAAATTTAATGCGCATATGATAACAAAGAATTAATCCCATTATTTTTGTATTAAAATTGACATTTATTTGCTCTGTCAGTTCTCATCGCATGTATTAATTTAATACATTTTGGAGAACAGAGATAGAAATAGATAGCCGATGCTCATATAATACAAGGCATTAGCTTCGTTATGCAAATGCAGTGAAAGGATGTGCCAGACTTCTGATTTTCATGCTGTATTAGTTAGAGGCCGCGTGAAAGCGGACACATCGATTTGTTATTTACCTACTTACATCAATATTTATAATATTATACAATGACATAAACTATAAAAATAAACTAAAATTTGTGTGTATTTTCTTATTTCAACATATTATTTCCAGTATACACAATCTAAGAACAGCGTTAGTCATAATGAGTACGAGTGTACAGTACGAGTATTTTGTTCATTTAGTTACCACATTAGTCCCATTAGACACTAGACAGTGTGGATAAAGGTAAATACTTGGGTAAATTAGCTTCCTTTGCATTTTAGAGGAACCTACAATTGATGTACTTATGTATACAGCAATTAAACAAAAGCACTACCAATATTTAATTATATTTGCTAAAATCATAAAGGCCTATTGAAAAAAGTAAAGTGACATCGATATTCACATCCAGTTTTCGCCATTGTGGTATTTTTATTTTTGCAGTGTCTGACGTAATCACTTGTAACTTAAAATTTGAGCTACCTTCTGAATAGATAACGTAAATAATTTTCAAAGCGCCCTGTTGGCAGTCTAAATATAGTATTCATAGAGCAACTAATTTAAGACTATACAAGTACCTACCGTGTTGCAGTGAGACGACATGTGCTGTTATTGCTTGGCTTTAACCCAACGTTTCTAGACTAAAATGAAGCAAATAAATAATATATTAGACTTACATCATAATGTATTTGTTCCGGGATGTTATACTATACAGTACATATTATGAAAGTTTGCTTTTTGGTAAGGATTATAGTTACTCAATGTTTAAGTTGCATTTTTTAAATACTCTGCGTCGATATGTTCACTAGTTTATAATGTTAGATAAAGAATCGGATAGATCGCAACTTGAGGCATATACTTTATTTTATCTTGGTAAATTATTTCAGGTAGATCAAGTTAAGAGTAGTATCTCTATTTGTATGCGTGTTTAAGTTATTATCATTTTGTTAGTAAAAATGCGGAAACAAACATTAAGCTCTGTCTGTATTGACTCTTTGTTGTTGATTAATATAGAAATAGGAAGACTAATAAGTCGATACTAATCATCCCTTCTATAATTTATTCGACGTTTCTATTGTACTATTAACTAAATGCAGAGAATATTAGGTATCAGTAAACTTAATAATGGTCGGTATATGGTGTTATATGTACTTTACATCAGAATCGGATGGACCTTCGTGCGCAATGGACCGTAGAAAGGCCTTTGTCCTTTTAATACGTGACGCGGGCGCGGAGATATCAACATATGAAAAAGAACATCACCATATTTTAAACTGAACATTAGTTTCTGTACTCAAAATAGGAGATTTGTTTATAAACACCTCTTGATTGACGTGTTTGTGTGCAATTTGTAACGTTCGGGGAATGATTGCAACATTTTTGGCTGAATTAAGTACAATGTTTTGAGTTATGGAATCCAATTAATTACTCCAATGTAGGATGGTTCATGGTATATAGCACCGCAATTTATGGTTCAAGCATTTGCGGTTTATAGTCATGGTTAATGTAGAAACGGATAGGATGTTAAACGCGACATTAACTTTGTTTACTCCAACGTTTCTGCGCCAAGTTGCATTTGCCGTAGAATCATGAAATGATTGCGAGTTATTTTGCGATTTGTGGATACATTTTAACCTGTTGCCTACACCTTTTCCAATATTTAGTCTTTATATGATAAGTGATTTCACAAACTCCAATCCAAATTTGTATCGTATTCTAACTGGCAAACTTTGATTATATACTAGTGGCAAATATGTTCATGTAGAAAAGATTTAGAAATTATTCAAACGAAAGATATTTATGATCTTTTTCTGCCCTACCTTTGTAAAACATTGCAGATATTATGAGGTATCCATGGGAACATTTTGTGACACAATGGCTTTTTAAATATAGGCTTGGTAAAGTAATCGATTACTTAACCATTCGAGAGGAAACTCTTTGTTGTTCAATAAAGCATGAAATCGTGTGCCTATCTATCGACAACTCATTGATTCTCAAGGACATTAGGAAAACGTTTATTATTAATTAATTAATTATGAGTTTAAAGTAAAATGTAACCATCATCTGGATAGAACCGATAAAATAATTTTTGTTTGGGGCTTAGGGTACTATTCGATATTTTGTATCTTGTTGGTAGTCCAGGCAAAGGTAACCGCATCGTATCGTCACAGCAGTCGCCAAATATTCGTATAGTTGTAGAATAAAATCGTGTGGTACTTGTGGCTATAGCCCCTCAAAAATATTTATTAAACATAAAAAAACTTTCGGGGCCGTGGTCCCGGCCCCAAAAGCCCCCTGAATCTGAGGTAAAGCTCCATTAAACAAAAGAAGAGCTAGATGACGTCCGTCAAATGTATGAAAACACTGCAGTGAATAATTTATTGCTTCAATTGCTATTAAAGCGCGTTTGTGTCGATGGATGTGTACCTATAGAACATGACGATGCGTTATTCTAAACAGACTCAATAAACTCTCGCAACGACATTACTCTCAATAATACAATGGGAACAATGTTTTCTCCAGCTGTTGCGTTGTTACCAGGGTGATTAAAAAATTATGCCACAGACACTGAAATAGAACGCGTGAGTCCCGAAGAAAGTTGACACGTGCGTCTGTTACCCTCGTTTTGACACGATGAAAACTGTCCGCGGCAGTTTTAGGTCACTCGTAATAGTCCCGAATACCAAACAATATATTACGAATAAACATTGCAAATATTTACGCGAACATGTCGTGAGTAACGAACTCGCTTGGTGTCGGCGACAATTCTTGAAAAGTGTCAGATGAAAGATGTGATACTTTTGGGGCATTTAAATTTACGCAATAGCTTTTAAATTATGTTTTATTTAAAATTTTCGCTTGATGAATTCTATGTATAGTAGTACATGTACACACTTATATAAAGTCACATAGATGTTCGACGTAATGTGATGATGTGGACATACACCGTAAGGATGGTACAGTTATGCAATTAGTTAAGATACTCGCAAGTTGGCGTACACCAAGTCCTTCTCGGCGAACGGATCCGCGGCTTACTTACTCTTGTTATTAACATATTCAACAATTATAAAGCACAGTAAGTAGCTTTACAAGAGCGAAGCATTCGGCTAGCGACACGAATATCATACATCGTTTGCTATCAAGAATGTTGAATCACTCGCGATTCTTTTGTTTAAGTAATTTTTATCAATTCTTAATTAAATTTTCATCACCTAGACTTTGAGGTAATTATCGTATTAACTTTGGCTACCCATTTACTCTATTTCTGTTGTACAGTTATTACTTTTTGTATTAGATTCCGAGTCCGAGCAGTTCTTATGTACACTTAAAAAGTGGTCTAGAATAATTTTAAGCAACAGTATTCGTAATAAGTATGGGTTCAGTGCATTCCCGGGTCTTATTTTTTTTACGTCTTTACAATTACTTTAACGACGTAGGTAAGATGAGGCTGGCAATCATCTGCATATTGACGCGCAACAAACAGCCTAATTGCAGGAAAGTGAAATGCGAGCTCCCATGAATATGAGAATGATTCCCAGACCACTACTACACGAGGTATACGCAATTGCGCACTACTTGTATACATATATTTATTACATTTCGATGCAGTATTTTTTTGACATAAATGCGTAATACGTTGCCATTTTAAGAAAAAAATAAGAAGTAAAATTATACGGCTATTAAGCATCGACACTATTGCAGGGTTAGTGTGCTAAGAGGGTAATTCAATTCGGAAAAACTTCAATTACTATATTATAATGTAGGTATACCTATATCTCAGAGTAGAGAATACACTACGTACAACCTATATTTTAATACTTAATTTGGATAATGTCTATCGTCTATGAATACTTATGCAGGAAAAAGTTATATAGTTTTAGTGAATTAAACATTTTTTTCCGTATTCCGAAGCGACTGATATAATTGTAATGAAAATATGAGTTTCACGCACTGTACGTGATACAGACTTATTACTAGAAGAATTCCGCTTACGGTAAATGGCCGCTTGGTGGATTGAGTTTTTGTTTTATTTAGTCGAGAGCACTGCCTCAGTATCGATATAAAACATTACTAGAATGTAAATCTAAGTTCAACGTAATCCTATTGTCGTATGCTATAAATATGATAGCCCTTATCGGAACTCTTTTGCATGTGCACACTGATTGCAGCAGCAATGTTGAAATGTATTTTCCCTGTGGCAAACAAATCTAGCAAAAATTGACTATTTCCAATTAATTTTATTAATATATTATATATTACACTAAAGCACGTCAAAAGCTTCTACCTAAAAACAAAAATAAAAAACCTATTTTAACTGTATCTGTTTCGGTAATGTTATTTTAACAAGCTGGCTGTAATCTATGGAGAAACTGCACCCTTTGTGGTCCACTGCTCGTACAGCGGACAGTGCTCTGAAGAATTGAAATGGTCACATATTTCACATGATTCCATGAAGTCAGTAAACTGACTTTAAGGAAGCATGTGAACAATTTTAGAGTTGCTGATTATATTGCTACGTGTATGAATTAATACACAAGCATAAAAATATTGTCATAAAGAGAAATAGAGATCTGATAGTACTGACAGTGATTTCAATATCAAGATCCTTAGGCTTTAAAGCCTAAGGCTGTTACATTATACCATAATCGGTGTACAATTGCATTGCATTGGATAGCTACTCATCCGAATAAACGCATAATGTATTCGGAATACGTTATATCGCTTTGTTTCAGTTGGAAATTCCTAGAAGTTTACAATGGTTAAAAAATAGCGCGTGCATTGCAAAACTTGCAAATATCGTGTTTATCTTCAAAACGGAAATGGGCGAGTCAGTAAGATGATATCAAAGTACTTACGGACAATTTGTTGAAACTACCGCCAATCTAGCTAACGCTTTGATTATGTAACATAAGTCTCTAGCAAATTAAATCTCACGTAATCACTGCCCTCTACGTGTGATGCTTCTACTCGTGATGAGATATCTCAGTGGTCTATCTAACGTGATAGTGAACATATTACAAAATGAGACAATGTGATTATTTTATATTCTAATAGTTCAAAGGTCCGGATGAATCGATTTTCAAAATATTACATTATTCCTAAAGACATATAGCCATATATTCTACTATGTCTTCGTGTATGAAATCACAGTAACAAGCAATACTGTTATATACATTAATTTAATTATAAATAAATCTGTAAGCTTCTTAACAACAAACTTCTCTCTCTCCGCTCCAAAATATAACAGAATTTCGCTTTACAACTATAATCATCTTAGCTACATACCTATAACGGCCTACCTAGCTCGTTGACAACGTGGAACTATTTAATTTGATTAAGTAATAAATTAATTGGACAATCACTAGGCGGTATTGAACATTAGACTGCGGCTAGGTATTGTCTAGATTGTGGAGGCTGGCGTCATGCCGAGGTCAGGCCGCCACAATTAAATAATAGACATTATCTGCCGGCTGTCATGCAACTGCGCGGATATACACCTACATTCTACTTACTTCATTGATATTTTCGTATCCTTCCATTAAGATAAAATGTTAAACCGTTATATCTACTCGCTATAGTATGTTAAGCATTATTATTTTATAAATCATTTTAACTAGGTCTAACATCTAGGTCAGACTACAGTTTTGATCATTTTTTCTACTAATTTAGTCACAGCTTCACACCATTCTTTATTAATACTAAATAATAAATAATCTCGTCTGCTATTCAATATTTTGGTGGTATATAGAGTTTTAAGTCGCTCACTGAATTCGGGCCAACAGTCACGGTTTGTGGAATGGACAAACAAGTAAATTTTCCTTGATGCTCTTATGTTAACGTACATAAACATTGACATATACGTGGCGACTGGCGTATCAGGTGTCTACAATAACTATATGGAGCGGAGAATTGATTTTGAATTATTCACATTATTATTTTCATTTTTTATATTAAGGCGGTAAATATTTGTTAATTCGTATGTATGTCTATGTACCTATGTATGGGGTAATCACAGACTCTACTGAAAGATTTTAAAATAATCATTAAAAGATAGGTTAAGTCATATAAGTCGACCTCGACTTTTATGCATTTGACCTCAAAATGCTCCACTTTATAGGCTACGTTAGAAAGATAATCTTAACGAATGCATGAAGTAGTTAATTATGTTCCTTATTTAAAACAGTATCCCAGCATTTTGTCTTAATGTAACACGTGTAAAATGCGTAGCTTTAAGAGTCAAATGTGCAGTAATGCACATTTTAAATTCTGCGAAACAATATCACAGGTTCTGCAAACTAACCGGGCTCACTATATCACTATCACGACTCGAATTATATGAATACTATGTCCGAGGACGATGACTTTCGAAATATGTACGAACTTACTTTAAATAAAATTTGAATAAATAAAATCAGGGTTCCCATATCGACTGTCGTGTCGACTGACAATGGGCTGTATTAAAATAATACAAATATTTTGACTCGACCAAGGAGTACTTTCAACTCGTCCGAGTTTACCTGATTGAAGGTCGTTTTTCGTGGAGGAATCCGGCAAGGTAATTAAATAGTAGAACTGAACGGAATTCATACGCTCCTTCAACCCATTTATATAAAGATATAATAATTAGGTAAATAAATTTATAACGTATAATGAGTCACAGTTTTACCAGCCCTCTATTCGTTACCATCAATCGGTGGCTGTAAATTTTATTTGTCGCGTTAATTTATGAAAGCACTTAAAATCTGAAATTTATGTGGTCTTCTGTCTAGCTGGCTACGTATTTATATACAGCAGTGACTTTGGGACGGGCTTATAATTTAGAATACTTCCTGAAACCTTCACGACTACATATTAAAATAAGGGTAAGCAGGTACCTCTATCGGTACAAGGCACAAGCCGCTATTTGGCCTGAATACTTATTTCACCCCGTACACATTTTTACGTCTATTTATCCACTTCTGTTGGCCATGGGTCTCATAATGTTCTAACTATTATACATTTCCAAATATTTATATTATTATAGTCATTCGTATTACTATGATAATATTAATCGACACACTGTAAATAGTTTCTAATTTAAAAAACAGTGCAAGAAGCGTGAGCACGTACATGTGGAACTTCTATAATATACAACGTTTCATATTTGGACTCTACCTAAAAGGGATCCTGCGTGTTGTGAGAGCTATGCGCCATATTTTAATTTTATTACTTTTGGAGACTACTTTCACTTTAGTTTCATTAAGGATAAGCCACTGTTGCGAAAATGAAAAACCGATACAAACATTTCAATAAACACATTATGTTGTGTATCTTTGTTCTATGAAACCTTGTAATTAATATACATGGCTAACGAAAGCTTATACCCACTTACATAGCTCGCATAGGCATAGTTCCCATTCATTCACTTCCACTTTCCTGCTGTGCTTTGCTGGGAAAAAATATACAAGTCTGTAATATTCGGTTCCGTGGCTGCAATAATTACATATCCCACGCTTAGGAGATTTGTAAGAATTCAATTGAGTAAGTAATTATTAGTATTAACATTTGCCATGCTTGAGACTCGGCAGAATATTATGAGGCATTGTACAAGTCTGAAAAATATGAATATAAAACTTGTAGTCACAGAAAAGTGAAATAGCGTTGCGCTATAGTGTCTCTGCCTATCTATTCTATATCCCGTAAAAAACTTGGGAGACATGCGCCGCGTTAGGATAATATGTATGTACACTAATACACTTGTATCAAACAATCTCATTGACCTATTGTTTCTATTACTATTCCTATATCTTTTGTGGTAAAAAAACTTAAGTGGTATGACTTTGTGGTAAACCACATAAGGTTTTAGAAAAAACCATTGGTACAGACCGTTGGGATTAGAACTTGCGTCGCTAGAATAGAAGGCAATAATTCATACCACGCAGCCACCTACCACGGATACAGCTCTTTTATATTTGGATTCTATGATTAGTTGTTCTCATATCTAGATAATATTTATATGACTATTAAACGTACCAGAGATCCTCCAGTCCAGCAGAGACAGTAATGACACAAGTTGTAGAATTAATAATAACTGTTATTTCACTTACACAAAATTTACATCCTGATTTTTATTTAATGCGTGTGTTTGTATTATTATTCTGTTTGTATCAACTCCGTTCCTATGTCTCAAAGAACCAGCAAGAGTGGAGTCATTGTCCTCTCAGATACGAGATAGATAGCGGTCTTTTGAGCATGTTTTTCTCGAATATTCTTAAAATAGCATAAATTAATAATAGATTCTGCAAGATTATTTGCACGTTGGCGAAAAATTTGCACCTTGTACCATTTTGTGTGGCACCTTCATCTACTTAGATTTATCATTATTGACTGACAACCATGCAATTTTTATATTTTTCATGGGTATTTTACGTACTTGTATGTACGTGTGTATGTAATATTCTATAGATAAGAATATGCACACATTTAGGTATATTCCCACGAAAAATACAGCATTGTTTAGTTTTTGTGCAAGCTTACATGGTTGGATATAAGCTACAATGACATAGTACCCAACCTACCCACGACGCGTCGGTCGCTGCCGCGGCCGGCACTGTGAACAATGGTGCCACCAGTGCCAACTGTCACAACGAAGTTACGATACAATTGCTTTCCATTTTATCGTTAATTAAATTACGATGTCTTGATTTTTTTTACAAATATCTTATTTACCGGAAAACTTTTGAAGCGAACGAGTGATAAAATAAATTAATTTGTAACACAATCCACGATCTTTAAATACATATCTCAGTATGATAACGTTTTGTCGACACGATCGATTGTATTAAATTTACGTGGATTATGTATAGAATACAATATAAAATAGCTTACATAGACTTGTTCGACAGGTTTTATTATCAGGATCGTCTGACAAAACAAGTGTACACTATAAGTTGCAGACTAATGATTGACAGCAGTTTGCTTATAGAGAACCGATATGATATTAAACGTGAACACAGCTATTATAATTCCAAGTAGTAGGAGCAGAATATCAGATAATGTCTAGCATTTACTACACGCTTATACAAGCGTGACGTAATTCAATTTAACCTTCGGCTTTGCTAAAATCCATTTCCATTTTAGTTGAAAGTCGCCGAAACCAAACAGTCTCTACAACGACAGTTAGTCCATTTACAATAGTTAACATAGTCAACTATAGATTGTTATGTATTACGAGTAAAGTAGGCGACGGCAGATTTTTGGCACACTTGTATCTTTTGTTTTAAGGAACATAAAAAAAGTGTTGAAAGCCGAGCTGGTTATTTCCACCGTATTTAGTATTAGGGTGAAAGCTGTGGTTTATTTTACGTTTGTATTTAGAATATATAAATGTATACATGTAATAGATATATGTATACTAAATAACGAAACCGAAAACGTGTTCTTATTTGAGATGAAATCAAATTAATAATGAAATAGTAATAACAAGGTTTACTAAAAGCTTATAGTAATATAAGTATAAGCACCTAATATAATAAAAGTTCTTAGTCGAAGTCTGAGCCTGAAGTCCATCCCGAATACCAGTACGCACTCTTATCGTACTTTTACATTATCTAAATAAGACGTGTCCTGTACTTTCTCGGCTGTGTTGAGGTGATTTAAACACTTTTCCATCAAATTTGTACAAAAAGTATGTAGAAATATGTTTGTAAAAATATTTTATATACGTAGTATGTGTTCGTCGGAAACTTGTGGTTTCTTGTGCGTTACACAAATACACAATTTATGTTCTTTGTCCGATTATTTTCTCTTAACGATGGTAATATTGTAAACAATTGCTTGATGCGATCTTCATTGTTATGAAACAAACGCTATGACATCCCGTTGGCGTCAATGTTAAAATAAATATTTTAGTCAGAGAATACTCTAGCGTATACTAAGACATCAGTCTCGCAATTTTACACAAAATTAAAAATCATCCGATATCTAACTACTACTACTATTTGAATATTATTAAACCAGTTTTATTTAACATTGTTATGTCAGTTGTATAAAATGTATATTACCTGACCTGGCAAGGTCGCGGGTGGTGGATGAGTGCGCAAATGGTATGCTACCATGGTTTGTGCGCGAAATCACAATTCTATCAATTATTACCTCACTTAGAATGACAGGTTGACTGATGGCACTCGTAAAATTACATGTGGAGTAACGTGGACGTAATCGGCTCTATTTCAGTTTGTAGCTGAATGATTTTCCAGAACATTCCCACAACATTATATTTTAGTAAACTAATTTGAGGATGGAAACATGAAGACGATATTTCATTTTAATAATGTGATTGCTCTTTCGATTAAGTACACATATAAACACGGTATAAATTATGCATTTTATGGCTCTTGATTTATATCCAAAACTGTAAAAAAATTAAGATCTATCCAATTTATGTCAAGAAATTGGCAGGAAATCAAAAATATTTTAATTGTATACCTAGGCGTAGACGAAGATACGATAAACGTTGTGTTTACTAACACACACGTTTTATAAGAATCGAAAGCAGAAATTGTAATAAAAGTAAATAAACTGTCCATTGGCCGTTGATATGACAGTTTAAAATCGATTGCCCTTGTGATAACAACAAATAAGTCCAGAATGAATTTGTTATGTAGTCAGTCCATTCACGTTGTAAATTATTTTACAACTTGCATGACCAGAGATCATAATAATCAAAACTCATTCATATAAGCATTACCTATGGTTTCGAAGAAAACAAACGGTAAATACGTGGGCAGAACTGACAGATTGGCTTCCAACATGCGTAAATGATTTTACGTACTTCGTTGCTCTCATTAAATATCATGTTTCTATACTTGTTCTCTCGCCTATATCATATGCATACATCAACTTCCATAACCAAGTATTTAACACAGATTCTGTATGCACCTCAATAAACGACAGAAATCGAATGGGCAGATTTAATAAATATTTTGTACACCTGCCATGATAGTCTCAGACACGTAGAAATTTATGTAATTGCTTTGCTGTTATCAAGTCTGTATTTGGTATTAAAAAAACAATGAAATAATTATCTTTGGTGAGCTCATAGTAGAATTTCGTCGTTTGCAAAAGTGCGATACATAAATAAGCAATACCAGATCCTGTTTCAAAACAAATGAAGCGATAATTTGTAAATAAAAACTACATGCTTTCCGATCACTAATTGCGTCAATATTCATTGATGATTTCATGTATCTTAAACAAAGAAACAGTAGTTTTAAATAATATAATGATCTATAGTGCATTTGCATGCGTACGCATAGGAGCATAATATGTACACAAAATTTTCATTCCTATTATAGCCGAGCTAGTAAATTTACATCAATTAGGTGTTTACATACACACATTATAAACCCTTAGTATTGTGTTGATTGGTCGATCTCCCTTTTCTGACTCTAACTGACCCCAAACTCCAACTGAATAAAGTTATAGCATTTCAAATTGATATCCCGGTCCCAATCCTCTTCTGACAGAGTAATTCCTTAGTTATTAAGTACTTGTCAATTTGTCCAATTAAACTAAATGGTAATAGGTTCAATTTCCTTTGTTTTAGGTTCAAATTGTTGGAAATTACCTCATTTAAAAGGACATTTGCTACACCTACACTGGTCGTTCCACTTTCCGTACAGACTGAACAGTGCACGTAAAAGGTAGAGGATATTTGCATTTAGGTGACCAACAATCAACAGAAAGGAGTGTAGGTGTGTACAAATGGAACTGGCATTTAAAGCCGCTACTTCAGTTTATCTTTGGACTAGCGGCCCGCCCCGGCTTCGCACGGGTAGACGTCAAGACGTTATCAAATATTTTGTTTACCCGAGCGAAGCCGGGGCGGGCAGCTAGTATAATAAATAGCCTATGTTACTCAGTGGTAATCTAGCTTTCTAACGTTGAAATAATTTTTGAAATCGGTCCAGTAGTTTCGGAGCCTATTTCATTCCTCTTTATAATATTATAAGTGTAGAGTGTAGATAATCCTTCGAATATAATGAATGCTGAAAGTTTAGATGCTTGTACTCAAGCAATGTAAAAAAGATTTAAACGTTGGTATAATAATAGATACTTGTTAAGTTGTATGTGTAACATGGATCACTGTTTGTTGCCAAAATAAATGGTCTCTAAAATAACAGCCGGGCGTAGCTAGTGATAAGTTTTTTACAGCGAGATAGAATTATTTAAAGTTATGGTTTGAGAATAATTTAAATAGAGACCATTGTCTTATTTATATAACAGCCCACGTTACCTTTTTAAAAATCTTAAAAACATATTTGACAGGCTAGATCGACAAATTTGAAAATGACTCTCCTATTAATTCATTTGCATCTAACCAATGCATTAACTGTTAATTTATATCGCCACGAAATTAACTTTGTTATGAAATAAACATAATATTATATTCAAGGTCAATGACCCGATTTTCACACTACAATAAATCAGAAAACACGTGTTGTTTTGTTAACGCAATGTGTGAAATGAGGCTACAGATTTGTACCTTGAACTGTGTAGGCAGGAGAATTATATAATTAATAACTAATATGCGGTATTATTTCTTCATTGACCTTCCAAGTTCTATATCTTAATTATTATCATGTTCATGTACCTATAGATAAATAAACTATATACCCGCACCGGCTTCGCAAGCCCAGCGTTAGCCATATAATATTTATGTAACCAACAAATCACAAATTAGCTATTCCTAAAAACCTTCCTCGTGAATCATTCTATGTATTAAAAAAACCGCATCAAAATCCGTTGCATAGTTTTAAAGATCTAAGAGTTCATAGGGACAGACAGGCAGTATGTAGTGATACTAAACAATCAAACTGCAAACGCGTGGTCGGTGGTCTGTTTACTACAGAGTGCACTATAGTGTCACTCATGACAAAACAGTGAACTATGAAGCTAATACAGTGACTAATAGATGCCCGATATGGATAACAGCGAGAGGTTTATCTTATAATTATGATCATGTCTTATGCACGTGAATAACACACTTATTATTGCTTAGTACTTACTAACTTATTACTGGGATATAAATATGAACGCCAATCACTTATATTTTTTATAAGTTTAATAATACCTATGTTTTAGGTATACTATATTATACCTTAATGCCATGAAAAGTAACATAGTATATATTTAAGGATATTTTGTATTATGTATATGTAAAAAAATATTAAGAGTTGATAATGTGATAGCTACGTACAAATGACACGCATTATAGGTAATTATGCAATTTTAACTAATTATCAACCTGTGTGACGAAACATTGAAAACACAGGCTTTTGTCACATGTTAACAAGTTATCAACTTAGCAACTTAGCTTGGAAGTAAAACATACTATCGTGTACATTTTACTGCTATTTACCATACACGTATTATAGTTACGATCCCCATTTTAGAACATTAAAAAAAATGCCAAACATATGCTTAACTGCATTAAAAATATTGTTGACCGCCTAAGAAAATGTTAACTTCGCTTATATTATCGTCGGCTTCGGTGTCGAATGTAGGGTAAGGAACTCAAATTTTGAATTTAAGCAGTTTCAATTAGGTAGGGACGGATTTAGGGGAAGGCATCCACAATAGAGATATCGAAAAATAATACATTCCATTTGTAATTTATTTTGTAAAACTTCCGATTCGTATTTTTTCTAATAATGCCCTCCAGACCTTTAAATCCGGCCGTACCTATAGGGTAAATTAAATTCAATAATAGTTTTTGTACTCACATAAAGAACAATGTTTTATTGTTTTTTTTTGTAAAATCATGATTACACATCTAACATTTTTTTTTAAACAAAAGCCTCTTTTGATATCTTTCCTTTGGTCTTTTGTTATGGGAAAATTTAAAAATTGAGACGGCGCAATCGGCAAATGTTTACAATATGTAACATATGTGAATGTGTAGGTAAGTAGTTATGTTACATCCTCAATTCGGCGTATTTAATCACCGGCCGATATTGACCTCGATTTTGAAATTTAGAGCATGTCGGGTTGAACAAATGATTATTTCATCGCTTAGCATTAGTGGAAGCAACTTAATATATAGCAAACCGTTAAAGCACTGTTTATTCATAACGATACGGTATTTAAGCCCGATTGTTATGGCGAACTAAATTAATTGTGAATTTAACAAAATGCGTTAAGTTTTTACAACATATTTAACGAATGATAAAAAGATTGTAATTAAAATGTATATGAGTACTTATCAATTTTAATTACAAACAAAATATTTATGTGTGTGAAAATTCTTTATTCATTTAATATGAAATTGCCAAACGGTGTGGCGAAGAGGTTGATAGTCTTTCATTGATTTCAACGTGTTTTGCTGGCCTGTGACATAAGTAGAGAAATTTAGCTTTTTCACAGACAGTATGTCTACAAAGTGTTGGTTTCTTATGCCCATTATTTAAACTATGTATAGTTGTATCGGATTTACCATAATAATGTAGGAACATTATATCTCAGAGTAGATTATATACCTATAGTGAATTCGTCTAGAATTGTCACAGTACATCCATCGATTTTATTGTAAATAGGCTATATCTAGTTCTGATTATTGCTTATCAAAGATAAGATATAATATTAATGAAATCGAATATATTACTAGACATGTTAATGTTTGCCACCTTAGTGGTATAAAAAAAAAGACTTAGTGCATTTTGACTGAAACGTCTCTTCTTAATTTGGTGAAGACAATTTGAATATTTAACTTTTTACTTGTCAATCAAGATAATGCCATGATCATACTATGATCTTAAGGCATTAAATTCGATATAGCAACGTTATACATGTATATATGTGGTGCACCCTGTACACATAGCTAAACATTCCGATTTATGACATTGTTGTATTAAGTCCACAGTGTATGTACAACACAGTGGACTTAATACAACAATGAACCAATACAATAATTGCGTTGTGTGTAATGATATGTGAGTAATATCTATAGTGCACAATTACATAGGAATTCTCCAATGTCTGCTCTGAGTAGGTCAAGCCTTGCAGATGTTACACATATACATATATATTTATTGTATAAACATTATAAATATACACAATAGAGAAACGTAAGCCGTACAAATGACATTGAACGATGTTATGATTTCCGATTATTATATTTAAATAAAATGTATTTATTTACGAATACGATTGGTTTTGTCGATTCATATAATTTTTTTGATGAATTGAGAGTTGAGGTACTGGGTTCAATATGTTTTCTATGTTTACCATTGCTCATATATTTGACATGATCTTGGATTATAATTTACCCGTAGAACAGCCATGAGCTCACAGCCAGGCATGGGTGTAAATATTTAATTTAAATTTGAACAAAATTATCAACGTTTTGGGCTTGGTGGAAAAGCATAATTCACACAATTGAATTACAATGGAAATGTAAAGTAATATAAATAATATTTTACTAGATCTCAGAATATTAAGATGAAATAGAAATACTAATACATTATTTTTACTAAGGTAACTGACGTCCTAATAACATTCCTTAGCTAATATCCTTTCTAGGCCATGTATTTGACGCACGTCGCGAGTGCACGTTTGTAATAGTGTTAAACAGCGCTAATGTATGTATTTCTGTCACAGAAGCCATAGACTATAGTGCTACTTCTCCATTTACATGCAATGTACTCCGCTGTACATACGATTTGAAAATAATAAAAACTTACAAACACAGTTACGCAGAAATCTTAATACGTGATTACTGCTAGAAAAGGTAAAACTGTTTTGTTTCGGGATGTTTATGGTTTAACCGTTGTTACTATGTACCTATTCTAAGCACATATACCATTCATATTTGTCTTGCGCATCTCGGGTTAAACATTTCTAGTAGTAGGTACACGAATATTATAGAAAGAATAGGCTCTATTTAGATATTTATTTTTATAACCGGTACTTTCTCATTTGCTCAAGATTATATGATTAAAAATATTATTAGCTAAGGTAGCAAACATGCATACGGTCCGCCTGATGGTAAGCGTTTACCGTACCGTACGTTGGACGCATGCAACACCAAGGGTTAAAGTCGCGCGTTGCGGACCAAAAAAAGTTTGTAAAATATATGGTTAAGTACAGCCCGGTTTGGGCATTGTTCTTTACTTACATGCCATTCCATTATTACCGAATATTTAAAATTTATTACTATAATATTTTCTAAATTCACTTAGGTATAGCTGCCAATGAATGCGATTGTACAATATTATACGGAAGAGCAAAAACTAGGGATTATCGATTGCGCCGCGAAGTGAAGTGAATTATTTTTGATACGTGTGGATTTGGAGCACGCAATCATTTGTGGAGTTACCGTAGCACCTAACTGTTGCATGTGATAACGTGCGATCGTTCCACGCAAACTTTTTCCGACGTAGTAAGTTAATATCTCATTAAACAAAGTCCTAATTAACCGATCTAGCGTCACGGTAGCGTTTGCGCTTAAATGATTTCCTTAAACTTTTAGTATTTCCTATTGGATTACGTTCCTATTGAGTATTCTTCATAGTAATTTGCTACTACGTTAAGTGTTAAGTTATGGATGAAGTTATGTTTCAAGGGTAATTAATAGCGCTCAAGCTTTCAGTTGAGGTTATGTTGGAATCCAGTTCATTTAAAAATGCTATCCAATTCAAATATCATTAAAATCTATTCAGCCGTTTTGGCGTCATTGGTTTACAAATGAATAATCATACAAACTTTCACATTTATTCATTTAGTAGGAAGTTATTTTAAGCGCATCGTATCGTACGGGTGATCAGATTCAATCAATATCAAGTGAAACTTGTCACAGCCAGCACAGTCGAAGTGTTACTCAACTTATGCCATTCAGTTGCACTCAAGGTGAGAGTCTGCTTTGCATTTCTTATTAGCAGCGCCTTGTCCTGAAATCTTTGTGACGTGCTATAGAAGCCAGAGGCTTTTGCTCGTATATAACCTTTATACAAGATCAACGATTAAAACATAATGGCATTGTGTTTTTGTTTTAGATTGCAGTTATATGCAGGTAGGACTGTGAATAGATGCAAAAAAAAGTTTTTTTTTAATCTTTACATCGGAATCTTCTTAAACAGAACACTTTTAGAGATAGAATTAATACCAATGTAAATCAATGAAATAATGTAAATAACCTTGAAATATTCTAAAAGCTATTTAATATGTCAATACACAGACTACTTATATTGAACCTTCTGCAAGAATGAGCATGTAAAATACGTTCCCGCAGATTCCTCCCATTAAAGGTTGTAAATATCTAACTTACCTAAATCTTGGACTATGCAAACTTTTGCAAACTGACATAAAATAAGGTAGTATTATTAAATACTATCATTCTCATCGAATGGTCAGTCAAATCTTTTATCAAATAACCAGAATTATGTTTTTAAGTCCTTCACACGGTGATGTTACATGTATTGCAACGTGAACCTGGAAAATGTGTGAATTGTCCTATGTTCATTATCATCATGTTCACTGATTGTGATTCTTATTACTTTGAGTATGAGGAACAAACCTTTTAAAAAGTCAATTACACCGTTGGTCTATTAGTTGTTGGCTCCAACTTGCAACACTGCGTGACGCGAATTCAACTTTACTGAGTTGCCTTGAGTACGTAGTATAAATTTACTCTGAGCTTGAGTCTTGGTGTTTGGTATATATAATATATGTATATATAAGTAAGTACCTATGTTAAAAAGTGGAAGAAAACTATGATAAGTATTATACTTGTTTCTTGGTATCCTTAGCACAAACAACAGTTAATTTACCAGTGCACTGTGTGATCGTAAAAAATATGAATCGTTCACACCGTAAATTTATTTTGGAGCCATTCCATAACATTCGTTTGAATGAAGCTGCTACGAAATAAAAATGCGAATGTTCATAAGTGTATTCTCTTTTGTTTAAATAGTGTCGGTATCCAATCAGAGATGGCAGCACATGTACATTTATTTACACTTAATAAAACCTCAGAGTAGATAATATACTACTACATACCAATAAAACTAAGCATTGTCAGTATTGTTAAACCAAAAAATCGCGTGAATTGCAGGCAGGAGCTGGGCTTGTACAGGATGATTCACCAAGACCTGTCGGTGTGGGCAAATCTTAAACAATATGAGTAGAGTAAAACCGCAGAGTAAAACAACGCAACTTTAAATTATATTTTACGACTTACAAGTTCTTTGTCAGGGAGTTACTATGTTAAAAAGAAAAGTTTTATTTAGTCGAGTCAACCGACTCGACTAAAAACTTTTCTTTTTAACGTAGTAACTCCATCCAATTTACATATAAATAATTTATCGCAAACACAAGAAAACTTATAAAGCTAATCTATCATGATCAGTCAGAAACAACATTTATTTTTTGTTTATTTGCATAATGGTTAGCCCACAGCTCAGAGTATACTACGTACAACCCACAGTGAAATGGTGTTCTATTCCCTCTGCCTGCCCCGTTAGGGACTGATGAGGAGCGTGGCGATAAGTATGTATATATGTATGTATGTATGCATATTCCTACCAATCAATCTCGGGATAGTTATGGAGCAGCTAACATAAGTTACATAATATATTTCGACCAACATCGATATTTGTCTTCATAGATGTATTATTAAAACTGCAACAATCAATCATTTATATCATTGCTGTACTGTTTTACACTCCACACTATAGTCAACGAAGACGACTCGTCGTTAGCCTACGTTTAAATAGTAGGAGCAGGTAGTTAATCGGCTCAGCGTTTCAGAGAAACCTAAAAAGCATCGAGAGGGACAGGCTGAGGATAAACGGTGCTGACCCGGATTATGTTCGTGAAATACGCTATGCTACGGTTCCTTAATAAAATGGGTCAATATTGGCAGCTCCGAGTTAAGCAATATATTTTATAAGTATAACACGTGGTGGATTTACACATTTACCAAGTGTAGTGTGTTACATTTTGTAGCTCTTGCCAGTACATTTATTCCACTAAGCTGGCAAACAAGCATAGGGCCTGCCTGATTGTAAGCGTTTACCGTTGCCTATGGACGCTTGCAACACCAGAGCTAATTATCACTTGCGTGTTGCCGACCCTTTATAAATCTCTTCACACCCTTCTTGATGAACCCCTTGCTGTACTCCTTTGAGAAAACCACGGCGGGAAGTTTATTCCACAGTTGTCGATTTCTAGGTAAATTTTAACAATGGTTGAAATTGCACAATAAACATTAACAGTGGTCATCCGTCGGCCGTTGATGATGCTATAATTGTATTGATGGTATTTTTATCAGCTAATCTAAGCTCAATCAAGTACTACTGTGTGACGAAAAAAAATATCTGCTCTGTCGCCCCTAAATCTGCCATACGCTCAAGCCCACTCAGTCTACTGGTTAATCAGCCACTGCGTATTTCTATAAATTTATTATTTATATATTTCAAGTTTTATATAACTAACTCGGAAGACATCACTCGGATTAAAAATATAAATGAAGACTTTTAAGATTGTCTCAACAACACTAAATAAATCTACGAAAGACAACAACTGATTATACATTGGGATAGAATTGCCTCAAATGATACGTAAAATGTTCAGGAAAATGAATTTAAGAATTTTGGGTTATTGAACAAAACTGAGGAGTTATTTGGATTAGAAATATACTTGGTTAATCAAATTTTCTGTGTAATAGACATCAACGCATGTACTACGATACCGATATGTTTTTTAAATTTTTATTGTGTGGGCTTGGCCTTATCTCTTAATTAATATTGGGGCTAGCAATATTGTAATGAATATTATAAACAAAATATAGGTTGTGACTTGTGGCATACCAATTCTCATAAATGTACAATTTCATTACGCCAAGTCCCTCACGGGGTAAACAAAATGTTAACAGCGCCATTCCCATACAGATAGTAATAAAACGAATACAATTTACATTTTACAAAATTTACGACGAATTTACAATTTGTCTGTGTCAGGAACTATATTCGCACGAAGTAGATTTAGTTTATTCACTGAAACACTGCATTCTTAGAAACCGGTTAACTTGTTTCCGAAGCTGATTCTAGTCAAACAACATATTTACTTTATGTATCGAGCATTCTAGATTCAATATAGGACTGCAGTCTTGTTTATCACCATAACAACGCGTTTACTGCTGCATTTTGAACCAATTTAAATCTTTACAACCAGCAATCATCAATTCATTACGGTTCATAAATAAAAAAAAAAGATTTTATAGATTTCATTAATCGATCGACATGGCACTGCCTACCCTTTCAGAGACAATTTACGAAAGACGTGAAGTTATTTCTCAGTTGTTCTATACTGAGTTTTATTTTATACAAGCAATTGTTATAAGACAACTAAGATGACCTTCAATAAAGATTACCTATTGACGGCCTATCAAATACGTTTAACACTTAATTGGCTTATGTTATGTCCTTGACATAACACGGAAGAACAATTTGAACGGTAAGAGTACACCTCAGAGGCGTTGACATGTTCATAGTTCCAATGAATTTTATTAGATGTACGTGTAAAAAATAAGCATTCGAATTTAGAATACATATACTTTTTTTTTACATAGCAGCCTACCTAGCGTAGAACCTTGTTACTAAGCAATTGATCGGACCTTTAATAATAACCTTAAGCAGGTGTCAACTAAGCCCCGGCTAACAAATCTAATCCGAAGGTTAATTCCGTAATCACCGCTAAGGATTACCATTGTATCAAATCGATGTTATGCTCTTACCAGCCTACTTTCGATTTTTATTAGAGTTGCTTAATGTACGCAGTTAAAAATGTCCCTTTAAGTCACTTTTACGTGAGTCATGCCTGGTTCGTATGTCAACACCGCTACGAAGTATATCAATTATAAAGGAAGACTCTTTTTGAGAATTATGCATGTTTTCCTTTTAAAAGAATGCGGGCAGTGTGAGTAATGTAATGCAGTAATGTACATACTTTAATTCAGTTCATATGACTCCTGCATGCTTATTACCCTTTATCATACAACTATGTAATATGTATATCCTATTTTGTTATTACACCAACATAGATGCAATTCTGATTTAAAAAAAGAGAGTAGTGATACCGCTGCAGGTATCTTTTAGATAGTATTAATATTTATAATACATATTTGCACGGCAATTGTATTATAATATAAACAAACAATACCCACCCCACTATCAATACTTATTATTATGTTATGTTAAAACACGCAGTCTCATTGTATTGTCACATTTACAATCTCCATGATGTCGTGTAGTCGCTTGGCGTGTCTGTAATCATCCATCAACATGATTATACTATAGAATCATGGTAAAATCACTCTTACCTGAACATGTATGCGATTTATAATTGTTCAGCATGGTTTTACGGGCGTTCGTATTACCTGTGTATCAATAGTAAGATTGATTTATGGATCGTGCCATACCATCTGGTTATTGTTCTATTGAGCTTTGTTGTTGCGACTTTAATTAATATGCCTACAAATTGAGAATGAATAGAGGCTTATTATGACTACGTGAGTCATCTACTTTGTTTGATTTTTTAATATTCTCTGCATTGTTTTCTGCAAAGTCCAATTTTTGGAATTTGAACAGTCACTAAAGCAAAAATGCTTAACATACTTCGGTACCTGACTAAGGTATTATAATACGTTAAAAATATTACATTTAAAGTGGTGACAAATCCAATAAGAAAATAACATTTATGTGCATTCATTCATCCGAAAAGAGTATATGACAAGCATACCAAAGAGCTAAATTACGTCACAAGCCAAAATGCCAAATTAATAGTAAAGTGATATATATCACACGTAAGTATAATAATAATAATAATAATGTTTGGACATTATCACACAGCGCCATCTGGCCCCAAACTAAGCAAAGCTTGTACTATGGGAACCAGTAGCTGATGTAATACTTATATACATTTTTTTTTGTAAATTCATACTTATAATACATACCAAACACCCAGACGCAAGGCAAACAGATTTGTCAGATAAATGTTTGCCCCGGCGGGAATCGAACCCGCGAGCTCTAGCCTAGCCGTCAGGTGTACTAACCACTAGACCAGCGGTCTCGTCAAGTATGTTAAAAAACTATTTCAAATGGGTATATAATTGAACCGAAAACGTATTTAAAATCAAATATTAATTTTCCTGCGTCTCTTCATACATTTTTGGTCACTTCCCCGTTGCATTCATTTACATAGTGATGTAAAATGTTGATGACAAGGCACTAGCAAAAAATTATGATGTCAAAAATGTGAATAATGCCGAAGATTGTGTGACGTAAATGTGCTATACTGTTGCATACCGGAAATAATGATTGAAGGTGCTTTTTACATCTAAGCAAATAATATGTGGTTAAGTTATAAACTAAAATCAAGCATAAAGCACCACAACCAGTGTTTATACTCTTGACTTTACTTATTAAGTCTTTATTTTTCTAACACATGCGATCCGTGTTCAGTTGGTATTCTTTGCACGTTAAAGAAACTAATATCGTTTATGTTCCCGATTCCTAAAAAACTTGTTTTGTTATTGATTGTGTTACAACTTGTTTATTATAGTTGGAGAGGGCCTACGCAGCTACGTATCTTATTATATATATATAATTTTTTTGTACCACCTTGGTGGCTCACAAGCGTCCAGCCCACCTGATGGTAAGTAGTCACCGTAAGCTATAGCCGCTAGCAATACCAGGGATATCACTAACGAGTTGCCAACCCTGTTGTTGATAAGAACTCACCGTGCTAGTAGCATTACTACTAAAACAGCGTATCCTCATGGAGTTCTGGCATCTTACACATCTTTTTATTTTTCCAGTATAATTAATCTCTTGGTTGATGAGGTACGAATGTTACTCGACTCTCCACCACATATTTAGTTCGGATATCCTATTGTAATACAATATTACAATGTTAACGTATAACTGCATAATTGATAGATATAGAGCGATAATTGAAACGCAACCTCCACCATGAGTTATGGTTTCGCGCCACTAGCTTTGTTTACAGTATGTTATGAATTAGATTGTTTCCCCACCGCCCGATGTGAATGTGAAGCCGATATTAGTATACCAGTGATGGTGCAACCAGCCGTGCGCTCCGTTCCGGTCGTATGACTCAGCCTCCAATGGTATCGTTTCCTAGTATTTACAATAATATGGTATGGTACTAGTAATTATGTGTAGCTACTAGTCACTCAAAAGATCAGTTTATAGGGTCCAAAACACGCGATACCCCTGGTTTTACAAGCGTCCATATGCTACGGTTATCTAATCTCTTACCATCAGGCGGCTTGTATGCTTGTTTGCCACATTAGTGGTATTAAAAAAGCTTAGTGGTATATAGACATTTGAGATGCGTCCATCTATATATCATGGTTCACGCTGGAGCGGCAGCATAATACCTTGGGCTCAGATATCTAGCAATTCATAGAAAAACTTAACCGGAACAACGCAATTAGTATTTCCAATATCCTATGACGAATATATGTTAAAAATCTGTAGCAATGAGGTCAAATTGACAATATTCGAAGATATTTTGTGACAAATTAAGTAGTTAATTCAGGGACCTGTTCGAGATATCAATGTTATTAGATCTAGTGAGAGGATTGTTGTGGTGTTCGCTTGAGGAAAACCATATCGTTTTGCCTCCATTATTTGTATCAAGATACGAGAGCGATATTGTATAACGATACAATGTTTAAGGTTGAATTTAAAAGAACAACGCTGTCGACAGTAAATAAAATCATCATCTTAATTCGTTAAATCTAATAGCAATAACCCAGCGAAATTATTTTTCTAGTGAGGTTTTAGTGATGTCGGTAACGGGGCCGCCGTTTGAGGTTGAAAATATATTTGAATTGAATATGATAAGTATATCACTCGTAAAAAAATGCAGAGAAATACACTTAATTCTTCATTCCAAGTTTTACATAACTCCTGATCGTAATTGACCTAAATATATTTGCACTTAATGTATGAGGACAAACGAGTACGTGCATTACCTCATCTTATTTAATTCAAACCATTACATACAATATGTGAACCACATTATTCTTGAGATTTGACTCAAGAATAATGTGGTTCACATATTTATATCATGTACCTTACCGTATCCATTTATTAATGTTATTTTACTTTCTTATTCCACGTGGTTTTTTTTATTCCACTAAGATGGCACACAAGCGTACGATCCACCTGATGGTAAACAGTCACCGTACCTTATAGCCGCTAGCAATACCAGGAATATCACTAACGTATTGCCAACCCCGTTGTTGGTGAGTTTCTTTTGACGGGGTTTCTATTACGCCCTTCTTACTTCTCTTAAATCGTGGATCATCAATGTAGTGGGACAAGGCGTGTAGGCAAAAAAATCATCCACCAAAATTACAAATAATGTTATCTTATCTCTAGATTCTGTAATGGTGTATTGTATGTGTGTATATTATTTCAATTCCGTGATTCACACAATATCAAATCTTGGCTAATTCTAACACTTTCTCAACTTAAAGCGAACTGGCACACAGGTATAAAAGTTTACAAATAGACAATGCCAGTAGTCAAATTATAGGGTTTGTGATGTGACAATGGCGAGCGACGAAATCACAATGCAAGCGAAACGCATCCGTCGTGTCGCCTTGCCAGCCATCAGTAGAAAGTGACCTTAAAGCGACAAAGGTCGGAAGCGATTTTACACTCGCTAAAATGTATCGACCCTTGACGCACTACGATATTGCAAGACCGTGGAAACAAGCGATATCTAAGTATCTATTAATTTTATTATGGACAAAAGATTTTCTTTTCTTTTCTTGGTGTTATAGCAAATTAATGGAGGTTAGCGGATATAACATTTATTGTAACTTCAATTATAAAATGCAATATTTCCAATCTTTTAGCGGAGTGGTATACCGTGATGTTAGTAAATCTTTTGGGAAGTTTTCTCGGATAAGGGTAGTATTGGAACTCATCGACTAGTATACGTTTTTTAGAAGTCAATAAATTTGCTATTTCATATCTACCACACTCCACACCGCACTTACGGCCCACTTGCACTCATCTAACTAATGAAATGCGATGCCGTCACGAACTTTCATATTGTCACTAATCCAAGAATAGTGTCAATGCAAATAAAAAGTGAAAATATTATGTGGATGGCGCGTGGAAACATGAACACAACACGGGCCCATGTGTTTTGGTATTGATAATGTAATTATAACATCGCAACGCGTGGAAAGTGTGCCAGTCGGCGACCTGGCGACATTCGCCCGGGAGCCGTACATTTCCATCGGCCCACGGCACGCGTTCGGGTGAAATGCATTTTTATTGCCACCAAAAATAAGAACCGGTATAGTATACTTTTACATTCTATTAATAGACATGTAATACATTCTTAGCGAACCTGCCACTAGAATCGGGTCTACTGCTGACGGACAAGACAAGTGACAAGTGACTGACAGATACACCAAACCAATGTATTCGGTAATTAAGTAAGAGAGATGTAAATAACAATTTTACGTAGATTGTTCCTGTCACTCGTATTACAGCTGCATATAAATGAACACAATACTTTCTGTAAGATCTGTAACAATTTGTTTTGAGTTTACTCATGAAGAATCAATATTCACGCGTAGGCCCCCGGCATGAAAATTTTATGAGGAGTGAAATGAATTAATTCTCTACGCAAAAGCGTTACGTTTTCTGCGCTCCAGCATACACAAACTTTTTTTTGATAGATTTTGGGTGAGTTCTTACATTTTTTAAGGGACTTCTGAACAAACCGTTTGCAATAAGTCTAGAGGACATGTCGGGCCAAGCCTGTGAATGGGCACGATGGAGGTGTTACGTGAACCCACACCTTATTTAGTATATTACTTTATTTAGTATAATACTTCGCCCGCACGTAGCACTTGCGCTCTCGTTGAAAAACGTATCCGTATTTAAATGCGTTCCAACTGCAGTAATAAAAATTGGATATTTACCTATTTCATAAAATGCCTGTGACGTATACTTTTTTATATGCAACAAGGCTGCCAATCAAGCGCATGGTGCTCCTGATCACATTAACCGCGGCCTATGAACTCTTCCCCGTGTAAAATGGGTCGCGAAGGTCAAGGCCAAGGCGATGCAGCGATGACACTGATTATATTCGTATTATTTTTAATACAGTTAATGAAACAACATATGGTATACTATATGATAACCTAGTTTGAAAGTACTTTTTGCTCAAGGGTGGCTCATTGTTCACAGATTTTTCTTTTTTGTGGTGTGTAAATAGACGTCAAAATGGAAATAGACAAGCTTTAGTTTTCTTAAATATTAGTTTGACTGTTATGTTATGTGCAAGGCCAAGAACAACAATGAAAACAATTTAAGATTATTGCGTTTGGTATGATCTAGGATGTAGGTATGTGCTACCCAGTACCAATAAAAAGATAATTTTATGTAGGTTAGGTTTACATAACATTACTCGCATGAAAGCCGTGCGTCTCAGTGCAGTTGTTTTCTACAACAAGCAGCCATATAATGGCAGACCATAGGTATTAGACCTATAAGTGTTATGTGCATAGCTTAATTAGATATAACGCATGCAGCCGTGTACCTGCCTGGAATCTCAATTCATTTTATTATGAGTAAAAGTGAGCCTGGTTAGAGTTGTAAGATGAAACGTTACTATGCAATTTCTAATGTTGGAAGGGAACTTTCAACTATATTGACATTGTCGTCCGAAGGGGTACATGCGTCCCCTCGACCTGGGCCGCCAGTCCTGGTCCACATCACATCTCCTTCCCAAACAAAAAAAATACGAAAGGAAATTGCTGATTAGATTCGCGAGTTCAAAACCTGGGTACGCCTATGCTTCTTGATATTACCTCAGAGTAGATAATATACTACGTACAAATATTACACAGTAACATAGTGCTGTAATGACGTTATGAGCCTTTGATTATATACTAGTCCATCATAGTTGTGACCATAAGAGCTGCCCCAAGCAGCTCGCTGTTTTGGACGGATGCGGTATATTATGGTTAGGTAGATAGCTAATTACTCAAGAAGCATATATTTCAATAAATTCTACTCAAAATAATTATAGAGTTTAGTGTACCTTTGTATAATCCCAAGGAGTTATAAGGCAACAGCTCTGCAGTCGAAATAATAATTCACACTGTTATTATTATAGTACTATAAATATACTTAATAAATATTCCACACCAGCCTTTGTGGCGCCATCTGTCGTATAACAGTAGATATTTATAGCTTCAGTCTGCACCGATGCCATGCCATAATAGTCTGACATTTGTATAGTAAAGTGGAATTTCGAAAGATGGCGCTACAGTAGATATTTTATTAGTACCGTTGGTAACTGATAGATGTCACCAACGGTATTATACATATGAGTAGTGATACTTATAATATTAACTAATATACGCTGTATATTATCATATTATCTACTCTGAGATATTATCTACTCTGAACATTTTTTTAATAGTAGTAACCCTTGGCTACTATTAAAAAAATGTTAAGTTAAGTTTGTCTTCTGTCTGTTTGTTAAGTTAGTAAACTTAATTATAAATTATTTACACGAATTTAGATATGCAAATATTTGGAAAATTTTTTTGTTATATGTAAAGTACGTTTTTTTTATTTGTAAAGGAAAGTACATAATATGTTCTTGTTAAGCTAAATGCCATGTAGCATCGAGTCAGCGGAGCTGGATGAGGAGTTGAATTTTTACCAAAAGTAAATCATGTATTTACCCGTTGCAGGTAGTTATCTTGTTTGATAGGTTTTGATGTTTTATTCAACGATTGACACCTTATGAATTGGCTATTTACTATTTCCACTTTGCTATTGATAATTTAAGGACGTTTCGTGAGCCAGAGATGTGGCCAGCAAGAAGGGAATATAAAGGTGACATCAAAACATTTTACCATTGTTTACCCTTTCCATCAGTGTTCGATTTAATGCTTCAGCTCACCTTCGTAAGTCACTAGGAACATAAATAAAATTAAAGCAAAACCGTAAATAAGACCAGTCGATGACAGTAAAATGCTTCGAAGAATAAAAATAATTCAAGCAACATCCATCTTTCTGGTTTTGTAAGACCAAAACGCGTTCGCCGTGTAAAATCGACTCCCTTGTTCGCTGGATCTTGTTTCAATTTTTTTTCTCGTTGAAGATATATCAGACGCATTATCCTGGAGGTTTGGTATCGGGGCGGGGCGAGGAGCGCGCAGGCTTGCTGCGCGTGCGCATAACTCCGCAGTGACGTCACAACCAGCCCCGGTAAAAAACGCGATGAACCCGGACCAAGGCCTCCGAGGCTCCAGCATTAACATGTTATTATACCTACCCAGTACCTCGTTCGTATCAGCTTGAATAAGAGATCAACCTGCCTACATTTTTGTTTCTTAATTTAAATGTTTTTTTATTCGTTTAAATGTTTGATTTTGATTTAATACATAATTCGTGCTGAACCAAAATATGCATCGATTAATTAACGCGCATTCTGACATTGTGATACGTGTAATAGGTACTGAAGGTGATGTGTATTCTCATCTCTATAGAAAACTTAATAAACATTATACTGATCGTAAAATTTTATCTTAGGTCGAAGAAAATTGCCTTGGTCGAATTGCCTTATGTCGCTATCGATCATCGTCGACAGGTATTGGATCCACCACACGGATCTGTATCGCTCAATTAAGATACTAAAGTACGATAGGGACACAGAAGCCCAAGCACACGCACCTAATTATCTCTAATGACGTCACAATTAGCAAAAACACGTTTACTTTTTTATTCAATAATAATAAAGTAAGGTTGAAATAAAACTCAAGGTGGAAATGCGTGGGCGCGTTAACGTTAACAACGATTGAGTCAACCTGATCGTATTCGGCCAAATGCGGCACAAACAAAGTTATAAAACTGCAGTGTTAGGTCATTAGGAGAATCACCAACTTAAAAATGTCTCTTATGAAGTATTCCAACATTTTATATGTTCGTCTTTTAGCAAGGCATAATCAGTTTAAGGTAAGTAGCAGTAAGATTTAAGGATTTGTAAATTACAAAAGCCGTAAAATGTGTTCTACTATACAGTTGGACAAGGTAGCGAACAAGTATATGGGTCATATGATGGTAAGCTGGTGAGAATATATTGGTAGTAACATATTTTTAGTATTCCATGACACTACATTAATGAAATTTTTATGTCATTGTTACAGGTGACAGTGTGGGGGAACAATACAGTGACAGAAGTGGCAAGCGAGCCTCTTCAAGACTCCGGGGCGGTTGTGGTGGGCCTCCCCAGCGGCCCCCTATCGGCGCCTCTAGCCGTTCCTATCGCCGGCCCTTTGCCGCTGCCAGCTGCACTGGACGCCCCACCCACTCCAGTCGCCCTGCTCTTCCTTGGAGGCTCAAAAGCTCCCGTCGAACCTAGAGCTCAAGCCACAGCGCTAGAGGGCGAAGTGCTCGTCGTAGAATACCAACCTCCAGTTTGGGACGGAAAGGACTTGGAGGTTTTCATCGCCTGGGAGAAAATATACGGTAAGTAACACATCAAATAAAAAAACACTATGAAAGATTTTACGGTTTCCTCGACGACTTAGAATGCAGATCTTGCAGACTTCGGACCAACCGCTACAAGAATTGAGAAACTATTTTTGCTTGTTTCCTTATAAAACGTAGAGCGTTTAACTTTCTTCATCGTATGTCGCCTAATAGTTGGTCATCAATAAGCTGCAAACGAAGCGCAATTCATTCAGTATTCCGCCGGCAGATACGGCGATGTTTGTAGAAAGCGGTTTGGCAATAAGACACGCATACGCACGCTATTGTCCGGTAATCTTTCGTAGAAGTCACTGCTGGCTTTGCACCCACCGTGACTATAATATTTTATTAGTACTGAACATTGTGCTCTCATACATATTCTTGTACAACATAATATGTATATGTCGTTCATGCACATATTGACGCTGATAAATGATAATACAATATTCTGTCCGTGATTAAGAAATAAACACCTTGAACACTGTTATTAGTTCGCAGCGCTAGAACCTAAATATATAGATATCAATTGATTTAAAAATTATATTAAGTAAAGCAAAGTAATTTTGTTTTAAATCCACACACACGAAATCACGAGTGAACACTTGTCTTAAATAAATTTTATTATATACAGTGCACCCAGACAATATGAGACTCGTTTTTAAGATATTGTAGACATAATGTCTGAACCAAGACAAAAGATTGATTACATAATATATCTGATAAAGTAAATATAAATATTAATCTTGATAACTCTTCATTCAAATGATTACATCGACATGTAAGTTAGATGTGTAATCATGAGGGTTCAACTGGTTCAAGAAGATTAAAAGGTCTGGGTCATTTTATTTGATGAACTTTAATGCAAGGTGAATATTAAGGTGGTGTATGATTTGACCTTCTTTGACGCCTAGGGCTTAGACAGTTAGATATCACCAAAGGTAGGCTATGACTATGACACTAGTTTATCAAATAAATACATTTACAATTATTAGCTGTTAAAACCTAGTAATAAGTTTTTTTTTGTTTTATTCAATATATATTATATATCTTATATGTTTTTCTTAATTTCAGCATCTACGCTCTTCTCGGCGATAGAGCTATATGGTAAGCCCCTTTTGCGAGCTGCCGTTATCACCAAAGAAGAATATCATCTACTGTTCTACTATATAGAATGTGTCTCCGAGGCAAGCGAAGCTCTAACTGAACGAATGCGAAAGTATTTGGACTCAGGATTACTTATTAACGATATGAACGACGATGACGATAATACATCCGAAAAATCTGTTTCCGAAGAGGAACCAAGAAGCATCCTGACTGAACTTATTCAAGAAGGTGTTATTACTCAACAAGATATCGACGCGTCTTCCGTTATTCTTCACGCGGAATATAATGAAAATTCCGCCGAAAACCGTAAATTAGAAGATGATAATGGATCGAATGTTTCTTCAGTTGGTACTAATGTTCGTAAAATAATTGTGGACGTCCCCGTTGACTGTAATGAAACCATCGCTGACAGTTCAGTTATTGAGACTAGCGATAATGTGACCACTGTAACTATTAGGAGCGGCGGGCAGTGTTGCGTTGACCACAGAATATCGGCTGACATTACAGAGAACGTGTGGGCAAATGTGAGATGGGATTTTCTAAATCCCCATGATTTCGGCTATGATCAAATTCCGAATGTTAAAAGAAGTCGATCGGACTCCGCTATCACACCTATTGCACAGAGAAGAAATGAAGATCTATATGAACGACTACAGGATATGGAAGGTGAATCCTGCGGGAGTATGACACCGTACGAATCTATCGAGGACTTATACGATTGTATAAAGAACGCTCACTATTGTAGTGCAGCAGCCGAGGAGTCTTCTCCCTCAACTGAGAGCCAGTCTGAGCCCCAATATCCGGACTACTACGAAAAATCGAGCACCACCCGTCAAAGTTCCGCCAGCAGCGAAAAAAGCGGAGCCTCATCCGCGTTTCCGTTTTCGAAATGCGGTTCGAGCGATTCCACGGGCGCGTACACATCGTGCGAATCGACTAGCGGGATAAGTACGTTCGCTACAAAAAGTATCCCGGAGTCGCTCAAGTGTCGGGAGCTACCCCTTCCGCCGACGGAAGGTGGCGTAAGTGAGAGCGCGATTCTTCTGAAACAATTGTTTATGGGTGAACTGATGGACGCTTATGGGGAGTTCTTGTCAGCGTATCCGTACGCACGAGCGCTTCTGCGGCGCAAGGCACGCCGGGACGAGCACTTCACGGCCCTAGCAGACATTCGACGGGGAGCTGCCAAGTACACCATCGCTGACTACCTCGAGCTTCCGGTAAGTAATCTTGCATTCTTAGATCACTTACATTACGAGTGGAGTAACTTGAAACGTTAAGAAAAAATATGTGACGCACTTGATATTGCGGCTTGGATACACACTGGTTTGCATTGATATGCTACATTACAACAACGTCCGTAATGAATGTGTCAAATGTTGTCATTAGGTTTAATCGTTGAAGGAAATGAGAAGAATACACGTAGAGTGCCCCCCGAGGAGATTGATTTAGATCAAGAGTCGGTTTTAATGGCGGGCGCGAGCGACAATGATCCGCGCGACATGCGCACGCGCCGCCCATTCAATGCTAATGGGCCGGAAGAGTGGACGTGTAAGCTCTCTCTCGGCGTGATTACTAGCGCATTGTTTCCCTCAACACTGGTACACGCTCGTTTCAAAATTCATGGGCTCCGCAAAATATATTGGAATCTATCTTGTAGATTGACCTTGACTCAATTATAATTAATAATAATAACCTATGCATAGTTCAAAAACCTAACCAAAATATTTGGAATTCCCTGCTTTTTAGACGAATGATGAAGCTAGTAATAAAGCAAATGTCTCCAAGGATGGTAACCCATTATCCTTTTTATACTGTATTTTACATAACGTGTAAAATATTCGTGATTCGTTGTTATAAAACGTACAAGATTAGGGCTGCCACTTGCCAATATCTTAATTGCTTAACAGGATTCGCCTCCTTATGCCAAAGTTGGAAGTCTTGAAACCATAGTTTTCATCCATTTATATTATCTAACATAACTTCATATTATTTAGTGCTAGCCCTATTGTTGGTCTTGACATGTTGGCGTGTTGTGTCCCGCGGTGCGCACACTATCTGATATCGCCACTAATATTATTATACCTTGTCGTCTGTTCGCACATATACTTGATATAGGTACGATTGCTATGTACATTCATAACGTATATTTTTTTCAACAATACAGCCACAATCCGATGTTTTGGGAGTTCGACGATTCGACTTATGAAGTTGTAATTGAATAAAAGGAAGAATATCTTTGTTGAATCTCACATTCTAGTAATGTGAGATTCAACAAAGATATTCTTCTTTCTGGTGCGAAGAATAAATTTTCATATTTTATACCCTTCATATTTTTGATGATAAGTGATGCTATTTTGATTTTGTAGCCAAAGTTCATACAATAATAAAAAAAAAACTATAAAATATTACAGTAATTATTAAAAAAATATCAAATAACCAATAGCCAACATACACGGGAGACACTATTGGGTTGGGTAGTATAATATCTACTCTGAGCTATTGGGTTTTGTTATTGTTTATTGCAAAGTAGTACGGTATTTGTATAGTTAGATTCCCTAGCGTTGGTAATTTACTTAGATTATTATAATAGCACAAAGCCTACGCAGCCATCAAATTATATTGACATATATATAGATATCCCGTCAGTAAAAAGATACAGAACTAAAATATTATGCAAAATTAATAATAAAATGTATTTTATAGTTTCTCTTGGAATTGTATGGTGTGTTCTGTCTGATAGATGTAACGTTATCCTTAGACGTCGCCCACATACGCGCGCGTGTACAAATTGCTACGGCGCACTTGACCACTCTCTGGAAGTGGAAAACAAACATATTTCTATTGAACCTGACATTCTACACTTGCTCACTAATCTTTTGATAAACGTTTACTAAGTGAATGCTTACGTGATTAGACCTCTGCGCATATTGCCTTTCCAAGCTGCAGCTAAACGTTTGAAGCAGAAGTAGGTACTCTCTGGCTTACATTGTATTTTATTGATATCATGTTCAATGACATTAATCATGTGGACAATACAAGCATGTTATTCAGTAGTATTTAGTGCGCTCACTAGTGTAGAATAGTTTACCTTTCGGCAAGATCTCTTACTTGATTGAATTTATTTTACATTTGGCAAATTTTATGACAGCCTAAAATTATACATATTTACATAATGGCTTTCATAACCCAAGACCGTTTTTACTTTTCTATCTATAGGACTTAAGAGTATTTATTTTTGCTTCGTTCTTGAGTTTCAGTTAAAACGTGAATCTATTGAAAAATAATATAATCTCGACACGAAATCACAATCCCGACACTTGTATCTGTAAGTGTGAACAGCGAGAAGCGACCGCCTTCGTGGTTGGAATGTTAAACGATCCTAGCGTGTGATCCATAGATTCTAGACACCACAACGCACTAACTCTACGCTTATACTCATACTAGCAACTCATATAAGATGGTTCTGAGAGCGAAACATGCAAACTATTCTCCTTTAATGTCTTACGAACTATTTTATAAGATATACCTCGTTCCATTGAACTCGTGGTATGTTTGTCAATGTCACGTTGCTTGGTTGTCGATAGCCACAGAACGTGGTGAAATATGTGGCTTAGATTAAATTAAGGTCATCAACCTTTCAGTATTAGAACGTCAGCTTTAAATAAAAATGTGGCAGGTAGTTTCCAAATGATTAATAATATGAATCGCAATAAAAACAATAAAACCTTTATGATCTGGATCTCCTTGGAGTCTTGCGTGCTTATTCTGATATATATTTATAGGCTAGGTAGTTATTTGCAGTATTCGCCAAATCATTGTATACTATTAAGGGTATTACAACATTTATGTATGACTTCAATCAATAAAAAAATAATTTAAATGAAAATTATTTTAAGTTTGGAATTATGATTAAAGATTTCTATTGAGAAATACTGCGTTTCGATATAAAATTAATTCTCTCAGTAATGTAAATCGAAACTATTTTCGAAACTGTTACTTACTATCCGGTTTTAGTTGAACAATTGTTAAGGTAATTTTATTTTTAGCTGTGTCAGTAGTGACATTTGAAAGAGCTTTTATTAGATTCCTACAAAAACTCAAATAAAGTCTGTCTAAAGATATTTGCTTTTGAAATTCGCGTTACTCTCGCCACGTCCGGAACGGACGTTCCAAACATACTAAAAAGTATCAAGGAACCTTTCAACGCCGTATTGCACTTACGTACTATATCAATAGAGTCTATAGTTTATACTTAAATAATTTACTGAAGTCTATGTAATCGTAATTAGTAAAAAAGTAAATTAACTGCAAAATAGAAAGTGATTCTTGTAGACTATTCACATTTACATTGACATTGGAAACAGTAAATAAAACTAGGCAAATACGTGACTTAGGTACGCTGTATACCTAAAGCAGGGCTCCGAAGCCTGATTTAACATCCCAGAGTTGTAAACAATCCCAATATGAAGATTCCCGACACAATACATTTTTGCAGTTCACTCGACTCATTTTATATGAAGGCTGTATGAACTTCCAAATAAATATCTTGCGTTCTTCTTATTTATGGTAAATGGTAATGCTACTAAATTTGCTTCCGACAGATTCTGACCACAAAGTATTAATGCTGTGAGTAACAGGTTTAAACATTGTTGCCTTAAAAGCGTTGTGGTCATTCATTAGGTTTATATTCGAATTTAACTATTAGTCTATGATGTCAATGTATTTTTTCTGCGACGACATCAACTGTGCGACAATTCATTTAGTATATATCGTCTGTTTATCACACAGCTAAAATAGATACCGTTACCGTTGGTACGTATGTTACTCGATACAATTTGCTGATGTCAACTCGAGAACTTTCGGAAATAAAGCCTTCAAATAGGTATTTCTTTGATACATTTTAAAATACTCCCATTGCATTGTGAATTGAAAAAATATATTAAGAACGTTTTAAATAGCATTAAACCCGGCAATTCTAGCACAACGCGACTCAAATTGCTCGGTTCTTTTTGAAGCGAGCTGTCAATTTAACTATGGCATTAGGCTGTGCGAACGCAAGAGTACATAAATTAAAAATTAAATTAATAATTGATGATTCATATCAAACAGCAGCGAATTTCGCGCAGCTTCCTTAGAGAAATGCATGGCTGGGCTCTGAATTTCGACAAGACGAATTTTTTATGACCATTCAGATGTTTCAGTTTAAAATGTTAATTGCTTCTAAGTATAGCGATTAGTTTACGTGTTCATAAACGGTGTTGTTAAACGACAATTATAGTAATTTAGCTTAGTGCCTTCGGTCTTGAACTAAATTACTAATTAAGGCAATTGCTGCCCTAGAATTAATTGTAAGCCTAAATTTATAACAGAGATATAATAATAGAGGAGAATGGAAATACTTAAATGTTAATTCTACTGACATAGCAAGCCTGACTTCTAACCTAGCTATAATTTGGAATTACTCCTGACTACATTAGAATGGAAATGACTAAAAACATATTGCAAATAATTTGTCGTCTATGTAAGGTTTTATTTCCCATTCTATTTATTTTCTTATTGTACAGAAGATAAGCTTTATTTTGCATGGAATAGTACCAATGCATGAGAAAATACATTACGTTTACTTTCAAGAGTGTTATTTCTAGTAATTCAATTTGGTTTTTATTGGGACATGAAACATTTGTATGATCTGCTAGAATAAGACCTTGACAGATTAGGTCTTAAGGCTGTTATAGCCATGAAAAACCTTTGAGCCTTTTGTAGAAAAAAAGAAAAAGTCATTTTATTTGATTACAAATATAACACGAATAAACAGCATTATCCACTATGATAAATATCATTGTGATGATTCGTTTGAGTAATAAATTATACATAAATAATTAAAAACAACGTATTACTCGTATTAGGAAAGGATATGCTAAGTCAAGATTATAGAAGATCACTATCCGTGAGAAGAAAACAACCTTCGCCTTTGAAGGGGCTAACATGTCTAGTTTGAGAACCAATCGTTGGAGGCTTGAATTTGAGCTTAATTTTTTTAACTTTCGAACATAATACAACAAGTGACCTTTTAGGATTTTAAGTAAAAGAAATATAAACAACTAAACTTTAACGGTATAACGACAATTTACTTAAAAACTTGTCGGATGTTTTATTGCATAAGCGATGTTGTCAGCGCTCGAGTGCTTAATTATTTAATGGAGCCAGGCCCTATCTTCGCCCTGTTTAATGGTGAAACGTCTAACGGTCCCACTGGAGAACACATTCGGTGATTGATTCACTTCCCTTCTCAGTCAATATACGTTTTATGATTTTGTCGTCATTCGGCTCTGATGCGCCATGTCCACTCAGTAAATATTGCGGGCGCCACATTGTGTTTATTCTACAGTAGTTTTATAGTTTCTTATAAATTGTTCAATTAAATTTACTTTTGCAATTACTTTATTTTGCGGTAATTACTTATATGTACCTACTATTGGACATGAATATAATGATAATGTGGTCTTGTTAGTAGAACCCCATTCCGCGAACGAAATATTCCTATCTCCTTAGTCATGTTTTTGACACTTGAAACTTACATAAATTGTATTCGGTTAATTTAATTTAAGCCACGAGCAACAGTCTTGAAGAGATTCGGTGTAGGTATTCTCCTGGCGAGTTTGTAGTTGGCTTAAGCTTTGAATGACATTGTGTAGTTTGTAACTTCAGAATAGGTTGCTAATTAGAAGGGCTGACGTTGAATGAGTTGTAAGAAAGCCTCCAAAAAGTTAAATATTGATTTATATTTACGAAAAGTGTTTATTGGTGGTGAAGCAGCGGAGGTGCGTGCGATGGCCGCCCCACCCTGTTCTGCTTTCTACTCGCGCGATTTCACTGACGACGTCCACCGTCGTCGGCCCTGGCCGCTTATAGTACTTCCACATGCAATTTCTTACAAATGTCTGTTATTTTATCACCTGTTACGAATGGTACTTACTACATACGTTACAGTTTTTACGCAATATCACACTTTTGGTGTCTACGAGAGCATGTAATATTTCTCATTTGCGTGAAGTTCTCACACATTACGATTAAAATAATATCGTTTCGTTTGTTTTTGACGTGTTTAGTTAATTTATGTTTCCATATTTTTGTTTAATTTTTTATTTATTTATATCACAAGATAAAAGTCCTTTTACAAAAGTCATATAATAAATAGAAAATGAGAAAGCAATTGATAAGGGCCTCAAGACTCACAAATATATTATTTATATTACAAAGTTAATAAAAATGTATGGTCCGTCTGATGGTGAGCGGTCACCGTAGCCATACATTTTCACATATACCAATACCATACTATGTCACTGTAAGCTACATTCCAAGTTGTAAGTTCGCTATATTTCGCTCTTTCTCTAGCCGGTAACCAGTAGTATAAATGCGCTAGATAACGCAATAAATATTGCGGCCCTTACAATAAGATTCTTTGAATGTTTTTGCCAATGCCAGCCCGCTTGGTTCAGAACTCGTTGGGACTTTCTTTGGCATGACTCACATTCTGACTCAGTGCTCGAATATAACCTTAACTAAGTTAACCCTAGCATACTTTACTCAAAGCCTGGCAAGACCTCATCATGATCAGATACATAATTACGTTATAGCTATAAAAAATACTGTGGGGGATAATATTTTCCTTGAAGATTGAATATCTAAGCTCTAGTAGCCTGAAGGTCTCAAAACAGGTTGCGCTCCAGTGAGTCATAGTCATTCCTATGATCCGAGGCTTGCGATCAAATAGCTCTTTTGTAACTTCGCATAGCGTGCACGATCGGAAGAACACTTACACTAAACACCTTACAATTTGTTGGAAATCTCCGGTTTGTATGCACTACGATTTGTTAGAAAGCTTCAGATTGAGTCAGTTTGCTGAAAATGTAAGGAATAGATGCACAGCTCAAAACACACATTAATTTTATTTGTTATGCATAAATAAAAATTGTAAGTTTGTCTTCTATGCGCTCCTTGTAGTATATCCGATTATGATAAAATTTTGGAAGGCTTCTGGCATAATAGAAAAAAATGTTCTCAAGTAATTTGATGAAAGACTAGGGAATAAAAAAAGGCAAAGGAAAGCAAGCCGGCTCGACCTAGTTGTTAGAAGTAGGTATAATCTGCTATGTATCTATGACCTGCCTGAGAGTACGTGACTTTATTCGACTGCGTATTACGGTCAGAAACTAACATTTTATGCACTTGTGTTTATATTCAATATTTTAAAACACAATAAAATGGCATGTATAAATAAAACTATGAGGCATGTAAATATTTGAACTACTTTGAGTATTAGCTAACATTAATAATGTGAAACATTAAGCGGGTGACTTTTTCTGTTCCAAACTATTTGGGGTCGGCGTTATGTGTATGCTCCTTCCATATGCGACGGCCGACGAGGGTAGCCGAGAAAGTTAATGAATAGGAATTACAAACATAATATTTCTGAGCTCGGGCTATTAGAGTAGATTATTATTAGACTAGATTTATCATATTGGGCAATAATTTACGACAAAAGTAAAATACAAAGAAATGTTAAAAACCAAATAAAAATATATCACTATTAACTTTGAATTAATATAATGTTTAAAAGAATTCTATTCAAAAGATTTTGCTGTCTCCAAGTTCGCCGATAGTTCCCAAATAACGAAAAAAAAAAATTTAAGTAAGCAATATGCAGGTATAATTGTACAGTTTGCGTTGGTGAATGAATTACACGTACGCGCCGGAAGTTCACTTGTTCCGATTGTGCTCGTATTGTGTTCATGCCACGTCCGCTCTATTGTATCAACTGATCTGTTAGTAATTGCTCTAAAGCCAAATGTTTGTGAAATTTTATACATATAACCATTTTATTACAGAATTTGAGAAGCTAGAATAAAGTTGGTCAATGCTTGAGCAAAAACTTAATGAGCATCGTGTGTGTAGTGCGACAGCAATGTAGGGAGGTACAGGTTTAAGGCTTATGAGCTGTTGGATTCTTAGCTGTTTTAGAAAAACACTTCAAAGAACCACATGTTTTTGTGCATACAGCGGTATCTTCAAAGTAAATCAAACATTTTAAACACACAAAATGAAGGACGACCGACGCACGTGTCCGCAAACATTTTTGGGCTCTGTTAATACAAAACTGAAGTCTTAATTTTTTGTTTGTTTGGCCGAAGGTAATGCTTTAATCTATTGAGTGTCCTTAGTTATGAATCGATCCGCGTGAAATAATACAACGAGCCTGGATATTTTTGGGGAGGACATATTTTTTGACCAGTAAACGAAGCGTAGGCGGCTGATACGTCAATGACCTGCAAAACTTGCAGATCCACATTCAGCAGTTAAAATAAAATGTTCCGTTTTAAATTAACGTTTCCATCAATCTATCTTTCAGCTGGAGGCTAGTTTTAGTTAAAATGATAAATAAGATAAATAAAAATCTACCCAGTCGTGCATTGAGTCGTGTGAAAGAATTTATTTTGTAGTTATCAAATTCTCATAAAGCGTTTCGCAGGAGATACTGGTATCCTAGCGCCCTATAATTCCAGCAGAATAGTTTTATCGTCGGAAGGCTTGTCATTTTCAACTAGTTCCGTGACCTCGCTCACGCATACCCGCGCCTGCACCTAACTGTACTTTCCCGTTGATTTAATGTCGACTTTGGACAGAACCTGATCTTAGGCAAGTGTACATTATAGCGTTGAGATGGTGATCGGCTGTTGCAATTTAATTATATTTTGTGTATGCGAAGTGAAGCAGTCGTTGCGTAGATTCCAACGAAGCTGCCGAAGCCGTAGCCTCTGGGCTCGCGTGCCACACATTCCACCCGAGCGCCGCCGAGGCGCGCCGAACTGGCCCGACCGCGGTCTGATCGGCACTCAGCTACTCGGCTGGTCCGCGGCCGACTTCACACTAGAGTATGCGCGAGCGCGGTGAGAACGTCTCGTATGTCTGCACACGCTATCTGTCAACAAACTTCTCCGTCAAAAATAACTGGCGGCTAAACTTTCGAGTGATCCTTTCCAATATTGACTGATTTATTGTGAAGTGTGAGATCTCTGCGGAGAACTCTGATCATCAACTAAGTATTGACTGTGTGAAGGAACCGTGTTATTTTTTGTTTTGGATCGCGTGCGACGCTCTCAGTGAGCTGGAAGCGCGGACGTGTGTGAGTGACTGTTCCGTCTACCTACATGGAAAGTAGCCCTTGATGAACCTAGTGCACCAAACTTACTTTTTCAACGGATTTTGTGATGTTCAAAGATACACGGTAAACGATATCTTCATTGTGATTTTCTTATTTTGGGCAAGCAGCGTTGATGACTATTTATGGCCTCAATAGTCCACGTCTTAAATGTTCCGTTAGTTGATGTTTGTTTTCTATTAAATTTCATCAATCAAAATCAAGATTATAAGCATATAACTGACAACTAAAAGAGATGCGATCTCAGCAACCGTTTTATTAATCTGTGCGGGTGGGGTGGGTACTTACAATATTAGCTCAGCCTATTGAGTACTATGTAGTGTGTACCCACCTGTGCGATATTTATTAACCATAACAAGCGCTATCTTTCTATAGTTATGTTGAGTTAAATAATCAAAAAGTACATAATTTTTAATAGGCTGAGAGTTGATAATATACTATGTGTATCTCAAAACAAAACGTTATTTTTATTAATGTTTTCTCAAATTATACATTTTACAAACAAATATCAAGAAGACAAAGAAGAAAGAACGCAATTTTACTCATGAAGGCACACCTCTCTCGGCAACATGAAAAAATGCAGAAGCTGTGAGGCATCCCTGTTACAATGGGCGCAGTTGAGAGATTAAATTATTCCTAGAACAATAACGTCATCAGGAGTGGCAATTTAGTCAGCCACATCAGACAGGTTTTCGCGCCAACCATTCCAATAAAAAAAGTTCTCCAACGGAAATATTCAAGTCCATCGCACAGGTACATACTTGAGCTTGAAACCGGTACTAACATAAAGGTAAAAGGTTATTTTGCAAATACCAATATTTCGACACTGAATCAAATCCAATGCAGCCATAAGTTTTGGCAACATGTGCCTGGATCGCAAAACGAGATGCTTTAAGTTAAATATTTTCGAAAAAAGATAATATCTTCCATATAAACACTAAGAATCCTGTATTGACGATGATAGATCAGCGGTAGGAATATAGCTTGCTAGCTATAATTTCATATTAGCGAACATGGTTTGCTTGACTTCCACCAGTGGCACCTCTGATTTGTATCCCCAGTAGGCATCCGCTATGTCTTGTCGGGCAGGGCTTGTTTAGTGACTTGAGTTCCTTTTCTATTCCTGGATTGGGCCACCTGATATAGAACTGATTCGACACTGGAAGATAAACATAACAATACTCCCAGTATTTACAAGTTATTTATTTCAATTAAAAACTAAACCTAAAACTAAAAACCTTAAAGATATCAAATTAAATATAAAAAATATATTATTAAAAGGAGTCCCTTTAAGCAAGGTTCCGAAGATACTGCCAGCGTTCCCCCTCTGAATAGCAAGACTAATTCTTTGTCCGAGGTACCAGCTCTTCGGTCTCCTGTGTTGTCGACTAACCTTTTTGTAATTTCCTTAAAAAGCCTTATAGCGCTAGGATCCCACGGACCAAATGTCTCGACACCGAATGGTACAAAATCATATTCGGAGCCTAGACCCCTGTATTTGCACGCTTTAGCTTTTTCAGCCGCTTCACAACCACACCAGCTCTGTTGTTGATTCCATGCTAGCTAGGCTAGCGTGTCCCAGTATTGTTTATGACTTCTTGTTACCATAAGTTCTGGTACCTAGTCATTCACCTTTTGGTTTTTATATCTTGAATTTAAAGCTCTTAGAAGTGACTCACCTGTCTGACACATTCTTTAAAAATCCATTCTTTTCGACGTTTATACATGAGTGATCGAGGTAGAGATTTACTACAAGGTACCTACCTCTATGTAAATGTATGAAATCTGTGATTGGGTTGAATATAGGTTTGCTGCTTATATCTATTGCTAGCTAGTAAATAGGTTTAGATGAAGTAGGGCTTCATTTCATAGCTGCACGTGTAAGATGTAGGTGCAAAAGCCGCGTCGTTATGCTACCCATGCGTGATAATTGCCCTATTGTCAGGTCAAATATGATCTCTCCTAGTTAAACTATTTCAAGAATATATAACCTGTTTTGCATTAATAGCTTTTAGTGAGGCAATATTTTATTAATTTAGGAATGAATAAGTATTATGTGATAACAGCAATTCCTGCATTCTTTACATTCATGTTGCTAGTTCAATGACTTATAAAGGAATTCGGTTAAAATGTTTGAATATAATTTAGTTTATCTACTTAGATTAAATGGAGAATGGTCAACAAAACTGATAAAGATTACCTGCACTCTAATTGAGAAAAAAAATAGTTGTTATACAAGTTATTTGAATACAATCGTCCAATTAAAATCACATCATTGTATTATGAAACATAATAGATTTGCGAGCTATTTCTTGCCTTGTAACTTTCTCTGTCCATTAGTATCATTTTGTCATCAACGTGTGAAGGACAAACTCCGGAGATATCACATTCAGCTGAAACAATTCAGTCGTCGCAAGCTAGTCACAATTGCCTGTATTCAAATTAATTAGAACGCCACACTTTTGCACCATTGATCTCTGTCAAGTCAATATTGGCTTTATTAGGTCTTTCAATGACACTCGGTGTGGTTTCTCTAATCAACGCAGGCTATTCAACTGACTTGTTAGGATGTTTACTTTATAGGCAAATACGGATTAATATTGAACGTTAGTTAATACATTATTAAGTCGGCTGGTTAGTGGAATCGTTTATTCCAAGTGTAATAATGTGATTCCATATATTTTTATTGTGGAACATTATGAATATTAGTTGCAGGCAATATTATAAATGTCGATAAAGGTGTAAATATCCTTAATATTTATGTACGTTAACCATTTGGTTCTCGATACAGTTGTGAAACTATTGTGAAAGACGATAGAAGTATTTTGTATTAAAGTCTAGTAACCGTAAAGAAGATATAAAGTTTATCAGAAACAGAAAACTTGCTATTGGTCGATTTTCCGTATAAAAAGTCCTGATGACTGTCGCTTAAATCTCCACCCGCCCAACCAACGGCCTACTCTAACAATATTTGGGATAAGGTCGAAGCGATGATGTTGTGAAAGATGCGGTATTATTACGTGACACATTTACAGTAAGTACAACTGCCCAAACCTTGTTATTACTATTAAATAACGTACGTCGCTTGAACGGGGACGACCGTAATGGGTAAACACTTAACGCATCATTGTCGCGTCATTGCTTTTATGGGTCTTGAGAACTAAGGCTCTGTTCTACTACTACTAAAAGGCTCTGTCAACAATTCATAAATGTTATTCAAGGAAAATTTTAGTTTCATCTAACCCTAGGTAAAGATAGAAGTTATTGATGTTTGCACACATAATTCTTTTCATCAACAATTTAAGGAGTTCTAGTTTTACTTTACAGTCGTACCCAGTAAGTCAATCTATAAGTCTCATAAAATATTAAGAGTAATGAATATTAATCAACAATAATTACGTAGTAAATGTTGAAAAATTGCCCAAATTGGGAACATAAATATACGTAACGTAAGTGGGCGGAGTTAATGATGCAAGATAAGATATAATTGGACTCACTAATTATCAAATTTCGTCGCTACTTATCAGAGAATAAATATTGTTAGTCTGATTTTATCAGCTACGACACACGGTAATTTCATAACCAGCTTGCCCTACTCATAGAGTGGGTGCTAAATACGGGCCTAAATAAAACACCATACAGATAAAGTCGTAAAGTTATCGACGGTACAGTAAAAGTCTTGTGGGCATTGTTAAAAGTATTTTGGTTACTTAAAACGGATTAACAACTCATGTTAAATATGTGTGCATTAGAATGCAGTTAGAAGCGGACGGAAAGAATTTTTATTGCCGTCTAAAAGAGAACATAAAATTTTATTTTTCTTTGGGAGAACGACAAGTTAATTAACGAGCTTTGGGTATAAATATACAAAGAACACATGAAAAAAAAAAGCTCAATCGCTCAAATTAGTTTAGGTAGGTGCATCAATACAAATAAAGTCCTAATATAGTGTCGACTTCACCGTTGAATTTTAATTTTCTTACTAAAAAGATATTATATAACTATTGTTGCAATGATGTTAACCTTTTAATTCACTATAGGCTACATCTGAGCTAGAGATAGGTATTACGTATTAACAATAAGTAGCTCTTGCTTTATGGTAAATTCTTCACAAAGGGGCATGTTTCTCTTTACGCCATTCATACGAATGCAAAGCGATACTATCTAAGCTCCTCTTGTACCATTTACAAATGGCATTTGCAATGAGAGTCTGAATAAGATCACTATCGCACAAGCATGCCCGAGGTCATAGGTTCTTAATGCGTGAATAAATCCGGGAGTAACGTTAGTAGCCTTCACAACTTTCATGGTTTAATCGTCTTCTAGCAAACTTTTGTTAATGTCCTCGTTGACCTCATACACAGTCTCATGAACTATGTCAAGTTCACCTCGAATCACTACCATTTTATCATTTTCTACTATATAAAATAAATAATCAAGAAATGATTGCTTATAAATCGCACCTATTATTAAAGTTATAATTGCTTCTGCAGGCTTTCACCATAATTAATAATAAATAACCAAGGTCACTTTTACAGACCTCAAAACCGAGACGTTTCTTTTTCATCTACGCATACGCATATATCACAGTCGAATTATAACCTAAAGAATTAACTACGGTCATATATTTCCATACTAAGTACGAGGAAAATTGGTTCATATGAACTCGGGTTAGTTGCAAATGAACCATCGTAAAACATAAACGAATTTGTTCATAGCTTAGGGTCGCATAACAGATGTTGTTTGGACGTTTATGATTGATCACGGACGTGAAGAGAAATAATCAGAGTGCATTTGAGGCGGCGAGGCTCTTAGAGCGGGCAACAGTTATGAGCATTTAAATAATTCTGTCACGGTGCAGCTAATGTGTACGAGTAGCCTCCATCTAACGGGCCTTCGCCCTTTAAATATCTCAATGAGCATAAAGTGAACTCAAGATGCGGGCTGTGGGTATAACTGAAACTCTCCAAACTCAATCACATCTTGGCAGGTGTTTGGACGTTCTAAACACTACCAAAGCCAATGAGTTCTAGGTAAACTAGGTCTAGCTAGACTATTTGAAAAAACATAAATTTTATTGATCGTGAATAAAAATGTACATAACGATTTTCAATCTATCGAAATAGCGTAAATGGAAATATGTATATGCAAGAAGGTTGTACGTAGGCCGATCAAAATGTTGTGAGAATGACAATATTAGACAGAAATTAGCAGTAGTGAGTTTTTTTTAAGGTTTTCTTAGAAACATCTAAGCTATAATACGTATTAATTATTTCCTAAAATTACCCTCAATAAGTATATCATTCTCATTACTTTTTAATAATAATAATAATATATAATATGTACCTAACCTAGGAATAAATTCTTAACTATAAAATTTTTGAACGCCCCTCGTATAAAATTACTTTATGCTAATGAATACTTTATCTACCTTTATTTTTATTACCTACATTAATTTTATAAATATCTTGATTCACCACCTTTTCTTTCGGATATATTGTTAATTAAATTAAGGGTACAAATTTTTCGCGTCACAAAAACATTTTTTAGATTTAGATAGCCTTAGGAAACTTGACAATTTCACATGTTTAAATAACTGCTTGATTCAATTATAAATAAAAATATTTTCTTACAAAGCTATAGCATTGAGGTAGTGTATGTTTCATAAGTATGAAATAAATCTGGACATATTACGAGCTCGATTCAAAACAAAAGATAGCGGCATCGTGGCAGGACACCAAGGCGGCGGCCGGCGGCGCGGCGGTCGGCGCGTCGTGGTGGGCTGGAGCGTGACGTCTGCCACCAGATAGCCCATCTTACGACCGACCTACTTACACCTCATGGTCACCGTTTGACCTTCTCAACTTATATCCACCTGCACCTGAAACTACTATCATTGTTGATAGACTTATGCCTAGGTCGGCGCCACAGGTGTTCTGGTAAAACTTAATAAAAAAACACACGTGACACATTGACGTGCAAACATATAAAATGTGACGTGATTCAGAATGAATTTTGAATGCTGCATCGATCATACGAACAGCAGATTTGTATCGACGGGTAGACTAGATTGTTTTTATTATTGTATCCAACCTGGTGCATTGTGTTGGAAGCGAATGAATTATGCTGATGACTGATCGTAGCAGAAAAATAATGATATATATCTTAATATTCTTGTTTGTTTATTTATTGAGAAGAGTTTGCCTAGAATAATAAGAGATGCCGTAGTGTGTGTGGTGTATAGGAGATAATAAGGTTGGTTTGTTAATCCGATACACTATCAGGTATGAATTAGTCGGTCGGTACTTGTAGGTACGGGGTAGCGGGAGGCGGCTGTGCGACAGATTTGTAGATAGGGCGCCAATCAGAGCGTGTGCGCACACCGTATCACGGGCTTTCTGATACACAACACAACACACTTTCTAATCTACGCCTTTGTCACTGCGCTCGGCTATTGGCTAACTTGTCGTTATACCAGACTTTCGCCAATTGTTTTCACGCTACATTAGATTTCTTCATGGTTTTCTTGTCTATAAAAAAAATATATGTTCTGTGGAACGGTTGCATCATACTGACGCGCTGGTTGCGCCCACTCGGCTGTCATGCTCAAGAACCATTTACAGTCATCGACATCACTTGTCCGAAAGGCAGCGATGTTCACTTTGTTGGTTGCACGAGTTGACGTTAGACTAAACTGCGGTTACACAGACCGCTGCACAGATATTATATTGCTAGTTTATCCGGAGTTGCTCCCAGCGATAAACCCGAGATGAGGTATCACTGAGCCGCCACTGGCTGTGAAATAGGAGAGTAGACAGGCAAGAAGCTTAGCCGCAATGAGTCTTTGATAAGGTGACGTGTATTTAGAAGTACAGGGGATGTGACGGTGCTCGAAGTGGGGGGATAGAGCTGAGGGGGGATACAGGACCGGTCTCGCGTACCGGTTTGCGTCGACGTCGCCGACTTAGGACTAACCGTTTTATTAGTTAAGCTATGCTCCACAAACGATGGCTACCGACCGGAGCTAACAGCCCTTGAGCGCCGCGCCCACAACACAACACTTGTAAAGGACAACTGCATTCATTACGCTTCATACATTATTATTGGGAAAGGATTCGAATCTCTGCATGCACTTAGGTACTTACTTCCTTTATAATACATACTCCTGCATTATCCTTAAGGTCGCTGAATGAAAACTTATTTCTTACAATATACAGGTTACGAACAATGTGGCCTAGTTCCTTCTGGTCTTGTAGTTCTAGCGCAAGACACATTCACAATCTGAAAAGAAGTAAACAATCGTCATTCTTGACACAGGTGTAAAAGTGAAAATGTAACCATATTTCGTTTATGAATGCCGTAGTCACGTAAGTTTATTTATGCAATTGTTTTGTCACACACAACTATTGAAACCCTTTAATGGCACACTCACCGGTAATCTCATATACCTACATAGCCGTTCTGCGGTAATGGAGTTAACCTAAAAAAAGCAGACGTTTCATTTTACGTGCACACAAGAGATATACTACGTATTATACATAAAACAGTATATTAGAATTTTATGTATTAGTATTTTTTAATTATATATCAAAATTGAATTTATCGGTGCAGCAAGCTGCAATCGAAACTTTTTAAATACTTTCAATCAAATGAACGCAACCAGATGTATATATATATATGTATAGATCAAAGTTAGTGGCAGTCTAGAAAAATGTAACAATTAGTTGGCCAGTAAACTTGTGCTATATTCAGCCTGAGCGTCGTCAATCCGTTGATGTTGTTAGTAATACGAAACGCAAATTCAAAATCACGTGAGGCTTTAAAAAATGAATTTGTGAACATGTAATAGGAATTTTCGTGAATTGTTTCTATTTTCGATTCGAGTTATTGGCCTTGTGTGCTTCTATTTCGATGAGCGGATGGCACGATGCCATGCCACGGCAGTGTTTGGCGACGCGACGTGGACACGGCACACTTTCAATGATTACGACCCAGCCGTCCCGTCTCATGAGATTGGACCCAGCCTCACTTAATTACAATATTAACTCGGTAACTGTGTTAACGAACTTAATAATATTATACACAAACCGTGTGAAATTGAACACTTGCGATTCTTTCCACATCTATTGTTTTCACTTATTTCATTAACGAAACCAAAAAATATGTTTAGGTCCGCGAGCGTGCTATGGAAATTGGTCGCCTTTTGCCATTTCCGTTGGTCACGGTAAAACACACTGTGTGAATGAATCCCAAACAAAGCTATTTCGAGAGTCACTATCGGTTTAGTGACAATACACGCAGGTCGGTCAACGATCTAATTTAGTTTCACAACACCCCGCGCTGTCAGTTGCTGTGATCGCATGTATATACAATCTGCAATCAGTGAGAGGCCATGAAGAGTCGTTACGCTGCGACTAAAATATTTTCGTCACAGAGCATAATCTTTTATTGTAGGCTTCGACGACACGGAGTATAGCGAACACCTTCTCGATATGGGTACATGTGAGAGGGGCGTGAGCGTGGCTCACAACTGGTCCTCGGACTACCAGAGCAGGTAGCGAGAAGCGCAATGTTCGAATCACTGGTGTCCCGGTTGACGTCACCGCCGGTGTCGCGGCGGCGACACACGGTACACGCGTCCCGCGAGGTGTGCAGCGAACCAGAGGAGGATGCCGCGCCTGCGCAGCGCCGCTCTCGGACCGCCAAGCAGTTGCTGGATAAGAGGCGCAAGGCTCGTCTTTCCTGCGCAGACCTCACCGCTGCTACGAATGCCGAACCAGAGCGCACGTCGCGCATGGATGCGATAAAAGCTTTCTTGCCACTGCGACAGTCCAAATCTCTCGGTCGTCTTGACGGCCTGAAAGAGGTGAGTGTTGATCATAATATGTTCAATATATCCCATTACTCAAAGTCATTTAAAGACTATTTCAGGTTATGTACATACCTAGATTAAACATTGTCAAGGTTGTCATTGAAGCCGTCAAAAGCATATTTGTCTTATAAAAATAATGTGGTAAAACATAATTTGTATGGTGAACTGGTAAAATTTTTTTGCAAAGCTGTTGTTGAAACTTGTTGGTATTCAATAAATTTCTTGTTGAAACTAATTACCTTGAACAACGAAAACATTTGACGACTAGAAGCATGGGACAGTAATCAGTTAAGACGACTTGCGACACTAGAGAACGCCACGAGCTGTGGTGGCCTTCGCGTCGTCGGTCGCTCCCATGCGCGCGCGCCGCCGCCGGCCTCGCGCACCTGTTGCGACCCCCCTCCCTCCACCTGACATACCGCGTTCAACTCACAACCTCCGGCCTTACTTGCACAACCGATAACACCAAACGATATGACTCGACCACTTTGTATGTTACCTGCAGCCAAGGGACTACGCCAACTCATTAAACGCGCCCATAAAACGTCCATCATGTTGCGAAATAAGGGTCGGCTAAGGGCGTTCCTAAGCTCCTATGAACTATGACATCACTCCGAGTTGAACAAAACAATACAAGGGATCAAGTAATGATGGCATGATTCGACGATTTTATAATGCAATGCAATGCAACACGGGCAACTTCAACAATCCAGGCTTTTAGAACGGGTACAGCATAAGTAAGCATACTCTTAGATTATACCGCTAGTGCTGATATGTAAAACAACTATCAAATGCTTAGATACTTATTGAAAATAGGTGAAATATAAAGAACTATCCATTGTCATTATTATTATTCTTTACTGACCAGCCCTCACACTAGTGATTGACGGTTTTGTTTTTCAATGTTTTATGCTAATACTGTTCGTGATTTAATATGTAATTAAATCTGCTGGCGCTACTTGTTATTTAAAAACCCAGCAATAGATAGCTTTGTAACTCAATATTCCGCACAAGGTTACTGCGTTGATGAATTAGACGCAACCTAGAAAATATTTAATAGATTCTAAATGTGTGGCATGCCGAAGGTTTAATAATTAGATACACTACATTACATTCCTAATTATATTGTCAATCAATGTTGAGAGCTGTCAGGACTGAGTACGACGATTTTTCGAGGACACGACAAGTGTGCGAGTAAAGTTCAAATCGAGATCAGGCACCGTTACGACACACGCGCCGCAAGACCATCCGATAATCGCAGATAGTGCAAGAATGCAAGACACGCAGGTAGCGGCAGGTACCTATGCTCCACGTTTACAGCCACTTCTGTGTTCGCAGCCTTGGAAGTGGCTTACGCACACACCTGCACGCACAGGCTTCGTTGCTACGCGCACTAGGGGTGTGTGCACGCTGTTTGCCTATGAGATTTACAGACAAATACCATGCCCCGGCGTGCGCATCTGTTCGTCCCTTTGTGAGGGCATCTCTATCACGTTAACGCCTTTTGTCTGTTGCTCCGGACGTAGCGCAATGCAATACATATAATGTCTTTAAATAGCTCCTATTAAATTTTGCCCGTATACCTGGATGGATGGAGCTATAATTATCGTACACGCACACGCATAGGAAAAGCCTCGCTAGATGAGTTGATTTCTGTTGGTGTGCCGTGGTCTGTGATGGCTCGTAGCATTAGCGTTAACTAGTCTCTATTGGGATTATAATAATGGATTACAATTAATTTTCTTCTTTTTGTTACTATTTATGCTATATGTGACAGGCTTTTAGTTTATGAACATTTAGTTCTCACCTAAGAATACCGTTAGTAGGTGATTTATTGTTAATCACAGATTTCCATATTTTAATATTCAAATAACACGATTGACATCAATGCCTTAAGAATGGGTTCAGTTTCAAGCGGAAAATGCAAAAAAATAAACTTTCTACAATAAGTTCCAAGTGGACATTATTTTGTCCTCAAACAAAGAGTGACCGTCAGTAGCGTGTACAATTTCAATACTACCTAAAACTGACTAGGCAATTTGATCACCTAGTACAATTCAATTTCTGCTATTACTAGCAGTAATAAGAAGCGTGTAAATAATATTCCGAATAAAAAAATTAAATACTAAGTACATACATACATCATAGATTGTAATTCGAACTGTAATAAAATAATGTCATCCTAGCTGTTAGTTATTTTTGCTTAGTTAACAAAAAACAAAGCTTGAATACCATTTTTTGTTTGGGTGATGTCAGATTCCTGAGCGACTCGTATTTTCCTGAGTTGGCTGTAACGGTGGCTGGGCGTCACAAAGACTCACTGAGCGAGATCAATTAACCGATTGTACGACGATAGGCACATTCATTACAGGAAGCCCTCGGGTATTACCGGCTCATGATCGTTACACGTTACAATTACAATACAACTTACTTGCCATTAACTAAATTTACAATGAAGGAGGCTTGATAGTGTTGACCCTACTTCCCCAAAAGGATGGTAACGTTTTTCTGGTTTTTATATGTGTATCTAGTTTTTGGCACATTATGTAGCTCAAACGGGTTGATGATTTTAACATATAAAGTGTTGTTAGATTCCTATTAACTGTGGGAGAGACTTAGGTTTTTAATATGGCGGCTGTCCTGTTATAGCGCAGTATTGTTATTCCCATTATTTATTTCAAATCTTAGCCTAGGTGTTTTTTTACAATATTTCTAAAACAAACACCAGTATTGTCTGGATAGGTTTTTTACCACGAGTCGTAAGAGAAACATGAAGGGCGTTCTAAATAAGTTCATAATTACACAGTTAGGATACAGATTTTATAATGAAATGTGCTACAACAGGATGGAGGAATGAATTTGAAAGCGAAGTAAACACACATGTCCGCTTTTTCGTAAAAAATAAAATAACATTAACCATTGTCTCCAATGTAAATCCTGATCAGTGCACATAATGTCATTCGGTACTATTTCGTAGCGGTTAACGATGAACGCTTGCTTGTCTTTTAATAGAGCTAACCGATTACGAATTCTTCTCGCGAATTTTGAGATTTCAAACAAATCTGCATTTGAGAACAGCATTAATATGGAACCAGTTTGACTAAATTTACTATGTTCTACTTTTCAAGCCGGATATATTTATACATATGGCAGAGGTTACTTCAAAACAAATGTTGTTTTCTGACACATTACTATGATCGTGCAAACAAATTATTATTTGTTCCCTCTATCACGACCTATTCAAAACTTGTTCTATACACGAACATTGAGTCCGTAGTTTTGTTCCCAATCGAGACAAAAAAATCTCTGTACATGTGTGTCGAATGTCGATGTTGATTGTCGATAGATAATAATTAATAACTTGTACTGGCGTCCTACTTAAGTTGGTAACATTAGCCGTAATGGTCGTTACGTGGCCGTAAATGATCCAATACAGTTAGCACAGAATATTTTGAAAATTAAATCTCCAGCGCCTTCTGTTTATTTTTTTTCCTGCTGTACAATGGGCAGTTGAATTGAACTCCTACGCGCGATATACAATACGCTACGCCTTACGCCATGTAATAAATCCCAATTAACTGTGCTGCGTGCCTTAAACATTTCATATACTTATTCTTCTCATTTATATGAGAAGAATACCTACGTATATAAATAGTGAACATTATATTTTTCACTATTTATCGTCTTTATATTTACAAAAGTTTTTTTGTGTTTCATTGCTGATGATTTCATGTGGAAGAAGTTTTGTTAGGATCTATCCCATCATATTGTATTCTATAGTTAAGGTACAGTTAGGAGAATTTATGTATAAAAATATATTAGATAATGCTAGATCGCAGGTACCAGTATCATTTGTTAGGGCCAGATAAACCATCAGCCTTCGGAGAATTACCTCATCTGGCAGCGGTGTTTTGTTTTATTTACATGATGTTCATTTTCATCTGCTACATCGTTATATTGTTGTTTTGTTTCATAATGTTACGTGCCGATAATGTATGGCGGCATCGAACGTACAGTATTTATGTAATAACACAAAAGTTCTCAACCACTATTCTCAACATACTATATTCATACAACGCAGTTCAATTTTGGGACCGGGTATTTCGAACCGGTTATAATTAATTAAGCGTGCTGTGTAATAAAATTTTGTGAGCTTTCGATTTAATTTACAGCTGTGATACTGAGTTGATTGTAAGATTTTTAAACAATAAATCGCTTTTAATTATACTGTTTAAAAAAAACATTTATTTAACTGACTTACCAAGCTGTTCTCAGGATCGGGAAAATAAAAATAAACAAGAAGCTTGATTACTTTCATGAGGCTACATATTTCTTGGAACATATTGACAAGTTAGCGCACGTAGTGTAGTACGAACCTCCACGGCAGACGACCCGTCCTCCTTGGGCCGCTCCGCCGAGGAATTCGACTCCTCGCGGCTCCCCTCACTTGGCAACTTCGCCTGCCCCTCGCACGCGCGAATGTTGCAGACATATTTCGAAGCCAGATTTTTTATATTCATTAGCATAACCATAAAAATACTTAAAGTTTCAACGAATCTCTGTTACCGTTTCAAGATTGTAAGATTCCTATAAAATGACAAGACGTAACCCGCCTACCTATTTGTTTATATTATTCATGAATATAAATAGAGAATTAAGTGTAGAATAGTACCTATTGATATAATAGTGATGCGACGGTATACTAATTTTTGTTGGTATATTATATTATTATCTCTTGGAGCGTCTACATAATTGAAACAGGCAATTCATTGTGAGAAGAGATTTTTTTGTTTTGTCAGGTCCACGTTGTCCTTTTGGATTAATAACGGTTTTTGCAAGGCTACCACGAAGTTCGTTACGAGGTTATTCCACTCGACTCCCGTATTTCATCTCGGTGACTGCTAACAAGCAACCTGTGTTACGCGACTCATTCTGCGTTAGCCTTCCACCTTCTAATATAAACTTAGAAACCTACTTAAAGTTAATCTCTTCTCCTTATTTGACGTGACAAAGGTAAACGAAATAAACGTGAAGTATGCCTAATGAACTGGTGTAATTAACCATACGTTATCTATATGTATTTCATACTCTTGCTTATTACAAATTCACATTCATGTTAGATTATAAGATATATGTATAAATATGTAAAAATCATTCCTGCATGCATGTGTTTACTTGCAGTATTAACAGACCAGTATTATACGCATACTTTGTGCTTTATTTGGTTGTGGATATAGTATTTATTACTACGACGTATATACACCTACCTATATATATATATATACCTACCTACATATATTAAGGTGTTCCGTGTAATTGCTTGTTATTGCATGCAGTGGTAGATAGATACCTATAGTATTAACTTATATACCCATAACGTTCAACAATATAGCGTTGTCGTAACTGGCTTTTCAACTTTCTTTATAAAATCGCAATTGAATAAGTGATGTATGTCGGCATGAGAAAGAATCAATTGGCCACTCAATTGTAATTAAATAATAGCGATGTTGAAGTAATGGATGCAGAGATAATTGCGGGCTAGTGCATGGTTATTGGTGATGCAATCAGCAATCATAATGGACCTCAGTGTCGAAGCGTCTCGGCCGCAGCACAGGGCGCGGTTGCAACGCTAAAATACTGGATGAAATACAGATAGTGGATACCCACCAAAATAACAATACAATTTCAATATATTGGTTATGTATTTTATCCTTTAATGTATCCTACATTATTCCTTATTGGCATGTTAGTTAATGTTAGGGTACAACGAACTATGCGTAAGGAGGAACTTAGCTCTAGCACCGTATATCGTTTCGTATAGTTAAATTGATTCGGGGCATAATTGATAATGCGTAGATGTTATGGTTGGTGGGGCTATGTGTTCAGGATGGGTACCTATGTGGGGTGTCGCCGCCGACCGCCGCTGCTGTTGGTGCCGCGCCGGAGAACCAACTTACTCAATAATGCGCCGCTGACGCGAGCGCTGCGCACCCTTAACCAATTGGCAGAAAGAAAGCAACGACAAGTTTGGTTTGAAAATAAATGAATGTCTGCACGCTTACACCGTAATCTCTAATCTTTTTATGACACGTTTAATAGTTTCCACCGCAAGTTCAATCAAATGAGCTGAACCAGCAACGAAATCAAACGTCAAACTTTTTCACTTACATCACTTATAATGAATTGAACCACCATCGTCACCGCGAGTTCATTGGCAGGTTTCAATAACGGTGGTGCCGTCACATCATATAATTTTAAAAGTTAATTGCGTGGTAATAGCGCGCAGAAAAACTAAGCAGCAATTAGATTGTATCATTTGACATTTCATTTATGTACTCGGAGCAACGTTTCTGTGGACTGTAAAAGACTGGCACAGACGTACCTGTTCCATTTACATACGGCAGTATATTACTGGCTCTCAGTTTCTCTCGCGGCGTCTGACTCACACTGACCGTCGTCTTTCACGTCACATATATTATTAAAACGACTTTATTTTTATTAAATTGGCTGTTCCAAGAACTTCAAGACTTTCCTGTTTAGTTAAACTGAGTTGTGAGTTGTAAAGCTTTATTTCCATAACTGCATAACTTTTCCGTTACGAAACGGCTTCTGGGAAAAAGGCGTCGATTTTCATTCAGTTACATGTTGCATAAGTCTTCATCGTCTTGACAGCTTTTTGTTGACTACCAATTCCCTAAAATAAGAAATATTTATTCTAGGTACATGCTTATTGCCTAACATAGCAAAATAATATTATCACACAAAAATATCAGATAATCAGCTTAATTTATTTAAGATTTTCAGAATGCAAAAAATTTTAGAATTTCATAATCTATAAAATCATAAAGAATACAATATTTTGATTCACAGAATTAATTAAAGTTGTGCAACATCTATTGATACATAAATATCGTCTGGCAGATGAGATGCATAGTTAACTTATATTATTGACTCGTATATTTATAATATATAATAATCGGTCACTTGTATATTGAGTCATTCAATTATTACTAGAAATGGTCTGTTTGCGTTGACAAATGTGCGTCAATCACCTGTGCCGTACCGTACAAGTCACGTGTGGAGGTAACCCTGACGTGGGCGTGCCACGTGCGCCTCTTGCGACACGCTCGGAAGTGGACTGGGTACACCAATATCGATACACCCACTGCAGCTTCACCAGCCGCGCTCTTACCACCCTACACGTTGCGTCACACACGCGTAATATTTTACAAGCTACGGCTACGGTGTGCCATACTTTCTCTATATTGTTTGTTTTTTTCCTAAGTGGAACGGAAAGCGTAAATTTTAAGACCAAATAAAAGGAAACTGAACTAAATTTTGTACCTTTAAGTTAGCTTTATATTTTACAACTGCAAATATTTGATATTTTTGTACACTTTGAAAGTATCGCTTATCCATAAAATTATATTATTTGTTAATTACAGACCAGTATATTATAAAGTTGCACGATTTTCCATAAGCAAAATAGGTTATATTTAAATCAAAAATAACAGATATTTTGTAGCAGTCTATTCCCCGTTTGTAGAGCCTATCAATTGGTGATTGCGTGTAACGTTATTCTTGATCTGTGCAAGTGATGGGATTCCCACGAGGCGGCGTAAGTATTGTGCAGTTAGAGAAGTCAAATAAAATAACAACACTTTCAGACATTGATGATCTCTCACCGTCAATGCAACCTGTCTCGTTGCCGTTATGTAAGCATAGAATCTGTATTCGGCCATGTAAGCCCGACAGACAATATTTAAATTCGGGTTCAAGCGTAATTGATTGCTTGATGATATTGTTATTATCCTGCGATAATATTGAATATTGTTAATTACAATTATCAATTTACATTGCCTGTCTTACACAAGCATGGTAAATAAAAGCGTTGTGCACTTGCAAGAATAAATTAATAATTATAAATACGAGAAAAGTGATGAATGTCAGAACGACCACACTTTTCCTGATTTCCCGTAACTGTGCGAGTTTTTTAAACATTTGACTGGCTTACTTTCTAATTCAAGTACTTGGACCCTCAGCTGCAACTGTGTGCGTCTTGTTCGGATGTTTGTCGCCATATTAGTGGTTGCTGACAGCAATTACGCAGGGAAAGTGTTTTTAAAAAGTTTTATTGCATGTCGATCGACGCGAATGTATATACGTATTTACAACCATTACTTCAACACGAGAGGAATGACATCGATGTATTTATCTCTCAAACAACAATGCCTTTCGGATGTATGTTATTTAATATACATCTTCTTTATTGTAAGATAGTCAGGAATTCATTGAATAATCTTTCAAAATATAGTTATTACAACACAATTACCGTTACAGGTATTTGAACCAAGTTCGTAGCTAATCCTTATTCGCGTCTTTTTTACATAGAAGTTGATTTTATCCAGTTATCTTAGGAACAATTAATACTTTAACATACACATTAACATGTTTACTTCGCTTGTAACTGTAGGTTCATATTTGCTGTGACTTTTTTAAGTTTTGAACATAACAGTTTTAAAGAAAGGGAATAATATTTACAGGTTCTCTAAACTTTAATTACCATTTATGTTATATCTTCCCATAACTGTACGTTTCATGGATTATTATATAGTATCGTAGTATATTATCTACTCTGACATAGTATATTGTTTACACGTATCATGAAAAGGTAATATTGAAAACCTTAATTTATGAGTACGTTTTGATTATTGTGCTGGACACAGCCCTAAAAAGCGAATCTTGCTTAAAACAAAAGAAATATTTGGAAATTATATCGCGTGGGATACAATTTCCTACATATTTCAACTAACATATCTACTAACGCTTCATCAGTTTACCATTATATAAGAGCTTTATTTGATTACGTCGTTGTTGATTAAACTTACCAAAGGAGGGATTTATTATCTCTGCTGACTCCGTGGCTTGTTTCTTCCGCATAAATAAAATACATGGAGATTTATGACGATGTATTTGTGTCCAAGGTGTGTATGTGTAGCTGTAGCTGCTATTTCTTTTCTCAACGTATTCACTTGATTCCATAGAGTTCATTTAGTTTTAAAATTGGTTTTTCTATAACCAATCTTCATAAAATGGTCGTGGTTGATACATATGACGCTACTCGTCTGTATGCTTTGCCTTCTTTGAGGAGTATTTTTAGAGTTAGTTTCGTGGTGTAATCCTTACATCTGATTCGTAATTTCATCGTAGATCTACCCCGCGGTCAGTATATCAAAATTACATAGTAACAAGACAACAATTTTATTAGATATGTTGTTAATTGCATTAGTGCTTAAGTAGGTAGGTGCTGCGAATTTTGTTGTATTGAATTACGTGTAAGATTACGTGTTCTTTATACCAACAATTACAAAGCATCTGTGCGAGTTATGAATTTGCATGTTTACGACTCCTCTCAGTAGGTGGTCCGATGCGATTTGTCCAGTGAAATGGTGACCACATGACAGGTGGTTAACCGAACACCATTAAGCAAAGGAGGCCGGTTAGCCATTAATCTGATGCCGATTCTTATGCCGAACGTATTTTAGCATCGATTTATTCTGTTGGTGGACACTGAATTATCTTTCTTCTATCAGATGCTTGGAAATATTATAATAGGGTGGCGGGTTTTACGGGGTTTGTACATGCACTATTTTTTAATCAATGTTTAGCAGTTTCGCATTAACTATTTTGCAGACTTATAATATAAAAGTAAGTCCTTCTTCTTATTATGCCTCTACAAGAAGCTGGCCCTGCGCGAACCCATTACATGGGATCTTGCGATAACCGAAAAATTGTTCCGCGCTTGCTATGTCCGTCAACTTTCGGATATTGCGAAATCTTGACTTCAATTAATTTATTTCAATCGTTAATTTTTTAAAATGATTCGACTCTTTGGATTACTTTCGGATAGGTCGTAAGAGGCAGCGATTATACCGCGCTATGATAGGTCTATCAGGTTGCGGGCCGGGCGCGTTGCGTAAGCTAGTACAGCTCTTCCGCTGTGTGCCAATGAAAATCTCATCCTCCGAGTCGCAGGTGCATCTTAGGACGCCGATTACAATACTTATGACTAGTCAACCGTTACGCGGTCATGTTAGCGCAACATTTTGTTAATTCGTGTAAATCTTTTTGTGCGCGCTTTAACTCGCAATTTTTTTATCTTGTATCTACAAGCGCAGATGACGCGTTCTTTTTACGCAATGATGCATCTCAGTCATCAAGAATTGCAAATAATGATTGATATGTTGTTTTAAAAATTGTTTTATAATCTGTGAACAAAAAAATATGCCAATAATACTTTGGTCAAACATTTTTGTAATAGTATGTTTCTCAATGAAGTGATTAGGCACTTTATACTAGTCTCCGCAACTCAATTGCGATTGCAATAGTGTATATGCATAATGAAATAATTTTATTTATTGTCAATTTCGACTCCACTTTGCCTTATTATGCAAAAGCTTATGTTTCATTTGTGTCAATCTGTCAGTATTAAACGTACCTAGGTGCATGTAGGTAAATTGTCACGGGCGACTGCGGCCTGGGTAACGGGAAATGCACCCCGCAAATTATAACGTCCGCTCGCTGCGTCGTGCTTCCACTTTCTTGCAGTGTTGGTGCCTTCAAACGGTACCTATAGCGTATCTATTTGCATTGCATTTTAGCTAAATATTTAGGTAAATATTGCGTTATCTTCTCAATCGCGGTCGAGTTCTAGCGGCATTTTCGCTCCGTAACAAACATTAAGTAATAGTTAGATACCTACGTATTATGTATGAATATGAAGACCCATAATTTATGTTGTAGATTGTAATTAAATATAATTAATTGAAAATACATATATTTTATTATAACATAAAGTTCTAACATCTTTATTTGCGTTAATCTATAAATCAATCAGTAAAGCCGGGACTATTATTTACAACTTAATTATTGTGTTGCCATAACTGTTATACAATAACTTTTACTTCCTTTTTGTTACACACGTTTGAGCATAAAATACCAACAATGCTTGTTAGAAGATAATCATCTCACGATAAAATAATATAGCTCCTTATCTGACCACTGACCATTGTCCAGTTTTATAACTTTCGTTTTATACAATTAGACATCGGCGACATTAATGTTTTTTTTTAAATATTGTATTTTGTATTATGTTTATGAATTAATGTTTTGAAATTTAATAAAGTTGCCAGTAGGACCATTTCATTGAATGGAACAAAAAATAATTGGGTTTTTCTTTCAAATAACCTACCTAAGAATAATTTAGGTAGGACATAAAGATTTTCGTATCGAAATAAGAGCTTTTCTACATCTATATCCCCATGTTACTTGTGTCAGTAACAAGATAATAGGAGCTTCGTAGTAGCCTGACTGTTCCACTATCATTAGTCAAGAGTGTGTGAACGGGAGGAACAACAGAAAACAACAGACTCTGCTAACACAATGATCCTACTGTCTGCAATCTGCTACCGATTACGTGGTCCCGCACGACAGAGCATTCCGTCGTACAAGGCAAGAAAGGACTTAATTGTGATCGTTTTAATCCTATTATCCTACTAATATTACTCTCTACTCTGCCTTCCCCGTGAGGGACCAAGCGTTAATTTATTTAAAAGCTTTATGAGTTGAGCACGACGGACAGAAATATCATTTTTGCTCATTTATTTTGATAAACATTGAACATTGCTTAATATCATGAATATTTCCATCGTCTGATTGAACAGTGAATAATCAGTGACGATCTTTTGGTCCAGTAGCTAAGCGATTCGCTGCGACGTGAGTTCAATTTCCGCACAAATAACATTATATTTATGTCTGAAAGACCTCCATGGTATGAAGACAAGGGTTATGATATAAAACCGAAATGAAACTTTAAACAATATTAAACTTTACTGCTCAAGTAAGTTCAAGTAATCTAACGTAAAACATTAAACCCTAGTAACCACCCAGGATTTATGTTAAAGAATTATATGATTATGATTTTACCTTTCTGACCATTTCATAATAATTCTTAGATATCAGTAAGTTAATCTCTATTTCCTCCAACTGAAAAGTATTAGTCGAGATAATGGTGTGAGATAGCGGGATGTTCACAGAAATTAGCGCATTACAAATACAAAGCTTTATCTAGATAACGCACACGCAACTGGCTATGTTTTGCCCTATCTATAGGACAAAAGGCTGTTAATTTGCGTTAATTATGTGGTATTTAATATATTAGACATAGCTCTCTTATCAATACAAAAGAAGCAATTAGAATTATGCTCGTAAACTTTAATTCAAGTTTAAAAAGAAAACACATTAACTGGCGTAAGTCATTGCCATCTTAGATTAAGGTTTTTATTTCTAGAAAGCATTTCTATAGAATTCTTGACTTTCTAATATCAAATTTATGTTTATTTTGAGTTGCATATCCATACATGTCACTTAAACTAATCTTCACTCGTTAAGACCAAATTTCTTTTTACATAATACCTACCTACATAAGTCGCCGTGGATTAAAAGATGTATTTATCTTTGATCAACACTTTTACATAACCAAAACCATATCGTTAGACGCACTCCGTAACTAACTGACTATTGTGAAGTAAAATGCTCGAATCAAGTTACAATTGAATGTCACGTATAGCGTGAAGGACTTTAGACGTGTGTCGTGTAATCGTGCGATCAATCCGCTTTCACGACCGGTAGGTACGGACTTGACGTACTTGTGGAAAGTCTATGATTGTTAGCGTCCCCCAAAATCACTGTCATTGGATCTTAAACCACAGGTTTGGAGACAGGCCGGCGGCGCTGGCGCAGACGCCTTGTGTGACTTGAATACGGTAAATACCTGCCTTATTCTGTTGAAGCTATCGTAATTCATAATACAGAAAGTAGGAATATTATAGTCAAATACTTATTTTCTCCACGCAGTCGTGTTCATGTAAAACTTTTTACCAGTTAACATTTCGTGGCTGATCTGCTTTCAGCAGTAATTTTAATATTTACTATGTTAATATATTCATTACAATTTAGTTATTTTATTTATAAAATAAAAGCCTTGTAATCTTCATGCATTTTAAAATGTGTTTTGGGAATTTTCGTATCTGGGTGATTACTAAGATATTAAGGGGTGGAGCGTGGAGGAGATAATTCACGTGTGACGTCAGGGATGCGCCGTCGTCGTTGTAAGTGCAATATATCAGAAGGGACACAGGGCAGTAATTAGCCGTAATCGATCTCCCAGTTTGCGCCCGTACGTATATGGTATGGGCGGGGCGGCGCGGGCGCAGCGATCGAGTGCATTCACTCGCGGGCTTCTGCGAGGCTAATTTCTCTATCTTTAGCCCGGTGTAACTGACCGCGTTGCTTTGCTACCAACCAAAGAGAAACTGCATTAGATGCATCCGGTGTGTACGCACTCGAATAGCTCGCTAAATTCCTTCTTTCAGCAAAGTTATCTACTCGAACATAACACCAAGTAGGCTAACTATACCACTATACTGAGAAGTAATTAGATAAATCGTTTAGTTTGACCGAAATCGAAAGTAGATTCAGTAATGGTACATAAGTGTCTATATTGGTATCTAGCTGTTATAAATTGCGTAAATTTTCTATGAAACTGGATATTGCAAGTTACGATGCAACAGCAAAAAACCTGAGACAGCGAACGTTAATTAATAATCGTAGTCGCATTATATGCATGTACTGATATGATGTAGGTACATATTAGTAACTCCATCATCTATCTATGTTGATATTATAAATGTCTTACGCTATCAAACAAATCCTACAGAGTAACATTGTCCATACTGAATATTTACTTGGGCGATCGCTTTCCTTATTTAAAAGCTAAAGAAGTGTTTTCAATTCCCGCATAAGATAGGAAATATGATTTTAAATAACGCTTGTTGACGCATAGCCCCACACCAGGACTCTTGTATTAATATATATAACCAGGTATATAACAAATACCAGTAAGCTATACGCTTGGTCCGTGCGGGAATCGAACTCGCAACTACAAGCGCGACGCAGCAAACTGTTGCTTAACCACCAGAGTAATATTTTATGCTTATAACATCATCTACTTGTCACAGTATAAAGCTAGACATATTTTATTTTATAGTGATTTCAATACAATGTTGAATGAAAATGTTTTAAAGAAATATCGAGATCCAATGAAATAACAGTTATTTTAACTTTTTTGCAATCGTTTCAAAACCTTCATTCATACTTCATTAGTTATGCGACTGGACTTGCTTGGCTCACAAAACCTTCAATGGAAAATTCTAATTTCAATGTATTGAAGGATTATCATGCGAGTATATTTCAGTTTTCTCTCACGTCTCACAAAAACATGATTAGTACGCAATAATCGACACAGCGGATATTCACTCGAGCCAGTTGACTTTCGTTTTAGTGAGAGTGAAGTACTCACCAAGAGATCCAACCATTACTTCGTCTATATTCACCTTATTTTATTGTAAACGCATTTGGGTTTTGTAATAATTATTTATTTACTTAAGATACTCTGTGTATCAAAGCGACACTGACAACATTTATACTCTCATAGGTCGCGAGTTCAACATTGCATGTCACAAACGTTATGTGTCTCAGAAAAAATATTTTTCTAATTATAGGTGTACTTTTGTAGTGTGTGAAGCTGTTCTAAAAATTTCGTTTTTAAGTTCATGAGATCTTATTAGGTAGGTGCTTGAAAAAGTTGTAATCAGAAACGAGGACTACAAGTTTCCTTTTACTGCTCTAATTCCAGCATATATAAATACGAGTATATGCTGTGTTGAAAATAAACAGGTCTATCGTCTCCATTTATGTAACTTCTGCAGATATAAATCGCCCGATTCGTCAACACGACCATTTGTTGTTCGGTGCCTAGTGGAAAAAACGTTACGCAGATTTTCATTTACAAGAAATATGTGCTTTGAACGCGTACCTATTTTGCTTAAACTTATGTTGCATTTTGATATTTCTGTCATTCCTCATTTTGGTTAAACATTTGGTTCAATAAAACTAGCACTCTGGTACAAGGCATTCTAGGTAGGTAGTTGCAGCACAATTCTAATGGTGGACTGAATCCTGCACAAGTAGCCATTTTTACTATCTATAATCGTTAACGCTATAGAAATCAAAAGATATCTATGGAAATTAAAACTTGATCACAATAATGTCAAAGACTTTATTTCCCATACATTTCCTTCGTTTGTACAGCGTTAACGATTATAGGTAGTAAATATGGCTAAGCCTGCTGGACCCTTAAGGCCTTAGTAAGAAAATATAGTTTTGTTACTGCGGTGATACATACGATAAACTGACACGAATACGTCATGTATAACAAACAATAACCACAACGCAGCTTGCAACCAATATTTACGGAAAATATTGGTGGAATTTATGGAAAACCGGATAGTCGTTATAAATAAGAAAAGTGACTTTCACAGAAACCAAAGAATCAAGTCGATACGGCAATTATTTTTACTACGTATTAGATTACTGCGTACTTTCAATTACTCATAGATAGAGTTGGTAGTTTGTAATTAAACGCATGTGCAATAAGGTGTGGTCACGTGGCCAGCAACTCGCGATCGCCGGATGTTGTGGCGACATTATAACACGTTGCGAAAGGAACTAATGTTTTTAGAACCAGTGATTTAAATACTAGCTGCTGTGATTATAATATAATATTAGTTGTAGGACTTGTAGAGTACCTTCACAATGAGACACTAACGAACATTTTACAATTTATTAACTGTTTAAAGTGTATGATAAGGTTTTTTTTCTTTTTCAGGTAAGTTCTTCGTGAGGAATTTCTCATGTAATTAGGAAAATTGGTAAGTGTGATTTTTTAAGAAAGAAGACTAATTCACTAAAAATCCTTTAATAGATCGAAATGTATCAAGTGAGTTGAATAGGAATAAGCTTTTCTGCATGTATAATTAGATTAATTCAGATGCGTCAGAGTAAAATAAAACAACAATGGTGGCATATAACAACATTGTCCAAAATGCGTTGAATTTTTTATTCAGGAAAATTACGCACTATGAAAAACGCAATATTAGTACATTATAAACAAGACGTTATTACATAAGAACATGGAATATTTAAACTTCTGGATGTCAAAATATCTTATTTTCTTAAAAATATTTTGATTTAAATAATTAAATAACACTAAATTGAGCGATACAAGTAGAAAAGTAGCAAATTTAAAGCAACAACCTAATTTTAATAAGCTATTTGACTATCCCTACTGTAGTGTTATCATGGTATTCGGTAATGGCGTGTACTCTCGTCGCGGCATCATCACCTCACTCAATACCCATCTATCTGTGGGAATGTCTCATTACTGATCCTATTACGGCGGCGACGCGATGGTACTATTTGTCTTTGCGTTAGAAAGTCTAGGACGTAATTAATATGGAGAGAGGTTATTATTTCGATAGGAACGCGACGCGGGTCGACTTTAAAGATATATTATAATTATTTTCCACTCAGCCAGCAATGCATTATCTGAGAAAGTTCTCTTAAAAGAACTCGTGATAACCCGCAGTTATTTCCTAGTAGCTTGACATTGGTTAGGTACGTTATATTGTAATGGCTCGCTAGATGCCAAGGGAAATTAAGTTCTAGTTATTTTTTAATAAGTTTTGTTTTCTAGCTCTATTTGACGCGATTTTATATATTTTGTGAATGCTTTATCTAATGTTCCGACGTATGACATGTTGGAATGTTTTCAGCACCTGCATATACTAAAGTATGCGGCTATTTTGACGAATAACTTCAGAGCTCCGGTTAAAAGGGCAGTAATTACAAAAGCGGAGTTACGAAATAGCTGGAATTGCGCGCGTGCTTTTTGCGATGCCACGAGTGCTCGCCAAACATGTCGGTTGGTCACATGCGCTGAGGTTTAGTAACAGAAACACGCTACTAATTACGCGAATTATCCGCCAGCAGTCCCCGCGTGTGTTGTAATGTACATAAAAACCAACATTGCGTAACGTGTCATTTAAGCTCACGCTCAATTAACTTAGCCGAATAAATATCATGATTCATTACGATCATCGGTTACTTGGGATATTTTAAAATAATTAAGCCCTAAAAGTGAAAGCTCATAGCGATGCATCTTCGGTGCGCTTATCTAATTTGGCTCACTCAATCATTGAGAGGTGTGCGTGACAAAACGAGTTGAGACAGTAAGTACCTAATACATTTTAAATATCACTTGTCATTAGTATTATCTATTACGTAGGTTATGCAACCTCGTCGCGAGTACTCGTGAGGCTCACGATGCCCGCGGGCGATCACTCACGCCGCCCGATGCGCTCCTACCAAGAATTTGTATGACTAAAGGAGAGTCCACACTGCACTGCAACCATCCACCTATAATCAACATTCGGGCAGTAGAATGCTCATCAGGCAAATATGCTCTTAATTTAAATGTACCTAGTTGGTGTCTGTTATCGAACGCGGTACGTAAGAAATGCTAGGGGACTTCTAAACTAAATTCTTCTTAGTCTTAATAAAATTATAAAGTGTTTGTATTTTTGTTTGTTACTACTGATCCGCTTTGAAAAAATCTTTCAACTATAGAATACTATATATCAGTCGGCTATATATTATATTACTACGTGGAAGAAGTCGCTGGGAAAAACAAGTATTTGATACCTATGCCAAATAGCTGCCTTTCACTGAATTCTTTATATGTAGTAACTACGCTCTTATTTACTATAAGGAAAATGAAGCCAGGTTTCCCGTATAGCTTGTAATTATCGTGTTCCGCGTGCCTCATATTATAGCGGAATGAAAAGGGAATTATGTAAGTAAGGAAAGCAATTAAATATTAAACATAATTTATCTCATAAACCTTACTTAATTTGATACGTTGGAAGCTGTTTCATGTCTGTCACGAGCTAATAAAATGCTTAACTGGAGGCTTAAATTTCAAATAATAGTTATCACCTAAACATAACTTAATTCGGCTTACTATAAGGAAATCTAATACGGTTAGTGATACCCCTGGTATTGCAAGGCATAGGTTACGGTGATCGCTTATCATCAACGAATCGTATGCTAGCTATACCATCCTGGTATTTACAATATATGAACGGAAACACGACAGGTCCTCGGTATCTTATGTACCACATGTACATATACTAAACATCTTTAATTCATTTATGAATGGAACGAGTATTTTATGCCTTCGACAGTTGCATAACGTAACGAGTGAAAAGCTATTGTGACTCTACTCTATGCGTACAATTCATAGTCATTGCTTAATTGTATTATTTATTTCAAGTGAAAGTGATCCCTTTGGATCAGAGATTTATGTGGTTCGTTAACCAACGCCGAAATTATCATTCATTTTGAAAGATGGGTCGGAGCGGAGCTAATGACGTCACGGGTGGAGCCAGCCAATCTAAATTATTTCTGGAGTAACTCCACTGACGCAATAGCATTCTTATATTGGGATTATACATTGAATTATCGGTGGACGGTAATCTCGTGATATGAAAGAATTATTATGTTTTCGTAGCTAATCGCGCGTCGGTAAATTGCTTTATGCGAGCATGTTGTGGAGTCCACAATTATATATTCATATTGAATTGAATTGATATAAAAAGGTTTAAGATGTCTAGCTTTAACAATAATAAGGAAAATAACGTTGAGCGTATCCTATGAGTTATTTAACTCTCAAACTAGGCAACGCTGTACTAAAGGAGCCTGGTAAACGATATATAACTGTCCTTCTTAAAGTTTATAGTAATAATATTGGTACCTTCAATAAAATTAACTCATGGGTATAATGAGACATTTTGTAATAATAATAATAACCGCCTTAATCCTGCCGTCGATGCTGGTTGGCAATTAATTTCTTTGGCAATCGTGAAAGTTTGACCACTTGCTTTACCAAAGCTACTGATTTTCCCTGTATAGTGGGCTGCGAAGGTTAGATAGTCGCTTTGCTTATAACTCAGGTAACTACTCACCAGCTAATTTGAGTTAGATCTGGTGCTTAGTGTTTAAGGGTCGGCCACGCGCAAGTGATACCCCTGGTGTTGCAAGCGTCCATAGGCTACGGTAACCGCTTATCATCAGGTGGGCTGTATTCTTGTTTGCCACCTTAGTGGTATAAAAAAGGGCTGATCCCAACAGTGTTTGGGATACGACCCAACTAATGATGATAATGGTAATTGCTGTAATTTAACCAATTTTTAACTTTAAAATCATATATTTTTGACATCAACTTAAAACTTTGAATAACATAAAAACATCAGAATTTAAAACAATTTTCAGCACTATTATCAAATTAACGGTTGTAGTGGAAAAAGTGACACGTGCATTGACTTTCTAAGTGTACTGCTGACGACGGAGTGGCACATTAGCTAAAACATTGCCAATTAACCCGCTAGATCGACAGGATAGGCGCATATCTAGAAAGGCATCAGCTAATGGTCCTAACAGTGCTCGTTGCCTACCGTGACAGATCATTTCTAAGACGTACAACGTAATTGTTACTGGATATTGCGTATTTGTTTCTCTAAATCGCTATTCATTTTGCAGATGATAGATACTGATGTTTTTTTGTCAAATATATGCCTCAATTGAGTAGAGTATAAATCACGTAAAGCCAAATGGACAGAGAGTTAGATTAAATCTAAGATGATAGTAATAGTTTTAAAACGGAAATCCGCCAACAATGGGCTGGGCACTGATATCTGACAGTCAATTTATTATTTTCATTTCATACTTCTTCACGATTTGACACCGCTACGTCATATTTTGTCAACCAGTTATGCCATGATTAGGTAACAGTAGATTATTTACTTCTCCTAGCAATATTTATTCTTTGGTGAGAATTTTATTTAGTCTTAAAATGATGAAATTTAGTCTTAAAAATAGTATCGAAATCATAATACGTATTTTATGACCTTGTAAGCATAATAAAACTAAAAAATTTAAGCTGTACACAATCGACTATAAAATAAGAAATTTGAATAACAAAAATACAATTATTTTAGACAAACATATTTTCAAAGCAAGATGTCAGTCAACACTCCTTCAACAAATTATAATAAAATAAAATGTTAATAGCCACATTCCACCGGCGACATACAATGGAACGACTATTAATATATATTTTTTGTAAGCTCTTATTCGCCGTGTGTATTCGTGAGCTAATTACTCTATTCAAAGTTATTCTAATGTCATAACCATCGGTCAACGTCGATATCCCCTTCTAAAGTAACGCACTTTAGTCCTAGGATCGTGACCAAACTCCTGAAATGGTCATATCGCCATCAGTCCGTGTGGCCGCACCAGTAAATTAACACCATTAACGGTCTAAATCTTATCACTAAAGTAGTACGACATAAAATCGAATAACAGAAAATGTTGAGAAGTCAAATATGCGTGCGTATATGTGTGTAAACAATCGATAATACTGGCGTAGAGTACGCAACCCATCGCGCATGGCTAATGCGCGCGCGCAACCACGTCGCATAACGATGAGGGTACACGGCGTATAAACCTTAAGCTCTTAGACTATCAAATTTTATTTGTCACGGAGTTTTAAAGCCTTATTTGTATTCAATACTTCCTTTATTAAACTGAACAAATATGTTGAACCGACACTAGGAACCCAGGAAAGTGGCGTCGTTTACCACTGATCCCCTCGTAGAATGAACCAAGTAGTTCGTATTTATTGAAGAAAGCACAACTTTCTACACGTAGTGAATAGACAGTGTAAGTAGACTAGGGATTATACTATGAGAATACCCTCCTTACTTTGTTGGTTACTTAAATTACTTGCGTTGCGTTCTATTACTTCTTACATTAATGTACACAGATGTCGGGAAAGTTATCGTTTATTTTATGGTGCTACTGGTTTAACTCCATTGTAAAATAAATATTTGTGTGGATTGTGGCAGGTGCGGAACATTCGGTGTAATATTATCTATATTTATTGAGCTTCAAGTTCCTTATAACGAGGTGGTCCCACAAATTTCCAATATAAAAGCAAAGAAGTTGTATTGAAATTACTGTATTTATTTTGTTCTACATTCAATTATTACGGGGCCTACAGAAAGCGATGCCGCCAGTTAAACAAAAGGTTTCTTCGACGACAGTGGGATGATAATACGGTACTTTTGCATAAACAAAAGGAGACAATAGCTTACCAATAATCCAAAGATGGTATTGATATCGATAGGACACGCCTCGTATATTGTGGGTCTCGCAATCAAAAAAGAAAAATGGCTAGATATCATGACATTGAAATAACTGCCAGACGTACTCTTTGTTCGTTTAGAAACAAAAGGTACATTGCCAAAAGACGAGGTTACTGGAACAAAATTATTTAAATAGCACAATTACTTCAGATTGACTTTGAATCATCGTAGGAAGTACACACTGAGACTGAAGTAAAGAGTTGTATGTATAAGGAAGTAAATGCTGTTTTCGAAGAACGCTGTAAATCGCGTGCGCCGCCTTCGCAACTGTACACGCACGCTCATCCCTAAAGCAGGAGTCATTCATTTAATAGATGTAGAATGGAAAATTGAATAATCTCTTACAAATAACTGCACTATTGAGAACACTTAGACCTGTATTCTAGTATCTTGACTACACGTTTGCGGAATGATTACTACCAACAGTTATAAAGATAATGTGATGTACACATTTATTGTAGTTGCAAATTGGTACAGCTGGAAGGCAGGACGTCTCAAATCCAGTAAGTTGTATCTCGAAATTTTTCGTGCTCTCTGTCTAGTTTGCCAACATTCGTGACGGCTGCGTTATTTCACAGTTCAATTCCACTATGATGTACCTGTATACAATTATTTCACAGTACTCAAACTAGAAATGGTAACTAGTACTTGCAAAACATAATTTCGAGCACACTGTAGTAAGTATTGTAATAACATAGAAAAGACTAGATAATGTGTCTGCTCTGAATATAATCGCTACATGCTGTAGCGAATGGTAATACACGCTTTAGTAATGCGCCGATAAAACATGGAAATCGTCAATGTAACAACAGCCACTTGTCGTTACAGTGACACCTCGCATAACATTTCAAAGTCAAAAATCGCATAGCAACACATACAACACGTTTGATGGATTCTACTGTTACTATTTATACACGTGTACAAATCTTAAATAAAATGTTTATATACATAATTGCGTTGATGTGACCCAAAAACAATGTAAATGATAAACTTTGTAAGCATTTTGGTTGCTAGCAATCAGTGCAGGGACAGGGAGCTTGGGTGACAACGAGCTAACGCTGCGAATTTGCATTCATAGCCAATTGCCGATTCAGCTCGTTATGTTCACTAGTAAGCACTTCGTCTGACAAGTTTGGATATGACACATGTTTGTGGGTGAATATGGGCGTGCATAGAATACAAATTGCTGTACGGGCAAAAATATGCAGACAATTATCTACATTACGTATACATGAATATATAACAGTACTTTTTTGACCCGTAAATATGTACTTATAGGTATCGTAAACATAACTTAAAAAACCTTTAGAATTAAGGTATTGAAGCAACTGGCCCGTAGTCCCTGTAATGAATATCGTGGTATTTCTCTGCGGAGCGCAGCGCGGCAGTTAATCGAATTACTGACGACAGACTTTCAATGATATAATTTTACTGGTTTAATTGAATCGGCCACAGTCGGGGTCATTGAATTTAGGTTACTCTGCCAGAGGAATACTTACAACTCTTACAAATAATGTTATGGTTTATTTGAATACAATGTCGTGTGCCATATTGGGAACCAATCTAAATTGCATGTCTATTTTAATGTAGCAAGTTCTTTTGTAACAACAACCGTTTCAGTATGGTTTGTCAAAACACAATCCCTTCAGTTTAAACTGACACCTCATAAGATATATAAGATTAAAGTGTATTCAAAATTGATTACCCAATACAACAGACGTTATTCAACTAGCAAAGTTGACAACCGAGTAGCAATCGATACCTATTCGGGTTCTGGCGCAAGTTGTCGGAAGTTTCAACACTGCAATTATTCGTTGATGAATTATCATAAACACCGGTGTTATGTAAATGCACGTGGCTTTATTTAATTTGGCTAATTAGCTGACTTTGCGCAGTCGTTGCCTGATGACGCCTGCGATCGTTTGTTAGTGCGATGAGTGATGATCAGCGGGACCGACTGGATAATCTAGTGACAGATCTACGCGTGGCTGCACGTATCGTTTACTAGCGGCCTGTTGTGATTGATAAGCCGTGTGACATACTCCACTTCCATCGCCGCAGGCGGACCATATCATAGTGATTGCGCTTGCGCGTGCCGTCCGGTCGGCTACCATCACGAATCTCTTTTATTATATTGCTCTTACACTTATTACTGCATTGATATGTTACACAGATGATTTATACAGGCTCTGTCAATCGTAAATATCGGTGACCTACTGCGTCTATTGTTTGGCTTTTATTTTAACTGTGATATATGGCTGGGGCATTTTGGCAACAACCGGTTTATACTTAGGACGGTCACCGGGTTGATGGTTTCTAGAGATATCAAATCCATGCTCCGACATAATATGTCTGTTTAAAAATTATGATATTATCAAAATAAATAATCCCTCAAGTTCTGCAGAATCGATTTGAGGCCATTTGTATCTTAAAATATTATTCTTGTCCGTTATTTGTATATTGTTTAAGTTACAACCTTCTATGAAACGTATGTTTCCGTTAAAATATATGTAATTACTAATTATACTATATTCAAAATAATTATAATAAGCCATAATGGTCAATAAGGAAATGTATAAAAAAAAATATATTAAGGCGAGTGCGAATGTATGGGGTGGCATGGTTGGGCGGGCGGGTGAAGCGACACGGCGCGGGCGGCGGCGCCGGCGGCGCGAGCGCCGGCTCGCGTTTAGTCCTACCCGCGCCGCGCTAGCAGTTGCACGCGTGTCGCACGCTGCCCGGTACATATAAACAAGGGTCGTCGTGACCCGCGCGATAACTGTGATGTTATTATACTGAGGGACTGTTGCTCATACAACAAAAGATTCATCATGCATGTAAGTGCTTCCTGCTTACTCTACATACTATTTACGCACGTCAATGAAGTTTCAATGTAAATTAACTATTCATTATATACTCGGCATATAAGTCGATACATTGCTAAGCAAATATTTAACTTGTATATGCATGATTTTATGTAAAACGCGTATCAATATAATACATACACTATTCTACTCAATGATCATGTAGCGTTCTGCACGTGTTTTTTTTAAATCATTCCAGGTTTTCATTACAAACAAAATACAAATATTTTCTCTGTATGATATTAGTAAAGATAGAATATCTCGATCTATTGATAAGAAATATTTATGACTCAATACTTGTCGCAGCAGATTTCCTCTTCCATTTTCCAGTTTTAAATTAGGTATTCAATTTATGTTAAATTTAAATGGCTTTAAGACCAAAATTTTTGAATGGTTTTCCACCATTGAGGCGTTGTTATTGTCCCCTGAACAATGGTGAATCTAAACTACAGCCAAGTTTCAAACAAAAGCCGGCAACAAGTCTTCGCGCTGGGATATGACTTAATAGTGTGTCGACACTATTTCTAAGCATCCTGTTTTTGTAATACACATGGCGACCTTAATGCGAGCAGGGTCCTTGCTAATGCAAGCAATTAAACCTGTCCGAGCATCGTATCATGGTATTTTCCCCAGCGTTTAAATTATATGTTATTTTCCTCTAGTCACAACAAAGTTGCATAGAAATGATCACAATTTTCATAAATTTTAATATAAAATTTTACATACATACGCATTTGGGTGCCTTATACTGACTTTTGATATATGTCCATGTGCATTTTGCAGTATATTTATAATTATATCCTGAGTCATAAATACCAACCAGTAGCTGTTTCGTAGTAAGCACCTGGAAAGAATGATAAAAAGCTTCAATTCTATTTTCATCGGCCGTAGTTTTTATCTACATTTTCAAACAAAAGGTGCACATAGCTCTAGTTATTAATGCATAAAATTTGTTCATTATTGTTGTAAGGCAGGTGACCGGTCTGCCTGTAAATATGCGAGTAAAAACGCATAGCTTTAAACCTGTACCTTTGTACGTTACTTATTCCTTTTTTAATAATTACTACTAGTTTCGACAAAACATGCGTGTGCTTGACTATCACTATTCGACTCGACAGATAGGTGTGCCTTTAAAATAACCGTCTTCTTGAGCTATTTCGTAGCGCCATTATAGCCCCTACCTGGTGCGTAGCCGCAATGCATGTCATTAGACCCCGGCGCTCATGATTGTTTCATATTTATGAATACAATGCCTGTTTATAAAAGACTTGTTCACATTGGGTTACAACTTACAAACCAATGTAATTTGAAACCAAAAAATAATTCTCAGGTTTATAATGTGCCTCTAGAATGCATGATTAGACATCCAATAAGATACGTGCGTTGCAAGTAATGAAACAAATAATTATGCAGCTGAAACGTATCTATACGATTAAAGATGAATCAATAAGATAAAATATACGTATTTTTAGTGGAACTGAATTTAAATGTATCTAATATTCGATTGATGTCTCTAATTCGCCTACAAAATTATAATGAAGTCAAATATAAAAGGTGCTTAAAATTACAATTAGGTTAATATTCAATTACATAAACAATGCAAGGGCGCAAGGAATTTTCGATATAACAAACGTATATGTTAGAGAGAGGCACGCTGACCGCCGCTTAATATTCTGCACTACTAACGTTTATTAACAGTTGGCATCTTGTAGTGTAATTACATCTCCAAACAAAAATCTAATTTAGCTGAACCATTCAACTTAAGAATTCAATATACCAGTGAAATTTACTTAACTTAACTTAACTTTAGTAACTTAACATTGAAGGAATAAACATAAACACCAACTTTACGTGAGTATTAACACATGTAATTTTATTTGGATATCATGCGTATTTTTACCTGCAATTTAAAAATGTAGCTGTGTAATATCCCCAATGTTAACTTGGGTCGAATAGGCTTTTTTGTGCGTGTCAGACCATCATTTGTGTTGGAGACTTACCGCATGTTACATAAGGCAATTGGAAAGCTCTCGGGTGTATGAACATCGAAGACACACGATAGATCGACTTATATTTCATAATTGTTCCGTAATTATCCAGTTTGAACCAGATTCATGAACCGGTAACCCAAAAGTCCATTTGCAGGTCATCGCGTCGTATCATTGAACATATCGAACGTACTACGTTACGTGATTGATAGTTTTTCGCTTCATAAATCAAGGCAGATGAAATAGGATCTCATTTAATTATGTATCTGTTGTCTCCCTTCTAAAATTCGACTTGCTTCTGACCTGAGCTTATTTAAGTATATTTTAATACAGACTAGATAAACACGGCCCTCATGCATTATTTATCACATGATGCCTCTCATCAAACTAGCCATTAATTATAAAGTGAATCTCGTCGTGCCCTAGTTAAGTATAATAAAAATGTTCAAAGTATTAAATTATCGAGACCGTCCTCTTCGACTCTCGTTCTTTTAAGTTTAAACGATCCTTAAATTAATGGCCGCAATAATTCATTTACGTCGTGTATTTTTATTTCCCTCTCAAATAGTTGACTACCGATAAGTTTTTCACAATTCAGACTGTCCTATAGATGTAGGTACCTACATATGATACATATATTTCGTAGTAACTGCATATGAGTTTACTCATATTATAGTAACGTAACTGTAACTAATCGTTTAGGTTATCAGAATTCTGTGTTCGAAAAAAATTTATCTCGCTGACAGTCGTTACAGCGTACGAGGTGAAATTAACGTTTCAAAACACCAATTAATTTATTTAATTGCTTCTTTTAAATGCGAGTCGAGGCAGTAATACTGCGTCGTTTCAAAGATGTCTCCTGAGTTATTCAGAGGGAACAAAAACCCGAGCAGTTGTTAGCTACACGCGGTCGCTACAATTGCAAGGGCGTTATTTAATTTGTAATCATTTATATAAACCATAATTAAAGAAGACATTTCTAAACGGGACATGCATCTGACTGACGATGAATAGCGTCAATGGTAGGGATCGTACACACCCAATATATTGGGTGTATACCTGGGAAAACATATATGTATTCTAAAAGGATTATGAAATTAATTTTATACAAGCACTAATTAGCATCAACATTCAAATTTATCATATATAATAACTTAAATCTATAAACAATAAACTAATTTAAAATCCAGCAAAGTAAAATGTCTGAATTCTTGGCGGGCGTCAAACCGAACCACCTCCTTTTTGAAGTCGGCTAAAGGAGGTACCAAGCTTTATCTTTATTTGCAAATCAGGGAGGTACTTATCATACAATCAACCAAAGGAATTAATTTAAAAACCAATTGCATCGTATGAATAATAAGATCAGAAATATGTGGAACTATGGTGTATAAGAGTAAGTTGTGTCATGCATGATAATATGAAGGCATTACAAAATTACTCGCCATTGTTCTGGCTTCGCGGAACATTGTTTCTTGGCGAGGCTGCGCCTGCGCCGATACACGGCTAATAGAACTCACATTATTGTTCATCTTTGCGATGGTTCCCACAAAATTTTAACGCCTAGGAAGTAGCAGTCTATAGAAAATGTTTTGTTCGACGCAACCGTATGATTAAATCTACAGAAATGTCACGTAAACCGACAGACTATTCACCAAACGTGACGCTGATTGAATAAAGCTACGAGAGATATCTATTTATTATGTCTTAACTAACTGGAGCTGTCGCAGGATGCATTGTAAAAATAGTTGAGTGAGTGCAATCTGTGCGGCATCTAAAGATAACATGGTGCGCAACTCATGCGCTGCACGTGTTAGAACAGTAAGTTTACTGACCTCCTGACGTCAGGAATCGACTGAAGTCATTACTCGATGTCCTGTGGTGATCGCCGATTCTTCGTCAACCCCCGCAATGCTCCATTGAAGAAAAACTGTAAATAGTTTTAAATGAGTAAACCGCTACAAAGAACACAATACAAGGAATGTCTTTGGAAAGGGAAAGAAACGACCAACAAAGCCGGAACAGTTTTTTTATAATACATATGAATCCTTGCTTAATGTACGTCTAAAGATCTGTTTCTACGTACGGTGCCGGCGGCGTCCACGAAGTCGCCGTCAGTCGTCACCAGGTTTGCGAGTATGTTCCCAGGAATTTGGCTTAAAGTGTGCAGTGTTTGTGTATGGATAGATCGGTTGGTAAACGTGACTGACTGAAAGGAAAGGATAGTGGATGGTCAGTGACAGCGGCGGGCGACACGTCCGCCGCCCGTGCTCCCGGCCTGGGCTTGGTACGTGACCATGAATAAAATGCCCATTCGTACCCAAAATATCGATGAAATCATTACTTATTTAGTAAGATTTAAGGTTCATGAATCAAAGTACCTATACATTCAACCTAAACCAAAACAAAAAGCAAAACGGATTGATTTTGATTATATAAAATTTTGGTAGGTGTATCATTATTAATATTGTAAAGAGATAACATATATATCATACATATACTTCATCTAAGCACTTCTTTTTTTCCATTTATATACGAGCAAATAGTATTTGCCAGAATAGAGTTGTGCATCAAACAAATTTGTAGGTACGCTCTGTAAACATGCGCGTAGCGTTGAAATCATATTCCGGGAACCATGGCATTGTGCGCATGCTTCGGTCGAATGCATCCTTGTGTCCTTGTCCCCAGCCTATTCAGAACCCTTTAACTAACTATACTACTAATATAGCTATCTCTCTCTATATTTTACTATAAGCAAAAGACAGCATTTGCTATTATACAAAGTGCGCGCTACAGTCCGCCAGGAATGCCAATTAATTGACTTACATATCACGTACTTTTATATATATATGATTTGCATAACTAATGTAATACGTTTCAATTGCTTGCTTGCCATCTAAACACGATACCCGAGATTCTGTACAATAGTAGTTACACATAATTAAAAAAGTGCAGAAATCGTGCTACAATTGAATGAAGCCGTACCTCCTTTTATTTGATATTCATAGTAACATTAATCGACACTTCAATAGCCACTAATTGTAAGATTCATTGGTACCCAGGTACAGTATGGTATTATTAAAACTCAATCGTGATTGTTCTAACTTGTAGTTGAAAATAATTACAGGTATTTAAGCCCAAGGTAATGTAGTGTCCTTTATACATCGTTATTGATTTCGAGTGCCGATCCATGTATAATTTATAATTATTAGCTGTTACACAATTTATGAGATGCACAATTTTGTTCGATACTGGGTACCTACTGGTAGAGAGCAATTAAAATATTACAAGAAGATATCTTCAGCGAACATTTGCACTGACAGACATTATTTCGACACACGGAGTGTTCGACACATGACAAGTGCGAGGTTGTTGAAACATCACTATTTATCAATATGAGAACTAATTTGAATTTAACATACGATAAGATAGTTACATAACAAACGATGAAAAGTAGGACAGCACCGGCGATTTTAATATTGACACACCATATACAGAAAACAATTTCCTAGCTTGTTAGCTAGTTCTATACTTTCTCGCGTTTTATTACGTTATTTTCGCATGCGTTAACGATTTTCAAAATTTGTATATTATGTAAATGTATTAAACAATTCATTAAAAAACAAACATCTGTTTGCTACGTGTAGTCAATTCTTTGTATGATTATTAATTTCGTTCAAAATTTTGATTTATTAAACTTGGATCCAAAATGTTCCAACTGCCAACGCAGAAAATATAAAGAAGGTAGCTTTGTTATATTTATTACCACACATCTAAAAAAATATTTTTGATTCAATTTCTCAATCTCAAATAATCACAATTACATTTAGCGGCAAGAACAGCTAAGCGATTCTCTAAAAACCGTGGCAGATTCCGCCAGCACCGATCAGCCCGTGTCAAAAATGATTGTGACACGTGAGCTAAATAGGACGCAAATCGCACAACTTCATGTTTGTTTTGCACCACCGAGTATTCCGATATCGCGTTTACAAAAAATGGTTGTATTCAGTAACTGTTTTTCCTTAAATACACTGCACGTATAAAAAAGTATGTCACTGCATTTAGTACGTCTAGCTAGATAAATGTAGGGTTGTCGACCCAGCTCGAACGTGTTGCATTGCACTTTATGACGTAAATAGAAAAACAATGTTACACGTTACGCAACGAGAAAGCGGGAAACTGGTAAATTATCGACGTTTTAGGAAGGTTTCACCCGCCCACTGTTATTACTTCATAGCAGTTTATGTTCGAGGAAACAAAACATTTAATCACCTCTTATAATTCGGGAATGAGGTAGGCTTATAATCTCGCTACCTGCCTAAGTACCCAATCCCATGTATCACGGTTTGACGTAAATCCGATCAAATATTTAACGGTTCTCAGCTTTATCGGATTTAGAGATAAATTTATACCCATCTAATGCGATTATTACGTAAAGTAACGTTTCTCTACTTTTATGCTCGTTAACTTGTGACTTGTTATTAGGTAAGAAATGCTATAAATGCTACGTAGATAATCATTTATGGTTTTGTCGCATGTGTGGGTTTAATAGGAAAATCTGCATAAGAAAGGACGTGCCAATCAATATCGTTGCTGTGGGAGCTTCGGTGGAAATTACTACGTTAGGTTTCAACACAAGTTTAAATGTCATATAAAGTCAAACCAATCAAGCGATTGCACTATGGGTTTCTGGAGAAGCGTCGAGAACATACTTTGGGTGAAGTGTTGGCCGCGAGGTCAAGCAAGTTAACCCGCGCGGGCGCAGGCTCGCCTCAATTAAACGTCTCATAGACATGGATCAGTGCCAGACCGAGGGCACCCGCCCGCGTTACGTGCCCGCCTGAGGCAATGTACTTTCTCCCATGGACTTATTTAAAAACGTCTCCAACGCATGATTGATGCCTGCCCTATTGTTAACTTAAATCGTTACGTAACCCAATTTGATGTGCCGTCACTCAAACGCATATTTTCAAAAGATATGGTTTTGTTAATGTGTAATGATGCGTATTCTTTGTGCTTGCCATTTAATTGTTAAGCAATAGATACGTCCGTTTAACCTATGTACAAATGAATACTTAAGATGTACGCTGTTGTGCCTCATTGACAGCCTGTAATGCTCGCACCTTTATTGCAACGAACTATACACAACGAACTATACTATGATTTGAATATGCGCCTCTAAAGCTAACTTTACGACAACTGCGTGAATGTAATAAAATAATGGAAGTACCTACATTTACGCATTTTGATTAAACATCTTGTGTTAAGTTGATAGCGCGCTGTTATCCCGCGCTGTTCCATTTCAAGGTTCATTTTATACGTTAAATTGAGTACTTTGTTTTGTTGCCGATATAATGTGCGAATTTATTTTACAGTGTACATTAGTTATGAGTCGCACAAGGTATGGCAACTCATTTGAAAGATAGTGGTTTCATGTGGTTTATCTCGGTTTAAATGACCGTCGAGAAGGGCTCGGGAGTGTAAGAAGGCCGTTGACCGCGTTCTCCTGCGTGCCGTGATTCGGCCCAGAATGCATTATTCCAATTCACCGACGCAGACCTACATCATTCCCAATCGGAAATTCCACGCTTGATGTCTTCTTCGGTAACAACGCTGCTTTCTTTATGATTTATGAACGTGCCTCCAACACGTAATTACTGGACTTGTGTGGACCAATCATTTGTAACTGGCACTCGTTATTTAGTTTCATTTTGCTGTTCAGGTGAGATTATAAAATACATGATTAATTTCTGTGAATTTGTAAACAATAACAATGAATAATGAGGATATAAATCAATTATTCTCTATTGTCCATACAAAAGACATCAACGCACACATATTTCAACTATATTTTCAAAATTACGGAGATAGACGTGGTATTATCTACTCTGAGGAGATAGCCTATGCCGTATTCTAGAACTTCGGAGGTATAAATAAATGGTGTGCGTAAACGGTTTCATCCTTTACGCTTGTTGTTGTATTTAGTCGATATACATACATGTAGACAGCGCAGCGATAATTGATCGAAGATACAATAATTAACAGAATCAACAGTCTACGCGTACAGAAAGCGCACTGTTCTGGTTACCTGTTTCTCTAGTTAATTGTTGTGTTATGTAAAGTATACACTTGTAAGTGGAGGCGCCTATTTGGGTCATTTGTTCGATGCATCGATGTGATAATTAACCATGTTAAACCTTCTGTTCCAAGCGTCCGCTCAACGCTGGGCGTGTGCCGTTAATCCTATCGCACTGGTGCTTATTAATGTACCTATTGTGCTCTGTTAAATCTGGCCGGACGTTAATAAATGAACTCCTGCAAATGTCTGGCAGTAATTGATTAACATAAACGAAAAAATATTATTTTAACGAATTCATACATCATTACTGGGACTGTATGTGGGAAGTTTCTACAACTGACCTTTATAACATAAACAAATCAATTTTACACAACGGTATATTGTCCAAAGGTGAAATGTTTTTAATCATTGATAGTAGATCGGGCGGGCGGATTGTTTTCGTGGAGGATGAGTCGTCAGTGGGGCGGCGCGCGCGCACAATGCTCGCTGATATGTGTCGTGGTCGCGGCGGCCCGCAGCGCCCGACCCGACCTCTACTGATGTCGCCCTGATAACATTCATATAACTTCAACTCCTGGTTCCGGATGATAACTACACAGATTTCGTTTTAAATCGTTCGTATTTCTAGTTTTAAGATTTTCAAACCATTCTTTGTTGTGACCTGATGAGAGTTGAAACTTAGCCATACGACAATATGAATACCTAAGATTTATAAAATAATCGCATTGAGGTCACACGTACCTGTACAGCTCAATAATCGACATGAAATTCCTGTTTCTTTAAAATTATCGGAATAATACTAAATTACACTCACGAATTCAATAGACACGAATTCAATAGACAAATCACTATAAGGCAAATGCACATCCTTTTTCTGTTCTCTTAATGTTCCGAAGCCGGTGATGAATCATGCAGTGATTACATTCCGCGAACTGGACACACCGCATGCCGCATAACGTACCGTTAATAACCTTTAAGGTGGTAAATTTAGCTCTTAAACCAATGTCAAGTAATAATTTAATCCACCATTATGGCGCCTACTCAGTTTCACGGGAAGTGAAAAGCACTAATTTGATAAAAATGACACTACTTCTCGAAAAGGTTCAAATTACGCATCATTATAATATGCTCAATATTAACTTTACTCTGTTTTAAGAATTCATAATTTCATTTATTATGAATGACCAAATTATTCAAGCGAAAAATCATTAAGGTGGAGTTAATAGATGGCTAAAGGTAATATTAAGGCTGCGTAACATCCGTTAAATACACATAACCTTTGACATCGGCATCGTTCTAAACTAAGTACGTTTTGTTCGAATTGGAACAAGCATTTTATTTTTATATTATCTATCATTAAGTCAGTTAGTTATCTTATCGTATCCTATGTGTGTCAATATATCATTATGATTCTATTTAATCGAAATAAAATTGGGAGTTAAACCATATGAGATGTAACACCTGAGAACTCTCGTCGCTAAGACCTAAACAAAAGTCTCCACTTCTACAGGCAAAGTCTTTAAATGTGCAACACTGTTTCCCGCCTTCCTAGAATGCATTTCCGTCCCATTTCACGAAATAGCTCCCTCGAGAGTAACGATATGAAAAATTAAAAACAATTAAATGCTTAATAAGCCCACTAATTAGTGTAATTACATTATTAATACATTTTATTCAAGATGCAACCTTCTTATTGATCGTTTATCTATTAGATTGTATCTTACTAGTTCCTGTCATCGATCAAGTATCATACAGATAAGGAGCCATGGTTACATAATCTGCCACATTAGCAGACGGTAACTACTTTCCACCTTGCGCAATTGTTAGATTGTTAACTACTTCCTAATGAAACATAATACAATTCTTCGACATTTTAAATTAAGCTACAATGCATTTAATTCGTTTTTCTATAACGGATTTTGGTATGTGAAAGTATGAAAAAAGCTATTCATTGTGCGACTTGTTAGGTTTTATTTGACCTTCTGCCCCATATAAGTATGTCAATCGAATCGATAAGATAAAATCATAGTCGGAGAGATTTTTTATTTACCACTTACTTACCAAAACACTTGAAAGTTTGTAAAGTTCATTTATGTATGATAATGAGGATGTAATTTTAAAATATCCTAAATAGCAATTTTACGACAGGGTGTGTCCACTAAAAAAGGAAACGAAAATAAAGATAATTTGTAAAATCTCGGGCCCATAAAGCACTCGCGGCGCACGCGCATCGGGTTATCTAACTTTTAGGACAGTTCACTCGTTATCTAAAAACTTACGCCCGTACCCACTTACTGTAAAGTAAACATTTGACTTAGAAAGTGCAGTTCCGTGTAACACGTTCCCAGATAACATTTACATGGCTATTTGTGATGCTCCAAATTCGTGGTACTCTAAATGTGCTGGAGTTGGACAAACATTTATATCTAAGCCCTCACCGGGTCAACGAAACAGCGACGTTATCCGCATCTGGATTAAATACATACATCACCACTTAATAATTATAACATAACGCTTGCATCCAGGGCAGGCCCGTGCCTCCTGGTATCATTTATGCTATATACCTAAATATATTTTCTGAAGAGATACGCAATACTTTCATTTTGATACAAACTCTTGATGGTATAAGCCCGGCGCTTATACGTTATGATCGAAAGAATCTACTTAGTAAGGGCTGAGGCTTAACTCGAACCACAACAGCTCTTATTTTTAATGGGTTATTTAGACCCTTGACTAGACAATTGAGTGCCTGTGTGGCACAAACGGTTTGAGAGCCTCTTAAGTGTTTAGCTATGAGCTTATCTTCCCTGGCCATTTTTTATCTCGTTTACAAAATCATTGCCTTGTTTGCCAGTATTGTATCCTTACAATATATTTTTGTTTAAAAAATACGATGAATCAAAAGTAATTAGGGTTATTATTTTCAGTGTACGTTAAAGCAATTTAAAGTATTTTACGTAATATTCTTTGTGTTTATTTCTTCTAAGAAAATGCCGGTTTTTACTCAACTAAAAGACGGCCGTAGTCTATGTAGAGATTATAAATAATTATGGAATTACGCGAAATATTTGCAGTATCAGTGATGCTGATATCTCATTGTATTGCGACCCTATTAATGGTACTAAATTATTTCTGCTATGTAAGCACTCTGTTACATTTTGTGTGAATAAAAATGCTGGTAAGCAGTATAGATCTCGTTTATGCACTGTTATACCTCTGAATATACTGAGTGATACTTTATTATTCAAACTACAATAGGTCCACGTCAGGCGTCTACAATGACGAGCCATGTTCACTTCAAATGTGCAACATTAATTCAACTCGCACTGCACAATAAACCGGCACGCTTCAGTAATCAACGATTGGCTTCCAAAAATTTTGAAATCTTATTTAGCAATTTCGAAAGTACCTAATGAACTTGTAAAATCTAATGAAAATTTAATGTTGATTACTAAGAATTCCTTCGCGTTGTTTACTGAATGATGCATTAATAATTTATTAAGTCGGCGAAGTCATGAAGCTCTTGTTGCAATATTCTAATCGTTACTTTTAATCCGTTTGATACCTTCAGGCAATATAAACAGGACACTTGCTCAACGCTAGTAACGCAAACACAGTAATGACTTCTCAGAATATAAAATAGTCGTTTTATAGAGTCGGGTAGCCAACCACAGAACACCTAATAGTATCCTACAGCCATAACGTAATTCGACGAGCTCTAACGACAAGTCCAGCTCAACGATAATTATACAGCTCACTAAGTGAGTATGTCAATTTAAATATATTTCGGTCATAAAACGCAGCAAGGAATAATTGAATTCTAAAGAAATAATTATGTTATCAGATTTATCCTGTTTATTTTATTTAACTCAATACACGGGTGTATTCAATTCTGATTATTTTAAATATACTTAATAACTCCTATAATATCCTATTCTATTTAAAATGTACGTAGGAATGGTTGCTTAGGGCGTTGGCGGTTGTAAGTTTAATATAAATTGCTGACAATGACTGGGTAAGATTCTCACGATCCTTTGTCCTGTTATAATAAGGTAGCATTGTCGTGGACACGCTTGAGAGAGTGGTCGTGAGGCGTTCGGGGAGGCACCCTCAGGACCTCATACATGAACTACGCGATGAGAATTTAGATTAGAGGCAATGCATTACAATAGGCGTCTTCAATCAACTGTAATGCTTACCCAAGCGGATGAAGTTAGGGCATTATTTTTGTCGGACTACGAGTGTCACTACGTGTTTTAAGATTACACTATATAGGGGTCAATGAATGAAGATGAAAACCTAGGCTCATTGTCTTTAATTGCGTTAGGTTCAATATACTGACCAGAGATCTACTAAACCTATCAGCGCAACATTGTAACTCGTCCCGCCAACTTATATTTATTATAGTTCTATTGAAATACTTACTCGATTCATTATTTATTGGACCTAGTAATTACAGACCTATGTATTAAATGTATGATACATTCCCAAGGTGATTGATGAGTTTGAAGTAAACGAAGAGGTGCGTAAACCCAGAAAGAAGTGAAGTGGTGTAGTATCATCGCACACGCCTTATCCCGAAAGGGATAAATGGCGTGTTTCTTTAAATTTCACACCGCTTTAATAAAGAGCTACATAATTATGTATTTGAGACACTGATGGTCTAGTGGTTAATAAACCTGACTGCAACGCTAGGTTGCGAGCTCGATCCCCGTAGAGTAGGCCATACATTAATGTATTATAAATTAGTTTGCTTCGTCGGAATTTCGTTACTTACTGGTACACTGGTACCCGTGTTACAAGCTTTGCTTAGCTTGGCTCCAGTCCGTACATTGATTTTAATATAGTTTCTTATTGTTGTCCAGATCGAACGGTTGGCGCAGTATGAGCGGCTGGTGGGCAGCGGGTGCGCACGCCGGCGCGCGGCTCGGCTCTCCGACTTGGAGCGCGTGCAGGACCTCTTCCCGCACGACTACCTTGCACTGCACGATGCTGACGCGCCCGCCGCGCTCGCCTCGCATCATGCTCAGGTAACAAATGTTGCTCTACTAAAACATTATGTAGATGAAAACGTGTAACGGTCACTTTGTGTTTTAATACCTTTTTACCGCTGAAATACATATATAGATAAAGTCTGCCAGGGTATAGTGTGCATAATGAAGTAAGAAAATTTATTTTCATATCGTTGAAGGTGCATATCAATTCTTAATCCACGCAGTCGAAGTTTCGAGAAAGGTTTCGAGTAAGGGATAGGAGATTAAAAATTCAAGGAATGATGTTTTACGAAAAGGTTTATTCTTAATCTAGAAGCAGAAGAGCCTGCGTAAGCGTCCCAGCCTCGACATCGGCGGGACGATGAGCGCGAGCAGCACCTCCCTGTCGCCGCGCACCTTCATCATGGAGGCGCCAGTGCAGCTGTGCCCGCTCGGCGCCACCTCCCCACCGCTAGACCGCCACCTGTTCCTCTTCAGCGACCTCCTGCTTGTCGGAAAGGCCCGGGGAACTAATTGCTTCAAATTAAAAGAGAGCGTAAGACTAGCCGAAGTCTGGATATCGCTGCCCGAAGGTGACGATACAGGGTTCCTCATCGGATGGCCCACCGTCACTGGCGTAACCAACTACCTCGCCACGTATCCTACACAAGCTGCCAGGGACACGTGGTATAGGTAATTATTATGTTCATTAATTAATTAAGAGGTAGATCTCTTCAACGATTTGACCAAGTAGTTACCACTGCTGTGGACATTATATATTGTCGACATAGACTGATGCCTACAGGAATAATTGTGTCTGCTTACAAGGCACTGTGGGTAGTGGGTAGTAAAATATAATTATTGGAAAATACATAAATAAAGAATCGTGTTTCCGTTGAAGCGCAACGTGGCCAAAAGTGTCCCGCTTGATGAATTTAAAAAACATGTTGGTCAACCAATATTTACTGATCCAATTGATAAATTAGGGCATGATATCTAATCGGTCGTATCTTTGTTTACAGGAAAATTCAAAATGCTTTAAATGCTCAACTGGCTACAGAACCAAAGTCAACAAATATACAGATTTTCCATAAGGACTTAACGAGTTCTATCGAATTTGTAAGTACTAGACTCAGTTAATTCTTGACTATCGTTCTTCTATTCAATATAAGCTATTTATTTTTTATTTGGTATGTTGTATCGATTTGTATAATAAGTTATTCTCCCGTAGACTATCTTATAAAATTTAAGCTGATATTGAAAATAATTTATATTTGTTTTATTATCTCGGGTATATAGATTTCTAGCTTTATAAATTACATTATAATCGGGTTTCTAACTAAATGTAATGTATGTATTTCCAGTGCAAGACAGTGTCTGTGGGTCCAGAAATGAGCGCGCGATGTGTGGTGCGGCAAGCGTTACATGCACTTCAGTCTGAAGGCGACGAGGATAGATGGGGAGCCGCGGCCGAATTCGCGTTATGCGTACGAACCACCAGGGAGGCGCCTCTGGTACCCCTACAAGGGATTGAGAGACCTCACGCTATACAGGTAACGATTATATCACACATTCATCTCAATCAACTTTATTATCTAAAATTTGTTTCTTTTGGTGTGTTAAGTGGTTTAAATTAATCTCATCTTTATTATTTACAGATGTCACGAATTAGACAGACATTATCAAATGAAGATGGATTTGATTTAGAGCACGTGAACGCTAAAAACAATCCTTGTGGTTTGGTGTTTGAACTGAGGAAAAAGAATCAGGGGTTGAAAAAGTAAGTATTATCCAATTGCCTATGATTATACATATTTATTTATTCTGAATGAGTTGCAAACAAGCTTACTGCGCACGATAATAGTAATAACACTATACCATGTACAAGGCAAATAATTTGAGACATCGGTTAATTCGGTCCAGTTGAGTGATGATCAGACTTCTGAAATCTATTAGACTGATGCCACACTTCTGCCCATCCCTTCCCGTCAGAGGCATGAAGATATGATGAAGTTTAAATTTTCTCATACCCAACAAAATCTAATGAATATTTTTTATTTTCAGTGGCATTGCAACGCCTGGTCGAGGCCTACGTTTGCTTAGGCGCGGCGGGAGACTATTTGGCGTAGCACTAACGCGGTTGTGCGGCGGCGCGCCCCCGCCCGCACTATTGCACGCTTTGCGCCGACTGCGTTCGAACGCGCCCCTCACGCACGGCGTATTCCGTCGATCTGCTAATGCTAAGGCACTCAGACTGCTTAGAGACAAGGTAAATAAAAGCAACAACTGTTTTATTTCAATCCAATTCAGTAAGTAGTTAAACTTCTACGAAACGGCTTGACCGATTCTCATGAAATTTTGTGTGCATATTGGGTAGGTCTGAGAATCGGACAACATCTATTTTTCTATTTTTCATCGTCCTAAATTAAAAAAAAAACAATTTCAAATCGGTCCAGTAGTTTCGGAGCATATAGACATTTATCAAACATTTTGTTTGGCAGCTATTATAATATGTTATTTTAACTGATATTTTTTCTCCACAGTTAGATACGCTAGGCCCGTGGGCGGAAGCTTGTCCCGAGCTGGAGCGCGCTCCGGTGTTGCTCCTCGCAGCGTTAGTAAAAGAGTTCTTTCGAGCATTGCCGCAGCCACTACTCGCGGCGGAATTGTACCCCGCTTGGCTGCAAGTGCTGAGTAAGTATACAACACGCTTCGTTAAGAAATATTTTATCAGATAGCTTGGCTCAATGTATAGGACTTACTTCTATATGCCATATTTCTTCTGTTGCATACTGATCAACCTATTGTTTGTTATCATCTCCAAATACAGTTACATACTTTAATCTACGACTTACGTACTTATTTTTTATTATTATAATACATACATATAATACATACATTTCAAGAGAGGTAGGGCGATTTGGGATTTCCCATTAAAATTGGAGCCTGGGGACTGTACCCTCCGCCTTACAGAAGACCACAGTGAAATAACACTACTTGATGTACTTGTGTGTTGTGTTTCTGCGGTAAGTAAGGTTGCCAGTGCTCCACGAGGATACGCTGGGCTAGTAGTAATGCTGCTAGCACAGTGAGAAAAATGGTTGGCAACGCGTTAGTGATACCCCTGGTATTTCTAGCGGCTATAGGCTACGGTGACTGCTTACCATCAGGTTGGCCGTATGCTAGTGTGCCACCTTAGATATAAAAGAAAACCATTGTTTACATAATTACGCAGCTTAGGACACGAAAACGGTAGACTAAATATTATTTATTCAGTCTATCATTTTGTATATCAGTATTTTTTGTCAAGTACAACTATTTTATTTATTACCTTGCAGGTTTATCACAAGCAGAAAAGGTGCCAGCCGTGCGATCCCTCCTCCTCAAGCTGCCTAAAGCCCACTACACGATGCTGACGTACTTCGTGTGCCTACTGCACGCCATCGCCAAGAAGGCCAACATCAACCTCATGTGTCCGATGAACCTCGGCGTGTGCGTCGGCCCCAGTCTCTTGTGGCCCAACACTCCCTGTGACAAAGCCCCCAAAGCAGTGCCAATGGTCGTCGAACTACTCATAGTGAAGGCCGATGCCTTATTCGGCCCTCAAATTACCGGTCTTCTAGGGAACGGCAGTCCAGAATCAACAAATGCGTTGCTGGACTCGGGGGCAGAAGAGAGTGACAGTCTGCATTCTGTAGGTATCTCACTGGACTCGATGGAGCTGTCGACGCCCCGTAAAGAAAAGCTATCCCTCAGCCGAGATTCAGGTTTGACTCTCTCAGAGGATGACTCAAACAGCAACGGAGGCAATAGCCCAGCTCCTCGAAATATTCTCCACAGCCTTTCAGCGCCCACATGCAATATGCAGCAGGAGTCTAAACTGGTTGCGAGATACACGACCGATAATCACAATGTCAATGGTTTGCCTAAAATTTCGCAGAGACAAAATATTTATTCAAATAAAGCAGAAATATACGGCACAGTCAACGAGGAATTATATACTACGCCGTATTTAGGTGAGCGATATGTTCACAACTCTATTAATATAGGAATCTCAAATGGTATTGATGAAAGGAACTATGTATCTAAAACAGCTTTGCAACGGTCTACAGCTGATATCTACGGCCAGAGCCCTGCCAAGTATATCACCGGTCTCGAGCCCCAGAAACCACCGAGAAGCAATGTATCCAAAGCCGCTCGAACCTCAAAAGTATACAGCATGTTTGCAGAAACACAGGAAACAGACAAAAACAACAAGAACTTTAACAGAGCCAAAAGCTCTGATAACTTATTAGAACCAAAACAAGAATCAATGGAAAGCAAACGCGACCTGGTTTCTAGTCAAGAAAACATAGTATACAGTAACATCCACGACCTCGCCATGTTCACGGAAAACATTCAACGACAAAACCAATATCAAACTCGTTCAGACATTTTAACAAATGTGAACACGAACTATTCCCGTGTCTACACGGGATGGGAAAAGAAAAGCGCAAATTATAATAGCAAATCGATAAACTCAGAAAATATTTACGGCCAAACGGTAACTAGAAATCAAGCGGAAATATCACAGAACAAGCCAGATGGGCAAGTAACTCCGGCAGCCACCATTTTTACTAGAAATGACTGGTCTCGTCAAGCAGCGCGCACGAAAAGCTTAGAGGTGAGCGAAGACGGTCACAATGTGGATAAACAGCGCAACGGCAACTACGAAGTGAACGTAGTCAACTGCTGCCGCAAGAGGCGCTTCGACCCCGCACATATGTGCACCAACAGCTGCACCGCCTCACCGATGACCAACAACAGGGAACACGAAAAGCGTGCAAACCCATTACAAAACTCATATTCTTACGTCGAAAACATGCACAGCAATGCCACCGAGGAGAACAAAAAGTCTAGACTGCGGAACTACAACAACAATAAACTAAATCAATCAAAATCGTTAGCGAACATCGTGCTCAACAGTGACTCTAGCAGCAGCGACACGTTGTACCAGCCCCAAAACTCATTCAAAAGCTGCTCCACCGAGTCACCGGCGAGCGAAAACTCTTTCGAGAACTGCTACACCACGCAGTACATCGAGCCCCTGTACACGTCCGTGTACAACCGCACGAGAGACATATACCATGATGTGAATACCTCCAACATGTTTCCTTCAGACATCTACAAGGCTACACCAACGGCTGTGCAGCCTGAGTACCGCTCCTCTGAGAAAGAGCAGAACAAAAACTCAAAACCTCCGCACATGCCGCCACCAGTTCCGCCGCGAAAAATGGTCTATCAGAGGGTGCTGAAGAAGTTTCAGCCGGTCCATGTGAATAAGGACGACAAGACATCGCGGTCGAAATCCGTGCCTCGCCTATACCGGGAACCCAGCGACGTCGACAAAAAGAAAATAATAGCCTTAGATGGCTCAGAATCTGACACAGAATCCGAATCATACGTGTAATTGATGCGGATCACTTCAAGCACCAGCCCTATGAACATGACTGCATGACGTATCTTATTCGATTCTCGTATTCAGACCTTATTCAACTATTTGAATAAATTTGTTTTAACTTGATTCAATATATACCTATACTACTTACTACAAGTTAGGTACGTAATCTATAAAATGATACGCTAAGATTTTTTATAAGGATATCTTGTGAATCCCGCCTGAAATTTTAATGAATGTGACCATAACCAGAGTTGTTTTGGTGATGTAATTCCAAAGACGTAAGAATAGTTTCAAACTTAACGGTATTATGTAGATGGATAATTCAATGAGAAATTATTATATAAATATTACGATCTTTGTAAAGATAAATTCATATATCTAGAATATGTTTTACCCCAACCACTCGTTTTAATAACATTTGTATCAATAATTTTATCTAATTGAGTTGCTATTGTTGTAGTGTACTAAAATATATTAATAAATTAAATTTGACTTAGTATCATGTGTCATGTATGAGAGATATTTTAAATGAAATTGAGAGTTGTGCTTGTATATAAAATGTATGATATTATTGTACGTAGGTATATACTTAAAATATATAATATGATTTGTAATTATGCCTTCGTGTTTTATTACGAAGCTAGCTGTGCCCGCGACTTCGTACGCGTGGAATGTTTTTTTTTTCCGCGAAACCCTATTATTTGTCCAAACTAACCTAAGTACTGCCACGTATAGTATCAGCTACCTGCCAACGAAAGTTATGTTCAAATCAAAAAGTGCCCTCCAAAACATTTAATGTACTCCAATTTCTATGAACTCTAAGCTAAGCAATACTTTTAAAACTATAAATGAAGCTATCTTTTTCTTCGCGGACCAATTTGATTAAATAATGCCTATATATTGCGCCACGGTACGTTCTGGTACCTGGTAAAACCCTATAAAACATCTTCGAGTAGTTTCGGAGATTAGCGCAAACAGACAAAGTTCTGTTTTATAGTATTATTAGGTTCTGTTACACTCCCTATATCACCCGTAATCAGTGTTTGCAAAATAATTTCATTGTATAGACACGATTTTTCTAGTTTTATTTTAGTATAGCTATAGAAGAAGATAGGCTTGTTGAAAAAATATCGATACATCGAAATATCGATATTATTTTTTCAATGCATCGATATTTTTATCGATACTTTATACTTCGATTCATCGATGTATCGATATAAAATTCCAAGTATCGAAAGGGTATGAAAATCGATATTTTTTTCAGACCAACAAACATATGTTTTATTAAACATATGTTTTATTAAACATATGTTACAAAATATGTTATAAGATTTAAAAAAAACTTGAAAGGAATAGTTAACTAGGAAGTTTTTCTTATGTCTGTATCAGATAAATATTGGTTTGATTATTCAATAACTAAAATTTCTTAATAGTTGTTCTTGATTTATTAAAAATTATGTCTATTGATTAGCACGAATATTCTCTGTCAAATCATACCGATATATCGATATTTTTAATAAAAATATAAATATATCGGTATATAACATATTTTTTTTATATCGATACTTTATTGCATTTCGGACATCCCTAGAAGATGATGATGAAGAAGAAGATAGATAGATAGGTCAATAACCAAAACTACGTTATTTACTTAAAGTATTTAATTGTATTAAATTCGCATTCTTAAATTCATCACAGTCATTAAGTATGAATAGTATAATTAAAACGTATTTCACAAACACACCACTTCTCTCCTCTCTTCAAACTTACCTTATAATTTAGCAATTGCAATAGGTAATTAAATTGAAAATTTAAGTTAAATACCAAATTATATGTACAAAATCTTATGAATTATTTATTTTAAGTCCTATTATATTAGACATCATGGTTGAACGCGACGAGAGCACGACTTTCGAAAACTACTAAGTAAATATTGGTCCAAAATGTAGGTGAACAAATATTTATAACAACTTATCTACTCCAAGCTTATAACGTGGACATAAATGTATGGTTTCTAATGTTTTAAAAAGCGAAATATCATAGTAAAACACAATTAAACAATTGTCATGTCACATTTATTATCATGTTCAACGTCGAGTAAATTCGCAGAATAGATACTTCATCTTAGATCTACCTACATTCTTCAAAAAAGTTCTGTTACTGACCTAAATGTAATCTGGGTTAAATTTCTATACTGTAGTTCCCTACATTCTTTAGTCTGCCAGATAAACGGTGCTCGCATCGCATATTTTATCTATGCAAAAAAGTACAAAGAACTTGCGTTCACTTGTTGATTAAACAAGTCTTCAATCTTTGAGGATTATGAATAACAGAACGAACATTTAATGGCTGTTAAACCTACAGTCTTGATAATAAATGTCATAAAGACATTAATATTATAGACGTTTTATTCTAATAAATTCGTGGCCTCGTTTAATTTTAACGACGAAGAAAACACTGCATAATATGTGGTGCCGTGTATTTTCTAATTAGTGTTTTGTCTATATTTTTCAACCTTTTTTTCATACTGAAACCAAAGCTGTGATTCGGTACGTTATGTTTATCACGACTCAAAAATGTAAATTTACGACTTAACTAAATTAACAAACAAAACAATTTTCAAGTGAGATCTTCCTACAAGCAAGACATCAGACTCATAACCAAACCAAACATGTTTCAAGGTTACAACTACGCTCTAAGCCACTCTAAGGCAAATGTGAAACAATATAAGGGAATATAACCGTTCACTTAATTATGGCTTTAAAAACTATTGTTTTTACAAAGGCTTCTCGCCTGCCCCGATTTTTATCTGTAGATAATGCTCTAATAAATATACGCCTATGTTTTAGCTGGGATAGTGACCGTGGTGTCGGTAGACGTGGAGGTTTCACTCGTTCTTTTGTCCTGCTCTTCTTCCTCTGGTTCTGGTGCAACGTAATTCCAAGACTGCGTTTCTCCAGTTCCGAAAAGTATGAAATAGCCAGCTGAAGCGATGTATAGTGATGCACCAGTAATAAATACTGGGCGCCATTCCGCGAATCCGCTCTGCAAATTGTAAAACGATAACTTTAAGCACGTATTTGGATTTGAGGATAAGTGAAAGACATAAATGAGAGCGCAATATAAAGGAGCACACCTAACTGTAGATTGTATCATGAACATTGACATCGCGACATGTGTGCAAGAATTTGAGAGATATAAGTGTTGCAAGCATTTTTACACCTATCACTATTACAAATAACGGTTAAATAACATTAATTTACGGACATACATTGAGTGAATATATATTGATTATGTCCAAATGTTAATAGTTTCATTAATAAAAAGACAAGCATTCTTTTGGAACTGTATGTTTTTAAATTTTCACTGCAATGTCTACATAACAGATCATAAATAGCAATCTATCTTTGTTGAAGTATACACTCACCCCGTTCTTAGTGAAGTGGGCCGTTACCAAGGGTGTAACAAAACCAGCTGTGTTGCCTATTCCATTCGCAATACCATACAGGGTTCCAGCGAAGTTAGGGGCCAAGTCTTGGTGGTTCACCAAGTTAGTGAGGGTTGCGGCTCCATTGGAGCCCATAGAGAAGGAAATCAGGGCTACGGATAGGATGGGCGCGCAACCAGTATAGCCCAGCACGATGAGGAGTAGCCCCGGCACCACGTGGGAGAACAAACAGAAGAACTTCCTCATAAACGTCGTTGATACCATGTTTTGCTTCATGATTCTGCAAACAAAATTAATTAAAGTAAAAAATAATAATAGCGTTAATTGATCATAATTGCAGCCGGTTCCTGTAATAGACACCGCGTCGGTCATGTTCAGTCAAAACACACAATAATATTGTTATTACATTTACTGGTAATTTACACAGATAATAAAATGTTCTTAGATGCTTTTAGTTGACAATGAGTTTCATTTTCATCTAAATTTGTAATTAGTCTTTGTTTTATGAGAATTTTTGAGTATTCTTATGTTATACTATGTGTATTCTTATGTTTCAAAATGTTAGAATCTACGGCGGAAAAGGTAGCTTTTGTTGCGAGAAAATTTAAATATCTGGTAATGGTAACGGCAAAAATTTTAACTTATTTCCCAACTATTGCTACTAAATTTTAGTCAGAATAGTCACTCTTAGATCGCACCTGCTGATATCTTGCCTTAAGTCGTGTTCGTGCACTAACTTGCACGGGGCGTGCCAATGTTATCTTCACAAAAACAGTACATATTTAGGACATGTAGATTCTATCACTCGCAAGGTTCGTTAACAAGGTGACATTTTGTATTCAATGAAGTAATTTTTTTGTTACATTGCTGGACTTAAGTAGGTGAGTAGTCTTTATTAGAGTCAAGGCCTACGAAATTCTTGATTAAGGATCGATCAATTAAACTCATCGTAAAGCTGTAATGAAAACGCTGCGCGATAATTGAGGTAATAATCAAGGATTGATTAAGATATTTCGATTTTGTCACAGACATAAATTTCTCATATTTTTCTGTAGTCATGTCTATACATGACTAAAGAAAACAGCATGAGCCTGTCACCAGCCCCTCACCATCCTCGAACTTAGGGTGCACTACGCCTGTCAATCTTGAATCGGCCTTCTTAGCCATGTGTGGAAGTGCTTTAGTCATATTTCATAGATGTACCTGTCACCAATAGCCCCAAATATCAAAGAGAATATCATCCGAGCGAGGTAGGGAAGCGAGGAGAGCGTGCCGGTGGACGTGAGGTTGAAGCCCAGCGCGCTGGAGACGAACTTGGGAGCAGCCGTCATCACGAAGTACAGCCCCCAGTTGCTGCCGTAGTGGAGCACTACCATCGCCAGGAATGGGAACGAGGTGAATATCTGCCTGAACGGTGGGACGATCTGGAATACAAGACGATAAACAATAAAAAATAGTTGTGATGACGTTGGGTTGAGCTCATGGTTTTTTATTTTAAAAGATCTATATATATATGATGAAGGTGGCATCTTGGTAAGATGATGGTAAGCGGTGCGGTGACCGTAACCTTTCGTCGCTCGCAATGCCAAAGGTAGTACCAGCGCGTTGGCAGCCTTATTATTGAGTTTTTATTCGGAAGTAGTACGATATTACCATTGCTTATTTGCTACCAACCAAACCAAAAGTATTGTAAAATGAAAAACCTTCCATAAGGTTGGTAGCCTCTACCTACCTGAATTAATTTTGCTTCTTTGCTTTTGTTCAGTAATATTTTCAGTACATTGTAATAAAATGTCACCTTGGTCATTACCGTTTCAGCAATTTGTTCCGGTAGGTGTATATAATGCGCAGAATATAAATACAACTGGCAATAGTGAAACCGAATACAAACAAATTAACTTGTAACTTAGTAGAAATAACAGGCGTGTATGTACTTAAGGCCGTATTAAAGGTCAAGTTTTTTATCGGATTTTTTTTTCTGTATGTCGATGTAAATATAGTGATAAGATAGAAATAAGTGACAAGAATCTATCAACTATATAATTGGGTCTTGTGTCTGGTAATAATAAACTGTATGTACACTGACAACAAACTCACAAAACTAAACTAATTATACAGGTTGTATTTGTTATGACGGAGTTAAGAGTTATCAGCATGTTGCTGATAACTCTTAAGTTTTTCAAAGTTAATACACCTGATACGACGATACCTGAGGTGAATTCTAACTATGTCTATTGGACGAAGCCTGCGCCGTGCTATAGATCTGTCTATATTCATTTTTGACAAATAAAACAGATAAATCTTTCATATTTTACAGAACTAAAAGTCTTGCTACCCCTTTCTCATGAGCGGGGTTAATAAGGATGGCAATACTTTGAGTCCTGTCAAATGAGTTTAGTATAATTATTTTGTACAACTGAATTAGCACCAGTACCTTGTTATCTTTAGAGCTGTGTTGAACTTTGTCGCCAATGGCCTCTAATATGTATTTCTTCTCATCATCCGAGATACGGGGATGCTGCACTGGCGAGTCGTATACCAGAAACCACCACAGGAAACACCAAACAATACCTATCACACCTGAAAATAATGATATCGTTTTAGTACGCAGTTACGGCATCAGCACCCAAAATCTTCGGTACTTCGGTAAATCAATTACGATTTTTTGAAATTTAGTTGAGCCCGGGATTTGATTCCTTTATATTACTTAACAAAAACATACTTCATTTTTATGTCCAAAAATTATCGTTGTCATTCAACAAACACCTCGCGCCGCAAATTATCTATGTAGAAATCGCTTAGGTAGCAAACCAACGTGGAATTTAAACGTGCAAGAAAGTCAATTTTGTAATACGACGAACTAGGTGATAACTTTGGTCTACATCGGTTGATGTTACTACAAAGGTTGATAATATTAATAAAGGGTACATTTTTATTATACAAGTGCCCCGATTGGTATCATTTATGCCGTGGTTATATTGATTTAAACGTCATTCTGATAATGTTATGATATTGAAAATTAAATATTCAAATCAAAAATGTTGTACTTTTCAATATCTCAAATAATACTGATTTATAAGGACTTAGGGTTGTAAACACAGGATTTCCCTTAGAAATTTCAACTAGGGTCAATACTTTGTATAGGTAGGTCGGTCGGAAACCCATGATATTTTTGGATATATTATATTCAACATGACGTATATTAGCCACAGATATCGGCCTAAGTGGTAGCAACCGGAGTATCCTGTAGGTTGTAGTGTATTACAATCCTTATACCTATTTATACTACACAGGTTGGTTGGTTGTTTTATTACTTTTCAAAAATTGATCTTATACTACGAAAGGTAGCTTCTTGTACTAAAAATATCTTAAAATGCATTTAGAAACGCTTGAGTAGGTAGTAAGTGCTTTTTCCTGAATATGAAGAAAAGCGTGAGAAATACTTTACCTTATAAAAAGCTGGATTATTAACTACCTAGATCACTGTTTTTGTAATTACTTTTGCTCGTAAGTGTATTCCATCTTATGATAAACGCAAATAACGGAAGATTCCTATTATCTTATCAACCAACGTGCGAAAATTCATACAAAATACATATTCATACAAAATATACACTATATCTATTTAAACACTTAGGCAAATATTCGATTTCTAAATAAAATATTTCTTACGCAAACAAGACACGTATTTAACATGATTGATTTTATACATCAAATTATCGTATAATCCCAAAATTAAAAAGGAACTTGTAGCGACTCCAACTGAACAACTAATTACTTAAAAAAACATAAAATTTATAATTAGTTATGGAAAGCTACATAATTAACTATACATTCACCTTGATCTTTGCAATTATAAGTCCGTAATTTGAACCTTTTCGATGCATCAACAAGATTACCTAATGTTTTTTATTCGAATAAAGGGAAGTGCATAACAAATATATACCAACATTCTACCGGGGCCCCTGCCTGTTTTGCAAAGGTAAGCAATTATAATGCATATTGGGTGAATGGGTCCCCCAAAATTTTTTATGTGTAATTCCCGGAGATAATCCGCCTCTTCAATATTTAGTTTTTTTTTAAATTATATTCAGATATGATTATCTAAAGCTGTGCAGCTGATTACTATTTTTTCTATTATCATTGGAATAGTTCGTTATAGTGTTTAATTGCGAGCTTACCTGGTACATAGAAGGCGTAGTCCCAGCCAAAGTTCTCAATGAGGGGTCCAGTAAGGGACCACGTGACGACAGTACCGATGGCGCCGCCGAGCAGTGCGCTCACAAACTTGCCCTTCTCAGCCGGTGGGGCCCAGTGAGCCACCAGAGCATGCAAGGCGGGGAACAGGAAACCCTGGAATTAAAGCGTAGAATTAGAAATAAATCTAACACCTAACAAAAAACTAGCTGTTACCCGCGACTTCGTCTAAAAAAAAACAATGTCCTTCTCGAAGATGTAATCTTTGTTCGTATACATATTCGTCCTTGACAAATTTTATTACGATGCGTTCAGCCGTTTAGTCCTGAAAAGGTAGCAAACAAACAAACAGAGTTATTTTCGCATTTATCATATTATATTAGTATAGATTTATTGTTTGTTTGTTAATTCATTCCACTTCTATGGGTTCCTAAGCCTCATTCACATGAATCACAAAAACAATGCAACTCGTTAGACCTTTGAACGATCGTTAGACCTTAAAAATGTAAAAACTTTTACAGAATCTGTTGCAGGCAATCAAGATATACCAACCTATTAAAAATTTTTGTTTTGTCTTATATAAACTGCGCAAAAACTAAAACACCAAAGGTTGGTATCTAATGAAAATATATCCTTTTGGTGTTATGCCCCTTTGATTTTGTGATTGTATACCTATATAATCAATGCGTCGCCCTCAAAGTTGCAACGTTCCAGCTCACCTACTCATTTTAAATATATATATTCTTTAAGCGAACACCCTAATCAATTTTCCAACATGACTGACAAAAAAAAGCTGACGGCGTCAGCCTGACAGGGAACTACCCGCACTAGCATCTCATATATTTTTACACTATCTTTTAAGCTAACTAATCGATGGATACTTTGAGGTCAGTAAAAGCCCATGAACCTTAATATTTAGTTTTTAGACAACGTAATATTGCGCCGTGGGTTTTTTATATTCTCACGATTAAGGTTCGAAGAACAAAACAGAATCGTTATGTTTTCATTGTTCTCTCAGTTGTTTTTGTTTATCTGAATTAATTATTCTAAGATAACTTATAGTCATTTCAGATCCTGTGTATAGGATGTAAAATAAATGTATGGGTCAGTAACCAATTCATTAGTTTAATAAAACGTGGGACTAAGCACAAAATAAATACACGGCGAAATATCTCAAGTTTAGTAATTTTCTAACAAATTATACAGAACAACTATATAATTCGTTAATTTGTAACTACATAATTTAACATACAAGTCTATTTTGTCACGGAAACACGATAATGCCACTTAACTGTTCATAATATTCAATATTTTTTAAGCATTATAATCAGTCCATCTTTTAAGGCAGATAAACGAATGGACGTCATCAATTCGGTATGTCGGCTACGCCCATTTTTTTACGTGTTCATTGTTGGCAAATATCAGAGGCCATTAAGGGGCTTTTGATGGCAGGAGATAGATTTCATGGTATTAGTTACCATAAGCTGCTACGGTTATTAAGGTTTTCAACCAGGGCATTTGACCTGAGTCAGTTACCTGAATCCAGTAGCGTAGCTACCAGAGGGCTAGACGGGGCAATGCCCGGAGGCCCCAAGCTCAGAGGGCCCCTTCGGACTCTGACTTACATACTATAAATTGAACTTGTGAAAATTTCTTCCACATTCGGACATAAACCAGATTCCAGAAACAAGACTTTAATAATGGCAACATATATGTAATTTTATGCTATGCACAATAAAGAACGAATCTGGATTACGACAAATCTGCAATACGTCGAATCCGGAACACGACGAATATGGAACAAATAATTTTAAATAGTTTATTTTTTTTCCCCAGGGCCTTCGATTACCTAGCTACGCCACTGCCTTGAGCGTTTTCAAATGGATTCCACATGGTGGTGTCTATTCATGAATGAATAAATTACTTCGTATAGCAATACAGAAATGAGTGAGGAATTGTTTCTTTTGGCCAATTTATCAATTTCATTCCTCCGTTATAAACTTCAAGAGTTTATGTAACTTAAAAAATTACTTCGTGAAAGGTGAATCTGCATTAAATTCTACCTAAATATTTACCTATTTGACGTCAACTAATACAAATAATAATGATTCTATTATTCGCGATATGGTATTATTCGTCGGTAAAATTGTGTCACCCGTAACTAACGTAATATAGTTATATTTATTATTTTCTACTACGATGAAAATTAATATTTAACATTACTGATTCAACTAGATGGCTAAATGGTAATGAGATTCATTCGATGTGGGAATAAATATTCATACATAACTCATAATCGTTACAAAACATAACTTCTGTTGAGTGCATTCTAAACTAAGCATTTATAGTGGAATTGTTCTAGTTCACTGATAACATGACGGAATTTAAAATTATTCCATTCATTTGAAGTCAGAAAACATAGGACTGCTTTCATTTCATACCCTCATTTTCATTTAATTAATTCTACTCTTCATATTCGTAAATGTGTATACATAAATAGATATTTTATTTACATATACTTTGTTAAACATAATATGGCATAGAATTAATTGTGTCTACCTTACATAGAAACAAATACATGTATGTATATTTATTATCTTTGTATTCGCTTTCTTGTAATCTTTATTTAATGACAACACAAAAAATGTATTTTGTCAATATATGAAGTGGCTACTTAATTTGAATCTTAACGACAAAAAAGTAGAGTTTTCGGATGTTAGACATCATATGCGGCTACTGACACTGCCCACTTCACTCATTTTTTTTTAACTGATGGTCTAAAATGTATAAATAGCATTGAAAATAAATTAATTAACAAACAATAGCCCATTCCAATATAATTGTATATTTACAGCCTAAATACACAAATACATATATAACACGTAATAATAATACATATTTACGTATTATTTATATGGAAAAGATTATAGAATGAGAAAAATACAAAACCGTTTATGTTACCGTAGTACCTACACAAAAAGTACCTAGTTATAGCTTTACTAATGTCGCATTATTCCTCGTATTCACCTATGTGTCCTATCTACGTTTGCCCATTGTAAGTATTGAATCATGTCGCACAAATGGAAATATGAAAAATATAATTCTAGTACTGTGAAAAACTGACAACGATAAGAATGTTAAAACATTATGTTTTGCTATATCTTCTGAATATTACTTGCATATGCACCATATTTAGTTTTCAAAGGCTTTTCTTACAATAGTGCCGGCAAGCCTACGACTCACCTATTTTTAGCAATCACCACATCCTATTGAAGTATAAAGTTTATAAAATGGACTCATTCGGCACAGCAATTGCAGGAGTACCCTTCCCAAATGCTTAAAAATATATGGTACAAAATGCTTACCGCTGCTAGACCGATGACGAACCTCAAGGCGACGAGCACCATATAATGCAGCCTCGCGGCTTGTGGGCTTAGCACCGTGAGGACGGCGCTGATCAGCATGGTTGTGAACACCAGCTTGCGGGGCCCCCAGAACTCTGCCGCTGTTCCGCCCACTAGACTCGTGATGGCGTAGCCCCAGAAATACCCCGACAGTACGTAGGCTTGCTCTTGTGCCGTCCATGTAAATGTCACCACTCCATCTGGCTATTGAATATGTTGCTATCAATAAAAAATAGTATAATTTGGAGTACTACGTAAAATATGACTAGCGCTGCTTCTTAATTTAGAATTGAGGTCGGAAGCATTAGCGCACTTCATTGTATTTCTACGTAAAAAATATATTGATACTAGCTGTTCCGACAAACGTTGTATTGCCATATAAATTATCTATTTTATTAAGGACCAAAAATTTTAAAAATGTGGTGGACCACCCTCATCACTTAAGGTAACTTATGAGTTTTCCAAACAATTATAGAATTAATAATAATAAATAGTTAACGTCCTATTCTCAGACCTACCCAATATACACAAAAAATCATAAAAATCAGTCAAGCTGTTATTGGTTAGTAGTTATTGAATTGAAACTCTTACAGAAAATCGGTTTTCCGTTCAAAGTGCATAGCGGTATTTCGCTGTTAACAGATTGTTTCCAGTTAACTCTTGGCTTTAGTAATTGGATGTTCTTTATAGGGTACTCAAATTTACAGTTACATATCTACATAATGTTCTGCAAATTATGACATTTACGCTTAAACAATTGATGAGCGTAGTTTAACAACCATTTGTTATTGGATTGTAAATTAAGTAAGTGCTTACATGGATTTCACTAGAAGCTGTTGATATCTTCAATGTCAAACATTACGAAGGTATAAAATAAGTAAAAATATTATTGAAAGGATTTTTATTAATAAAATTAGTATCAATATAATTGTAATATAAATTGCCCTTCAACACGATCGAGACTATTACTTTCAAACTCACCTACACATTAACGCTTAAACATATATAATTTTTGTAAAATACCGAATCATTTATTATCACGAAAATAGTTATTCTTTCTCTATTGTTCTAATGTTTGCTTTAGCAGGAAGAATGACAGTATAGTTTTATAATAATGACTGTAGTGATACTTGTATCATTGTGTACTTTTTATGACAATAATTGCTCACCTGTCGTAGTTCCCGCCTTATGACCACCGTGGTGTTATACAACGAGCTGTCATTGGTCGCAATGGCCTCGCATTCGCTTTTCACCCTGTAAACATTCATTTAATTATAGAAATATACCGTATATATATAATATATCTTCACATTGTCTCACAAGGGTCCCCGAAGAGTTATTACAACACCTACTTTTCACTGAAGATAATTTTGGTATCAACGTGCAAAATGGTGAGACCGTCGCCGTTTCTTAGGCATACATCCTTGAATTTTTTCTCAGATTTATGCAGTTTTCCTCACGATGATATCCTTTACCGTAAAGCTCGTGGTGTGAATAATTTATATATACGTTACGGCTAAAAGGCGAAGTGCGGTAACACCTTGTTTAGGACAAAAAATCAACGTTTACCTTCTAACCTATCACAGCCATGTCGGACGTCCACCCGGTGATGTAGAGTACTAGCCGGTGTGATGAAGTATAAGTACTGCCGCACCTAGCTCCAGCCGGCGAAACCTAGGTGTAACCGCACTTCGGCTTTTAGCCGTAAAATATATAAATATACCTCATAAATATTTCCTCGTGGAGCACTGACAACCTTACTTACCGTAGAAACACAACACTACATCAAGTAGTGTTATTTCATTGCGGTCTTCTGTAAGGTGGAGGTGCAGTCCCCAGTCGGGCGGCTCCAATTTAAATGGGAAAACCCATGGGAAATCCCAAATCGCCCTACCTCTCTTTTTAAAAGCTCATGGTGTGATTAATCACTGTACTTAAGCATAGAAAAACTCATAGGTACAGGCCGGGATTTGAACCTGAGCCCATCAGATGACAGGCCTGTTGCTTCAACCACAAGGCAGCCAAGGCATCAAAAGCGACAAAAGGGATTCTTAAAAAATATATAAACTGGTTAATCTATCTATTAAATAACATCCGCAAAAGTATATTACATAGTACACTAACTAATTATTATTAAATAATACATTTCCAGTAATAGTCCATTTTTTTTTATAATTAAATTAAATGTAGTACTAGGATTACCCCTATTATATAACAATTACCTTATCTGAAAAACCCATTCATCTATAACTTCGTACTTATATGAACGTTTAGTTAATAGCATGCAAATGCTCGCACAAGGCAAATGTTACTAATAAAGGACAACACTAATTTTCACGCTTCATTTCCCGAAGGTAACAAACCAGTGTCAACAATCGTATTCTATTGTATTTTACCAACGCAAAATATACAGCACTGGCTATCCCCCGCGACTTCTATCACGTATGAATAGGATGACACATTGCCATAAAATAAATTAGTATTATTAGGGATAATGTAACAATTCCGTTGTAAAAGAATTTTAAAAACCGGTTCGAGGCTCCAGACTTTATATCCATATCAACAACGAACAAGCCATATTTTAGCTCTTTATCATTCGTATTGATGCATAGACCATTATTTCGTCTATGTATTTATGTAAGGAATGAAAAAACAATGCAAATAAATTTATCAAGGTGGCACCCCTTATGCAAAAGTAGTTAATTATACTCATAGAACTGACATAAACGCGTTCGATTCGAGCTACGCGTCAGTCCCGATCGCCAATTAAATATTATTATTTAGTTAACATGTAAAACAATTTCCCTATAAAATGAGTCGCAAACATCAAATAGATTACTTTGTGCAAAAATCTGATGACCTTGCTACATCAAGTTATTCAAATTAGATCTGGCTCCTCCGCCAACAATATTTAGGTAAAGAATTGGTTTTGCTTTTTTTACATATTTTATAATAACCATTTCATTCGTCCTTACATTTAACTCACGGCTTCGAACCTTGAAACATAAGAATGCATTTCTTGTGACCCTTATTCCAAGTTGCGAAACGTATTCGGTTTGTGCAACAAATTTAAATTGAACAGAGTAGTCTAGCAATAATAATATAGCTAAGTAGTTGGAAATAACCAATCAGGAATAAGTGATATATGAACAGCTAATTTAAATTTACTTTGACATAGAAACTGCATGTCTGTATAGAGAGGCAATGCTGCCAGCCTAAGCCATGGGTTCGTGGGGTTGTGGCCTGCCAATGAGTTTTTTTTTATATTAAGCGACTGACCTAATGAGTTAATAAGTTCAGTCAGAATAGTATAAGACAAATGCAAATGCTGCTGGCTAGAACAGTGCATCCTCTCAACAATATGGCTTGCATCGCGCTTGTGATACCCCTGGACTTGCAAGCGTCTGTAAGTCTATTATACACTACGATGACTACTTAACAACAAACGGGTTTTTACACAGACTACCAGTATAAAAAGCCTTCTGGGCACTTCAGCTCAGTCAACGACAACCAAATAAAGGCATCTATACCACGTCACCACGCATTCCTAAATTTGAATAGTGTAATACTGGTACAGTATTTTTATAAAAAAAAGTACTTGTAATTGATTTTCCGGCAGGGTCGTCGTGAGAACGGACGCAGCACACGAGAGAACATGCGTAACGAACTGATTCCAACGCATTAGTATCGATTGCTCACGTGTGCCACACTAACGTCTATAAACCTACTAACTTGATATGTACTTCTATGTACATGGTAGGTCATAATTAACAGACCTTTTGTCCTTTAAAAGATCAGTAATGGATTCGAATATCACGTGCTCCTTTTAATGGAATATTCTTAAATAGCTTCAGATATGTTCTATTTATTAAGACCTCAAGTAGCAGTAAGCATTATGTAGTCCGATATCATTATGAAAACTATAAAGTAGTTATTTTTTAAGTTGGAGGCACGAGTAAATATTCTGTCATTGGCAATACCTTCTCATCTCCAATTTTGAATGAGGAGATTTCATTGTGTACTGGTTTTTATGTATAGAATAAGGTATTCAAGGAATAATGCTTATTTTATTACATTGCTACTAATCTAACTCACTTCTAATACTGTTACTTATGACTGTGTTGTTAATTTTCATATTTTATTATATAACAAACAAACGTTCATATGACAAACTGAAATAAGTTTAATGTATACTTACGTCGAAGTCAATTTAAGAGCTATGTATCGCACCGTCAATTAAGTATGTACTTACTATATAATTGAGGTAGGAAAATGTGAATTACGCTCTTGGTACTTGTATTTCCCCGCACACAACAAAAACTATTATGCGGGTAATGACGTCATTTAAGAACTGTGTACTCACGATGTGATGGTGGTGTCATCTGGCACCATCGCGATGATGTTGACGCTCATGTTGACCCGCATCATGTAGTTCACCCAGCACGCGAAGAACAGCATCAAGGCCACATTGAAACGAGCCGCCACCAAATCTGCAAACAAGAAATGATGCCATAAGTGTACGTACACACACATCGACAAAAATCCGCGCCTCAATATTAAGCGTAAGCGTATTCGAAGAATAGGCTACGTCACGATATTTTAAAGAATTTTTCTTTTATTTATTTATATTGATTTTGATTTTGATAAATAGGTAACGTTTAAGTATCAAAAGAAATGTCTGTCAAGAGGTCTGGTAGTCACTGCGGCAAGCTGCAATCATTCATTAATAGGTATTGAGTTATAATGCGCTTGACTTATGTAGTGCTATTACAAAACAAGTCTAGGTCTAAGATGTCGGTAGTTTTATTAAAACGTTTGACACTGCATAGCAAAAAGCCGTTACATCTATAATCTGTCGTTGCAAAGGGTACAAGTAATAATGGTTGCCTTCTGACACCAGTGGAATATGTTCGCAGTTCGACAACAAGTTAGTATCAAAATAGCCATTAAGAATATTTATAAAGAAACAGATGTCGCTAATATATCGACGACAATATAGTGGTGGGAAATGGTATCAATGTGCATTGAAATCAAGGTAGCGTAAGAATTTTCTTTGTATACTTTCAATTCGTTCTATATAAAAATTATGTTGGGGGTTCCATACCTGAGATGCATATTCAAGGTGGCTACGCACGAATGAACAATATTATAGTATTTTGATAGCTGAAGCTATAGTGAACGGAAATTAGTAGATGTTCTTTTTATAAAGCCAAGTGCTTTGGACGCCTTGTTGACAATTTGGTCAATATGTTAATCAAAAAAGAAATTACTGTCATGGATCATACCTAGATCGTTTTGCTAATTTTCTAATGATTTGATTGTCGAGCATATAATTAGAAGTAAATGAATTCATTTGCCGCGTAAATATGAAATCATTTGGAGATATCAATTTCGAGCTTATTGTAATTACAGTAAGATACAACTGTTTAGGTCAGACTGAAGAAGATTTTGATCAAGTATGTTACGTACTACCTTAAAGACTTTCATATATTTCCTCATCTCCAAACTCCTCATCAACAAAAGGATTGGCAACTCGCTAGTGATATCATTCACCATAATCAGTATAGATAACGTCAACTTCAGCGTGTTGTTGTAGATTGTTTGTGATACATGCATTAAATAGAGCAAGATTAGATGAAGTTGAACGCTTCTTAAGGAACGCATGCTGTTCATCACTAAAGGTGCATTTTAAGCAGATTAAACCATAATTTGAAGTCGGTGATAATTAACGTCAGACTTGTCTCCTTTTTTTAAATACTGGCGTGATAAAAGCTGATTTCCAAATAACAGGCACTATTCCTTCAGATAATGAATGTTTAAAAACATCTGGTAATTTTCCTCATAGCGTTAAAATTTCGTTGTAAACAACATAGGAATGTTATGTTCCAACCTTTGATTATATTGGTTCCAACGTGTGTGATGATGCAATCAGTTTCATTAAGATGTCACTATAAATTAACGGCCAAACTTTAATAACTGGCAATAAATTTATCAAATAATTTAATTAATTGCCTTATAACGTGGAACGACAAACAAAATCAAGATGATCTCAGTTTCGTTACGGGCCATGGCCTTATACAGACGAGGAAAAACCTATGCATATTTCGACTTTGGCAAATAGTGGGCGACGACCTCGTAGGAACCTGTGTTCACGGAAGATAAACTTTCGAATACAATGTCAATATCGGACAGGAGAACGTTGACAAATGTCATTTGGCGGTTCATTGCACTGCGCATTAGCCGTTACTAGAAATACTCTTAAACATAATTACAAGCAAATTGAGGTGAGGCGAAACCGGCGAAAGTGAGCTATTTGACACATCGAGCACTTGAACCAGTTTATTGGGCCGAAATAATACGACATGACGTGATGCAAGGGAAAATAATTATCGAAATCATCGATTCGTTTACCGACAGTAAATATATAAATAAATTTGCCAAAGGCTAAAAACATTTTATTCATAATTAATTACATTTACTTTTAACTAAACGATCTTATGTAAATATAGGTATACTCTAAGGTTTACAATCAGTACCTACACTTGATTATATCATAATATTTATAAAAAACTTTTGCAAATGATTGTTTCTATGGCCATGGCCCAAAAGCCTTAGCGAAGTCAAGAGCCTCGATGCGATGAGCATCTCTAGCACGATCATACTGCTTCGCACGAGATCCTAGAATTAATGTGAGTACAAGTATGTAGGTACTGCTTTTGTTTTATATAATCACTAGCTGTGTGGAAAAATACCGCCGCCAACCTGATAAAAAACATACTTGAATATTTTAAGTCTGTACCTGTACATATATATTTGAAATGTTATGATAAAGACAGTCGTTGATATTTCAACTTTTAACTAGGTACTTGAAACTTGAAACGCTCACGCGTCATACTGATTTGGGTAATTTTTAATTTGTATAAAACTATTCCTGTTCTTTATACATTTTGTATGTTTTATATTATTGCATGCGAAGTTTAACTTATTTTAGTAATTTCTACTTATGACAACACCTAATAATGAATTTGTAGGTACGAACTACGAAGTAGTCAGTGGAACTAAACAAGATAAGAAAATAATACGATCGTTTATATGAATTGATAAATATCTAAGTTCAAAACGAAGTAATAATTTATACATGTAAAAAAATACTTGTATTGTACTTAATTTCGCTGTCCGGTACATTTCTTAAATAAATATTTAGTCTTCATTGTTAATCGTGTCGATCTATTTTATTGGTACTCAATAACTTTAAAACGTGACAGTAAATTTTTAATGTACGTATTTACATTATTGTACAGAAAGTAATGATGAATGGTACACAAGTACCTATGTGATACCAGTAACACTAAAGATACTGGTTTCATCGCTAAGTTGCTGAGGGCGTGTACTCTGTCTACATTGTCACATACTGAACTATTGTTGTTTTGTTCTCATGTGTCGTCTTTTTCAACTACCACTTGTGTAGCTAATTTTGCGTGCCTTATAACATGCTTTAAATTATATTGTGTCTTACTGTCACACAGCAATCACGAGGACTGATTAATAATTTGTTTGTGTTTCTCGAATTCAAGTACCTATTATACAGAAAGTATTCATACATACATATTTAGTTTTTTAAGGTTAACATTTTGACTCCTTCAATCTTGGACTTAAGCTAACCAAAATTCTATCCGTCAATTTCAACCACGTAAGATTTTTTGTGCCGTGATTTTATTTTGTGCTTCCTATTTTATTACAATTTGCCAAGTTAAGGGCAATAAGTAATATTAAATTAGCATACACTTATAAATAGATTATTACTAAGAATGTATCCATCAATACTTTTCGTATTATCTATGCATATAAATGATTGACGTGAAACTTGGAGGGTGTATTCTGTGTATGACGTAAGCATCCGATAAGAAAGGATTTTCCGAAATTCTACCCCTAAGGGGGTGAAAAAGTGGGCAAACTTTGTATGGGACAACGTAATTCCTTGGTCTAGGAGTATATTATCTACTCTGAAGTCTTGGTAAAAAAGGAGAAGAAAGTTATTTTTGCACTGATTTGCTTCAAAGTTGATATCAATCACAGACCTAGGATGTTTATATCAATACTCCTTAAAGCTTTTAGATTTTATTAAAAAAAGTTTGAACTCACTTAAAACTTGCAAATCTATACATCCATACAATAGAATAAATTGGAAGTGTCTGTTTGTAATGTCAAAATAACTTTACTGATTGCATATGAAAGTGAACCCGATACTTATGACAAAAACCCAATTTATTTTTGTCTGTCTGTTTGTTTGTTTGGAGTAATCGAATCGAAATCCAGAAAGGGGGACCGATTTGTACGGGACTTTCACTACCAGATAACTCATTTTACTGGGTGTAACATAGACTACTTTTATTTTGGAAAATAATTAGGGTTCCGCGTAAAAAATAAAAACCCATGATATGGTGCACAACATCCGAACGGCTAAATCGATTTGAGCAGGACTTTCACAGTCAGGTAGCTGATACTATAAGGCATAACTTAAGCTTAATGTATTTAAAAAAAAAAATGGAACCCTAATTATTTTTTTAAACTACATCAATCTTAAGCAAAGCACAGCAACTAAAAATCCATTAAAATTGTTAACAACATCCGAACAGCGGGATCGATTGGAACAGGACTTTCACTGGAAGGTAGCTGATGCTGTAAAGCGTAACTACGGATAATTTTATCATAAAAACTAGTGAGTTACACACAACAATTCCACACGTACGAAGTCGCGGGCTTAGCTAGTTTCTAAAAAGTCGAAGACACCTTGTTCATGTGTTCTTTACACCATGCCATGATACAGTTTTTTAGTCATTCTTACATACATACATATCATCACGCAAGTCTATCACAGAGTAAGCACTTCGCAGAGAGTATAGAGCGCCATTCCTCTTAGCTTCACACCTCTTTTGCTTCTTTTACATAAATACTTTAATACTTGCTCGCCGTTTTGAAATCATGTATTATATGTACAATGCGTTCCTAACGAAGCTTCCGTCGTGTCCCGTCCATCATCATGACAAGTCGTTTTATTTTATTTGAATACAGTTTTTAAATACTCAGATTAAGATTTTTGTCTTCTCATCACATACATTGCATAGGTGAAGAGTTACGAAATATTATTATATAGGTATTTTTTTAATATTATGTTACGGTACAGTAGAATATATGGTCTATTCCCACTAGTTCAGTTGTCCAGTTCAGTTGACTGAACTAGTTAGAATTGCAATTCTAAGTATTTCTTACGAATGTAACTCTTAACAAGTTACAATTAACACCAGCGTAAGGAGTGTTTACTACCCACAATAATTGCAGTGCGTTTAACATCGCCTGTCAGGAAAGCAAATGCATATAATGAGGAATAAGCTATTTCACTCCACAAATGCTGTATATATATTATGCAGCTTCACATTCCATCGACTAAGACAAATCTGCCCGCACTGGTTTAACATTTAACATATATTATTATTGTACATCTCATGAACGTGACAAATTCTCTTATTGAGGATAAAGATCTTAAGCCTTAAAATGGATGCTTGCTGGTTTTAAGTCGCAAGGTGGAATCAATCATTTGTGTAACGGTGTGCTCGTGCTAAACTTGCACTCGGGAGGATTCCGAGTGTCCGTGTACTGGTGAAAGTGCAAGAATGCAGGCTTCGCACAGGCGCCGAGCCGGCGGCCGTCCGGCGCCGGCGCCGCGCCGCCGCTGCCGCACGGCGTCTGACATCAACTTATTACCACCCATTACCCTTCTATTAATATCACTTAAAAGATTAGTTTATTTATCATTACATCAAGGTAAAAAATACTTTCTAAGCAAACCGGACGAGCTATTTTCCTCATCTGAGCAAATCACCATACCCACGGAGTCTATTTCCTTAATTAGCAAGGTACTTGATTTATCACCATTCCCGCCCAGGATAATTTATAGTTAGTATATATTTGTTTATGATAATAACTCATAGGGCCTAATGTGTATTTAATTTGTTTCATATAACGGCGACACGTAGGTAATTAAGATTATCAAATTATGTTGAAACATTCTGTAAGCTTTCGAAATGATTAATGCCTCGACCTTAGAGTACGCACGTACTAACGGTACAGCCTACTTACTCTTAAGTTAAAAATATTTATTATTCATTTCGCACGAGTGTTTGCAACACGAGATACAAAAGTTAAATATCTTCCAAGAACCGGTCACTAATCATTGTATCATCGTTTGTTCAAGGGTCGATACCTTCGGTGAGCCGCGAACTGAACACGGCCTTACTGTATTTATTTTCCTGTTACTTACATTACCAACAACTTTTCAGGAAAAAATATAGAAATTGTATACAAACAAGAAGTAAAGGGCAAATATCAATTCCGAATACTAATTTTAAGGTAGTAAAGTAAATGTACCAGGTACTTAGTTAGGATATAGCATATTCCATTTGGCGCTGGGTACCCTAGTTAGCCGTTGATATTTATGTAATACATAATAGATGCTAGGGCATTGTGGCAGAGTTGTTGAATCGTGACGCGTCGGAACTACGGATTTACGTCGTTTTTTGCCAAGGACGCAGCTATCACGCTGATGAATAGGGGCTTGCAATGACGACCACAACCTCATCAAACCAATTACATACTAAATTATCTTCTGGATTTCCCTTTACTTTTTGCTTCAATTTAAACAAAACTTAGAGGTTGACATCGCTCGCAGGTTTTTGTACTCTAACGATGGGACCCTACCTTGTGCGATGTGATGCATCAATGCAATTTCCTGTTCCAAACAGGGGCAGTGCCTTGACCTTACAGAAGAACGCAGTGAAATTATGCTATGTATGTTTTACTTCTTGCCAATTTACGACAATGCAAATGATTTGCTCAGAACATTGTAGTTTCATCGAAAACGAAACATAAAAATATAACTAACTCCAAATCGGCCGCTACTTTACTGTGGCACTACAGGTTAAAAGAAAAGGGTAATATATATATATTTATATTTTCATAACCGTGGTGGCCGTGTGGTTGAAGACCAAATGTCGTTTGTCGTTTGTTGGGTCTAAGTGACACTTGACAGAGCTCCAAGAGAATACGGTCCGCTTGTAGTAAGGATATGCTGCTAGCACAGTATGTCCTTAACAACTACAGGGTGGTAAGGCTTTAGTGATATCCCTGGTATTGCTAGCGGCTATACTGACCTATAATATCGTGACTGCTTATCATCAATGCGTGCCAACACGGCCAACTGAGTAGACTAAAAACTTTAATGTTCGCTAGTGCCACGAGTAGGTAACCTATGTGGTACTAGTTTTTTTTTATTCAAATGAAACTGCAAGTTTAAATTATCTCGGTAAGCAGATATCGGTGACAATTATCTTGTCTACTCGACACTACTTTGAGGAACACTCAATTACACAAAATATTAACTTAGTCCTGTCAAACTGTCTTTCAAAGAACAGCAGAATAGTGTAAATTTGTTTAGTTTATAAATTAACCCTGACAGATATAAGGATGAACCGCTTGTTCCTCGTACAAAACCATGCTACATTACCATACCAACAATCTGTAATGGTTTGATATTATGTTGATGATCTTGTATATAGATATTATTTGTAAGTGTATTATTTAGATCTTAGTGGAATAACTAGTATTAAATGTGTAACATAGTATTCTGAATCTTACCGGGTTATGTCAATCATAACAAGGAGTAGACCTCACTACGTTATCAATAAATCAAAAGCTTAAGCTTAATCAATCATGTGTATGATGTATCTACCTGTGTTGGCAATTAGATTTGATCTTGCTTGTAACTGTAACTTGCTACAGTTTTTACTTGAGAGGGACACCCAAGGGATTTTTTAATCTCTTGCTGGCCTAGCAATCCCCCTCAGTCTAGTCGTAAGCTAAGGTAGGTAACGCGCGACAAGGCGATGCTTCTGTGTAATGTTTTAATTTTAATTAAGGTATACTTGGGTCGTCGCAGTCGTGTTTACCGTTGTCCGGCCCGCAATTGGATCTACATAGCTACCAATACTATGTATTACCTCAGAGTAGATAATATACTACGACCAAGTATTTTATAAATCTATTGTATTAAGTTTCGTAGCAATGAGATGTTCAGTCGGGTGATAGCGCCATGGACAGGCAATCAAAATTAATTATATTTACATTACAGAATTATTAGGCGGTTCACATAAGTAAGCTTTATTTTACATACATTTTATCAGATGGTGTAGTTACAAGCCTGTGACACCCTACTGCTACGAAACCCTAAAATATATTAAACAAAACGATTCAAGGCGTGGAAGTGGACGGCATTATAACTATAAACACATTCCTCGATTTCTATGGAAATGTTGGCCATAATTAATTACCAGTCTTTAAAAAATACCTTCTCATAAATATGCTTTCACCAAGACCAAACGAAACATGCAAGAATGATTCTGAAATTAAAGACTTTTTAGCTTCTTAAATTAAATTATCATCTAAGTAAACTACATAATAAATTACGTGTAATCTAGAAACACTTAGAAGCCTTAAAGCCTTAATTAAAGAGGCTGGTAAAAAATACGTAAGTAGGTACTTGTATTTCATTAACTGGTTAACTTGCTATACGTGCAGATTTACCTATTACCTTCAGTAGGTTAAGTACTAATTACGGTTTATTGTTTTCTTGACACCTACAATCTACTTCTGCACATCGTTTCCGACGGAGATTATGAACACGCAAAGGTTTACTTTTATAATCGTTGTTGTGAAATACTTACCAAACAATTTAATGTGGAGTTTCATTTTATAAATCGTGCACTCAACACGCTGAAGATAAACAAGTATTCACGATATAACGCCACAAGATACGACGGTAGCATTTACGCACGCGCGAGGGCTGGAGGTTTTAGCGGCGGCGAGCTGCGCGCGCGCCTTTCTTTCTGCGACTGCCTCCTTTGCGATGCTTTTAGATCCGCACACTGCACCCGCCGAAGGCCTTACCGCACTTCAAACCACATCTTCAAACATCCGATAGCTTAATCAATGAACACCATTTGAACTATATCACATTAAATGATGCCGACTACGTATTGGTACTAGAGCATGTTAGTGACAATCCCACTGTGATCACTGAGTTTTATCTTAACTACATCCGATTCTCAGAATAAGCACCTATTCACACCAACGTCGGGATAGGAATATATTATATTATCTACTCTGAGGCAATATCAAGGATAGCAATGCCTACGTCAGAAATACCGATACAATTTACTATTGGTTTTACAAAAAAAGATCCAAAATAGTTAGTTTGCACACGCACAGCGATCACCACGATATGGAATGACACAGTAGAGTGTGGTTTAAATTGAATATGAATCATTTTTTTTATCATTCATACGTAGCTGTGTATTTAACCAGCTTGTGAATAGAGCAAAACATATGTTTTACCATTGCAAACAAATACGTATTATCGTATGCGCTGTAGAATAATAGGACGTCATCCATTGATTAGTTTACACTATACTTACAACGCGTTACAATATTACATGTTTTATATTTATTTTATGCCTCCGTCTATTTCGGAAATTTATAAAAATCTAGCTTATTCCCCACGACTTCGCATTCGTAGCAATAAAATTTATAGCCGATGTAAATATTGATGATAATGTACCTAATGTAGCATTCCGTTGGTTAAAGATTTTTTTCAAATCGGTCCAGTAGTTTTTGAGTTCAGTAATTACAAAAAAAAAATACAAATCTTTTATCTATATAGGTAATATAATTTTCCAAGGGTTATGAAAAATCATAACTTAGACCGTTTCTATCTTAGCAAAACATAAACCATACACTTTTATATTAACATTACTTCGGACTAAGGTTGAAGCCTTCAAATATAGCCTCGTTCAAAGTTGCTGGAGTTATGAAGAACCTTCGATTGACTTATGATCTACGTTCTACCTGCCAACAAGTACTTACGCAAATAATGGGCATTCAAGGGGTCATCTGCCAAATGTAATTCACTTCATTGATTATACACTTTATACTTAGGTAAACTACTAAAGCTCCTTATTCTGAGGCTTAAATAAATACATGTAAAAAAACGTAACAGCCAGTCTTCGATTAAGAACACTGCTGCCAGCCTACCACTATTGACAGTTAAGATGAAGTTAAGTTATAAAAATTTTACTTAAAAATAAGTTGTATGTAAGTTGTGTATGTAATATACGCAGTACCTTATCTACTCTTATAAAACATTTTTATTACGACTGTACGCCACCAATAGAATTGAGCTCAGAGATCCAATTATCAAGCCAATGCTCTCAAATGGTGCGATGGCCACTTTTTACTTCACCTTGTAATGAGCACTTGGCAAATAAGTAGGTAAGCCAGGAATATCTGAAACCAGTTCTGGGTCACAGTCCCGGTATTGTATTTAGTTTGCGGGATCTATAAGTTACAAAGAGTTACAATAAGTAATTTATTTGAGAAAAGATTCTCAAATTTATTCTCTTGGCGTCTCCATGAAATAACAGGTTTTTGTAGCCGTGGTGACCGTGTGGCTAAGGTGATTCTCTTTCCTTAGCAAGCGAGATGAATCCAAAAACTCGGAAGGTAAAGATGTAGCGATAATTTCAACGATAGTACGTATACTTAACTTAACTTAAATATAAATGTAAAAAAACTAGTCTAAGATGGGCCCTAACCACTACTACTGCTAACCTCGGATCGCAACCCTAGCTATTCAAATATATATTTTGTAGAATTTGCTATTATTAAGCAATCGCAATAATACCTATTGCATTATTCTGGTTTAAGATGTTTCACTTCTCCATGGAAAAGTCAGTCCTCGCCTAGTTAGTTAGTACAAATAATATTAAGTTTCCTTTGTCTACGACGATATGTAGGTAGATATAGCGTCCAGTGTCAGGATAGTCAATTTAAATGTTTTTTTCAAAACTAATTAAGGACGGAAGGTAGCGTAACGAGTTCTGTGGTTTTTATTACGCCTAGCATTAGCTTTTGAGTTTTGGTGGTATTTCAGAGGAGAATATACTACATACAATCTAATCTAGCCAAAAAAGTGACAAAAATTTCTACTAATTTATCTGCACTAAAAAGTTCCGGGATTTCGTTGTAGTTAATTTTAGAGGTTACGATATGGTTAATTGGAAGTTGACGGTACAACATAAATATCTATAAATTGAACTTATAAAATTGGTATGTATTGTCCGCTAAAGCGAGAACGGAAAGTCAGTCACTACTCACTAGAGAACTGATTATTTACTACGATACTATTTACTAGTAAATATCAGTACTGTAGCCTTAGCAACAACAACTTACGACTACCTACGTATTCGTATTATATCGCTTTCGACTATTTTTGTATGAGAAAATGAACAGCGTTGCAACGGCGAAAATCGGAACTAAAAATTTGTATGAAAATTTTGACATTACGTTACGTTTTCGAATACGTTGTCGCAAGTTATTCTTGCTCGGGCTACTGAAATATAGTTACTCCCTCTACGCGTAATCTATATTCTATTTCTATAATATAAAAATGAATCGCTGAATGTGTTTCTAAGCGCAAATCTCGAGAGCAGCTGCTGAACCGATTTCACTAATTATTTTTTTAGAATATTCCTTGAAGTACGAGGATGGTTCTTACGAAGAAAAAAATAAAAAAATGCCTGAAAGTCTAAAAACGGGTAGGCAAAATATTTGATTAATGTCTACCCGTGCGAAGCCGGGGCGGGCCGCTAGTATATAACAATGAGTAGTATTTGTCATACAAACTGTAATGTGAAAGTATATTTTTGACAACTTATTCGATAAAATGTTATATTGAAAAAACATGTGGCCAGCAGATAATTTATTTAATAAAAGTCCACGCATATTATATATGTTTTCCTTGAAGGAAATGAAAGTATTATTTAGTAATTTAAGACTTACCGCACGATACAATTTAGATCATGTTCATGACTAGTTCAGCTTAAAATATTTATAATAAATTAAGTACCTAGGTTAACATTATAATCGGCAGGTATTGCTTAAAACTGTAGGTGGGAAACTAACACCTTTTTATATATAACAATTAAAACACATAACATGGTATTAGGAATACAAAATACAATGCATGACAATCCAAAACATAAATATTCTCCTTTGTGTAACTTCATTTTGTAAGTAACAAATTTACTTAAATTACAAACTATTATTCGAAATATTGACAAATCAGTAAATAAACGGTATTGATAAAAATAAATTTTGATATAATAAATTAGATACTAAAACACATTGACCATTAAATTATCTAACTAAAACCAAACTTTTAGCTGATTTGACGCCAACTAGCCGAGCGTAGTCCATGACCTCTGCTTGGTCATGATTCTTGTTGGCGCGTTTCCTCTTAAACAGTTTGTATGGCATCACAGTTCCCTTCACCCACACGGGTATGTAATTCAAGTCACTCTCCTTAGGAAAGTTATCATCTATACTGTCAATATCAGGGTCCAGTCTTGAGTAAGGACTTGCTTCTAACTTAGGAATGCAGTCTCTCAGTGGGAACCATTGATAGGTCTCCGGACACAGCAAATCTGAGGGAAAGTAGTTCCCTTTGTACCGCATCTTGCGACATGAATGGATGTAATAACCCATATAGTAATATTTGAGGTCAGGGCATACTGAATGTAATTGTCTAGTAAATTCTATCTCCCTGAAAATTAAGAATTAGAATTACATAATAAATTAATATGAAATCTAACAATAAGGATCATAGGTTTACCCATGTAGAACAAATAATTGTATGGGCACAAGATTTCGTTATTTAGAAACAAAAAGTAAAAGTACTCCTGTGGACTAAAGTAGAAAGCATGGATTACCTGAGTGCACCATAGGTTCCAAGTGTCAAGTTCATATATTGAGGATCGTAAAAGAAGTAAACGGATGATACACTCTTTGGTAAAATGTCAATCACACCCACTGCTATTAATCTACCGTCCAACCAGTACTGCTGATGGAAGGATCCATAACCACATGGAGGACCATTCGCAGTGTACTCCTCCTAAAATTGCAAATACATTTTAATAGCACACACATACTCACATACACACACCATCCCACCATGTTCCTCATGAGGTAGGCAGAGAGTATAGATTATTTTAATAGCAAATACTAATAAACACAAAACAAGAAAACATAAGACCATAAGGCCTCCCGTGACAGGTGTGCTGGAACATATCTTGCTCAGAGAATCAGCATTGCTATCCAGCATGGCAATGCTGCCAGCATTCTTGGCACGCTCCCGCATGGTTCTGGCTTGGGCCTGATCTTTTATCTATAAGTAGGTAGGTTAAGTTTTGTTTTTGTAAATAGTTAAATCTGTTTTGTGTCAATAAAAGACCATAGTAATATCCTTGATGCTTAGTTTTAAGAGAATACAATAAAATTATATTAAGTGTTTACTCACCAGTAATGGACTTTGCACTAAAAAGTCTTTAAACTTTGGCTCAGTACATTTCTCAGGTTTATCATCATGTACTGTTGTTTGATATTTGACATACACCCCATGAGTCTCTTTTGCTGTAGCCAACCATTCAGGACTTGGTGGCGTTGTTCTTACTAATCTCATCTATAACATAAAAATGATCAGTTTAAATTTATATATTACGTGATGTGACATCAAATTAACATGACTTTTAAAATTAAGTGAAGTAAGTAGGTTTAAATTGCAAGTTGGAGGTTCGAACTATATTTAATATTTAACTTTTTCTATGTACATTATTATTAATAAAACAGCATAAATTTGAATTAAGATACCATATATATTTAAAAAGAACAATAATAACCTGCAGCTTTTGTTTAAACTCCGTAGGTAATTCATTGATAATGTCCTCTAATTGTTTTTCCTTATTTCTACTGCAATTCTCTAATGTGGTGATGTCTATTCCCTTTGTTTTCATTTTTTCAAGCTTTCTTTCCTTCCTCAACAGCTTAGCTTTTCTACAAGGTGCTTGGTTTGTATTTGGTCCACTATCTAAAGCAAAGAAAATAACCACATTAAATCTGTATCATCCAAAATACAAGATATTAAATATGCCTACAACTGATAGCACAATAAAATATTAAATATTTACCTTGACGAGTAGCTTTCATGGTATTTCTTACATTCTCAACACTTGTTTGGGTATAATTTTCACTTGGCTTCTTCAGTGCTGAAGACCCTGCAACTTTTAAATAAAATGTATACAACATTAAAATTAATACTTTATGGTTGAAAGAGCTTTAGATATAAACTAGAAAAATGACTCACCTTCTGGCTCATCATCAAGTGTTTCTGTGTCCTTAATCTCCACCAAAGTATTCATTTTATCAATGTTTATATCCTCATGTTCTTTAGTTGATTCCACAAACTGTTCTACTCCTTCCTCATATCCCTCTCCGATTACTTCGGAGCCACTACTACATGTAGACATTTTTCTCTGTCCATCAAACTGAGTCCCACTGTCACCCAACAAAAACTTGTTGAATCTTTTCAATACTTTCTTCTGAGACTTAGATGCCTTGAAGTCCTGAGCTCGACATCTAGAAAAAAGGTTGAATTAAATTTATCTTTTTTATAAAATTTATACCATTCTGTTTCATTTCAAAACAATAACTGTATGATTCATTTACATAGTTGATAGGTTATATAAGTGTTTTTTTTTAAATTAAATAGTATTCTAATATGTCAGAGATATTATACTGTGTTCCACTAATATTATTATTATTCTGACAAACCTTATAGTATACATTGGACAACAAGTTACATCCATTGTGGGTTTATAGCAGTACTTCCCAGATCTTCTCCATCCTCTATCGATCAAGTCTTGGTAATCGCCAACAGTCATACTGTGCGCCCACATACCTAAACCAAAGTTATATCAGTGAATTGTTTGGTCAGAGGATACCTACATAATGGGGCATTATGAATAAAAGACAGAAAATATTTCACCATTAAACATCTTTTTGTTTTTGCATTTAATAAAATACTTTTCGTATATAAAATAAACATGGTGGCGGCTTAGGGGTGGCCAAGGGCCAATCCCGCCGCACCCTAACGTAATTTTTTTCCAAGTATTTTTTATGGCGAACCTATGGTTGTAGACAAAATACCAAGATGCTTTTAGACTTTTAATTAGGTTGACGACTTAAATGACGATTTAAAAAATATTTCTTTTCGTCTATAATTTTATGTTTTCCTCAGTGCCCCGTTTCGTATACTCCAACCAATTGTTTGATAAGCTTTTACAAAACAACTTATGATTGGAAAATGTTCTCACCATGACTAAAATTAGTATCAGGGCTCCGGCAATATCCACACTTATAGCTTTCATGTTCGGCATAGTACTCCACGATACTACGTAACATTGTTAATACTCGTATGTGTATTTAATGGGTATTATATTAAGGAGGATAAGTAACACTATAAACTAATTTTATTCAACAGAATTTTTGATCGAGTCGAGCGAGTTTCTTCTCTTCGCCAGAACGAGTTTTTTTTTTACTTTTCTGTCATTGTAGACTTGCTGTCACATGTCATGCCAGAGTGTCATGCGTGACGGCTTAGAATAAGGACTTATACTCTCGCTTACGCTATAGAAACCCTACTAAAATAAAAGCTTTGTAACAGCTCTCTTATTCACATTTCAATTTCAGTAATAAAACGTACACGAGTGTGAGCGAAACAAAAACTCCTTGTTTATAATAATTTTGAAGCAGTCACTTGCTCAAAGCATGTTTGAATCGGTTTGAGGGGTGAGCGACGCGATCATGCTCAGCCCCCGCAAAGGGAAGATCTTCCAGCCAGGCGGGTGTTGTGCCTGGGGAACCGCGGCTCCGACTGTTCTAGTCGGAAACTTGTATATATGTTGAATTGCGTAGAAAACTTCGCTAGCGCGTGGCAGGATTGTGACGTCATTCGTTGAATGTTGTCCTGCTAGTTAGTCGATTTCTAACGTTGGTTTATGTAGCCGTGAAGTCGCTACATCACTCCCCCCCGAGACCGGAGGTCGATCCAGAGCTTGATTACAGTCAGTGCTTGAATGCTTGCAAGTGCCAGTGTGCTTCGAAGTCTGCGGTGAGTCGAGACTGAGCGTTAGATGCCGACTGAGTCCAGTATCTCAATGCAAGCGTACGACGTGGAGATAAGACGGTGAGCAATGCCGAATGGACTCCAGAAGTGGGCTGTGTGAGGCGGACGTATGTAGTCGGTGGAGAGTTGAGTGCCAGGACCAGTAGCGCGGTGAGTCGGCTGAGTTGGACCTGTTGATACTCGATGCTGGCTTGCTGTGTGACTGCTGCTGAAGACTTTGATGGGGGTGGAGAAGGTTGCTGATGTTCACGCCAATACTGACGCAACGGGGTCACCAGTGTGGGGCGAGCGACGCGATCATGCTCAGCCCCCGCAAAGGGAAGATCTTCCAGCCAGGCGGGTGTTGTGCCTGGGGAACCGCGGCTCCGACTGTTCTAGTCTGAAACTTGTATATATGTTGAATTGCGTAGAAAACTTCGCTAGCGCGTGGCAGGATTGTGACGTCATTCGTTGAATGTTGTCCTGCTAGTTAGTCGATTTCTAACGTTGGTTTATGTAGCCGTGAGGTCGCTACAGGTTCTTGACAGGTAGTTGTAATTTGTTTTAAATTGTATGCTACTAAATAAATAATACTTAGAGAGCTTTTGTATCTTACTGATTATAAAATAAGTAAATAGTCAGAATGTTGATGTAAATTATATCTAATGGAACGTTCTTCAATATTTCGCACTGAAGAGTCCTATTTTGTCCATTTATTCGAAACAAATTGATATGTTAGTAGTTTTATAGTAGTGATGGTAAAAAATATCGATATAGTTGATTTACCTCTACTTCTTGTTTTAGTTCCTTAAAGATGAAGAAGCTAAAGTAATATGGGCACAACATATTTCACGGCCCTAAACATTTTCAAATACCTTGGTTTTAGTGATTATGAAAATAGTATTTTCTTTTACCAAAAATACGTTACACGGTTCGGGTTAGTCAACTTAATTTTCGATATCGAAGTGGTCATAATCCCTACCTAGCATTAGGTAATGACGTCATCCGATTGGCTGAATACAGCCTTCTAATTTTATTGTGAGTGCACAAGTATATATTCGTCGCATTCTGACACATTTCCAATGTCATAAGTGAATAACAAACAGTTTTATTTTACTGCTATTTTAGTGCGGCTTCCATAGCGTAGCGTAAGCGAGAGCTAAGTTCTTATTCTGAGCGGATACCACATATACCCCATCTAGTTTTAGGTTATGGCAATCAATCCTCTTCAAGTACTATTTTCATATTTTGGACAGTGTCGGTCGAGTGTAGGAATATGATTTTTGTTAAAATATATATATTAGATTCTTGATTTTAATTTTATGTTGTATTTAACTGTCCAATACCAGTAGTGTCATGCATTCTAATTACTAACTTTAATTACCTTCTCTTTAGTCTTCACTCCTTTCCTTCTTTTCCTTTACATTCTCAATAAATTCATTACGACTAACAAAATAAAATTATAATATTTATATATTATATAATAAAAATATCAAAACCCCATCAATCTTTTAATATTATCTTTGTAGTTATTACTTTTCAACCGACTTCAAAAAAGAAGGAGGTTCTTCTTCTTCTTCTTCTTCCTAAGTATGGCAATCAATCCCTTCAGGGACCCTTTTTGCCAGTGTCGAGTGTTAGAGAATTTTCATGTTGCAAAATTTCTCGTGTTTGCCGCATTAAAATGCCTAGTGTCATGCATTCTAACGCCCAATGGAGTTTCTGGAGACAACCCACGGCAGTAGCAGATCGTAACACGCCTTTAGATTAGAGGTAACCTATTGACCAAAATGATAAATCACTTAACCCAAAAGTCGTATTATGGCATTATTTCCAATGCTCCTATAAATCAGTCACTAAATGAAACTTTACTGCACATATCGACACCAAAAATACACATTAAAGATCACTATAACACAATTTACGACACACTGGAAAAAATCTCAACCGCTCCGCCTGATTCCCGCCAAAAACTCCGAAGGAGGTTCTCAGTTCGACTGTATGTTTTTTATTTGTCTATTTGTGCGTTCTGTGATGACTCAGAATGTATAAATTATTCTCAATACCGGACATAAAAATTTACACGGTACAGATAATCCCCAGTTTGTTCTTAGTTCTACATTATCTACTCTGAGGTTCTACCAAAGCGACATTGGAGAAATTGTGGCAGCCCCGCAGAAGCCACTCATAGAAAAAGTTGAAGTTGAAGAGCTAGGTGCCATCCAAAGAGTAAAGTAATAAAAGGTAATACCTTTAGAATAAGGACTTAGTGTGTCCTTATTCTAAGGGCCATCACTATGCTGATTCTGACATGGTGTTCCGTTATGTTCCTGCGGTAAGTACCTAAGCTCGTCGAGGATGCACTATGTATTGACTCTTTGATTTGTATATCAAAGCATTGAGTCCTCTGAATATTAAGACCCACTCTTAATTTACGCGCTAGTGCCCGCTTACCATGAAGCTGACGTACATACATATAAAAGAAAACAGAATTACCTAAGAGATAAATAAAAGTAATAATGTATGTGTATATATAGGTTCTTCAATTTAATTACATATGCTTTATTAGATCACTTTACTTGTGACATTTTGAGATAACTTGCCGTTCTCTCTGAATCTCTATCTTCTTCTACTTCAGTAATGTTAGACATGATGGAATGCTTTGGAAGTACCCGCTGTCTGCGATCAGGCCTAAAACGCACGAGACTGATTAATATTTACGTTACGTCATCTAACTATCACACGAAATAAACGTACCAATTTTCACGGCAATTCCATGTCTGTATTTTAGTCTCTCCCCATATTAAAAATACCATTCCGGCCAAAAATAAGATAGTGGCATGAAAACACCAAATGTGTTTCCAGACAAATGGATTATTCTACAAAAGGAACAGACATGTAAATACAATTATTATTTTAAAATCCTGAGTTAAAATCAATTAAACATTGCTTCACCTTAAATCTTTGTGTAACTAGTCCCACACATAACGCTACAAGTATCCCAGCTGTGTTTCCAATTATTTTGATAACCGTATTTATTGAATTCATAAAATTAGGTGTTAGTTCCTGAAAACATTTTTTTCTCTAAGTTATCACATAGATGAATGCTAATATAAAGGTATCTATCATCTATTAGAATTGGGCAGATACTATTACGTAGTATATTATCTACTCTGAGCTATTAAGATGCTTTTTAGATATCAATGTATTGTCCATATGATAGTAACGGTGGCACCTCCCTAATATAATTTTAAGACTCGTTCCACGAGACAGTTTTGAATAATTTTTGTGGCAATTCATAGATCGAAGTCATATGAGTATTACACCTGGACAAATATAGCATAGCCTTATATAAACTAACGTAGCAGAGGTCCAAGGTAAGGTCCATCCCAGCCGCTGTAAGGGCCACAGTTGTCGTTAGTAAAACAGGGCCGGGAAATACTGGGAGCAACCAACACATAGACACCAGTAAGCCTGGAATCACGTGAGCTATAAAATTAATGGTAACAAGTTAATACTAGTTTATATATCTTAACTTAGGTATATGCATTACTTTGTGAGACGCATATCAGTCTGGAAACTTACAGACAACAATAAAATATTTCCTAAAATTCTTGATCCGCTTGACTCTTGCGTTGTTTTTGTACCGATGAAACATTTGTATTATAATCGTTCCCAGGATTAAGCGGAGAAAAAATGGTAGGGCTGTCAATGCTGATGCCTTAAAATATACTTTTTAAATTATACACCAGGTAGGTACTTAAGCTATAGTTTAAAAAGTCAATGCAATTGTTGATACATCATACTCACAGTGTGAATAGTGTAATGAGCAACTTTTGAGTAATATAAAGGACCATGTATGCATAAAGCAATGATCATCCACGCATATCCGAAATTCAATGTGCATAACGCCCAGAATGGAACTGATTTTAATATCAACTTCCACGGAGCTTCAGAATTCGTCAACTAGATAGAGAAAATTATATAAATTAAAAGGTTGCACTTCACACATAAATATATGTAGGTAAAATACGAATTAAGAAAATGATGTAGAACGTCGAACGAACGATGTCGGCAACGCGCAAGTGATACCCCTGGTGATGCAACCGTCCATAGACTACGGTAACCGCTTACCATCAGGCGTGCCGTATGCTTGTTTGCCACCTTAGTAGCATAAAAAAAAGAGGACCACGATCAAACTTTCTCGATCAAATCAAAATTATAATGGACTCATCTTAATTACAGAATATACTAACTTGAATAGTGAAAATCGTGCCAATAGTATTGCTTAAGTAAATTTGCTCGTCTTTCGATATGCATGGATGATTACGAGGGTAGTCAGTAACAACTAACACCCATAATGAAGACCAAGCAATTTGCAATCCACCAGAGACGTAAAATCCGATCGGCCATCGGGAATAATAATGAACTGCAGCACAACACAAGAATGTGGAAAATGTACCAGTGGTATTCCCTAGAAAAGGTACAGGAAAATATATAAAGTATAATACCTATAATAAATATGTTATCAATTATAGCAACTATAAGAGCTGACACCACATTCTTGCTGATATCCTCATCTAATTATATTCTTTAATTACTCCTGTTTTACTACATTCAATTAACATATAAAATATGTATGACCAATTTGAGGAGCACGTTACACTTATTGAACTTTGTGCTGTTATTCCGTTGTTAAGCTTGGCTTGTTTTGAAGAAACGTCGAAATTAACTATTTAATATATAATTTTCTTTAATAGTTTGTTTTAATATATATTTTCAGAATGTGCTATATTGGATAACACAACACCGCACCGTAATGCTAGTTGTTTTCCCTATCAAGCAGTATTGAGAGGATTGTTTATTATCTACCTTTAATATAAGATTACATAGTAATATAAACATACCGCAATACGCCCATAAGAAGTGATTCCTTTCCGTAGGTGGAACCCAATGTCTTAACACTTGTACCATACTTGGCTGCATAGCGCCCTATGAGACAACACCAATTTTTATTAAAAATAGAACTTAATTTCATCGAAATTAAACTCTATTATTTCTTAATTCCAAACTGATACTAACAGCACAGAATCCTTTTATAATGCGAACTGTAAACAGCGACCAAAAATGGTAGAAGGCCGATGCAGGCGTAAGACAATTTAGAATGCCTGATATAAGGCCTGCGATCCCGATGACCCAAGTGGGTCCGAGTCTGCAAAATACATTTTAATTGAAATATTTCGGTGATAATATAATTACCTAGTGTAGCGACTTCACGGCTACATAAACCAACGTTAGAAATCGACTAACTAGCAGGACAACATTCAACGAATGACGTCACAATCCTGCCACGCGCTAGCGAAGTTTTCTACGCAATTCAACATATATACAAGTTTCCGACTAGAACAGTCGGAGCCGCGGTTCCCCCAGGCAAAACACCCGCCTGGCTGGAAGATCTTCCCTTTGCGGGGGCTGAGCATGATCACCTCGCTCGCCCCACACTGGTGACCCCGTTGCGCCAAAATTGGCGTGAACATCAGCAACCTTCTCCACCCCCATCAAATTCTTCAGCAGCAGTCACACAGCAAGCCAGCATCGAGTATCAACAGGTCCAACTCAGCCGACTCACCGCGCTACTGGTCCTGGCACTCACCTCTCCACCGACTACATACGTCCGCCTCACACAGCCCACTTCTGGAGTCCATTCGGCATTGCTCACCGTCTTATCTCCACGTCGTACGCTTGCATTGAGATACTGGACTCAGTCGGCATCTAACGCTCAGTCTCGACTCACCGCAGACTTCGAAGCACACTGGCACTTGCAAGCATTCAAGCACTGACTGTAATCAAGCTCTGGATCGACCTCCGGTCTCGGGGGGGAGTGATGTAGCGACTTCACGGCTACATAAACCAACGTTAGAAATCGACTAACTAGCAGGACAACATTCAACGAATGACGTCACAATCCTGCCACGCGCTAGCGAAGTTTTCTACGCAATTCAACATATATACAAGTTTCCGAATAGAACAGTCGGAGCCGCGGTTCCCCAGGCACAACACCCGCCTGGCTGGAAGATCTTCCCTTTGTGGTGGCTGAGCATGATCACCTCGCTCGCCCCACACTAGCATTATTAAAACTAATAATATGTTGGTGCACTCACCTGTCCCCAACATTATGAAATATGGGAAAACATATACAATAGCCGATATGATAGGCGCTGAATAATTTCGCAATGTTCATATCGTCCCAACTAACAATGTCAACCATCTGGAAGATCAGACATCTCACATATTGCCATGACCCTGAACAAGGTAGAGCTTGAACTATGAGTACCTATATAACTTTTACACCAAGATCACTATAAAACAAAGACGCTTCCCGTTGTCTGTCCCTATGTATACTGATCTTTAAAACTGCGTAACGGATTTAGATCCGGTTTTTTTATTAGATAGAGTGAATCATGAGTTAGATTATTATGTATAATTAATTGTGTCTAACTTCTATGGCTATCGCTGGCCGGGCGAAGCCGGGGCGTGTCGCTAGTACGGAATAAATATATTAGTTTGTTTATCTTAAATGTTTGTCCGCGCGACCATCATAGAAGGCAGGCTTATTCACTAGCAACACTAACAACTGCTATCACAAATTAATATAAACGAAAACATTCATCGATGCAGAAACGTCCTATTTAGAAGTTACGTATGTATTGAACATATTGACATTACAGCAATCAAATTTATTAAATAAATTATATATATATTATCAGGATATCAATGATCAGAATTTAGAAGTGTGATTTAGAACAGTGCTCAGAACATAGCAATATGGGCATGCTTATAATAAGGTTCTGGTAACATTTTCCTATTAGAATACTTAGAAAGAAAAATGGTTTATATGTTTCCGATCACCGTGACTCGTTTTTGTAGCACTTCCATAATTGCTAAGCTTATTCCTGACTCCAAATTGTTTCTTGCAATATAGGTATGTATTGTATAATGCAAGTACAGTCTACAACAAATAACACATCACTACTTTTAACTAAACCTACCCCTGTTCTGACCACTCCGCCATACTCAGAATCGTTGTATTTCCATTGGTATTCTCTTGTGGATATCCGAGCCATCTCAACGATATGTACACTCAAGTTATTACGAACAACATACAGCATGAAGTAACCGAGAAATATCATTATTCCTACCTGAAATTAAAAACTTAACCTGTCATTCCCAGAGTATGATGAATCGAGTTGAATAAGCGCGCTATGATGATAAGGGACGTTTTGCGGATCATTAATGATGTTAATGAAACACTCACAACAGCGCGGATCCTAATTGGAAACATAACAAAATTTAAAGAAAATAACATACATATTAAACCAAATCCTAGACTATTAGCTTTAAACACCGAGGCTATACGAAATAAGACATTACAGCACGGCCATGGTGTTTGCTCAAACTTTTTTTAAATAGTACTCATACCGCCTGTGTCAATAACCCTATATTCTGGTCAGGATAAAAATCAACCTCAATTCAATTTATTAATAATTTATTTATTGTTAATATAATAATGTTATTACTATAAATTAGGGTTTAGTCAAAAATAAATAAATATCTTGGTGCAAGAAAACTGGATTGTGCATTGGTCATCAATGCATCGTATGTTGGTTAGATGATGGGGTTTTACTCAATCCATGACATGAAGACGGCATCGAGTACTTGAAATTTTTGTTGTTTTCTTGTCACTGTGTTAACTATAAAACATTTACAAATGGTTCTAAATATAAATACTGTATAGTTCAAAAAATAATATTAAAATTAGACAACATTATATAAAATTATCATATCATGTCCTGTAGATAATGTAAGATAACAATCTCCGAATAAGTTTTCTATGCTATTGAAATATTGTTTTTTATGGCATAGTCTAATGGACTCTGGTAACAAACAACGTAGTTTTAAATGGTGTGTAAGTTTAATTGTAAACAAATTTTTATTTAGGCTACCTACACAGTTATTGCTGGACAAGTTTATGTATCGTAAGGTTGTCACCGCCGCATACTCGACACAGAGAAGTAACACGTCCTTTCTCTAATAAATGTCGATGGTTCGATGCGATCCTACGACGCGTACAACCCTATTGGCTGCGATTTCATATGAAATTCGTAAATCAATATGTTCTGTCAGGAAAATAATACGTCAAAGTGAACAATACTGCGATAAAATACTGAGGAGAGTAAGACATTTCTTCTGGTTGATCGGTCGGACACAGACTTAACAATAGCCGCAAATAACAAGTTAGCATTTTAAACCATAGCTTTATATTGAAGATCTAGTTTTCACATAATTTAAAAGTGACCATTATATAATGCTATCATTTAATAAACGGTTAAATCAAATTATATCTATTTTCAAGCGGCGGAGTCTAAAGTTACACATACCTATAACTAGACAGAAGTAAAATACATATAACATACTTAGATTTGGTAATAAAATCACAGAAATACAATGCATTAAGTTTACTGTTCAGGTCATCGTCTGAAATCAGTCCATAAACATTAAACACAGCGTACAGACGACATGGACGCATAAATACATAATTATATCAGAATATTATTATTTTTACTGTAAATATAAGCAGTCGTAAAATACTGTATATATCACTCAAGACCTACTCTGCCATGTTCAAACGGTTAAAATTCAATACCTATAACATAATTTACTACCGTTTTCAGTTGACCAAGTTAGTTAATTAAGTAAACCATAGTCTCGTTAATTATCGTAATAAATTAAAAACAGTCGGACTAACAAACAACATTTTAGGACGGACATTACATAATAAGGACGGTCAATAATAAAATACACATTCTTCAATTCCTATGAATATACTATCAATACTCCCTACAGTTATATTGCTTCATTTCATCTCTTAAAGATAGAAAATAGGGCATCAATCGTTTATTAGTGGTTGCATTACTCGTAAGGTACGAGTCCCTACTCATTAAGTAGCAGTAACATTAAGAGGAGTTTCCTTTACTTCCTTTCGGACTTCTGCATTTTTAGCGGATGTTCCGTTCATATCCTTCAGATCGCCATTTGATTTATCTTCTTTGCCATTCTTCTCATCCGTGGGAAAGTTCCAAAGCTGGGTATTACTTGTGCCGAACAGTATGAAAAATATTGCTGAAACTATGTAAACCGATGCACCTACGAAGAATACTGGCCGCCATTGCTCGAAGCTATTCTGAAAAAATAAAAATTATTTAGTTTCAATGTAAATTAACTTGGGTCCAAAATGTACGTAGGTATGTAAGAAAATTTACCCCATTTCTGGTGAAATATGCCGTTATCATTGGTGTAAAAAATCCAGCTGTACTTCCTACACAATTGGCTATTCCGTATAAGGTTCCGGCATAATTTGGAGCAAGATCCTGGTGGTTTTGCAAATTTGTCAGCGTTGCTGCGCCGTTGAAACCCATTGACATAGTAATCAGGGCCACGGATAGAGCTGTCGAGCAACCAGCATAGACTAGAAGAACTAATAAAATACCGGGAATAATGTGTGAGAATAGACAAAAGAATTTTCTAATAACTGTTGTTGTCATTAATTTCCTTGCCAATATAAAGTCACCCACAACTCCAAATATGGTAGCCATAAATAATCTGGCAAGATATGGCAGAGCCGATATGACTCCTGCAGCTGATAGCTCAAAGCCTAATACACTGGAAACAAATTTGGGTCCGACGGTCATGATAAAATACAAGCCCCACAGATTCCCATAGTGAAGGATCACCATTGCCATGAACGGGAATGAAGTCAAAATACTCTTCAGTGGCGGCAGACTCTGGAACATATATTTTAAAAATTTTATAGACAGCCCTGAGATAAGATGTTCATGCGATATTATAGTTCCTATAAATGTATATACATAATTGATTATATAAACATGTAATCTGGTTATTCCAGCATAATATTGGAACAAGTTAAAATAAATTTACTCAGAGCGATTTTTTTTTAATAATTAGCACATAAGGTAGCTAACATCTCCAAAAATGACACATTGTTGCGAAGCTACATACTTAACCAAAGCTGTAACATATTTATGCTATTTACAAACCTTTGATTTATTGACCTTGTCACCAAGGGCATCCATTATATATTTTCTTTCGTCTTCTGTAATTCTAGGGTGATCGGAAGGGGTGTCGGCTACTAGATACCACCAGAAGCCACACCAGACTAATGTTAGCGCGGCAGGTACGTAAAACGCTGATGCCCAACCAAATTTCTCTATGAGCGGTCCAGTCGAGGACCAGGTGACGACAGTACCAAGAGTCCCTCCCATCATAGCACTGACAAATTTTCCCTTCTCCGCCGGAGGAGCCCAACGCGCCACAAGTACATGAAGTGCTGGATATATAAAGCCCTGAAATAAAAAATAAAGTACTGTAATCTAGTATTAGATACAATAATGAACCCATTTACAATTTTACACGAAACCATTACATTCAAACCAAAATACAAAAGATAGTGACATTAAAAACTTTAGCCGACATGCTACTAAGTATTTGAAGTTTAATTAACTTTTAATTGTTATTCAGGTACGATGAAACCCACAAACTTTATTCATTAATATATCTTGGATGTAATTTGCCCAGAAGATACGGAAACATTTAATGGCGGTGAACCTATTCTGATGGAATTTGGTAGGGAAGAAGAAACGTCGAGCAGAGAACTACTATTATTTAATCATTGTAATCTATAAATAGGTAATTTATTAACTTACACCAGCGAGCCCCAGTACGAATCTTGTAATGACCAGGGCTATGTAGTTAAATCTAGCTGCTAAGGGACTGAAGCCCGTCAATATGGCACTGACAATTGTTGTGATAAGCACCACGTAACGGGCTCCCCAGCGTTCCGCGGCCATTCCTCCAACCAGTGACGTGAGAGGGTAGCACCAGAAGTAGGAACCCAGGATTAACGCTTGCTGATTAGCTGACCAATTAAATGATGCGCCACCTGTTATCTACCCAAAAATAATGATATCAGCCATTGTATGTCCAAACATAAATTGAAGTAATTATGTTTTCGCATTGCGATATGTATGACTGGGAAGTTCAGCTTCATCAAGTGTTTTAACTAGAAAAGATAATTTATACTTTATGCAAAAACAAGATATTTCAAGTCTTGAGAAAGTTTGCTAATCTGTTGAGTAAAACCCTCGGCATCCACACGAGTTTCCTGTTATACCGACTTGTAATTAAATATTATATTTTCCTTATGCGTATTTCTTTTAAAGATAAATGTAGTTATCTAATATTTAAACAATCAAGTACTATAATAATAATTGCTTAGTAAGTATAATCACAAGATCTCTGTAATACCTGTACTGCTCTTGGCGCTTCCCTGACGTCTGCAATGTCTACATGACGTAAGGTCTCGTTGCTTACAGCATTACTTTTTTCACCACACTGTGACCGCAATCTGATATAATACACGACACATTAGTTTCGCCAGACATTTACGTGACAAATAAGTAATTAAAAATACACTTAATAACCATAGCATACACCTCGGGAACGTGTATAAAATGTATTGTGTAGTTGACAATAGATGCATAATTTGCGTTTCTTTCTATAGTTGCTTAATTTGATCTATTGAGTAACTTTGTTATTCCCATAATCTTTATATCAATAGTAGAAGAGATCAAGAGGATTGGGATTTACTGAAACATGACAGATAAATTTTCCGCTTGTTCCTCGTACATTACCAAGTTACATTACAAGCAATGTACAAGGTTCTAATCAAAATGCAATAGGTATCTAATCAAAATGCATTAGGTCCGAGTAAAGCTCGAGTAAATCCCCACTGACGTGTGGCAGGAGATCCTACGATGCTAGGCTCTCCTGCCACACGTCATCTCTCTCAAGTCAAGAGATTCCTACCACTAGCCATAGGTATAACCCGTATGCTATACGACACGTTATCAATATCAAAATACCAGTATGGGCCTAAAAAATATCATTGCCATCAGTAGCACTCGGAATCACCCGATCTATCTATGTAATTCCCCTGCTATTTTTAAGGTTGGATACGGTAAACATTTTCTTTTACAGACATACCTAAAAGTTATTGAAACTCCTTTACATGACTAATTGCTCTGTAGATGTAATAAATCGATTTCTATCACAGGTAAGAATACTTGATATTTAAAGTTATAATTAGTAGTATAACTTGAACTTGAAAACGAGCCTTCCCAAACAGGTTATTTTTAGCGTCCTCAATGTCCTCATTTGTATATTGATAAATAATCATTGACTATTGGTAGATGATAAGCTGTATCTATCATTTGATCCATCATGCTGTCAATTGTGCAATATGATGATCTTGATGTGTTGAAATGTTTTTTGCATTTCCTTGATAACATTCCTTGGTTTTGCTAGCAGCTATAGGCTACGGTGACTGCTTACCATCAGGTGGCCCGAATGCTTGTGTGCCACCTTAGTGGTATAAAAAAATATAACCTAAACCATCTTAATTGAAGTGTGCGTTGCGTGTTTACTAAGTTGAACTGTTCCGCTTGATATTGGTTATATGTCATGCTCGCATGCTTTCGTTACGTCAATTAGCTAAACGATTGAGTCGTTCGCTTTGGTCACCACCAAATGTCGCATCTTATACACTTTCTGGTGCTGACGTGGACTTCTTTTGTTGTGGAACCGCTGATTTGACCATGTATTGTGTTTCAACCAATTTTCCTTTGGGGTTACTTTTAAGACCTGCTCTTTGTGTGATTTAAATAGTTTAACTAAAGTTAGGAGATTTGCACCAGTAGCTAATGTGACGCAACGCAACGAAATGTTCGGAACATTGACATTTAAAATGCCCAAAATTTATAATTTGGTTATTTTAAAATGGTTATTTCTCTGCAAATTGTTTTCATGTTGACGTACATGTCACTTTTTATCCTTTAAGAAAGATACTTACGAGGAATTGTGGGCAGCTTGCGGAACCATTGCGATTAAGTTCAAGCTCATATTGACTCGAAGCATATAAACCACCCAACAGCTCGTGAACAGCATTACCCAAAGATTGAAGCGAACTGGGATTGAATCTGGAACAAAAATATTTTGTTTGAAAACAAACTTCATATTAAACTTACATAGAAATACCGAATCATCATTCTGTAGTGGTAAACTAGTATACAGCGAAAAGCGGTTTTGGTACCCTTTATATTTACTCACTGTTTTCAATAATTAACAGTAGAAATTTATATATAATTACAGAAACACTTAATACCAGACGTAAGCACCACTTTTAGGATATTACTTTATGTACCTTGCTATCTAGCCATTACTATAGCTATGTAGTCTTATCTGCTAACGTTACGAAGCCGTGTTGCCCTCTTTCTTCGGACACATCCAGTGTACAACAATATCTTCAGTAGATAGTCTAAATATTTTTACTAACCTAATACTTGTAGATACCCATATGTTTTATAAATATCAACTTCCATTATAATTATACTATGTCTCCTGTATTCTTTTAGTACATGTTTTAATTTGATATGTTGATCTCGAGTTATGGCGCTTAAAACATGCAAACTCAAACTAAATATTTACGAAAATACATTTTATATTTTGACTCTGCCCTATTAATTTACGTGTAGGTACTGTTCAGTAAAGGAAAGGTCGAATGTACAATGTAAAATGTGAAATTTCAAGATAATTTATTTGAATGTCATTTTGATACTTTTTTATCTTGGCTTTTTATTTTGACAATGTCATAGAGACAAGATGCATTGATTAGATAACCTTTCCTTATACTAGAGTTTTTAACCTTCTCTCCGAGACAACTATTCAAAGTTGTGCAGACAAATCCTTTTTTGTACCAAAAAACGGAAATGCCGTTTTTTTAATAATAGCTTGTTTGATTACGAAATTAGTGGTTTCTTCCATGCTCAAAACTCACTCCAAAGTGTATTCTTTCAAAGTTACCATAATACCTAAATCAATAAACGTTTTCCTTTTTAAAAGCTCATGGTGTGATTAATCACTGTACATAAGCTTAGAAAAAGTCATTGTAAGGGCCGGGGTTTGAACCTGGGCCCATCAGATGACAGGCCGTTTCAACCGCAAGGCCACCACGGCTTTTATACTGTAGAGTGCAACCTAAGCAGAAACGTTCAGTGACTCAAATATTGTTTGTATTCTATTCGGTAGCAGTTCTTTCTCTTCTGGGCCAGATGGATCGGAAAAGAGAGTGGATGTCCACCACAGTAATATGTTTTAACTCATTTTTAACTACCATTCGAAATAGTCCTCCACCTCTGTTGACGTGATATTATTCTGAGGAATTGTTTAATATGGTGCCCACTGCAGCACTCCCCCATGCTACCTGAGGTCATCTATAGGAAGTTCATCCGTACACATTTAAATTGCGTACGTTAAACACTGGGCGATTATGGAATGAGCTCCGTCGTCTCGTTACGAAGTAGTTCGTAAAGAAGGATATAAAAAATGCAGAGTCAGCAACGCGGGAATACCCTAAGTGTCGGTAGTGTCGCAAGCATCTTCATAGAATAATTATTAAAATGACCGTCATTTCTGAAATCTTGATAAGTAATAATGATTAAGATTTCCGGGGTCCATAGGTTGCAATAACTGCTTAATATGCCAATTTACTGCACTTTCGTGGTATGCCTCGAAGCGCAATGTTCGCGTTCACTGTATTTTCCATGGAAGTATTATATTCAATTCGCTTGCCCTATTTATTTACATAATAATGATAATAAAAACATATGCCACAAGACAATGTCCCGGTGATGTTAGAGCTGCAGATCGTGCACCTTCCTATGTAATAAAAGGTTTATTGTCAGCCCTTATCAGCATTAAGATTAGATTGGTTTCAAGCATACAATATTTTCATCATTACGTTACGACGCAGCTAAATTATTTGCTAAGGTATTTATTTTATCACAATACATTCAATTTGAGCTGAGTACATAATTAAAATAAACACACTCAGAACGAGATTTAATATAAAAATAATGGCCGCGCAATCTACTTCGACTCTCACACGCTACCGATAAAGAGATAACAAGGAGATTGATAAAAAGTAAGTACTTTATTATAGTCACCAAATAAAACTACTTTATTATCAGAGATGGTAGCAAGAACATCCTTCGACTACGTATTCGAAAACGTAGCTGAAAATGTTCTTTTTTATAAATTCATTTTTGTTCCAATTTTTGCCGGCGCAGAGCTGTTTATTTTCCCATAAAAAAATAGTTCGAGGTAGTCAGGCTACTGACATGTTTTATGTCACACCAATGATATTAAATATATTTACATTTACATTCAATTATCCCATTAGCTAGTTAATAGTGCAGTGGTTCAGTGTCTCGTGAAATGACTTGCCTGTGTCATTCCTCCGACCGATTAATCACATGTCCTACACCATTTGATAGATTAGGACATGCGATCTTAATTCAATCTTAAGTCATAGTTAATGACAAACGTATGGATATGTCCTGACATATCCATACATTAGGTCCTGACCCAACCCTGAGTGCAACAACCATGTCATGGTAACACTTAAGACCGGCTAACATAGCAAGTATGTTGAGCATTGAGGTCCTTTTCGATTCCCGGTATCGGAAAACAGTGTTTATATATGTAGATGTTTGAGTTTTTGGCGGGAATCAGGCGGAGCGGTTGAGATTTTTCCAGTGTGTCGTAAATTGTGTTATAGTGATCTTTAATGTGTATTTTTGGTGTCGATATGTGCAGTAAAGTTTCATTTAGTGACTGATTTATAGGAGCATTGGAAATAATGCCATAATACGACTTTTGGGTTAAGTGATTTATCATTTTGGTCAATAGGTTACCTCTAATCTAAAGGCGTGTTACGATCTGCTACTGCCGTGGGTTGTCTCCAGAAACTCCATTGGGTGTTAGAATGCATGACACTACGCATTTTAATGCGGCAAACACGAAAAATTTTGCAACATGAAAATTCTCTAACACTCGACACTGGCAAAAATAGTCCCTGAAGGGATTGATTGCCATACTTAGGAAGAAGAAGAAGAAGAAGAGGTCCTTTATCTAGAATCTCTTCCTGTATGACCTGATACGGGTCATGCTTAATAAAATGCATTGTGATCATCGAAACGGATCCAAAAGTATTCAACTAAGTAGCTGAATTAGTAAGTGGTAGAAATTAAGCTTGCAAGATTTGAACTTCCTGTAGTATTATTTTACTCTTCGATTTGAATTAAACTAACACACAATGTTTGTTACATTGCAAGATAAATAAAAAGAAACTTTTCAATAATAAGTAGAATAATGTAATATTAAAAACCGCCATGTAAGTACAGCTGATAGCTCTCTATAACAGAATTATTAGAAAAATGGTTAAAATTATCCATTTAATAAATATATCGGTAAGCAAATACTGACTACATAGCACATCTTATTTTTAACAACAAGATTTTGCATTATTTCATTTAAAATGATGTTTATATAATGATGTATGCTTACTATTATTATATAGACGGTTGAAAAAAGAATTTCTAGAATATCGTACTTAGTTTATACCTAAGTACTGTTAGGTAGGGTATACCAAAACCTAACTGGTATAGTATATACATATATGGTATATACTGTAAAAGTACTAAATTGAGCTGAGATGATTAAATTGTTGATAATCATTTGCTACTCTGTGGGTATATGAATAAATTGCACATAAAGTACTTAAGGCAGGAAACAAACGAGCAAAATGAACTCGGACATTGAAAAATAAATACATAATTGATTGTTCATTGGCCATTGTTGGACACAATATCATGGCAACCCAGTGAAGCGACTGAAGCAAAATTACAAAATATTTATATCCGCTCGCGAGAACGGTACGCTACAAATAGCACAGTGTAAAAATTGATATTGGTTTATAAGCTGTGCCTATCGTGATGACCACCTAAACCCGATGTGCGTGATCCTCCTGATCACAAATATGGGCTGGTGATAAAAAAAATACAGCAAGCATTTAGAAACTCATTACAAGACCATATTATGTAACATTAAGTAATCCTCAAATCACAATACATAAAAATTTGGACGAAGTAAATTAAGCGTATGATTTTTTTATCAGGAAATGACGATATTTCCTACAGTGATTCAAGTGTAATAATGACAAATCGCATGCCCGGTTCAATGTCATGGCACTACAAAAATGTCTGAAATGGCCTCGATTAAATACGGTACTACGGTACCCAGTAGTTAAATAAACTATAGGTACGTGTTTTTACTCCATTATTGCCTAAATTTATGTTATTGATAACTTGATTGATGTGAACCTTTTACTCAGATTGTTGCCCACCAACTTATAATCATACTTATGTAAATTAATTAAATCGGATAGTTGTACTTTTTTTTTTATAAGCAGACATAATTTTCTATTTGACTAATATGACTAACACACTAGATAGAAATCGAACCACCGCTCCACCGCCAAACAAGTCAACACATAAGTTCACTGTACCAAATAAATAAACGACTTGTCTCTGCGCTCGACATCAATAGGATTTTTAACCGTTGGAGTCTTTGAGTAATTAACCTCAGTAGTTACATCTATCCACCTATGGAATATACTCGTACATACATACATATGTACACATACTAACTTTTACCCGCGGCGTCGCCCGCATGGTTCTACTAACGGATCTAATATTGGGAGCCACACAATTTTGCGGGACAAAAAGTACCATATATATTAATCCAGCTTATTAGCTACATCCATTCCAAATAATATCATACAAAAATCATTCAGCCGTTGAGGCGTGAATAGGGTACAAACACACACCCACACAAACCTTCGGACCAATTCTGTAAATTGAAATATTAAGAAAAAAAATTTTTGGACGGCACTATATTCGATACTGAACCCAAATCTTTATATATTTTTTATCTATCTGGCTGTCTTACAGACAGATACAGATCTTGGCCCCGCATCACGCCGAAACTACTGGACAGATTTAACGAGGAAAACATAGGATACCATTTATCCCGAAATTCATCACGGTTCCCCTGGGATAGAGGATTTTTATCCTCAAAATGTATATTTGGCTGTTACTCAGAAACCGCTGGACCGATTTGGACAGGACTTTCTCTGGCAGATAGCTGATGCTATAAGACGTAACTTAGGCTATATTTGTTTTGGAAAATAATTAGGGTTCCGCACAACACATAAAAACCGGCCAAGTGCGAGTCGGACCCGCGCACCGAGGGCTCCGGACAAACTTCTATTGTTGTAAGAGTGTATAGACAGTACTTTTTTTGTTATTAAACTATATTTACAGTTTCCTTTACATGTGCTGCGAGACTCTGCTGCTAACAAAATTTCATGATTCTAGGTGAACGGGAAGTACCCTATAGATTTGGATTCCATTGTGAAATGATTAATTTTGTCAAAATTATCGACATAAACGGTTCTATCTTTTCTTCACGTTGACTTACAAGTTTTTATATTTTCACAGCTGAAAGAGATCATAGACCCGGGTATTTGATATTAATTTCAACTTTATATTCCACGCGTTCTTGAGAAAAAAGGTTTTGACAGACAGACAGACAACAAAGTGATCCTATAAGGGTTCCTTTTTTCCTTTTCAGGTACGGACTCCTAAAATAACCCATGTGATTGTGAACAAATTATGAACAATAATCGAACGTACTTTATGTGTTAATATAAGAAACCGTCAAAGATGACCATCTCTAAATATTCAGCTCGTAATAAAAATAACTTAACCTTCTATTCTTTTTGCGTACGTTCTTTTTCTCGCTCGGAACAAAATTACACAGAAGTTAGAGATTTTATAATTGAATTATTTGTTTATTCTGGCCATATATTTGCTCAGACATTTAACAAACGATGAATGTGCAGTCTAGTACCTTCAGTAGGTGCAAACTCTGCCCAATTTAGATTTCGGGGTCAGTTGACATTGTAAATGTAAGTACTTGCTTTTTACTAATCACTCACAAGCGTCACAGTAGCTACACGCTTCTTACTAATTTGTCGTTTGTAAATTTCACGTGAAAACGAGACACAAATTGTATTTAGTGTTAAGAAATATCTCCACTTGGCTGAGTAACAGCCTAAAATGTGTAGTTACTGTGAGATAAAGCCACTAACAATTAAGTTTAGAATAATCTACTACAAAAGAAGTTTGCCTTTCATGTGTCTGTACCAAATTAAGTGCAATAACCCCGATATATGAACATTAAAAATTCTCCGTCATTTACCAACGTAGGTTCTTAATTTGTATTTATATCTACATTTATAAGTCTTAATATCGATTTGCGGGCTTACGCATTCAGATCGTATTTTATTTACAATATCATTGTTCTAAGTATATCAACTTGTTGCGTATTATTATAATGGATTTAACAAAGAATCAGATAAAAAACCTGAGTATTAGAGCGCCACAATTTTAGTATTGATTTATATACAGATGAACTTCCAAGTGGGCGTAAATTTTCCGAATGTCAATTATGTTACTTCTCTACTATGAAAATTTGACATTTCGCGAGTTACGTTTACGAATACGTAAGTTATTCTTGCTCGGGCTACAGAATTCCTTATCAGCGACATTAACGAATGGTGTAATAATACAGTGTGTTTTCTTTTAAATTAACGGTTTTCTATTCTAGGCTAGGAATATTAATTTGTTTAAAATCCAATTATTGAGTTTTCATTAAAATTGGGCTCTTTTGAGTACGTTTCGATATTCCTCATAGTGTGGGACAAAGCCTTCCACGCCCACTTGATAAATTCACCTTGTGTAGCTTAGTTTTTAATAAAGTACTTACTCTAATCGTCTAATTAAGTTTGTGCGTGAGTCTGTATATGTTTATTACTAATTCGATACAATATTTAGATGTTTAAAATTAAACAATAATTGCATTAAAATGACAGCGCTTTAGTAATTGCATATTAACACATTTGTAAAATTTGCTGTTGTGTGTGAGACGATACCAGAGTAGATAATATACTACGTGCAAGTCACAGTATAACATAAAAATTAGAGAGTGTAACACCTTTCATATAATTAAAGGTACACCCACCATATTTTTGTACCTTCCAGCGTAGCTTCACGAGACGAGATACAAGATTTAGGTATGTTTGAGTATGTATGTATATATGTATATATATATATATAATAAAAGAGTGTCAGAAGTGCACACATTACTTATTCGATAGTGCATTCATACATGTTCCCACCGCAATGAAGTGAAATAAATCAAGCGGTGGTGCTTGTGGCGAGATAAAAACCCAATAAAATCACGTACTCAACATACCACTACTGCCACTCGTGCCGGTGAAAATTCTTTATCGTTAGCGTCAACATCGGCTTATATTTGATAACACTGACCAAGTCGAGCGACACTCGTCCAATAATTCCACTGTTGACATAACTAGCGAACCGAGACCGATGCAATGAATCGAATTACAAACGTCATTATAAAAGTTACATGGGCTTTGTAATGTTCACGTCGATCACGATCTAACTTCTTAATAACTATAGGTTCTCACGGATACCGTTCTTTAACACGGTTACTGATTAATATACCAACCTGATTAATAGATCAATAACATAAATTGACGGTGATCGATTGTCATCTTTTCTGGAACCTACGGTTTTGTGTTGTCTATGATATAGCCCAAAAATATTACAAGTAAAAACTACAAATGCTATAATTGGGTATAGGTATAGCCTATCCACCTACCGACACAGCTCCTTTCTTAATTAGAAATAATGGGAGTTAGTCCCCATCAATAGGGATAGTCAATGAGTATAAGTGGAATAACCCCTTCCAATATAATGTTGAATTAGCATACAACATAGCATACAAACATTACATAAATACGACATATGTATGTAGTTATAAAATTTAAGCATTAAAACTCGAAATTAACTACAGCATTGCAGTTCCTTGAGTTGCATAAAGATTGATTAAAAATTTAAACGCTGCACTGCAGGTTATACGAAGGATACTCGGCATCTATGTGTCGTTTCATTCGATGAAAGTGGACCCACTCTTTATTGGGATTGTGTTCAAAATGTTACCTAATTGTAAAAAACACATAAATTTCCTTTGAGTATTTAATAGCATTTTTTTTGGATTGGGCTTTTCAAAAAGTTGAACTAACTGAAATGTTTAGTTGTAAGAATCTTCAGTGCTACTCGGCATTGCAATAAACCAATTAACCAGGTTATATACTACTAGCATTATGCACTGAACCTGGCCTTGGTTCTAGAAAATTCCAACGGATTGAAAACGCTTTACGAGAACTATGAAGTGAAAGCTAGTTTTCGTAATAGTCATTCCAGAACTATTCCGTTAGTACGTTTCGAGAAGCCAAGTGCAAGTTGCAAGTTAAGCTATTTTATGGTATCATAATATTAATACGTGAAGCAAATACTAAACTTTGTACGTCTTTTTACGAAAATTTCGCGGACGGAGAAGTATGAAATTATATGTACAAGGAGTACAGAAAGCTAATATTTTTGTATAATATGCATTCGATTATATATACATAAATTAATAAAAATAAACATCATGACACACTACCGTGTGCTTTATACAAGTCTTACTGAATAAAGTTAGACACAAGTTTGTTTACATTTCGAATCATGATCGAATTTCGATAACAGGGACACCGCTATGCAATTGCACTCGTAAAATGTTTGCCACTAAGACTAAACAAAAGTCGTCACTTCTAGCGATAAAGTCGGTAAAAAGGCAGCACTGTTTCCTGGCTTCCTGCAATGTATTTTCGTCCCTTTTCACGAAATCACTCACGTTATATTATAGAGAAGAAAGATTTTACACATCAATAAAAACATTCCATACATACGTAGACGGATTTTCATGTTCGGTCAAGCCTTGCTATTTTACCTCCTTTTTGTACTATGACTAGAATCTTATATTTCTATAGAGATCATTTATAAATTATCCATATTATATATTTGACACTTATATGGGTATTTGCTAGTCCATAAGCCACTCCTAATTTCAAATAAGCATAATTTACGGAAGTTGCTAATTGATTATATGCTCAACACAATGACACCATATACTACTTACGTGCGATGATATTTTGCATAAAAATGTATTTGCAAATGATTTGCATTGACCGTCTTCATCCTAAATGGTTTATGCCTAATTAATATTGTACACAGACCTCCGCCTACGTATTTTTGTTGATTTTACATGACAAAGATAAATAGTTTTAATAAAACGTGCCAGCCGTATAGTAGTCGTATACGATGTGTAACATCGGACAACTCTTCTTTTTTTGTCGCTTAGGCTTAACTTCTAGCGAGAAAGTTGCTAAATTGGCAAACCTGTTCCCCGCTCACTGTAATGCATTTCCGTCATTTATTTCTATTATTCCCGTCATGTATATATCGTAATGTATTTATTATTTAGTTTACTTGTATCAGCTGACTTTGTATCGATCGATCACGCACGGGTTGATGAATTCGTAGATACGCACTTCAACCACTCGATAAAATAACATGAACCGATAAATAATATTTTTTACTGCACTAAGAGGTGCATCACTTGGCAAGTTTAACAGTTTGCATTATATCAATGAACAATTCTAGCCGTGTGTCCTAATAAAGAACAAAAACACAGTGGACATTACTAAAAAATAATAATGCTTACTAATTACCCACATTAGACATAAACGCGCCGTTGTCGCATGTCATCAATTTATTGAACGACTCCAATCGTGAAGCAAATGTGAAACGGCGTATTCTTTGCATTACTTAAAATTATTGTATTGATAAAAGACGTTAATTTGAAACAATTTAAGCCCAAGAGCGAAGCCGTAGATATGACTCCTCAAAGTTAACAGTTCATAACAAAAATTAAAGAATATAATACCCACAAAACGAATACCTAATAACGTGCATTACTCAATAGTCAATACGACAGCCGGAAATGCATTGAAAGATCATAACGTAATCAACTTTATTGGGATTCCAATGAGGTCTGGAAACAACCCATACATATCCTTTGAAAAATCGAATTAGCAAAGGCTTTAAATATGTATGCAGAATATTAGCACCTACCTACTCTGACGTAAGAGATTAATGATTGGATTGAAAGCGCAGTAACGACAATGTAATTAGCAGACTTGGGCTTCATTCAATACCAACCTGGACAATAGAATGCTATTCTTAAAATTGTATAACAATGACCCAGGCTCGCGATCTCGTGACATTGACTTCACAAGGAATTTATCAATAGGTATCCATAACAATATTGAGTTCCTGTACAGTGGTGAGTAAAGTTGACACAGAAATGGTTTCCAGATGTATTATTTTTGTTAAATGTGTTTTTTTATGATTGAAGTATAAGACACCTTGACTCTATTCTACTCTATTACTACTCTATTCTCTATTCTGTACCTAGGATGTCTAGAAGAGATCATATCTTCTGATAAAGCCGCCAATTGAACCAATTTGTAATGTATCGTTTATTTTGTTTCTGTATTATTGATTTTGGTGTACAATTACACACAAGAAGTATCTAACTATCTTTCTAAGCTGGCAAACAATACTTAAAGGTAAGCAGTTACCGTACAGTATGAACGCGGGCCACACAGGGATGCCACTCGCACGTTGCCAACCTTTAAGACCTATGAAAGTATAGACAGCCACAATATAATTATTCTTGTGTCTAATTAGAAAAGTCGTCGTATATTATTGTTTATGTTATTAATTTGATTCATTTGACATACAAATTCTAGTTCAGACTTCAGTTTAATCCCATCATAGGAAATTGACAAACATTGAAATTGGTATAGTACGAATTGGTAGAATAAATAATTGTTAGGTATTGTAATTATTTTAAGAATGACGGTAAGTTACATACCATGAAATTACATTTCGTATACCTACATCTTTTTTAAGAAAATAATTTAGGTTAAATAACAAAGAGCTTCAATACATTTCATAGTCAAATACATGATAAAAAGAGGGCACATTCGAATATTTGTTTACTAATTTTATCGATATTGGACATAAACGCGCCGTTGCCGCATGACAATAATAATTTATTGGATGACTCCAATCGCTAAGTAAATGTTTAACGGCGTATTTTTGCATTACTATGTTATACTTATTAATAAAAGAAGTAATCTAAATCTCCTCAGATTATACAGAACTGAACAAATATTTAGGAATATAATTAACACGAAAACGTTGCCCAAATAAGGTGTGCATTAGAATATATTATTACTCAACACAACACTGCCGAAAAAACATTGAAATATCACACGGAACAACTTTATTACCATTCCAATATCTTGCGACAAATCGAATTAGCAAACAAAACAGTGAGACTTATTACGGAGTATATTATCAATTGTAACTTAAGACCATAATAATTAAAAGTGACAGCTTAAAGACAATGTAATTAGCAAACCCAGGCCGCAGAGTCTTTTCATACCTAATCGTACCTACATTGAATAACAGCCGGAACGATTAGTTTGCTATACTTAAAATTGTACAACAATGACCCAAACGTAGCTCGTGACATTGACTCAACAGGGATTTTATCCATATTCAGTACGGTTAACAATATATTTATATTTTTTTTATACTGCTAAGATGGCAAACAACTATAAGGTCCCACCTGATGGTAAGCGGGCCTTAACATACAAACGCCAGGGGTGAAAATCACGCGTTGCCGTCTGCATTTGTTAATTATAACACTCAGTTACATCATGTCTTGCAATGATATTATATGTAAAAAGTTATAATATCAATGATGTCTTGTATAAATGTGTATTTTTATAGATTTATCACCAGTAAAAGATAGGGTACTTATCTACGAAATTTACGAACACGTGTAACTTTCTTCTGTCTAATAAATGGCCGTAAAAATATTTTTTATATTATAGATATGGTCAATTGTCATATAATTTGTCTTCAAATTAATTCCTATAAATTTATGTAATGTACAAATAAAGTAAGTAGTAAATTAAAATAGTTGGTTTTCATTGTTTATTTAAAAAATGAGGGTAGGATCAAGGATGTAAATGCGTTTCGGTTAAATTTGTTTTTTAAATAGTTAAGGTAAAATTAGAAATAGCCAATCAATAATTTCACTATATTTACTGAGAAGATATCAGTAAAAAACCCGACGTGTTATTTGTGTGTGATATATTTTTCATTGAGAAGTTTCATATGACTTTCTGGTGATGAAAAGCGTGTGATGAAATTAGAATAATCTACAACATAATAATACAACAAAGTTTCCCTCATTTAATGTTTTTAGTACTATGTCCCTTATATGTAGTTATAGATAGCTATCAAATAACAATAAATTCCAAAAATATATGTAAAAAAAAACAAGTATAGTAAATAAATGAATTGTGTGTACATACCAAAAACTTTTATAACTATCACTGCCATATTGCAAAGTCAATAAGAATGTCATATAATGTAAATGGTCACTAACTATACGAGCATTATTTTCTAGAGCCAGTGCGTGCACGTTTGGCAGTGTGTAATGGCTAATGGTCGCGGTCAGGTCGCGGCCGAGTGCGGACTGTGAGCTACCGATGCACCCGCTATTCGCAATACTGGCGACGACGGACGTTCTTTCGTCAACAATCTTCGAGGAGGCTTCAAGTCACATTATCGCCGCACTTCCGTTACCACACACAAACGAATAGTAGCTACTGGCTAAGCTGTAAACATTCCATCGGTGTGCGACCGATGGAATGTTTTTCAACATTATTTTTACTGTAATTCGATTGAAACGACCGCGAGTATTGCACGTAAAGGGTGTACGCTTATCGCATGGTAGGTACGTACTAAATATTATGTATTCTGTGTCGTGATGCAGCTTACAAGCGGTTGTTATATATATCAGGAACAAGACAGTCTCACCTAATAACCTAATAATGCGCTATGACCTATGACCTCGGTATTAGGAACTAGTTATGCGTCTGTTTTTTTTATTTATGTTTATCATTAAAATTATTAGCATACATAATAACAAGAAAAATAGATTGTCGAAATTTTTATGAACCGGTTCAAAATGACGTCCGAATAGCATTAATAAATGAATATTGCCATAGTGTATTTATTTTTGTATGATATTACCGTGGAATTGGGTCCTCGTGAGCCGTACCCTGAAGAGAAGGAACTTAAGGGACCAAGCATACACAATATCTCAGAGTAGATAATATACTACGTACAACAATACATAGAGATAAAACATGTAAAACAGTAACGAGAAAGTAACAAAGGAAGTCCGAAGCAGTAACAAGAACAAATGACGATCACATATTCCTATTCGAATAAGTTTTCCGATGACAAGCACGTAGTGAGCGAAAGTATAAGCCCCGTGTTTCAACAATGATAGTATTCAGAACTAATGAGGCGTATTGCAATTAGGTAGGTACGTCTTCAAGTGGTAACACATGAATAAATATTATAAGGACAAAGAATAATATATATATATATACTTATTTATATTTTATTTTAAACTTTATTCTTATTGCCTGCGACTTCCGCGCAGGTGATTTATATATGACACAAATAAGTAGGTATTCTGTGACAAGACTGCGTTTCAGAGGGATGAAAACTATCCTGTATCCTTTTTCGGGTTTCAACTAAATTCCTCAACAAAATAGATTTTTAAATAGTATTTTGTCGTAATCGATAGGTACGGTGGCTACAAACGTAGTAGCAGAGTGGTGCAGCCTGAACTCAAAGACAGTGTTAGTAAATATTTTTTGCTACAACTTTATAGTCAGGCACTAGTATTCTATCTAACGTAGTAGTAGTCATTGTAGGTAGGTATGTACTCTTTAGACCTCAGTCACATTATGTAGATACATATTAAGAATTCGCACAACCGCAGAACCAATTATTAATATCTCCGCTAACGACCCTCCTGATGATGCGAACGCCGCCGCAAGATCACCGGATCTTCCCTAAAAACCTTTATTAGCGGATGTCTACTCACTTAATAGATTCGAGCCATCCGGGTTCAAAAAGACAAGCACAGAGTACATAACCACTACGTTTTAATTTAAGACAAGTGACAAGCCATAGCGAGAGTCGTATACTTAACCCCTATAAATGAGCGGCTTCTAATTTTAAAAATCTCAATCACGATCAGATGTAGTTTAAAAAGAGTTCTTGTTTGGGTAATCGATTAATAAAATAAGCATTAGTTTTAGCAGGTTTCATCATATATCGATTCATAACTTTCATTATCGTGTTGGTTTATATGATAGGAAACTTAAAACTGTGTCTGGGACTTGAGTTACATTCTAGTTTATGCACTACATATATTATCTTAACCTTTTACAATATAGAGATTTCTTTATATCTTACCTAATCCAAACCGTTGATGATAAAATTATGGAAAACTATTATTGATTCTAAGTGGGACGTATTGTAAGTACATACATAAGCAAAACATATTTTATTCATTTATATTCTGTGTCTACACAGAACTTAAAATAGAATAATTATAATAAAAATAAAATCAAGTTCATGATTTTATTCCACTATCTATCTCAAATAGATTTAAGAATTAGTTTTTTTTTATAAAATGATAAACGTCGACGTCCCATCCATCCCTATATTAAAGTATAATCTGCTGACAGCAGTGACACCGCCACAGGAGTTTTTGGCGGGACTCAGGCGGAGCGGTTGAGATTTTTTCCAGTGTGTCGTAATTGTGTTATAGTGATCTATAATGTGTATTTTTGGTGTCGTTATGTGCAGTAAAATTTCATTCAGTGACAGATTAATTGTATACTTTGGAATTAATGCAATAATACGACTTTTGGGTTAATTGATTTATCATTTTGGTCTATAGGTTACCGCTGACCTAAAGGCGTGTTACGATCTGCTACTGCCGTGGATTGTCTTCAGAAACTCCAATAAGCATTAGAATGCATGATACTAGGCATTTTAATGCGGCAAACACGTGAAATTTTGCAACAAAAAAATCTAACACTCGAAACTGGCAAAAATAGTCCCCGAAGGGATTGATTGCCATACTTAGGAAGAAGAAGAAGAAGACACCGCCACAGAGAAAATCATCCGTAATCTTACCACAACGTACGTTGTCCGTTGTCGATTGTCATCGCTGACGCGCTAAATATCCAAAGTTCAAATCCTAAAACTTATTGTTATGGTGTAGGCAGTAAGTAACACACGTAGTGATTATTTACTCCGTGAGTAACACCGTAAAACTGATAAGCTAGTATCGAATCGATTAGATACCTCCACTGTGTCCGTACAATTAAACTAAAGGCTTTAAATAATACTGACGTTTCTACCATATAAATCTTTTAATATTTTTGAGTGACAAAAGTAACTGGGACCGGAATATCCACCTCAGTGTAAGTGTAGGCTAGGCAGATATTGATGTTATCGCTATCTCTGCCTCAGCGTAGCGGTTGTATTCTCTTGGTTATAACGTAGTGATGTACTCTGTGCTCTTGGTCTGCTACTCCGCACTTTAGACTTACACGTACTTTGTACCGCTTTATTTTCATTTTTATTTAATTTCAAACTGTATAATGTATAATTAACTGTAGTAATTATGTTACTAGGACGTGTAAGCCAGCTATTTTTTAGAAGATCCATTCACGTGTCGCTGAAGTTAAGTGTCTCAAATATGGGGATTGACGGCAATAATATCTTAGCTGAAAGTTTGAAGAAACAGGTTAGTTTCATTTTAAAGTTAATATTTTCTTGTTAATTAAATATCATTGATGATTGCAGAGTTTGTAAAACTCATAAACCTGACATTGTTTTAGTACCTACATACAACATTTTACAGAATTAAACCCATCATAGCATTATGACCAGTGTTAAATAGTTCCAGAAAAATAATAATGCATGCAAGTAATGTAAATAGTAATGGAGAATTGAAGTAATATTTGTCAAATGTAACACACACAAACTCTGGAATTTTGTCATATTAAAAGCTTTTTTGTCCATTTTATTTCAGGGTATTGAATATGCGTTTGGTATAGTTGGTATTCCCGTAATTGAGACTGCATTAGCATTCCAAGCAGTAGGTATCAAGTATGTGGGCATGCGCAATGAACAAGCAGCCTGCTATGCAGCTCAAGCCATTGGATATCTAACAGGTATTATAGTAATTATGTTTTGAATTATAAAATATTTGTTCCTTTTTAAAAACATCCCCATTGAAGTAGGCAGACATTACTTAAAACCAACCCGTTATACACCTTAAACAGATTGAATAAAGAAACAATTGATGTACCAGAACCTTTCCTGTCACAGAGACTAAAGAATTATTATTCTCATGATTTTTATTCAGGATTTTACTCCAAGGTTATAAATCCTAAAGAAATATTTATTGCTAACATGCAGTTCTCATCTTTGTTATTTTCTTATAAATTATGTATGACACACAAGACATAAACATTAATTATTGAAGTGCTGCATTTCATAAACTTTTCCAAAAATTACCAAACATTACTGATAGAATGACCTTTACTTACACATTCAAAATGGAAAAGCAGACAATGGTTTGTGATGTTTTAATGACAGCTTTGTGAGAAAAATACTCCATTGTAAGTATTTTTTACATTCTTTTGGTGTTATGAAAAATGCAATAAACATGTTAATTGGCTTTTGAATTATATTTGAAATTATATATGTATGTATGAATCCGTGGCAAATATAATGAAATAATATATGCTATGAATAATACAGTATAGATATTTTACAGAATATTATCTTATCTCAGCCTTGATGACAGAGGAATTTTATTAATTATATGTTTAAATTAAGTCTAGATTTATGTATCGACCAATACATATGAGTAGAAATACACAGACTCAGCATAAGACTCGGCATCAGGTGTCATAAGGTGCATTGCTAACTATACTTTTCTGAGGCTTTCAAAACAACTTAATATCAATATCACATGCAAAACTGCTGTCTTCCATTTTAAGTTTTTTTTTTATACCACCACTAAGGTAGCAAACCAGCATATGGCTGGCCTGATGGCAAGATTTTAACATAGCCTATGGATGCTCGTATAGCTTTGACCTTTCCTTAATGCTATAATTAGATACACTGTAACTGTAGTAATACATGTCGGCAACGCGCGAGTGATACCCCTGGTGTTGCAAGCGTCCATAGGCTACGGTAACCGCTTACCATCAGGTGGGCCGTATGCTTGTTTGCCAGCTTAGTGGTATAAAAAAAAAAAACATGTATGTAATGTATTATTAGGTCTGTGTATTTTTATAATAACTGGGAACTTAAAATCGGTTACTTTGATTAAACACAATCTCAAGCATTCAATACTCGGAAACATACAACAATATTGCCTAATTTTGCAGGGAAGCCAGGAGTATGTCTTGCAGTGTCGGGCCCAGGTCTTCTCCACTGCATTGGAGGTATGGCCAATGCTCAAGTTAACTGCTGGCCACTACTAGTCATAGCTGGGTCCTGCCCCGAAGACCATGAAGGCATTGGAGGCTTTCAAGAATGGCCTCAGGTATATTAACCAAATTAAACATATCTTATCTTAGCCTTCACTTTGCCATTGCTAGCCGCACGTCTAAGTTTGCCATTGACACTACATATAAAATAACTAAATAAAGTTTCGCGCGCAAGGATAAGCTTGTTCTTAAATTGACATCTACTTAGTTTTATTAAGAAAAAAAAAACTATACCTCAGAGTAGATAATATACCACGTACAAACAATACCCATAGGTATATATTATGTTTTAGGTAACTTAATTAAATTGTAATTTGGGACAGTTGTGTTCTACAAATAAAACACATAGATATATAATTGTATTTTTACTTTTCTCACATTGGTAACATTACAGAAATTGATTACTTAGATTAGATATTACACCAATCACAACAAGATTGATATAATTAGTAATTGACCAGCTGTGGAACTATTTATATAAGATTATTTTTTAGATTAGAACAAAACATTCGTTTACAAGCTTGTTTTTAACTTGCATTGTTTGTATAGGTCAAATCTTGCAATCTGAATCTACTTCCAATTCTACTTATCCTATGGAGTTGAATTTTTACATTGGTCCAGTTTCAGTTATGATGCAATTATATTGACATCCAGGAAGAGTGCAGATAAAGGAACTCTTCAACGGTCAACGGGACAGACACGAAATGTTGTGTACGCTTATTATTATGATAGCTACGGTTTTGAGTTTCACCATGACGTGGGAGCTCCACTCAGGGTTGGGTCCTGACTAGGGAACTCCTCAATGGTTAGCAGCATACACATTATAAAAATGGATTTTTCTAGTAATGTATTTAAAGTTAAATGTATTTGTTAGGTGGAGTCGAGCCGGCTGTACTGCAAGTACACGGGCCGGCCGCCGTCGCCGCGGCTGATCCCGCTGCACGTGGAGCGCGCGGTCCGCCTCGCTTCCGCCGGCCGCCCCGGCGTCTCCTACCTCGACATGCCCGGGACACTGCTCTTGGTAACTGCTTAACTGCTTTCACTTCACTGCATCACATTACATTACAAGTTATAAGATTTTCTTTTTTTGGCCTTAGACCCAATTATTTGGGGTCGACTCTAAATATATTTGACGCCATGCGGGCTTTCTGCGGCCATATTGGCTGTTACTCCACATTTTTCCATATCAGTTCGTATTATGTCCATCCACATCCTCTTGAACCTCCCTCTCCCCTGTACCCGTCAATCCTGAGGTTCAACATATTCTAACTGACATATCCAGAAGTTTAACAGATTAGGTGCAAGTAAATAAACCGTGACCGTCACGTTGCGGTCTGGCAGCAAACAAAGAAGTTTTAGTATACCAGCATGCACACACAAGGGAGTCGAGAGCGATGGCGTAGAGGGCCATAACGTCAAAAGAGACCGTCATGTCAATAGATGTTTCACATCAAAATTATAAATAAGAAGTTACAGATATGTTATACGCCCTTTGCGAGTGGCATACCAAAACTAGGTGAATTGGCCAACTTGAATTCAGTTGCAATGATGTTAACTGAATATTCCAGGTACTCCAACTGACCATGTGAAATATTTATTATTATCTTATCTAACTACATACTTTTACTTATAGTACAGTATCATTGCCCTAACCTACCACCTACCTCACCTCGTACACTTTTTAAACGTATTTTTGTTAAAATTAAAAATGTACCTCATACTACTTGACGACTTTGATTGATAATGTAATTCAGAGTGAAGCTGAGGAAGACAAAGTGCCGTTAGACTTCTACAGTGCGGAGACGGTGAAGCTGGCTCACCCCGACCCCGCTCTCGTGGAACGCGCGGCCGAACTGCTGTCGCGCGCGGAGCGGCCGCTGGTCATAGTGGGCAAGGGCGCTGCCCACGCGCGGGCTGAACTCGCCATCAGACAACTGGTCGATACCACAAACCTGCCCTTCTTGCCTACTCCCATGGGTAACTACCGAATTCATAATTAATAGGGCCAAAATAAATGAGACTTTTGACAGCCAAAAAAGTAACGTGAACCAACGGTAACACGTCGATTAAAAATATGAATCGATAGATATACAGTACCTGCCAAACTTACTTTTTGTCTTGGCCCTACCTAGGTGTCATAACCGGATTTTACGTAAGTGCCGCCCTGGGCCACATAAAAAATACCGATTCATAGATATTCTAAACGTTGAAGCAAATCTGATTCAATTAATAGAATTACTAAACTATTCAGCCTATTTAATAAACTGCCTCCCAGTACGCCCATATACACAGGTGAAGCATTGGTATATTATCTATGGGTGAAGAAGATAAAAGTGTGTTAATACCAGGCAAGGGCGTGGTACCGGACTCTTCGTCTCGCTGCGTGTCGGCGGCGCGAACGACGGCGCTGCAGTCAGCCGACGTGGTGCTGCTGCTGGGCGCGCGCCTCAACTGGATGCTGCACTTCGGACAGACGCCGCGGTACCAGCCAGACGTCAAGTTCATACAGGTAACCCAACGCGAACTATACTTTCATAATATAAATCTGTCTGTATTGATTTGGATCTTAAACAGCCTATCAAACATAATTATCCAAGATGAAACATGTGAATGATTATGACGTTTTAATTTTTTATTATTCTTAAATTCAACTGCTACGGCTATAGGCCGCTAATACCGTCATACTAATTAACATTTATAAGACACCACAGTCATACTAAATGATAATGGTCGGAGGTATTATTAAAAAGACACCATTAAAGAATTTGCGATAAGAACTTGGAGCCACACGATATTTCAGTCAGATGTATGATGATATAATTAACATAGTTCTTAAAACTTCCAGGTGGACATATCGCCCGAGGAGTTCCATAACAGTGTGAAGTCCGAGGTTGCAGTACATTCCGATATCAAGCCATTTGCTGAGGCCCTTACGAAGAAACTCAACGAAAAGAAATATTCGCTGGTGCCCAACAACAACTGGTGGCAAACTCTCAAACAGAAACAGAAGACCAATGCCGCGTTTGTTGAGGTATGCGCTCATACATTCATATGTCGGAATCTCATAGGTTAGGTAGACTTCATTTGACGCGCTATGAAGCTATATACTCATTTCGGCTCGTCTGCATTCATACATCTTTTATCCGCTTCTGTCTGTTAAAATTAGGCACCACCGATTTCACCTATTCCTTACCAATTAATAAAATAACAATAAATATTTTACGGACTTTAAACCATTATATTTCTTTTATTGTGATTCTAATGAAATATGATATTTAATTTTGAAAAGACTATAAACGAATTATTTTATTTATTGTAGGCTCAAGCAAACAACAAAACGGTGCCACTGAATTACTACGCGGTGTTCAAGACGGTACAAGCAAACATTCCCAAGGACTCTATCATTGTAAGCGAGGGCGCCAACACCATGGACATCGGCCGGGGCATGCTCCTCAACGAGTTGCCGAGACACAGACTCGACGCTGGCACCTTTGGTACCATGGGTGTAAGTCCGACCATGCACATTCACCAAATTCTAACTATGAGATGCTACAAACTAAAAAGTATAATACAATATTTTTAAGTACTTTATTAGGGCCTAAACTGAATAAATCATTTTCAAACTCAGGTTTTCATAAAAACATGTGTTTATCATGTAAATTTTATTGGAGCATCATCTGCCTCAGTTAATAAAAGGACTATTACATGCTGCAGGGGATGAGCTGACAAGCAAAACAAAATGCACAGCTCCTCTTACAAAATTGGTACACACCTTTGAGAACGTATTCTAGCGAAAATTTTACTCGAAAATGTATTTCAAGAAGTGTGAGTAGGATGACCGCTACCGCTTAACGTGCTCTCCATCAACCATACATATCAGTAGTTTCGCAAATTGAAAATTATTTTAATAACATTCGTTTTTTTTACTGTCTTTTACCACTTTCATTTGATACATTTAGGTGGGCCCTGGATTTGCTGTAGCCGCAGCGATGTGGTGCCGTGACCACGCTCCGGGCAAGCATGTAATCTGTGTGGAAGGAGACTCTGCTTTTGGATTCTCAGGTACAGTTACTTCAATAATATGTTCCATTGTTGTAATATAACGTGAAGTAAGTTCTGATACTGACATTCCTTAATATTTGCAGGAATGGAAATAGAGACAATGTTCCGTTACAAGCTGCCAGTGATTATCGTAATCGTGAACAACAACGGCATTTACAGCGGTTTCAGTAAGGAGATTATGGATGATATACAATCCGGTGGAGATATCGCTCAGTGGTGTGTTATTTTTAAATAATACTAGTAGTTACTCACAAATTCTACCCTAAATTAATAAAGGACAGTATACACATTTAAATATAACAATTTATCTATCTATCTAATTTAATTCATTTTGTTTAATATTTTTTTAATTATATGCGCCCATGGTTCGCGTTCATTTATATGTACTACTTACGTTTCCAGTGCAAAATAAAATACACAAGTCCTACTCAGTTTTTCGCATTTCCCACAAATTCCCATTTTTTTTGTATACGTTGCAGCACTCCGCCTACATCCCTCAGTGTCGAAGTCCGTTACGAAAAGATGATGGAAATGTTCGGGGAGACAGGCCACTTTTGTCGCACCACCGACGAGATTGCCGCAGCCCTGAAGAAGGCCACAGCGGTCACCGACCGACCCAGCATCATCAACATACTCATCGACCCACAATCCAATAGGAAACCTCAGACCTTCAACTGGCTCACTGAATCCAAACTCTAAATAAATTATAAACATTCATGTGGTTCTATTTATTATTTATTGGGTAAAATAATGTTGATGCTAAGGAACTGGTAAACACAAATTTGTGTTGTTGTTTTTTAGGAATAAAGGTTTATTTTTGTTAATAAGTTTATTTTTTGATATGATAATCAATAACATATTAACTTATCATTTAAATTATCTTTAGTTTTTGTAATCTAAGTATAAGAGTATGGTATGGGTTAAGTATTAGTGTGGCATTTAAATGAAACACATAACATAATGCATTTGATATTGTCTGTAATTGAGTTCATTTATTCGGTGACATCTACACATTCACATTCACATTGTATGTATTTGTATATAATGAACTTAAAAATATATATTTTAATACATTTTATATTAAAAACTAAATCCCTGTATTTTCATTTAACTCTTGGAGGCAAATGAATCTGCTGTATTGGTTGTCCAAAGCAACAAAACATTAGCAGTATGGTTAATTCATATCTTGCTGAGGCATCCAATCAAGAAGTTCTCTATCACAGTTTGGGCTGGAAACAGAAGTTATTCAATAAAATTTATACATGGTCATACAATTTATTTAAATGAATTCAAATGAAAACCAAATAAGGTATACCATACCCAGTTTGCAGTTGTTGGTATTGGTCAAAGTATAAGCATCTTGGTCATAGTCATTAGTAAGGGTGAGATCAGCTCCATGGATGAGAAGCTCATTGCAGGTGTAGGGGAAATCAGCTGCTGCGGCATACATCAGAGCTGTGCTACCAGACTGAAAAAAAATTAATCACTCTTAGTGCCAATACACCAAATTTACACTGAATAAATCAATTTGAAATGAATCCATTTCAAATTGATTTATTAATATATCAATTAATTTATTTGCAGACTAAGTGTACAATTTGATTACGATTTGAAGATACAATACAATTTTGGATACTTAAAATATATGTGTTGAGTTTTTAAAATCACATAATTTGGTCAGAGTAACAAAGGAATTGTGATAAACTTACATCATCTTGTATGTCAGCATCAGCCCCTTCATTCAAAAGAAACTTCACAACTTCATGGTGCCCACCAGCTGCAGCCAGATGAAGTGCTGTCTCGCCTTCTGGACCTCGAATGTTGACATTGGCACCACACCTAGAAGCACAAAATACCATAACAAAACACTAAAAACAGAATATTACCCAAAAAATAAAATAACTGAGATGAAAATAGGATGTAAGTCAAACAAAGAACAAAGGAGGACCAACTGCACCTACCACACAAGGTCCTGGCAGCTGTTTAACTGTCCGTAGCTGGCGGCCCAATGCAGGGCTGTGAGGCCATGCTCATCAGTGATGTCAACATACTGCTCCAGTTTCACGTCGTCGCGGGAAATTTCTCCGCGACCAGCTTTTGCGTGTAAACTAGAATCTGGCTGGGGCAGCTCTGGAACTCGCGCCTGCGTATTACCTGGAAGTGCGACCTTGGACACTTTACCTACTTCTAGCTGACAAACATAATCCCGGGCAATCAATACCAAAACATCGTAAGAAAAAATGGACACCTCTTTGCAGATTCGTTAGGGCAGTGCATTGTACTAATTTATAGGGCGTAAAAGCACTTTTTCGTACACCGTTTAAGTTGGGCGCCCATCGCTGGTAGCCTCCGCTACCACTTTTGCTGCTATCTTGGCTCCCAGAATCAAACTCGTATTTAAAACTGTCCACCACATTTTCTTGTTTAATATCAATGTTTTTGCCTTCGTGCTTGATAGAAACGGCTTCTTCCATGTTTGCTTATTACTCTACTCAAGGCAGATAGGTAGGTTTACTAAATACACGATTGAAATTTAAAGTAGATACGATTTCACAAAGTACGACTACTACCACAGAGTACTTTAACCACTACGTTTTAACTACTACGATAATAAATATGTACTCACAGAGTATATATAATATAACCCTACGTTTTTATGTACTCTGTGTAGTACAGTAGGTACAGACTACTACAAACAGAACACTACGTACTGTAGTGGTAATGTCGTGTATGTTGGTTGGTTGCACAGAGTACATAACCACTTAGTTGGTTGGTTGCTTGACTGACGGACGGTTGATTTAAGCGGGCCATACACGTTGCGACGCGTTCGATCGTGAGTGTATTGGTCGTAAAGCAGACTGTACGTCCGTTAGGTCCGCCTGCTTTACGACCAAAAGTCCATGGGCAAGTCTTTACGACCGTCGCAACGTGTATGGCCCGCTTAACTGACATCACAATATTGGCATATGTCTGTCATATTATACTAACACTATAACTTTATATTTATTTTTAATTAATGGATTAAACTATTTACAAAAACATATCTTAACCTACCTTCTTATAGATAAACACTATAACACAATTTACGAGGCACTGGAATAAATCTCAACCACTGCCATAGGAAGAAGCAGAAGAAGAAGACAGACAATACTGAATTTTTTTATTGATTTGAATCTGTCATCGCAGAGTACATAACCACTATGTTTTCTGTCATTCTGACGTCTGCGCATCTTCTTCTTCTTCTTCCTAAGTATGGCAATCAATCCCTTCAGGGACTATTTTTGCCAGTGTCGAGTGTTAGAGAATTTTCATGTTGCACAATTTTTCGTGTTTGCCGCATTTAAATGCCTAGTGTCATGCATTCTAACGCCCAATGGAGTTTCTGGAGACAACCCACGGCAGTAGCAGATCGTAACACGCCTTTAGATTAGAGGTAACCTATTGACCAAAATGATAAATCACTTAACCCAAAAGTCGTATTATGGCATTATTTCCAATGCTCCTATAAATCAGTCACTAAATGAAACTTTACTGCACATATCGACACCAAAAATACACATTAAAGATCACTATATCACAATTTACGACACACTGGAAAAAATCTCAACCGCTCCGCCTGATTCCCGCCAAAAAAGTCTCGTCTGCGCATCTGCGTTGGACGCTTGTCCAACGTCATAGTTATGTACTCTGTGCAACTGTCCTTCCTTACCCTATCTGGACTCCCTCTACTCTACGGCCAAATCGGATAGAATTCGAAATCAAAAAGGAATAACAAAAATAGTCCATGAAAAGGATTGATTGCCATATCGAAAAAAAAAAAAAAAAAAAAAAAAGAAGAAGAACTGTACTTTCCGCATACTTTCCGTTACATATTTTATTTACCTAATTACAATACATACAAAGTTGTCTAAAATTATTATTTAATTTAATATTTTCTTCGTTAAACGGCTTATCAGTAACGGTCATATCTTAATAAAATAAATACTTGGCACTTGTTTTAACCTTCAATCAAAGCTTGCAACTTGCAAGTCTAAATGTGGATGGAAGCAAGCAGCCAAGCACTCCAATCAAAATATTTTTTTATTCGATTTTTAAAATGTCTATCTCTGGACAAACAACACAACAATTGCACCAAGACCTACAAAATGAACTGACAACTGCAAACCAACTGTTACAGCGAATGTGAGTATACATTTCGGTGTACTGAACACTGGGTGAGGTGTGCTATATAACTTGTAAAAATAATAATACTGAGAAAAAAACTGGCATACTGGTGTCCTCACACCAAATCTCAGATCACCTGCAACGGTAACTATATATTTCCATAATTATTATCACATTATTTTATGATTTTTATATTAATTTTGCAGCTCCCATGAATTACAACAGATCAAATACTTTACGAATTCCGGTGGAGAGTTTGAAGTCAATATTAAACAGGTATTGAGTATTTTTTCATACTTAGCCACTTCCCGATGTACCGACACCTATCTGTCAACTTAATTTCCAGTAATTCAAGCATTGGCGAGACCTCTGGTCTAGTGGTTAGTATACCTGACTGCTACGCTGGGGTTGCGGGTTCGATTCCCGCCGGAGCAAACATTTATGTGACAAATATGTTTGCCTTACGTCTGGGTGTTGAGTATGTATTTACAAAAAAAAAAAAAGTATATAAGTATTATATCAGCTGCTGGTTCCCATAGTACAAGCTTTGCTTAGTTTGGGGCCAGATGGCGCTGTGTGATAATGTCCAAGCATTATTATTATTATTATTATTATATTATTAATTTAATTCCCATCAAAAAATGTGTTACAAAAAAGATGTTGTAAATAGAATTATAAAAAAAGAGTGATTCAAAGGCTCATAAATACTTACTCAGAAATATTAACTTCTCAATATTTTGGTACTGGTTTGTCTGGAGATTTCTTGTAGAGTAAAAATTCCTTGCTCTTAAGTATTTTTTATTATACCTGAAGTCTCCTAGTTCAGTATTTAATTGACACTTAATTACAAGGTGCTATTTAGTTTAGGTTTACTATAGGTTTACCATAGGCAAATTAATAAATTTTAATTTGAAAAAAATATATGGAATATCCATTACTTATTACATATCTGTCTGCTTTAAGGTACAATGTAGCATTACAATAATTTATTAGGGTTTTTTCTAATTTCTCTTCAGGCTTGGTTTTTTTTTACAGGCTGTTTATAAATAAATTTAACTCAGTGATTTTCACCATTTGCTGTCGCTTGCATGTTTTGCTATGCATTCCAGTATCTTTCTGAAATATTTTATTCATACTCTGGCGTTTCAAAGAGAGTTAATTATTTATTTTGTGTCTTGAACTGATTCATTCCACCAATTTGTTCCAGAATGCATCCCTAGTAGCAACACTAGCAAACATACAACAGATTGACTTGGATAATTTAACACCAGGAGGCGGTAGATCTCAATAATCCCACAAACCTACCAATAATTAATATGACGAAATAATACTTTTAGAAATTACATCAATTTTAGTTAAAAATAAAAATCCGAAATTTATTTAAATTCTCTTATTGCTAATAGTTATAGATTTAAATCACAAAAAACTTAAAAAGTATGTATAAAATCTTTGATAATAGTACTTAACAAATAAGGCATACAAAATACATATCCAGCCATTTTTATTTTAACATCAGTACAGTTATTTAGGCAATATTATGTTCAAACAAGCTTCTATTGGTCATATCCCATGTGGAATATATTCCCATAGTGATTTAACAGTTGAATATCATGGATTTCATGTAAAATGTCATTTGGCCTAAAATCAATTCAACTTAAATATTCTTTACGTATGATAGTAACATACCTTTATTATTGCTAATAAAATTTGTAAAGTGAAAGGATATTTCATTAGGTACCTATGTATATACATATTTTATTAATTGTAAAATTGTAATGGCAATAACAATCACTGATAATATCTTAGAACCAAAGGTCATAATTGAGATTACCTGAAAAAGTATATATTGATATGCGACCCAGTGCCATCAATTCTTATCTATCATTTTAGCATTTTGATTGGACTGGTCCATGGATAGGCCTTAACTGAATAAGCCTTGGTATTAATTTACAAACTAGACAACAACAATTGAGTTTTATCAGTGTTGGAATAAAGCTGCCTTTTCTTGGAATCTTTGCCTCCTGATCGCTTTATCCTCGGCTTCCCGTCGTTTTTCCTCCTGTTCTTGGATAATCTCGTCGTGAAATTTGTTTGTTCTTGCGAGCTCTCCGATTTTTGCTTCGAAGAAATTTTTGGCCCCATTTACACCAACTTGGTCAACGTTGATTTCTGTTAACCGTGCAAGCGCATCTAACCCCGAGTCTGACTCCAGTTCGCCCGCGCGTGCTTTCCTGAAAGTAAAGTGAATCGATTACGAGTCCGTTCATCAACAAATATGCAAAATTAACTACCTATTTAGTATAACAAGTAGTTTGCCGGATGGTAGGCACGCTGAGATTGAAGGCCAGCCTGGTTAATTTTTTAATCACTTATGCCAGTTTGCATCACTACAACCGTAATAACGTAATTTAATAAGTATGTGGGGCACTTATTTATGTTCACACTCGATTTTAGGTATATTCTTTATAGGTAATATTCTTCTTTATAGTCTTATCGTAGTGTGTTCGTGTTCCTGATGGATCAAGTGATAGCACAACTAGTTGTGCCGTTGTGCGGTGTCATCCCAACTAGTTCCTAATACCAGTCGCCACTTGCCCATCAGTAAAATTGCAAATGTTTCTGTACACGAACCTGTAGATAAGGAGGAATTCTCTGAAGCTGATCTTGTTGTCACCGTCTTCGTCGACCTCCGATATCATGGCCTTAAGGCCCAGGTGCGTCTGCGGAGCGCCCAATCGCTCCATCATGCGCTTAACTTCTGTCAGGTCAAGGAAACCGTCGCGACCCTCATCGAATCTGTCAAAATATACGTTTGTTTTTATCGTAAGAACTCCAGCGGCTACAGCTCACTATGTCGCCAATAGAATACAATAGCTCTAATTCGATTAGGTATTGGTTGTCACCAGAACGGCATGCTTCAAACTGCAACAATACAACATCTCCAAAAATGTTGTTGTAGTTTGATTGAAGCCGGTTCCGGTATTCGACTTCTATATATCTAATAAGTATATCTATCTCCTCGTTCCTCGCCGAATTTTACTTGATATTAGGTAAATCTTCCTATTTACTAGGAAACGCATACATTTAAAAAAAAACGTTATTTAAGTACATTCTGGTAAAATAAAGTTCTTTTTTGTATTGTGGGCGATATAATATTTTTATTAGCTCTGAAGTGTTTATAAATCCTAAACACTACCTAGTACAGTGCAGTGAACCTACTTCCTGCCTCAGCACAATTAATCTTCGCCATTTATACATATACCTACATAAATTTTGTCGAAGTCAAGTCTTCTTTGATAGGTACATCTGAATGTAATAAATATAAATTTTACTTTTATTGCGACAGCTAAGTGCCTGTCCCGTCAGCCCGTCACTAATAATGGAGGGAGTATCCCCGTTATCGAGTGTCTTGAATACCGAACGTTGATTTTGAATTCATATAATACTATAAGGCACACTTTCGCCAAGAAGGTACCTAGGTACCTACTTATACCTACTATTACTGCGGCATCTTCTTTTAGTGTTGGAATTCGAATCAGGCTATTATCTTTTATAGGTATCTAATCGCAGCTATCAAATTACCTACCTCCGTAAATACTCGGACCAATTTTATCAAAATATGTTTAAACCAACGCTTAACATTATGTTAAATGTATTTTTAAACTTTACAGACAAAACTTTTGTTAGCGAAATGTGTGTCTTTAAATGTATGTGATGTATGTCTCACGACTATCATGACTGCATACAAGACGTTGGATAGATAGATGTGACCCGTCTCATATAGACCGTACCTAATACCGTGACTGCCTGGGATTTATAATATTATTTTAATAAATATTAAATATGGTTCCTGTGGTTTTCCCCCATTGAGAAGAGAACACGCGGCCGGCCTAGTAATTATGTGTGCTTTCAGCTATATTATTGTGTCCTCATCTCAGAATAATGACTACCTCGTCCTCACAAAATGTTAGTATTTAATTTTGAGTGACTTGCAAGCCCCACATTCATATTTGGTCCCGAGTACCGTAACATGTCGTCATTCAAGCCAAACCTATATTGCTAAATACGAAGACTATTTTGAATGAGAAGCACGTACGTTTGGCAGGTTAGACGTGTTTCACCTACATACTGTGTCCACAATATGTATTTCTAGTGTTTTATCTTGTAATTTTTAGACACTCTTAGGTAAGTACGAGTATATTTCACAATTGATCGTCCCATTTTACTTTTTCGAACTTACAATTGAACTAGTCGGCCTTGACAAGACCAAGGGTAAATCCGCCCCTGGTCATAGCTTGGCTGCCCTAGGCCTATGAAACATTGCCGCCCCCTTAACGTTGACGTGAAGGTTTACTTAGGCGTGACTAATCTAAAAACCATCTCACCAAGCTTTATCGCCTTAGGCCTGGGCCTACTTGGCCTATAGGGAAATCCGTCCGTGAACAATATCCTGACATCTATATCTAGAACGAAATAAATACTTAGATCTTAGTCTCGGTTGGAATAACTTGATCCAGAGCGTGGTCCTGTACTCATCCCAAACACACAGAACACTACTTCTCTATATCTATAATACGTACGAAGATAGAGTTGGGTACCTAATAGTGTTCTTCATGTCAAATTAAATAGATATTTACTATCATGTGAGTCTGTCTGCCTTAGCGACACCTACGTGCTGAAGAGTACGGATAGCTCGAAGGCCACCGGTCCCCTTATTTTATTAGCACTATTAGCAGCACCGCGATATCTACTACGCAGGAAACAGCGTTATCTGTTATGGCCGACTCCACAATAGTAGGTAGGTAATGTAGGTATCTATATAACAAATATTTATGTTGATTTATATACGTAATTATTAAAAACACGGTTATCTGCGCGTACTGCAGACCACTAAATGGACTTTGAAACGAAGTTCTTTAAACTGATATTTAATAATAAATTATTAACGATTGTAAGCTTATAAGGTCGGTAAGTATAAGCATTTCTTTTGTACATAAATATATATTTATACTTAAGAATTTACGAAAAGCTCGGTCTGGTGGATGTAACGACGGGGATCTATTTTTTTATTATTATCAATAATAAGGTCAAGACATTGCAATTAATGTAAGTGCAATCGCAAAACCCCATGGACGTTCTTTAATACTGAACCGGATTAGTTCAGTTTCTGAGCTGAATGCATTCTTGTTAGTACCTTAAGGTGAGCCGTTTCAAGGTGAGACAGAAGGCAATCCTGTTAGCTAACCGAGATACTTTATAATGTGTATAAGTAAAAACTACAATGTTTCTTTGTTTGTCCCGTATGCGCTCCTATTCCATAAAATATGATGAGTTGTGCGCGCGCTCTCTGGCAATAAAGGGAAATAGGTGTGGCTTGTAGCCAAAACAAATAATACATTATATAATTATTATGTATTTTTTTTAACTACCTACTACTAATAACGTATTGTAATTGTTGAAATATCAGTCCCACAAGCCTTGATAGTTTACTTAGCTATACCTACTGTTAAAAGTACTTTTACTTGTAGGTATACATACGACTTATTATGAACACCAATTATTACATTTAAAAACGTGTGGAATTAATTTAAAGTTGCATACTAAGTATTAAAATATATAGATACTCGTGTAAGTTTTGAGCTAATTTTATGGATTTAGTTACCTATATTATATTCTTGTCTATTACAATACCTGTACCTACGACAATTGTACAGCTTTGCAAGAAAACATGACTCCGTACTAATTGGTGCTATCCTCTAATGCATATGATTGATCAATTACTACAATACCCGAAATTTAAATATTTCTATATTTAAATACCTCAAACGTCCAGGAGAAGTCAGCCAATCTCAGCGGGAGTCAAATGATTTTAGGATTATGCGCTTACGCATGCGGTAGCGTAACGTAAGGGCGATTTTAAATGTATCATTTAGAGGCCAGTAGGTATTATTTACGTGAATAATTCATACCTACCACAACATAGAACTGGTTTATCTGGCTTATTTTCCTAGCAGAATTATGCCTATTACCTAGGTATGTATGTAACGTACCCAAGTTCCTAAAAAGATCTAGGTTTAATGGAATAAAATTAAAAACATACATTTTACTAGACCTACTAAACCCATTTTTAAATAGTTATTTCCATGTGTGCACTTGACGTTCATATTATAGGTACTTAAAGTACCTACTCACTTGAAAATAAAGTTTTATAGAAGGAGGAGTTCCCTGTGTATGTCCCTATGATAGCGTCTATAACAATGATATTTTCCTTGTTCATTATATTTATACAAATAAAGTGACTCAGAAGCACAGAATTCTTAATAATAAGGCATCTCAACAAATATTTAGGTAAGTACCTACTTAACAAAATACGGGACTCCATGGATAATACCAAAATAAATACCTATGTTCTTATAAGTGATCAATATAAATCAACTGTGCTACCTCAGTGATTCCTTTTCTTAGTACTGGTAAAAACTACGGCAATGATTTACCGACCCTGATGTAACGCTTAAAAAAATCCTAATCTATACATCACACGTGATGTCTCCAAAATAAAGCACGATAAAATTTCTGTCCGAAAAACAGGAGACGTCGATCCATAAAATGCTGACGTCTTCGAATAGCCAATTAACTACACAAAAAATGAGGCCAATAGTAATAAAATGGCAGTATCATGCGCCCTAATAAAGACCAAATTGCCTCCGAATCCCGCAACCTTTGGTGCCATGGCGGCCGATCTAGTTAGGATAGTATTGTTTATTTGACCCACTTCTACATTTTCATTATAAACAATTTTACTAACGGGCACAGACATTTTATTGGTGTCATGACTCGTAACAAATTAAATAAATTCCGCACCCGTTTCTTCTTCATCTAAGTCGTTACATTCAATTAACATACGATGTTATGGTAACAACATTCGTAAGATGTAACAAGATTCGGTGGTTCGTTTTATTAGAATTCATTATTATTAATACGTAGTAGGTACAATTTGATCTAATGGCACATGTGTTACATGACCAGTCGTTATGCAAGCCCATATAATTAAAGATCTGACTTGACTTCAAAGAAACTTGTTGACTCCAAGTAAAAGTATCACATATATCGTGCATTCGATATGCATAAACTGTTACCACAGCTGTTATTGCATCTTATGTAGTTAGTTACTTACCGTAAACTAGATAACGAGGACCGGATTTTCCCTCTGAATCTGTCTAATTAGGGTTTTCTGAACAAATTTACAGAAATACTTCTGAATTTACTATTAACTCCAATAACTCAATTTGCTCATTTACATTGATTGTTGAAGTCCTTCAACTTGTGGGTGAACATTTCGATTATTCTCTTTAAAGATACACAATTATGAATATGTAAACGTACCAACTCAAAGCAAAAACAAATGATGCGAGGTTGGAATCCAACCCGAGCTACCAGCATTAGGAATGTGTTACTCTTTCCTCGAATAGACCTTACTAATACCTCAGAGTAGATAATATACTACGCTAATACCAAAGATGTTGCACTTGATTAAAGACGTTTATTTAACAATTTGCATCATTTGTGGTGCATCGTGCACAATACAATATGATACTGTGAAGGAAGTACGTGGGCGAAGAACGGGTCGAATTATAATGTACATAATGATATGTATTATACCAGCATTTGCCTCCCACCCAGAGATTTTTATTCGTAAGTATTGATTTTGATTCAAACCTTGAACGGGCGGCTCTCCTGATTGTTGTTTAGCGAATATTGAGCAATTAATACTAACAGTACCTACTCGGTTTACAAAATCGTTGGTTTTATTTTACGATTTCCTCGAGTAAATCATAGCAGGTTTTTCATAAGTAGGTACATACATTGGAAAAACGCTTTGTCGTTTCTTTCAGGATGAGGATGACGTTAATAACAGTAGTTTCCTATGCATTTTAAGGAAGTTTTCATAATATTTGTGTGAAAAACGTACGCTTCCCCCGTTATTATTGAAAAATAATTATCTGATTGGTATTTATATTTAGTCCTTTGATTATATATTTAGTCCTTATTGAGTTTTGTAATAAAAAACCCACTTCTACCTAAAATGTTTGTACCAATAGTGCAGAAACGAAACAAGGAACTGAATGCTGAAATACTTATCTTTAATAGTTACGGAACAAAAACTGCACATATTAACCAATATGGCTCTAATATGGCGACCGCAAAGTCTTAACTACCGTACATAACACAGCTGCCGGTTTCAACATAGACAATGTGGGTAAATAAATAGCCTGTGAAACGACACTATTTCTCAACAACTGCAAGTTTTTCTCACTGTTAATGTAATGTAAGAATTGTATGTACTTATTTCTCGACTTCTTGAGCGAATATTTTCGCATAATGTTTTTCAATAACTCAAAATAAACGTAAATAAAATTCTGCGCTTTTTGTCTAATCTTTGCTAAAGCTATTTATATTTGAAGTGTCGAGGACATCCCCTACAATTTTTGCCATGTCATGACGCATGACGTGGACATACATTTGCAATGCACAATGATTGAAATATGTATAATAATTTATTTATTTTATTAACCAATAAGTACAAATAAATAATGTGGAAACATGCATTTCTCTTTTTTCCGTGTACAAATACATAATAATTCTCTAAGAGTAATATGATATGCGTGCACCATTGATTTAATTACATTAAGCAATACAAATTTATACATGATCAATTTTATAAAATAGAAATCGTGCGGCCGACTTGATAAAATTGTATTTGCAGATATGTATTTGTAATATTTACACAATCAACTTAAAATATTAATAGGTATACCCAATAGTGGTAAGATTGGCATGCACTCTACATAGTGTAGAGTGCATGCCATACCAATTTGAAGGTAAGGTATCGTCAGTTTGTGTTAAATCATCATATTCACAGTGTAGTACGATGACACATAATATTGACAGGTATCACGATATCAGTGCAATTACCCGACACCTGATATCGCAGTCAACACCGTGATATATTGTATTAAAACTAAATATTTACTCATTCATTCATCGTTAACACAATTATAGTAATTGCTTGTATTAGTAATCGCAAGCGACGAGTTTTAAAGTATGAATCGTGTCGTGTTGAAAAAATATATATACAAGTGTACGAGAGGCGTAAAATAACGTGGCTGAGTGAGTCACGTCGGTCTCAAAACATTGATTTTGTCGTGTCGCATCGCATTGCATCCCCGGAGTCGCTTCCTCCCAAATGCACGCTGACCAATTTAAAGTCTGCGTGGGATACGTGGCGTGGATTATTTATTATCGGGCCCTCTTGTTTGGAGCATTTCACTCAGCAAGCGAGAGTACCTATGTACAAGGTTGTAACTGGTAACAAAATGGTCATCGATGAGAGTGAATGATATTTTATTACTGCGTTGTATCAGAGTTGTCAAGTTTGCCATTATTGTTCTTCTATCAGGCGGCCACAAGTTACGCCATTTATGGTTATCATATTAAAATAATGATTCATTGGCGCAAATAACCTACTGAGGTTAGTCGTCGACCGTAGCGTCGTGGTGTTGGATGACTAACTCAGTAAGTAGAAGTACAAGGAAATATATTTTGGGTGACACAACCTCAGTCACTCACAACCTGCAAATAATCCTCGTTAACTTAAAATTGTAACTTCTATTGAAAATAATCATACCTTTTGAACCAATCACATCAACGGTTTATTCATTTGGATCTTGTTGTCGTTTTATTTAAACAAATGACATTGTTTGTATAAATAACAATAACTCTTTCGTTGTTTATATTGACAAACAATTCAAAACATAGACGGCTAGTATAAGTATTCAATTTCAATGTTTTGTTCTTTTCAAACATTTATAGGTTCCTATAGTTCAACCAAAATTCTAAAGTAAGGGGCAAGTGGTTAGGGTACCCTAACCACTTCCCCTTATCCCCTAGTATGGGTATGACCCGCACCAATCTTATGGGAATGTGTTACGAGCACGTCACAAGACAAAACATTGATGTATTATTGTACTTGATCCTTCCGGTACCCTTCTATACGGGCGGGTATGAACATTCAATTCAAGCTCCCTTATATTATAACTTAATGATAGCTACCTACGTGGTTTCACTCGTACTAAAATACATATTTGGGAATTTTTCGAAGTTCTTACTGCGAAAGTGTATTATATGTAAATGCTTTTACCACTCCCGAATAAAGATAGGCCTTAAGCTATATCTACAAATGTGTATTTGTTCCGTAAGTGAATTGAATCCGCGGCACGGACACAGTGAGCCGATTACTGTCAGACATACGGGTCGCCTAATAAAATATTTAGCTGTAATAATATTTATGCCAGGAAAATCGTAATACCTACATAATTTATTTATAGTCGGTACACAAACCGACAACTCGCTAATAAATAAGTAATTTCATTACAGTATGAAGAGGTAATTTTGATTTATATTCTTTGTTATTTTATTTAAGGGGGTTGTATCTGAACTACAGTACCGATTTAAAGAACATTTCACTAATATAAGGCTACATTATCCTTGGCGTAGCATAGAATAGAACAAGAGCATAGGCGAGAACGCGGACAAACTCTAGTTGTAAATAAAATAACTTTATACAATCAAAGTAAAATTAATGCCAAAGAATAAGATAAGTAGTCCTAGATGCGTACTCAGAATTGAGCTGTCAGTCAGGTGAGGAGACTGGGAGAACCGTGTGAAATAATATTATATTATCATTTCATTACCTAGTTAAATGAAAGTCGCGATGATGTAAATTATAATTCTCGTAAACATACCGTGACTGCTATTCATTTTTGTCTCCCACGACGATGCGGTGCTGTCATTTCACCTAATAAATTATCGTTGGGTTTTATACAAATGTTAAGTTTCAAATTAACTTAATTTTATGTAATACACTTTCACATTTAAGTGAACAATAAAATACTTGTGTATTAGCAAAGTCAAGTGTTCGTAAATTGTATAAAAAATGCCGTGTTCCTAAGAAAAGCAGGAAGGATGTGGCTTACACAGAACAACGGTAACTGTATCTAATTGAAACATGAAAGTGAATTGTTTTTGGGATATTTTGCTCTATATTTCGTTAAAGTATTTCTCTATATCAACTTATTTCCGTCCCTGGTAAATGGTAATAGTAGGGGAGCCCACGATGCTAAATGGGGATTTACTCGAGCGTCATAGAGACCTATTAGGTTGCAAAGCTTAGATGATAAAAAGAAAAAATAATTATATAATATATATACCTTTTCATCGGTGGGGGAAGCGGCTATAGATTTATAAATATGTAAAAAAAAACTGTTGCATGGACATACTCGAGCGCGTCAGATATTGATAGCATCAATGTCCTACGTATTTTTAATGATGTACGTATGTTAATCTGATCATTTGCATGATGCGGGTGGTTGTACGTAAGGGTTAAAAATGAAAAAAAAAATTTATTCGAGCGCGTCAGATTTTCTAAGGGGGTGTTAAGTGCACCAAAAAAAAGCTCTCATTCAATAATCTGACGATTTCGATTTGACGCAAACTCGTGGCCATTATTATAATGTCCAAAAAAATTCGCCATTTTGAAATACTCAAGCGCGTCAGATTAAAATATATGTTGTTCATCTTATTGTTCTAAACTTTTTTTTTTTCAATTTTTTAATTCATTGAACATAATTAATTGAGAAGCTCAGGAAATAGCATGCAAATAAATAAGTATATGTTTTTTGAGTAGAATACTTGTATTTATAAGAAAATAATAAAAAAAAATGCCCACAGGAGTAGAAACGCGGAGAGGGAAATATAGGTATCACCCAGCTGCACGCACTAAACTTTATCGACGTTTTTTATTATTTCGGCTTACGGAAATCGTCAGATTATATATTTTTCGTTATCCTTGAATTATGTCCTAAAAAAAAAAAAAAAAAAATGGCTACGCTCGAGAATGTCGAGATGACGTTTTTTTTTTTACAACTTTGCTGCCCTCCCCTTTCTTTACGTCACTCTCAAATTGTCAGATTAGTGGAATATACACTTTTTAGCATGTAAATAACTCACCTTACCTTAATCTGACGCGCTCGAGAATTTCTAATGATCAATTTTTTTTTACTAATCTGATCCTTTATCCTTCACGGGCGGCCTTATATATGAGGCTCATATTTGGTGGAGGTACTTAACCGGATACAAGGTATCGCCCTGTATATTAATCTGACGCGCTTTAGTAAATCCCGAAATCCCCGCTTGGGCTCCCCTACTATAATATTGAAGTTGTTACAAACAAATCTATTTCTATCTTGTTATTATTGTTTCCAGGGCTGGAGCGTCAGCCTCTTATACAAGAAGTACATTGCCCTCCTTATAGCGTGCAACAGTCTAATAAATAATATAAATATATTGTACATACTTATCGTATTGATCGAGTGAAGATTTTCTAGTATAGATACTGTGTGTTTATTCAGATTCAGAAATAACTAATGTAACAACATTTAGTCTCAGACCGACAAAATATTCTTTAAACTCAACTCAACGTAGCTATACATATAAATAAATGTATGAACTGGAAAAACACCTATTATCTTTTCTTTTTTTTTCATTATTAAAGAAAAACAATCTTTCTTTCTATATCCGCTCTATTTCTTAAATGACAAGTTTTTTTATTAGGTATAGGAGCGTAATATATATGTATTCACAAATACATTGTTATTGTTAACTAGTTGTTAATAATTTATACAATACCTACTTTTAGCAACTAATTTAGGTCTAAAATTAGTGACTATGACTACTCTACAAGGCAAATAATGTAGTGATTAATAATCCTAATATGTATGCGAATTATTTCCTCAGATATTAATTTAAGCAGGTTTATTAATATATTTTGCGGCATTCAACACACATAAATGTGCAAACAATGCTTTCCATCGTACGACTTTAAATGAACAAAATGGCAAGGTTTCGTCTGGATTACCCTCACTCACTTGGACCTTAGATGCACTGTGCATGGCACTGTGTACGAAATAAACAGAGCTAGGTATATTCTCTATAAGTTATAGATTTCTAACACAAATTCGCATTTCTCTGCCAGTTGGAACGTTTTCTTTCACCTTTGCTTGGTTATCTACCCTAGTTCCTAAACGTGTTCCTTATCTCACGTCGAAATAAACTTTAAGTAAACACAGATTAGGGAATACATTATTCAGTAGGTACCTAAGTGTATGAGGATACGAGTAATATAAATTGATCTACTAAATTGATGGAAGTACCATTTAGTTGTATATTATTACTAGATACTATTATTAATCAAATTATTTACCTACTAATCTGTTTAAATGGTAGACGTTTATAACAGGGTTTCGAAATGCATAACCTTTTAAGATGAAAGCACGCACGCAATGCAGGTATAATAATAAAAATTTTATTCGCAGTCATAATAATAAAAAAACACTTACTTGTTAAATGTTTCCTCGTATTGTTTTATTTCCTTCCTGGTGAATTCGTGAAATTCTGTATACACATTCACGAATTTATACTTAGGTTTAATTTCGACTCCTTCCTCGAGTTTATCATTGATCTCTTGCCTCCTGGAGAGAATTCCACTGAGTTCTTCTGTAGCCGCCATGGAGGTAATTTGCGCGCCAAAAAAAGATAAAAAGGTGTGTGTGTTTTTTGCAGCAAACGAACGTTGTACGTTCCGAGAGGCTGTCTACGGCTGCGACCTTTCAAATACTGGTGGCGTGGGCCGGTCGGCGGCAGTCAGTCAGTGCCTCGCACTCACTCCCGCCTATCGCAATCACAACACTTGCCGGGGACGGATCGACGCGAACGCGTGCCGCGCAACATCTGCTCAATCTTACTGCAAACACGTTTATATCAACTACTATGACACACCATGATACACGGCACACAATTATCAACGTTACCAGTCATAATTGTCGATGGCTCTTAATTAATATTATCGAGATCCTGTTACAGGGTATCTCGATAATGGAACGAGACGTAAATTGTCTACAGGATTCCTGTAGACAATTTACGTCTGAGATTAATGTTATTAGGTAATTAAATTTGCATATAAGAATACTTCACCTATAACTCTGAAACTAAAAAAAACAGTTTTGGCCCAATCTACAAATAATTATACCAATGGAACAGTTCTGCGGTGTCAATGAAGACCAAGATATTAAGCAAGGAAAAGACATCATCAAATTTTTTTTTCAAAATTAATTATCTATCCATGCCTGTTATTATTTACACAATATTACTGCCCATCCAGTGTAATGAACTGAAATGATTCAAACAATAGAAAGGAGGGAAAATCTAAATAAATTAATAAATTGCTTCTAAGGAAGTAGATAATAAGCAAAGCATTTTAATGAATTGAGTAAAGAGCCACCATAATGTTAGTTACACAGTACTGAAGTAACAATTAACTATAATAGTATGATTAGTCACAGTATTTAATCAGCGAAATGTACGTCCTTTGAAATTAAGGAGATGGACAACAATAAAAATAAATGAGAAATTTGTACCTACATGTAAAATTATATTCATTCCCTTGTATCGAACACATCAAATCAAATGGTAGATATAGTTTATCCAGTATTATACTCGTACTTGTGTACCACTACTCAGTGGTACACAAGTACGAGTACTACTATGTACTGACATTAATCATTCTCATATAATAAAAAGCTTACAAGTAACGAGATACCCCGAGATATCCAAAGTTTTACGTAAGATCTTCATTTGCAACTTTCCGAAAGACAAGTTTAATTTATATCATGCAGTAGTATTTAAGTTGAATAGGTAGCATTGGGTGGTTCACATTTACATCATATTCTGATAATTATAATAATGACATGCGAAAAGTGGTCAGCTTTTAGTGTATTTTAATTTAGTAATTGGCTAACTGCGTCCCTCAGGATGGCGCAAATGACATATTTCAGGTACCAAGCCCAAATAACTTTTTATAACTCACTTCGATATAGTAGTCACTCGTGGACATCATGCGAAGGCACTCGAGGTAAGGTACCCTTTCATCGAATGATTTAATAATACTTTAAATATTTCAAACAATAGACATTTATTGCAGAACGGGGAGCATCAATATTTTTTCCGACAATGATTTGGAGAAAAGCAATAAGCCCGGCAATTTACAATACCCTCCAAAAGCGAAGAGCCGTGCAAAACGGAATTTTATCAAGGATTACATTGTTGACTATACAGTGAATTCAAATCTTCACGGCCTTAAGTATATTGGTGAAAGGGAGCGGACCATAGTGGAGAAGTGAGTTTACAAAATCGTCGAAGTTTAGACTTTTTATAGCAAATTAATTTAAAAAAATTGGATCTGCTTACATTGGCATCGTCGTAATACGTTAGTATAATATAATAGGTTTACCAAATAAAAAAATTACATAATATCTCGCATTAGATTACGAAGAATATTATTATAATTGAATAAGACTGGTTGAGTTCAGTTTTATTTTTGTTTAGTGAGTAAATTATTTTTTTGTAGCTTTAAAAAATATATCTCTGTAAACTGTGCAGTTGTATAGATTCGTCTGAAATAAAGATTTATTATTATTAAAATTAATTTGTTAATAATGTTTCAGGGTGTTTTGGTTATTCATGTGCATCTGCTGCGTGGTCCTCTGCGCTGGCCTCATCAGAAAGGTGTGGATCAAGTGGAACGACAGTCCCGTCATTGTGAGTTTTGCTGAAAACCCCACTCCTGTCTGGCAGGTAAGCTGATTATCCGTATACCATGTATAATGCTGGTTTCTAATTGTAAATGCGTAAGTACTTATTACTCGATCACACAGAAATTATTTAGAGCCGTTAAAGAGATATTGGGAATCTTACAGTTACAAAGTACCTACTTAAAATATATATATACATATAATATCATTGGTTGTATTTAAATTCTTATGAAAGTCTGATCCATGGGTGTTTGAGTGGTGTTTTGCAAAAAAACGGGTATAAACAATAAACAGTTCTATTCAATATTAGCCTGTTTCAGAATTTTTGTTTTATTTTCTTGAAAATTACTCATTTTAAATGAGGCTTTTTTCTTTCTAATTTTACGCGGATTGTAGCGGGGTGTACCATCTACGCTCTTTGAATACTAACAAAACTTTTTGCTAAGTATTCAATAACCCGTGTTAATCAGCACTGTTTGTATTCTTAATTGTGGTGTTTATTCACAGATACCGTACCCTGCCGTGACGGTGTGTTTCGAAACAAAAGCTAAGCAACGTGTATTTAATTTCACAGAATATTACCATATGTATAATTACACAGACCGCGCTTCTATGAACTTGACTGAAGAGGAGTAAGTAAGGCGACATATACCCACTACCTATTCTCCACTAAACTTGACGATTGACCCATTTATATTGGTTTTAGAAAAGTAATGTTTGAAGATGTAACAATGGTTTGCGACGACCATCTGGCCCCAGCTAAGGGACGACAGTTTTCTTCTGCCGTCGATGTAGTTGATCATATAAAAGAGGTACATTACATTTGTAAACACAACCACCTCATATTGTTACTTCTAACCCTGATACATTCTTATTGTTTTGTTTTAAGGTGTCACCGAACTTAACAGATGTCTTTTTCGCTTGTAAATGGAAAGACACGCCATCTGAAAATTGCTCGGACTTGATCTCACCCATTTTAACTGAAGAAGGACAGTGCTATACGTTTAATACGCTCAGAGCTGAAGAATTGTTCAGATTAGAAAAGTATGTCCCCACATACATACGTAAAAGTATACATATATTATATTCCTTCTATGTAACTTTTACAGAATTTATACTAGAATGTATGTTCCATATAGAACATAATGTTGTCAGCCAAAGTAGGACTGTCAATTTCGAACTCAACAAAGAAAAGCAGCCGAATCAGACCTTGGTATATATATATACATGCACCAAATTAATCGCGCACCATACACAACTTATCTTTGCCAGAACAATCCTGTTAGAAGGCCACCTATTTGGGAAGATAACTTCAAGAAGCTTTTCAATGTACCTAATACATAAAACAGCCAGTTAATCTTCCAAGGCGATGTAGGAGCCTAGGAGCTGGAGAAGTTTCTAGTGGTCTCAGACCAATAACTGTTTGTCTGAGGTGGTGATGACATACAATGGTCCAACTGACATGGTATATTTGTATCATTTTAGCCTTCACGATAACTACCCCTACCTGGAACACACCAATAAGGCCGAGTCCTGGACCCTAGAGGAAGGCTACCAACCAAACACCCCAATAGAAACATATCCACATAGAGGATCCGTAAGATATAATTAATTAAACTACCTAAGAGTTCATTACTACCTTTGAAGTGATATATATCTTTCCTTAAATCCAACCTTTCAGGGCTTCGGAACGAAATCTGGGCTAACATTTTTAATGAAAGCCAACGAAGAAGACCTTGATTACCTTTGTAAGGGTCCTGTGCAAGGATTTAAAGTGAGCATATCCGTTTTGTTACGTATCATTCGCGCGCAGTATCTCTCAGCATCATAACTACTCCTTTTTTTTCAACTTAGGTTTATGTATTGGAAAACCAAATTTAAAAAGCTATTGTAGATATCTTATTCTAAAATGTATTTTATATGTCTATAGTTATAGCTCAGAGTAGACAATATACTACGTACAAGTTATGGTATAATAACTAATGAAAATTATTTTTAAATTCATTAGTGGGTATTTAGTTTCTTCGTCTATAGAAAATAGGTGTAATAAACATAATTTTCAAAATCATAGTCTTTCAGATTCTTCTGCATAATCCAGCGGAGCTTCCAAGGGTATCCCAGCGGTATTTCCGAACGCCGTTAGCTCAGGAAGTGGTGGTAGCGGTGAAACCCACCATGATGACTACCTCGCCGGGACTCAAACCTTATGATGCAGTGAGGTAAGGCCAGCGGTAAGGTAAGACTAATTCACCAAACCTATATAATCTAATAATATCTTTGGGTTTGGACATTACTCTTGGTTACATTACCTAATTAGAAATTCCATTCGTTTTTGCACAGAGTACATAATCACTACGTTTTGTTGCACCTGTCATCAGAAGGACGACTGTTGCATATCTTTTAATGTAATTAAATACAGGAACAAGGTGACCCTTGAACTTGAGTGATTAGTTCATTCTACGACGGCACGCGTTTGTACCAACCCTGATCTTTTTACTTAGGAATTTATTTTCATGAGCCAAATTTTACAGACGACAGTGTTACTTCCCGAGCGAGCGGTATCTCAAGTACTTCAAAGTGTACACCCAGGCTAACTGCGAGATGGAGTGTCTGTCCAACTTTACCTATGCGAGATGCGGTTGCGTCCATTTCGGCATGCCTTGTGAGTTTCATGTCCCTTAAAACGATCCAATATTATATCTTTCTGCCCCCGACTTCGTCTACGTATGATTGATATGTTCCCGAGAGGACTGAAAACTAACCTATGTCCTTTCCCGGGCTTCGAGTATCCTCTATATGAAAAATCATCAATATTAGTTTAGCCGCTTTGTAACGACAAGGTAACAAATACACGGAAAGACTGAGTCGTGCATTGCAAACATTGTCTGAAAATCTGCGTACAAATCCGTTTCAGACATTTATTACAGACAGGTATACAGGAATGTGTATGGGTCTCGTATTATAGTCGTCAAACCATCATTACGACACGAGTAGTACCAATTCCATCGTAAACTATTCTGAGAAAATGCCTATAAATCGTACTTGCAATAAATTCACCAAAAAATGGGGTTCTCTTAACTGTACGGGGACTTGTTTTACAGTTACATCTAAGCACTTATCGTACTCATAGACATATAATCTATATTTTATATACATAAAGGTACGTTTTAATACATAAATTATCGCAGGTACAGTTCCATTTTTATTATTTATCTTTTTTTTTTTCTAGACGGCCCAAATATGACCACATGTAATTCAGGCAGCATGGTTTGCATCAAACAAGCTCAGAGTAAGTACTTCCACCGATTATAAACTGCTAGCACTAACATATAGATCTTAATTCCACCACAGTCCACAGCGCAATCTATAAGAACTCTGAAATACCCTTACGGCAGAAGCACAACACTACTAGGCACTACTAGGCAGTGCGGACGGAACACTTGGAATGGAATTCGTGAATTTATTCGAATATCGACGTGCGCGAATTGTGGTCAAACAAGACAAATGAGTGGACTTAAGACTAGCAATTGGCTACTTATTTTAATCACACAGCTGCAAACCCTGCCCGCCCTCGATCGAGGCTCCGACCTCATCGGCCATTACATCTCTGTGGCATACCCCTTGGAAAAACCCCAGACACGCTAAAGTTTACCTGTCTTATAGATACCTACAAGAATCTATCAAAGTGTGTGTCCCTTAGTATCATGAGTTTGTGAGCAAAAAAATATGTTTTATCCCGTTGTAGTGGAGCTGGTCACAATAGAGATCCAGACAGGTATGGACAGTATATCGGATAAAAACTCGAGTGAGTCACTAGAGCGCCTGCGCGAGGTGTCTGCGCAATGCCAGTGCCTACCCGCGTGCACCTCCATCGAATACGATGCCGAAACCTCACAGGCTGACTACAACTTCGCAGACCTCTTCAGAGCCTATAAATATGAGGTCGATGCGTTGAAAAAGTAAGTCACCTGCTTAGACTTCTAGAGAAAAATCAACACAAAGTTTTTCTTCAAAAAAGTCTGCTCCGAATTTAGCTTATAGCTATTAAGTACGTACTACATACATTCCACATTAGCTTCGTGAATTCAGGAAAATTCAATACATAGATACCTATATATTATGTAAATATTCAGTTTGTAGATTTTGTAGATCGTAGATAATTTATAGATCATGGATAATAAAATACCCACTCAAATAAAAATACCAAACAAAAACGTTGATTGCAAATATTCTTGACTGTTAAATATGCAGGAAATTACACTTAATTATTATGTCTCATACTCGACTCATTTGTAATGTGGTAATGCTAACGACCTCGCAAAAATAAGATAAGTTATTCGGTCAATACTCCACAGATTAACCCAAATATCTTTTCTCTTGCAGTCTCACATTTGCGCGCATTATGATATTCTTCAAGGAGGCCCAGTTCATAACATCTCGCCGGTCGGAGTTGTACGGTCAGACGGACTTCCTAGCCAACTGCGGGGGCCTACTGGGACTGTTCATGGGCTTCTCCATACTGAGTGTCGCTGAAATATTATACTTCCTCACACTGAGGTAATTACTATTTCTGAATTATGGTTGACCGGTTTTTAAGACTTAACAAATACCATAAACGTATCCACATATATATCACCGTGTCCCTCTCGAGTTAGATAGCGTAAAGAGCGTTAAAGATCGTGTTAGAAATTATCAATATCTGATATAGGAACCCTAAAACTACACTAGCTCGAACAGAGGATTTTGCCCCCGCACTTTGAAACCATGATAATAATATTATCATCATAACCCTCGCCTTATCCCTAACATGTTAAGAGTATTAATATTGAAACAATAATTATTGGATACTGCCGATGTAAAAACTGTAATATGTTAACAAAAGTACAGAAAAGGTACTTTATTTGTATGTTTTTATGTTCTCAGGCTATTTTGTGTTCTATGGCGACGACGTAACAAGCAACGCGTCATCGATGGCACGACCAAGCCACCCATTATTGACAAAGCTAAAGATTATGTTGATTAATAAAACGCGAAATTTTTTTAAGATATACGTTATTTGCACCAATTTTAGTAGTGCATCTTCTCTTTGTATTTAGGGTTATCATTTCTAAAAAGTTACTTCCGCATGTAATGTACTATAATCAAAGCTACCTGCGTTGCTTCGGAAGTAACTAACAAATTAACTTATAATACCTCATAAAATTACTTCCACACATAATTGTTGTATGAATACTTAATTGAATCGACCACTATTAATGTTTAAAGTTATTTATTTGAGATTACATATGATGTTAAAAATAATGGAAATGTATTTTATTTGAATCATTAAACTGTGCTCGGGCCGTTAGGTTTCTTTTTAGGGGCGTAGCCGATTCGGTTGTGTATTTCCTCAGTAGCTTTGGCCCCACCGGCTAGGGACTTTGGTGTGTCCTCCTGCATGTCTGTGCCTACCGACGACGTGTTGGGCTGGTCGCGGCGGTACGACTCGTATTCCTGCACATCCTCTAGTTTCAATGTTATCTCCGTCAGTGGCCGCCGAATCATTATTCCTGTGGATGATAAAATATAGGTTGCTTCTGTTCGTAACAATAATGACCTCATTTGAAGTTCGCCTACTTTTTACCTTTACCTATAATTGTGTACGGAACCCTCAGTACGCGAGTCCGACTCGCACTTGGCCGGTTATTTAAGCTTGATGTATAATTACTATTTACTATAATTTATTTTGTGAAACCACTTCTAAATAAAAACTATAATTTTATCATCTTTTATTATTAACTTTCTACCTATGAAGATGGGTCAATAGTAAGGTGGAGGATCAGATTAAGAGTAATGCTTCGTAAAGGCTTCGTGCGACAAGGTACTTCTTCTTCTTCTTCTTCCTAAGTATGGCAATCAATCCCTTCTGGGACTATTTTAGCCAGCGTCGAGTGTCAGAGAATTTTCAAGTTACAAAATGTCTCGTGTTTCCCGCATTAAAATGCCTAGTGTCATGCATTCATGCTTAATGGAGTTTCTGTAGACAATCCACGGACGGCAGTAGCAGATCTTAACACGACAAGTATATAATCACAGTTATAAACTACATTTGAAAGAGGGAGTTTTTGGCGGAAATAAGGCGGAGCGGTTGAGTTTTTTTCCAGTCTCTCATAAATTGTGTTATAGTGATCTCTATTGTGTATTTTTGGTGTCGTTATGTGCAGTAAAGTTTCATTTAATGACTGATTTATAGGAACATTGGAAAATAATACCATAATACGACTTTTGGGTTAAGTGATTTATCATTTTGGTCAATATGTTACCTCTGCCCTAAATGCGTGTTATGATCTGCTACTGCCGTGGATTGTCTCCAGAAACTCTAATAAGCATTAGAATGAATGACACTAGGCATTTTGTTGCGGCAAACACGAGAAATTTTGAAACTTGAAAATTCTCTAACACACGACACTGGCAAAAATAGTCCCTGAAGGGATTGATTGCCATACTTAGGAAGAAGAAGAAGAAAGAAGAGGATTACGTGAGTTATGAACGCATCATTCATCATTCTCCTGCCCTTATCCCATATTATTTGGGGTCGGCGCAATATGTTTTTCTCTTCCATCCTTCTTTATCAGCCGTCATCTCTGTATTCACTTCCTTTCTGGCCATGTCATCTTTGAACGCACCCAACTCTAAATCATACGGGTAGTACCATAAACACTTAACCAGTGAAATGTAACACGAACGCATTTTTATTAGTTGGTATTTTGCGGTTGGTATAAATATGGAATTCTTGAGCTAGCGTTTTAGAACGCCATCACCCATACGTGCCACTGATATCGATATATAAATTCAAAATGTAACTACAGAAAAAAAAAATATATATAAGAAATAAGAATTACCATAAGGATTTCGATGTTTCATTATTTTTAGTTGCTGGTAAATGTAAATATAATAGATTATATATTTACAATGATATTTTGAACTTTGCGTTGGAAGGTATTTTCATATATTATTTTGAGATTAAATTAGATTAAAGGGCCAAAGAAAAATATATGATAGAGCGAAACCAAATAGAAATAAGCAACTGACAATATAAATATACAATATATTTTATGATAACAGTTTAATATCTTGTGGAAATAAAAATGACAAAGCTTCAGTGCCTAAAATTAATAATACCTACATAATAATAACACGTATAATGATAGTTATAATTTCTAACTTTGCAAGAGTTACTTAAAATTGCTGGAGGCTAACATCATCTGTTCTTTCTTACACTCAGTTGCAGACCTAAAATGTAATCACTGCATTATTTTGTACCGTTTCGTCGTTTGTACGAAATAATATAACGATTAATTTTAAGTCTGTTCCAGGTCTGTTATAAATAAACTCTTGTTATGGATTTATATGGCAGTTTGTCAGTTAACCTGAAGTAATTACCAAAACTAAACATCGACTCGACTCGCTCAGTAGCTAGCACTAAGCGCACAACACTACGAATCAATATTTTGCAAGCTGCGGTGACGTTGTCCAAAGCGTTAACGTCAGCAACACCTTTAATTTGTCTCAATTTATCACAATCGTGTAAAATATACATTAGAATCTTGCTTTTCAGTGTTTGATTGTATTTGAAAGAAATAACACTTACCGATATGCTGTATCTCGAAGATTATTTGGAAAGTAAGTTCTTTTGTTCTTGTAACGATGACGTAAACTAAACGGTTGGTAGCCATGTGGCGTTATCGACTTTTCTTTTGGGTTGAGCGCGAAATTTAAAAACTTTTATGGTGGGAATAATAAAATATTATTTTTAAAAGTGGCTTTCACGGATTGGATACATATTAACCACTGTATGCTTATCAAAGAGTAAAGAAATACCATGGGAAAGCAAATGTATAAGTATCAGTTTATGTTGTATAGTTATTGCTGAGGTTTTTACAATACTTCAACAGACTTCAACAAAGCTAAAAAACAACGAGATTTTATCGTAAAACGTCCAATTAAAAGACAGAAATATTTTTTGATTTAATTAAGTTTTTATAAAGGAACAAATATATATATTTTTCAGTGATCGAGCATCTGCCTCAAGAACTGAGGGACAGGTTCACAGAAATGCGTGAAATGGATTTATCTGTACAAAGTTAGTAGTTTGTTATATACATTTTTATTTTATTTATATTTCACTTTATGGAATACTTTTTGATTTAAGGGCTTCACAGCCTCAATTAAAACATTGGGATTTTATAAAATAGAACTCGGAATTAGTCACAAAACAATATCAGCTACTACTATTATAATGAGAAATGCTACTATAATTTTTCAGATAACATGGATACTTTAGAGAAGAGAGTTCGCACTCTCTTTGGGGGTTGCAGGCGAGGTGATATCAACACCGATCAAGCAAATACTGAGTTTTCAGACATCAAGCGAGGGTACAATAAAACTCTAGAGGAAGCTGACGAAAAGGTTACACTAGCCAACCAGATGTATGAATTGGTTGATAGATATTTAAGAAGACTGGGTAAGTATATATTTACTCTATATTTTATTTGAGTTCTATTATATTTTAGAATTATATAATATACCAAAACAATTCCATATGGAATATTCGTTTACCTTGAGGTAATTGCAAAAGTTTTATGGTTTCCGACAACGCTCAGGTTGGTCCATGGGAACCTAAAATGTATCACAAAATTTTACTGATTAAACTATCTTTAAAATTTCCTGAATCAAAAGATTCCTATTCCTAAAGAGGATTTATTTATTTATTGCACATTTTTGTTACAATTAGTTACAGTGGTACTAATAACATATTATAACAAAAACCCGGTTAGGGCACAGCAATGTAGAGAGGCACTATCTTACTTACGTAATCATTAATATTCTATCTATTATTATAATTATACATATATTTATTTTTAACTTAAGGAATAAAAATTGGTTAGTATATCACAGTTTCTTATTTTTATGTATATAATTATGTATGTATGTGTGTGGACGGTGTTTTATTTATGTTTGTCATTTATAGTGATGGATGGTTTCTTGTTGCATGCAAGGTGTTTTTAGTTTACTCTATCCATCACATAATATATCCTTGTATAGGTGTATGTGGAGCAGCCTATGTTATCATACTTAGCATGTACAAATGAGAAAATCCTTTCAGTCAGACAAATTTATATCCTGTACAGTCCTCAGTTGGGCAAAGCTCCAATTTGTTTGTATACATTAATTTAACAATTAAAGATAATATTAAACCAACAGACACAGAATTGCACAAGTTCAAGTGTGAACTGGAGGCAGACAACAAAGGGATCACAGAATTACTGGAGAAACGGTCTCTCGAGCTTGATGTCAATACCAACCATACAAGCACATCCAATAACAACCACTACAAGGAGAATAGGTGAGGCTAGACATTTTCGTACCTCTTATTTATGCCCCAAGTGGGTTTGTCACTATCCAAACTAGTATTATAAAGAGAAAAGATTTTATTAATGTTTGTGATTAATAAGCTAAATAAATTTACAAGACTAGACCATCTGCTACTGTGCCCACTGGATTCACATTACAGATATGCATTTATATTTTTTGCCTTACCATTCTCTTAATGGTGAATGTTGTATGCCCTTGTAATGGGTTTACATATCGGAACTGCTTTGGTTAAGAGTGTTCTCCTAGTTATTTTGAATATGTATACCTACTGTTGGTGTTTCTTAATAAAATACTAGCTGCCCGCCCCGGCTTCGCTCGTGTGGACATTTTTTTTTGCATTTATGGGGATGAAAAATAGTTGTTGGCCGATTCTCATAAATACCGGATAAGCACAAAAAAATCATCAAAATCGGTCAAGCCGTTTCGGAGGAGTATGGCAACGAAAACTGTGACACGAGAATTTTATATATTAGATGTAAAATAAATAAACTAAAAAACTACTGGACTGTTTTTTAAAATTCTTCCACTTACTGAACGATTTATTATCAATGAATGAGTAGGCTGTATATTATATTGCTACGCGGGTGAAGTGCAGTTGAAGATTCGACAATGATATATGTATGTTGTCCCAGCCGCTACCGCATCCGAGACAAGCGGCACGAAGCCTGGCCTGCGCGGGAGTCCCGCATCAGCGCGGGGAACCTCTCACGGACGGACTCCGCCATACAGGTATCCTATCCTTCTATCTACTATGGATTAAACGGTTGAACAAAAATATTTGATTGAAAATAGCCAGACTGAGGAGTTATAATCCGTTAAATATGAACATAGAAGCGATTCAAAAATTGTATCTTCTGTTATCTTGTGCCCTTATCTTGCCTAGATTGTTAAGTAGCGCTGCTATAAAAACGTCTGTTTTTGCCCTTGTGTTTTGTGTCTAGCGTGTGTTTTGTCTACGTTTAAATAATGTTGTCGAAACGAGGCTTACAGTAGCGCGAACATGAATAAATTGCGTCAACGTTTTCGTATCGCCTGACAATTTTTGTACGTGAAATTGAACAGCGCCGCGGCGGCGAAAATTGGAACCACAAATTAGCAATATTGTCGTTCCACTTTGTTGGTAGTCGAAATGTTGTAGATACCGGCACAGATGTGATGTTTTGTGCAGGCGGCGTTGGGTCGCGAGGCGCAGTCGCAGTCGCTGGGGCAGGCGGGCAGCGCCATCGCCGCCGCCGCCAGCCAGGCCATCGCCGCCACGCAACAGGTACCTACTGCAACACCACTCCACTATACACTACACTAGTCATCTATATCTCTACTAATATTATAAACAGGAAACATTTGTATTTTTGTATGTGTGTATTGAATAGGCTCCAAAACTACTATTTCCGATTTCACAAAATCTTTCACCGTTAGAAAGCTACATTATCACTGAGTATCATAGGCTATATATTATACTAGCTTCCCGCCCCGGCTTCGCACGGGTAGACGAAATATTAAATGTCCACCCGTGCGAAGCCGGGGCGCTGTGCTGGCGCAGGCGGTCACCATACATACCTATGTACACATATTCTTCATTAATACGGCAGGTGAAAAGAGGATTTTTTCAAAGGAAGTTCCAAATATCAAAGAGTAAGTTGTTTTAACACAACCAACACGAATTTACATCCGAGTCCTCGATACTCGGTCATGGGGACATTTTCAACTGCCAATGTGTGTCAGCAATTGTGATCAACAACTTGAAATATGGCAGCTTTAGTAACCAAATCCACCATCTTTTATGTTATTGTTCCGTCAGAATGATACCAATATTGTTTTAAGACATGGCCCAAGTGCTGAGCAGTGTGTGATGTATGTGTAGATGCAGCACGGCCGCCGCACGGCGTCGCTGAAGGCTTCCTACGAGGCGGTGGCCGGCGAGCTCCACCACGCGCTTCAGCCGCACCATTCCACACCACACCACGATCACGGTCACTATACTATTATTATATTATCAATAATATTTATGTGTAACGTAATTTTCTCCTACGCTTTCCTGCAATGTGTGGGAAAATTTTCGTGAATATAGACGAAAACGAAGAAGAAAGTGAATAAAAGGAAACTGTGGGACTAGGCCTGATAATGGTCTATTCTGTTGTACAAAACCACTAAACTAAAATAATTTAATTCCACTGGACTAAAAGTATTGCCATACTTATTTAACCCCGAGCATGAGAAAGCTCTAGCAAGATTTTTAGTCCTGTCAAATTAGTTTAGTTCAGTGATTTTGTAGAACAGAATCGATTCCAATGTGTATGTAATATTTTACATTTGTATATTATAAACAGGTCACGTGGTAGCGTCCGGTCACAGCCAGACCAGCACGGTTCACGGACACCACACCACTTCCCACGGACACAGTAGCTCCTCCTCTTCAAATAAACGGACTAAGCAAAAGTGAGTACCTACATTATATTATATATGTTAATACTTTTTGCGATAAACACATGGACGGAACCAACTAACAAAAACTTTAAAAGGCAGTTTAAAATGTACATGTGAAAGGCACAACAAAAAATTACTCATGTGAAAATGGGTGTGTCGATATTAAAATTCTCTGTAGTTTCTTCAAGTAAAGGAACTATTGAGAACAAACCATTATTTTGATAGGTCAAATTGTGAAAGCCCCCAGTATGACCACTTAGTTTTTTAAAGTAAATTATTAAGGTATTTTGAAGTGTTTCCACGAGCCTAGTAATAGTTTGCATTTGTACTGTACATGAGTTGTTTCTGGGTAAAGTCAAGTGAAGTGTTTGTGTTGTTGCAGGAAGAGTAGCTACAGCTCGTCGTCGGGCGCGGCGCAGCAAGCCGCCGCCAGTCGCTCCTCCTCACCCACGCAAGTGTACGGCATCTACACTATTACCACTATATTTCTTTCTAACACGTGTTTTATACACATATATTAACCTACATACCTTCTTTTCTTCTTCTCTTCTTCTTTTTTTCTTTTGGAAAGGGCGAATGCAGCTTTCAAGTCAGGGGGGTCATATAGTCGAAGTCGAGTCAGGTCGTATTAAACTAATAATAATTACCGGCTTTATTTGCAGTCCAAAAACAAGGCCACAAAGCAGCGCGTCAGTACAGCTTTTGCTAGTTCTAATGCTGCACCACCTCAATGTTGACGCGATGTGTTATCGGAGCGCAAATAAGTTTGTTATTAAATTTAACCGGAACAAGATTTAGCATCACTCAGGGATGGTGTAGACTGTAGCTTATCAAAATGATGTAATATAGATATTGAAATAATAAATACATGGACTTTGGGTCTGCGCCCAAAAGTGTCTGGATTTAAAACACGTCAAAATACAAAAACAGGACATCCGTGCGCCGATCTCCGTTTGGTGGACCTTCTTCAGCCGTTAAAATGTTGTAAGCAAAATTCAACTGTGCGGTAGTGAGATAAAACTGAATTCTAAGTGTTTTATATTTGTTTTTGTATGCTAATGTATCCAAGTTCACAAAGCTGAGCTCCTCCGATGTCCATGTATTATGATTGGACCTGTATTGCTATCACTGTATGTTTATGATTATTGTGTTACTTAGGGGCATGAACACGGTAGTGAACACAGTGGCCATCGAGGAACCAATGGAAGAAGAGTGGAGCTACGACCCCAACGAGCCGCGCTACTGCATCTGCAACCAGGTCTCCTACGGGGACATGGTGGCCTGCGACAACCAAGACGTCAGTATTTTTTTTTATATAACCCTAAGGTGGCACACAAGCATACGGCCCCCCTGGTGGTAAGCCATCACCATAGCCTATAACCGCTGGCAATAATCACTAACGAGTTGCCAACTATGTTGTTGATGAGAACTCACTGCTAGCAGCATTACTACTAGCGCAGCGTATACTCGTGGAGCACTAGCAACTTCTATTACAGCAGAAACACATGGCGGCGGACTGCGGTCTTATGCATTATACAAATATGACCATTATATAACTTTTTTCATACTAGAGGTATGACAACACACACGACAAATGAGACAAGCTATGATAAAGTCCTGCTAATAAGCGGTCACCACGGCCTATAAAGCTTTCAATACACTAGCACGCTGCCGGCCTTGTTGTTAATAAGACAAAATTTAATGTGCTATCAGTATATTAAAGCAAGCGCAGCGTATTTCCCGGAGCTCTGGGAATCTTAACTGCCAGAACAAACACATCAGAGTAATCAAGCTTAGCTTCAAAAGAGGGGCGTGCCGTCGTGATTTGATAGATTTATAACATTATTAATTGCCATTGGTCTATCTATACATATAATGGCGTATGATTTGAATTCAGGCCAAGACTAGGTTTTGTAGCGTCGATATGATAATTATTTTCTTAATATTTGATGTGTGTATTTTTCTCGTTTCCAGTGTCCTTACGAATGGTTCCATTACCCATGCGTTGGCATCACCGCGCCTCCGAAAGGCAAATGGTACTGCCCACAATGTCAGACCAACATGCGACGCAACCGTGCCCACCGAAAAAACTAAATACATATTACAATGTTATACCGTATACGGTTTCCTTACAACACTCACACATGTACCTAATTTGGCTTTTGCTTATGTATATTTGGATGAATAGCGTATACCTAAGTGTATTAGTGGCAATATATCCCAAATTGCTTGTTCGTGAGCTGTCGTAACATAAGTATTCCTTAGCGAAATAAAATAAATTGATTTCAGTTTCTTGTGTATTTTTTTTTTTTTTTTTAATTTAATAACCGTCAAGACTGTATTTCAGTAGGTACTCGAAAATATTTCATTATAATGTCATAAGTTATAAACTTAAAATAAACTAAACTAAGAAGTACAAAACTAACCTAAACGTAAAATAAATGTCCCGTACCACTGTCACGGGGAAGTGTGCCAAGAAGGCTGGCGGCATTGCCACGCTGAATTGCAATGCTTATCCTTTGGGCCAAATATTCGCCAGCCCTCTTGTCACAGGAGGCCTCGCGTAATTTGTTTGAGGTCTCCTTAAAAAGGGTATGAGCCTCTGGCCCCCACGGCCCAAGAGTTTCGACCCCAAACGCCATAAATATGTACCCGTCCTTCAGAGATAAATATTTACGGCGCATGAGGCACTCCTGCCGAGCGGCTGCCGCACCAGCCACCACCGAAGTGTCCGGGAGGTGGGACGGCGCCAGAGTGTCGACGCAGGTAGCGTCCCACACCAAGGGCCGCCCCAGCCTCCAGGGCACCAACGTCATACCATCGGGCCTCTTGCCATCGTCACGAGCCAGACCACAAGGCTACAAGACAGCTGGCACCCCCGCTGTGGCAAGTGCCCGACGGATAAGGTCATTGATGGCCGCATGCCGCGACAGCCGGCCCGCACTCTTAATACAAGAGAGGCCGTGGTGACCGAGGCTGTCAACACCCTCTCCACAGTGACAATGATGTGGGACACTTACTTTAGCTCCTAGTCTAAGACTTACTGCTAAACGAAAAGTTATATTGTCCATAAATGTACCCGTATTGACCGAAGGCAAAGCTTGCAACCAGAGGCCTGACTCCCACTTAGCAACCGCTAAGAGACGAGCACGCTCAGGAAAGCTAGAGGATGATTCCAATAGAGAATCATACTGTAACTCACAAAGCGGCCCGTCCCACAGTCTCTGTATGGAAGGCTTTTCAGGTTCCCCTGTGTTTGGACCGGCAGCCAAATGCCAAGCATTTCTAGCTTCAACTAGCCACGAGACCTCAAAGTCACTAAGTGACGGAGACAGAATCTTACCAATGAGGTCGCGTGTGCTAAAAATTGAAGACAGAAATGCTGGTAGCGCTACACTTGAAATTTTGCGGATACCCAGACCCCCATACCTTATTGGCAAGGAGGCTTGAGCCCATGAACGATTGTCAAAATCGATATTTAAAATGCGACTGAGCGTATTTTTTAAAAGATCATCCAAAGAATTTAATATATTTGTATTATTTTTTTAACTTATTGCTGAAATATAATTTTCCATTACAACCAAATATGCCAGTGTATTGCGATTTATGATTGAATTCAACAATAGATATTTGGAGTGTAGCTAGGAGTATGAGGTTAAACAAATTAAGCTCGTATTCTATGATGTCTACAAGGAAGAATTATTATATGCTACCACCTCCTGACCTAATTCTGCTACAACTGTCTAGAAACTGAAGTGAAACAATATAGTCGATATAAGCTTTTTAACTGAATGAACTGTTTTTTTTTTATATTTAATTATTTGTTTTACTTATTATTTGTCTTACAGTAGTAGTCGTAAAGAGGTCGTTTACATAGAGTACATTACCACTATGTTTCACAGAGTACATCACATAACCACTACGTTTTCTATGTTTTCGTTATTCTCTTGGAGTCTTATAGGATGTGTACCTAACATCTGACGGTCAACGCTTCCACCGCGCATGCTCCTTGGTTAATTCAAATAGCGCGCGCTCTCCTGGTTTCCGGTAACACACTTTGGTCCCTGTTTACGAAATCACTTCCACAGTCTGCAGAAGAACGAAAGGAAGATGTTGCACATAAAATATATACGGCTTTATATTTCAATTTTATAGTTTAGTAGTTGTACTTAAAACACCTCCATCTTCAACAAGAAATTTTAATAGAAATAACTACAGCTATCAATAATATAATTATCGAGTTTTGGCGGGAATTTATTCTCTAACACTTGACTGACAATGGCAAAAAAGGTCCTTGAATAGAATTTAATGCCATAGTTAGGATTCCTAACTTAGGAAGCAAAAGAAGAATAATCTTTCATTCGCTCACCCCTACGGCAAAACGGCTCACCCATCCTAGATCTATGGCTCACCTTATCATTAACGAACCCATTCATTAAATTATTTCAATCTAGGGATGCATTTTCTCCGAAAAATATTTTATTTAATCGAATTGAATCCCATTTTACGGCATCGAATCACAAAAAAAATCGAGGTCTAAAAGATCGATCTCTTAAAAATCGATTCTTTTTCGAGTTTGCATTTACAATGTAAATTTGAACATTATATGGAAATCAAGAAAATATCATAATATTATCCAATCTCTTAGCAATAAAAAGGTAGTTCTTTAGTTCAGGGAAAAAAATATTCTTCGATGAATCGGTATCAGATCGGCTTTCGGCATCCCTATTAACTATTTCATTCGATCAATCAAAAATTTACAAAGCGCGTTCATAAACGGATCGGCTAAAATCTAAAATATATTTATAACTATAAATCAATACCCAAGTCCGTAGGAAAAAAACTGCGATATCTTTTGCAAAGCTAGCTATTACAAACAACAATAAATCAAAATGTCTGAAGCTAAACTGAAAGAGGTAAGTGTATTGATACTAATTTTGCTTTAGTAACCTCTGGGGCCGAAGAATTTTATTTTATATAGCCATTCTAATATCATACACGGTAATTTTGTATTTTGTCTGGCACGTGTAAAACATTACAACAAATACTTACTAATATAGGTATCCTAAATCCCTTAAATGACCGTTCAAGATATGTTTGGGGTGCTGAAAACCAACATCGTTATTATGACATAAAACTGTTTACTCACTTCGTGATGTGATACTGAACCTACTTAAAATAATTAAGTAATATACTTTTTAAAATGGTGTTTGTAATACCGTATTTGTTATTGTATTTGCAAAACGTGATGAGAACTTTCGCTATACCTACGTCTTGCTATCATGTTCTGGAACGTTCGGTTCCGACGGCGTAACATAACCACTACTCGTTTTATTACTGAATAAATTAATGTACATATTTCAGATTAGAAGTGATATTGATGAACTGAATGATTTACTGAAGCAAGCTAAACGCAAGAAGGTACAGGATATACTCTCACTAGAAGTCAGGAAGCTGGAAACAGAGTGGGTACATTTGAAGGACATTGCGAATGCAACACCTACACTGGGGGAAGCCTCAGCTGTACCCACAACATCGGCCCCTGCACAAAACAAGAGATATCAGGTCAAACTAAATGGATATGGTATGTAATTTTAATGTGTTATTTTGGTCCTTATAACTTAAACACGACCCTACATCAAGTAGTGTTATTTCACTGCGGTCTTCGCAAGGTGGAGGTACAATCCCCAGGGTGGCTCCAATTTAAATGGGAAAACCCACTGGAAATCCCAAATCGGCCTACTTCTCTTTTTAAAAACTCATGGTGTGATTAATCACTGTACTTAAGCTTAGAAAAACTCTTTGGTACAGGTGGGGTTTGAACCTGGGCCTGTCATATTCTTTATCATGGCAAACAAGCTGGACAACCTGTCATTATTGGCATAAGGGTGGCACAGTCCCAATCGAGTGCCAATTCAGAACAGAAATCCAATTGTTACAGAGTGAATACTTGTTTATCATCTAGGGATGATGTATTACCATTTCTTAAAGCCATGTATGTGAGCAGCATACAATGCTACAAAAATACTACCAAAGCTACAAAAATAACTTAACTTATAACAAATTAATTATTACAGGCTGGGACCAATCAGATAAATTCGTCAAAGTGTTTGTGACATTGAAGAATGTGCACACCATACCGAAGGAGCAGGTGTTCTGCAAGCTCACAGAGAAATCTATGGAGCTGCATGTTGAAGATCTGGAAAACAAAAACTACTTGCTGGTCATCAACAAACTACTAGAACCTATTAATATTGGAGAAAGTCATTGGAAACAAAAAACTGGTATGTGACAGAAGACAATGTATTGAGATTTTGAGATTTAACTTTTGGTAATACACTTTGTTGCCACAATTTAATAATTATACAATGGATAGAAAAATTACCAAATGTTTAATAATAAATTGTATTATTGCCATTGTCCCAGATATGGTGGTTATATTTCTGGCCAAGTCCCACCCCAATGTGAAATGGTCCCACATGACAGAGATTGAAAAGAAGTTTGACGACCAACGCAACAACCGCTTTAAGCCTGAGGATACTGCCAAAGACCCTCAGGACTCTATCATGGGCTTGATGAAGAATATGTAAGTTCTGACATTTAAAACAACGTATTTTGAGAACTGCTTAAAATTTTGATGCAAGAATTGCATATATTAATATAAATAATTTTTCAGGTATGAAACAGGTGATGATGATATGAAAAGGATGATCACAAAAGCATGGTATGAAGGACAACAGAAGAAGAAAACTGATATGGGTTCTCTTGATCTGTAGGATGTGGCTTTTCAATTTAAGTTTGAAATATGTTATGTTAAGAGTAAATTTCAATAAAATCATATTTGTATTTACAAAAACGAACACATAACTCTACTAATTTAAATTTCCGGTCCGAGTAACGAACTTACGAAATTAATAGTTTCAATCTTATTTCACCTATCAGACAACATGAATTTAAAGTTTCGGTCCTATGTCAGTAATTGGGAGTTTGGTATGACAGAATTTTTATGATGTGAAGTATTATTTAGAATTTTAGTACATTACTTAGACAAACATAAATGTTTGAAAAAAATTCGAACCAATTCCAACTGGGTCAATAATATTGAAATTTGGTAACACTATGCGAAAACCCTCAATCGGAACCACTCTCAAGATAAAATTGCAACTTTTTGTAAGTACAATGTTGTAGGATTCTGTGCTTTGGAATGTTTGTGCTAGAATTCATATCAGGTTAATAAGACTAGTAATGATTATAACATACTTTATAATATAATATATTCTACTATGTAATACATTCTACTAAATATAGGGAAAATTGAAACTACTTCAGCTACATAAGATAAAATGTTACATATTAATAATATTATTTCCATAAGATTGTGTCCTTTAGTCCACTTTGATCAGGTCGGAAGGCAGGAACCAGCTTAGACCCCTGCAAACAAAAATAACGTAATAAGTCAGTTATTTTATAAAGTAGATACCTATTATATCTATTTAGGTAGCTATGTTGCATATTACTGCATTACTAACATCTCAGAGTAGATAATATACTAACAATTAAATAAATGAATTACCTGGCTTTCCCCTTGTTAGGTTCATTATGTGACATCATCTGCATTATGAATCCACAAAGGTAAATGCCCTGCAATGTATATAACACTGTTTGCCAATTCATTGTAAAAGTTGAGCTTTCGGAATGGGTTTTCATTGTGTATCTAGACGCTGAAATCTGCTTGTTTCTGGCGATTTCGATGTTACGAGGTTGATAAGCAGATTCACGATCAATGACGACTTTAATCCTTCGAGTAGTATCTCTCTCACGGACAATTTCAACCGATGGACTGAGTGCAGTAATACGCAAGTTTCCGCGACTGAGCGAATGGCGGACTTCTGAATGGCTTCTATGATCCTGGTCCGACACGCTGCGAATGGTTTGCCTGTCCATTGACGATTGCAACTGTACCCTACGAGAATCTTCGCGCCTTTCTGTTAGCCTATCGTCATTTCTGATTTCTCTTCGAGATCGAGACAATGTTTCTCCATGGTTGGCAGGTCTGGAATATTCATCGTTACTAGAATCTCGTCGGCTGCTAAATGAGCGGTCACTTTCTTGGCGATTCAATACGATGGTGCGACGATCATTATTACCCAATCTAGTAAATCGAGTACCTTCACGAGAATCTTTGCTTGGAGTACGATAAGCCACATCGGAATGCCTTTCCCCGCGTCTGGTTTCTTGGAGATTAGCAAGTCGCTCATTTCCATCACGAATGATCATAGACGACCGGCGATCATAATTTCTAAATCCCTTTCGGGTTCGACTCGTGCGTTCTGTTTCTTCACGATTTGCCAATCGGGAATTTCTTTCGACGTATCTCATATCCCTCACAAACTGTTCATTAGCATCAAGACGGACACGTCCTGTCTCGGTTCTGATTCTATATTCATGTCTATGAAATCGGTCGTTGAGATCATTGGTAAAGATTTCAGAAAGCCGTTCATTATTCCTCATGATGTCAATTGTATTATCGGAAAGTCTTACATTGAATGCTCGGCGGACGGTAGAGGAACGCCTTTCATCATTTCGGGCTACTTCTTGTCTAAGAAATCTTGTGTCTTTACGGGTTAAACGAGACTGCCTCTCATTCCGGTCAAACATACGTGAAACATCTACAGGGAGACGTTCGTTGTTCAACATGTTACGTGAGACTTGCCTAGTGGAAAGCCTCGTCTCCCTGTTGTTTTCGTCCAGTATAAGATTAGCAGGTATCCTCATTTCATTTACTTGATATTGACTTGGTTGTATCTGTTTAACAATTCTTTCAGTATCTCTTGTAGTGAGCCGGCCATGACGATTTTGATTGCGTTCGTTCTGCATTTGATCAATCATCCTAAATTCAGCTGAAAGTGAACGTATGTGTTGTTCGTTTTTATCTCTCATTCGACGCTCCAGGGACCGACGTTCTGCCAGATTGGTGTCGAGTGACTTTGATGTTCGGTAAAAAGATTCATGTCTCTGTTGATGCCTCTCCCTTGAAAGTCGCCTATCATTATGATTGACAATATTTGAACGTACTTCATCTCTTATTTCTCGTTGATTTACGCTTCGCATTTGGCTTGTAGTACGTTCTTCTCTTTCGTCCATAAGTAAACCTTCTGGCGACTTCCTAATGTTTCGTTCATTTTCATCTCTTGCGTATCGGGTTACTTCACGAGACTCTCTAGGAAATTTGACAAGAGCATCATTCTCTCTTAACATACGATTTCGTTTATCAGTTTTACCGAAAATGTTTCTATTTCTTTCTTCAGTTACTCGAGAAAGTTGTTCACGTCGAACCTGACGTTCAGGAAAGCGCCTCGTGTCGTGTTCTATATAGTCGGAAAGTCTGCCAGAGGGCGCTCGTGTGAGTACAGAATTCTTCAATTCATAACGTCGTTCTTCATGCGTTTGGTCTTGGTGGTCTAGTCGTCGGTCTTCGGGTGTGGTGCTGTGTCGAGGACTTCCATATAGCTGCCTCGAACCACGCAGCAAAGGATACGTCTGACGATCGCAACACTCCTGCCTTCCATCAACGAGACTGCGCTCGGTGAATGACGCAATAGGCTGAAAAGCCGCGAGTAACGCAAGTATTAGTAAACGCCAGTAATGCATAGTAACTATGGCTTCGTATGTGAGCTTCTCTTCCTTCACTTGTAAGAAGTATTACCGTTGAAGGCTGCTTCTGTACTGAACATAGTAGTGCTGCGGGCTGCTTTTATACCGCAGCCGGGGTGGTGTAGATTGAATGGCTATTAAGCGCTAGAACGCATTCAATTTTCAACACCAGGATATTATGTGAAATGGAGTAACCAGTCTTGACCCTTACAAAAGTAGACATTCTGAATATTTTAACATTCATACATCTTTTTAAAAGCCTATAGCTATAGCAGATAGCCTAATATTCCATCGCTTACGACCACTTATGCCCGAACGAAGGCCCTATACTTTTCACAATTTCATGAAAATTCTATAAGGAAGAGATAAGCTCTGTCTTCTAAGGTGGAGATAAAACTACCCAAGTTTTGTCTCCACATTGGAAGACAGAGCATATGAACATTCTCGAGGAAACGTTTTGCTGAGAGTAACTATATGCTGCCAGCACATAGTCCTCTTAACAATATGGTTGGCAACGGGCTAGTGTTACCCGTCGACTTTCAAGCGTTTATATACTACGGGGACCGCTTACCATCGTGTGTACTAAACTAAACGCTTGATTGTCACCTTCTTAGTACCTATAAACATAGTGAACCCTATAGAAATTATGCGTTTAGAATACATTAAGAAATTAATGTGCTAGAATCATGATACAACGCACTAATATTGTTATGTAAACTACTCCAAGTCGCGAGTAAAAGGTAAAAGTGACCTTTGATTTGTTCGGATCATAGGTGTCCATGAAGGAAGTATGTACGTTGTTGTTTATGGTGGTAAATTCTGGTGGTTTTTCTGAAAAAAAAAATAACCGTATTTTTCATAACATTTTAATAAATACATATATCCTTTGTTGAGGAACAAATAACTGAGGGTTAAATTGCCGATTACCCACCTGATAACCATCGCACTGACCTAATAATATTAATATGTTAATGCAATTGCTATAGAAAGTATATATTTCAAACAAGCATCAAAATAAGTACGGCGTACTACACTGAACTTAGCAAGTTTTATCGCTGGTCCCAGCTGCACAAGAAAATTTGTCCCTTCGTGTTAAATAATTATCTGATCAAACCCATTGGAGCAATAAATGGAAACTCATAAATTGATTTCCTATGACGTCAATGCAATGCGGTAAATCGTTTGCACGAAAATTGCCGACTAACTTACAGCTGCAACAGAGTTACCAAAAAGAAGGTAAGTACAATAAGTACAAAATACATAAATTAAGCAAGAAGAACTCATAAACTAATTAATATTCATAGGCTTTCAACACTAACTGCTTAACTACATCTGAGAAGAAATTCAACGAAATATGTTCATACATATTTCGTTGACCCTATAACTAAACTCTTTCTCATGAAAGAGTTTAGTTATAGGGTTAAACTCTTTCTCATGAAAGAGTTTAGTTATAGGGTATAAACATTTGAAGTCGCCTGACGGCAGCCTTATGGGAGTTGTACTGCATCTTACCAATAGATGATCGCAGCCAAATATCACTTACTATCTACTATTACTTTATTGTGTATGCTCGAGGAGTAAGGTTTCCATTAATTTCCAAAACTTCTCGTAGATGCTCTGTGCTGGCAGTACGGAAACACCATACGCCAGTTAGTACATATTGTAATATCTAGAGGCTGCTAGAAGAGATTCTCATCCACAATATGAATAATAAGACTTATTATTCCGATTTCTGTCCTCGGCACAAGTTGGCATTGCGCTAGACACCCCTCTTTGCAGGCGGCCATAGCTTGCCCCTTGTATCCATACTAATATTATAAATGCCAAGCGAAAGTAAGTAGTTTGTTTGCTACCTTTTCACGCCTAAACGGCTGAAGGGATCTTAATTAAATTTGGCAATGAGATAGATTACCTATAACCTGGGGAAGGACGTGGGCTATCTTTATCTGCGGCCCTCCAGCTTTTGTAGTATGTAATTTTATTAGCCCGCGAAGGTATGTAGTTTGGACAGCTCTGATCTAGAACCACGCGGGCAAGAGCTAGTAATGGTAATATTACCCACGACTTTTATCTGCGTGTCTCCGAAGAATGGTCCATCGTTTTTGACAAATTAAAAGAAAATTGGTTCCGTTTAGGTGGCACACAAAGCCAGCTTTATATCCCTTCACTATATTTTTAAAATGTTTCCCCGCTTAGTATTAATTTCATTTAATATAAATAATTATTTTTATAAATACCCACCGTGCCACTGGGTAGTCAGTAGTATGTTGAGTCTGCAGTGGCTGGTTCTGTACCAGAACAGGTATTATGGATTATATTACAGTAAACCTGCAAAATGACCGCCGGCTTGTGCGTACGCACCTGCGACAATCAATTTATTTAGGTAGCAGTTTAGCCACAAGCTTTTAGGAACAAAATAAAAGTGTAAACTGGGCAACCAAAGGTTTATTTTTATAATATTCTTAGTCCTAGTTGTATCCGTAGGATTGGATAACTGTTGTGAACGGCGCCGTAGCCTTCGACACCTTCTCGCCGGACTCCTTGGTGATTTTCTGCAATACACAACACTGATTTAATCCACGAACACTATGTATTGTGCCAAGAATAATTTGTAGGTTAATCAGTCACGTGATATTTTCATTTCGCTCAAATAATGTAGGTAAGTATGTAATCATCATTTAAAGGCATTCCAAAATATAAACAGAGTCAAAGGATTCTTGAAAGAAATTAATACAGGTGTGTGTGAAATTGATTCTTTAATCATTTTAGATGCTATAAGAATCTGATAAACACGAGGTTCACATAGTAGGTAGCGACTTAATTTGCTAGCTAGAACAGTTTTATTGTAAAGAATATGTATACCAACCTGAAGCTTCCTTTCGTAGGCTACCCGTTTGATGGCCTTCACCTTCCTCTTGTCCTCAAGCTTGCGAACCACGTCGCGGTACTTCCAGCCGACCTCGTGCGACAGGCGGCCCACGTGGCAGTACTGGAAGCAAAACTCTCAATCTCAATCAATACTGCTCAATCTTGTTAATGATCATTATTTGTACACTGACAACTCAGAATCAAATATTGGCAACATGTAAATTGTTCAGTCGCAAATTACCCAATGTGTAACATCATAGAAATTAAGGTCATAAGAAGAAAGGAATCGGTGTTCACAATGAAAAAATAATAGTCTGTGTCAAGTCAAATTGGTGTAGGGAAATACCTTGCATATCAATTAGTTTAATCAATTTTTTTTTATTGAAATTATAAGGAATGGTCATATAGATATGACCATTCCTTGACCATATGTATTAGAGGAGAGTTCGATCTAGTGGGGTGGGACAGAATATAATTATTTAGAAAACTATTTCATTTTCAGATTTGTTTATTTACTAGTCTCCACTAGACTTTGCCTTGTTGTGTTTATTGTTGTATAACTGTGTACAGTTTGAAAAATGCAAAAGTGTAACACACCAATTAATGTGGTGCTCTATACACATTCCCAATTTCAAGCTAGTCTATATGAAAAACATGAAAATTGTGTCTCACAATAGCATGACATCCTTGTGGTGACATACCTTGCGGCCGGGCTTCAGGCAGAAGACGCGCAGCGCGGCAGGTACCACGACGCGACGACGCGAGTCATGGGGCGGCGGGCAGCCGTCGTACGCGCGTAGCCTACGCAGCGCACTCTTGCCGCGCTCCGTCTTGTGCGGGATCATGCCTACATCAGTCAAGCACATTCAATAAGGTATTCAGTCTTTTGAAAATATTTATATTAAACATTCTTTATGGCATCAGTAACATTCAATTTTCATGATACATCAAATAATGTAGGTAAGTCTAAAATAATCATCATTTTAAGCTCATTATGACAAATAACTCATTTTAGTGGATATAAAGATTATTTAAAATTAGGCATAACAAGTCTATGTTTTGCCTAGTGCATTACTTTATTATAATACTACCAGCAAGTGTACTTTTGCAATGGCAAACCGTTGACAATAAATACTGGGGAAGAGAGAAATATGTTTCACAGGCACTATTTAATAGAATCAATAAGCCAACTTAAATTTACACCTATAAGAACAGTGCATAAAACATATGTTCTGGTCACCTCACATGTATATTGTATGTATGACCAAATATGTTATGTCAACATCAGTATAATAACATTTATATAGTATACAAAATGTATTCTTAGGGAATATGTACAATAATTACCTCTGACAGTCTTCCAGAGAATCTTGGATGGTGCTCTGAAGTGGAACGGTCCACGGGCAGGGTTGACATTGCATCTCTTCCGCAGAAATGACATAAACTTCAATTTGTTTCTGTAAATCACAACTTAACATTATAATATACTCACAGTCTATTTAGAGTATTAAGTTCAGCTAGAAATAAAATCAGAATAGAAACAGTAGCAACATGTGGACATTCAGTCGCAAATTACCCAATGTGAAACATCATTACAATGTGCAAGAAAGAAAACATTATAGTCAATCATAAATTCAAACTCAATTGTTCTGATCCTCTTTCACAAACTTATTCACACCTTTCACAGTTGAACTCATGTAATTATATGTTGTTCTAATGCTTTAAGCAATTTGCTCTCATATTTTTACTAGACAAATGTAGTGTAGTCTAAGTCACTGTCCAGCTGTAGATCTTTAAAACTATGCAGGATTTTGATGATTTTTGTTTATAGTTAGATTGATTCAAGAGAAAGGTTTAATTGTAACATTCATTTGTGTTTTGTAGGTATTTAATCTATATGACTAACGCTGGCCGTGCGAAACCGGCGCGGGTCGCTAGTTTTGGATATAGCCTAAAAATAGGGAGATTGTTCAGCATTGTAAAATCAGTTCAGGATAAAAGACTTCTGTGAATTTGAAATTGAGCCGTATAATGCTAATAATCCAGAGAAAAGACTGACTATAAGTAGTAATTTTTTTAACATTTATGTAAGTAGGGTAATAATTAGTTCTCACCTGAAAAAGTTGCCAGAGATGTTGAGTTGCTCACAACGAACAACTACCACTTTGTTTCCTTCCAGCAGGACCTTAGCAATCACGGCGGCCAAACGGCCGAGCAGATGGCCACGGCCATCAATTACTATGGCCTGAAATTCAACAACACACTTGATTATCCACGACCGCTGACGAACCGCATAACCTCAAACCTGCCACCACAACATGCATGTTTGGGCAATAACGGAGGTTCTCCAATAACTCCAACTAATTCTTTTGCCACATAATATCGAGTACAACTTACGAATTATTCATAACTTTATAGATATTTCGTCCAAAACACAAATGCATGCACGTGTAATGATGGGCACGCTGAGACACAAATTACCACTTGCAAAACCATACTTGCGTGTTATGTCAGGGAATTTACTCTATTATTGGTAATAATTTCAATTAAATAATCACCGATTTTTGAAAAATTAGGCATAATTTCTATTTTTCTCCTCACCTTATTGCTAAAGCCCGTCATTTTCACGACAACGAAACGGAAAAGGATTTTTTTTTAATGCAATATGGCCACCGGACATCGACAAAATGTTGCCATATCTAAAGCACAGAATACATAACCATGATCTAAAGAATCTAAGAAAAGTAAAAAATACTAACTTTTAAATATAATTATAGTCGGGATATTTACACAACAATCAACTTCTCCGACATGTGGAACAAACCGTTGGAATTAAGTTTCTAACTAAAAGTTCCTTATTAATACAAACTAGGTTATATGACAAACTAAACGACAAATTTAACGTTGCCGACCGATACCTAAACACGGCTGTCGGAACTCAATAAAACCTTTATGGTTTATTTATGATATTTCGATTCTCCGAGTTTTTCGTTTTCTTTTTCTTTTGTGTCACTTCGAACTTATGTCAAATTGAAAAATAAATTGGTTTCTTCTGAACCTATAATGTTGCTTAAATAATTAAAATACCCAATAACGCCTACAAAACTTTGTCCAAGACCACTTCTATTTTCACCGGCGGACCTGATACCCCTATCAGGTCCGCCGGTGAAAATAGAAGAACCTACCTCACAACGGCTATTGCACCAACCGGAAATAATAAGTTTGCAATAGTAATAATAGTACAAATTTATTTTGGTGGTTGGTGCAATAGCCGTGTGTTGGGATCGAACGGCAAATTTAAGTTTGCCATTTAACTAAGTTTGTGTTTAGTACGGAACCCATGGCGTGCGTGTCCAACTCGCACTTGGCTGATTTCTTTTTTCAAACTGATCTTCACATTATGCATGTTAACTGTGCTTTTTGCCTACTGGTTTCAGTACACATTTGACGCCAAATCATTGGCATTTAATGCACATTGTGGTGCAAACTAATGTTCAAACAATAAATATAAGTATAATCTACCGGCAGTCCTTATCATAAACACTTGCTTGGCGGTCACTTTCGTAGTTACTACAAGCTGACTTTATACGTAATTTACTCTATTTTCTACTCTCAGTCTACGACTCTATTACTCATTAGAATAAGGACTACTACTTCTTCTTCTTCTTAAAGTTTATGGCGACAAGCTTTTTTAAAAGCTGTTTGTCTTGACAAGTTGACAGTTGACTCTTGACTTTGATTGTTTTGAATTTTGGCTGTCAATCTCAATCTGTCATATGTATGTAATACCAGTATTCTGTCACTTGGGTACTTTCAATATTTGTATCTAAGTACAATATTATTTTTATTTACAAGTGACATAAAATGTGATCACTGGTGTTAAAATCATAGCTTTAGAAAATCCTAGGTCTGTGGTTATAATAGGATAATTAAGATGGATATCCCATATAGAAAGATAATTATTTATATCCTCACATTTATTGCCTATGCCTACACTGGCATGGGCTCTAGTATGTTGAGGAACTTGAAAGATGCAGTACTGTCAGCTGAATCAGTGTTCGGTGATATGTTTAGAAATGCTATAACCATAGCAGAGAAGTTTAAATCCTTACACGACATTTTTGATGCAGCTGTTGAAGAAGAATGCATATTTACATGCCCCGATGGTATGACTTGTAATACATTTCACAGCTTTTTTAAAGAAAGTATGGACTTCTAATAAAATTTTATTTTTCAGGCCACAAGCCAGTGCGCAACAGGAACCATGTGCCTAAATCAAATGGATGTGGGTCTTTAGGGTTCGATATAGCATCAGAATATTTACCTCTGGAACAAATGACTAAGTGTTGTGACTCCCATGACATCTGCTATGATACATGTAATAGTGGAAAAGAAACCTGTGATTTAGAGTTTAAAAGGTGTCTCTACAATTATTGTGAGACATATAAATCTTTAAATGTTGCAGGAGAAACCATTTCTAAAGGTATGTCATACATAATAGGTATATGTCCATTAATTGAAGGTATATTAATGTTTTTAATCCTGAATTTCATTTAATTATAAGCTAGTGCAAACATTAAATACAATATTATATTATTGGTGGTGGCAATATTATCATCTCCAGGAGCAGCTTTTTTTTTAAATTATTTATTAACTTTGAACTGCAATTGTTTTATACAAAGAAATTCGAATGATAACTGTGTTCTATGAGTTCAAGTACTTTATTTTGCAAACTTTCATGTTTTAGGTTGCAAAGGTGGAGCAAAATTACTTTTCACTGGGACATTAACACTGGGATGCAAATCATATTTGGATGCACAGAAGAATGCTTGCTATTGTCCACCAAATAAGAATAGCAAATATAAGAAATTTAAAGGTGATGGAGATTTATAGACACACTTGGAATAGTCTTATATATTTTTTGGGTTCTTGAAATGAATGTATCCTGAACCTCCTTGAGTGTCAAAACCAATTTTTATTTCAACCTATATGACAAACTTTGTTCTTCACATAAATAAGAGAGAATAGTTTGTATTTTCTTAATAAAATCCATTGACCTATAATAATATAGTACTTTTTCCACATCAGTGATAAAATTAAATTGATTGGGTATTTAAATTAAAATATATTGGCTAAACTTGGTGGTAATTGAGCATTCATATTTCAAAGAATGTAAAATTTATTTTCTCTGCAAAATAATATTGTATCACTCACTACTGGTTTGACCACAGATATTAGGAGATATCGGGTAACAGTGAGATAATAATGGATCCCCAAGGAACACATTCTGTGTGTCTAGGTTTTTGACTAGGTACCTCTTTGATTATATAAAGTATAAATCAAAGAGGTACCTATAGTGAAATTGTACAATGTACTTCTAATTTAAAGTTATTATTTGAGGTTGACTTATGATTTTATGTTAATGTTTTGTTTATTCTACATTTCCTGAGGCTAGTTGAAATAGTAGAAGTAATGTTACTCATATTCATGGAAGAAGATATAATTGTAAACATTGTTCTTATACTAACACTTGACTGACTGCTTGTGTATTTGTAATGTAACACCTGTCATTCAAATGCACACAAGTATTTGCATATGTTAATGATTTGTATAACTGTAAATATTGCCACAACAATGTTCCTGAATTTGTATTTATTTTATAAGTATATATAATATAGAATTTATATTTTAAGATTTTTTTACAAGCTTTTTAGGGTTCCGTACCTTAAAAGGAAAAAAGGAACCCTTATAAGATCACTTTGTTGTCTGTTTGTCAAGATGTTTTTCTTAAGAACGCGCGGATTTATCAAACTGAATTACTCGAGTCTATGGTTTCTTTCAACTGTAAAAATATCAAACTTGTAAGTTAACGTGAAGAAAAGATATGATCGATTATGTCGAAAATTTTGGCATATATTGAGATTTCAAATTCACAATCCGAAAACCTATAGGGGACTTCACGTTGACCTAGAATCATGAAATTTCGCAAGGAGCAGTGTCTTACAGCACAAGTAAAGGAAAAAATCTGAAAACCAAAATATTTAGTTTTTTTGAAAAAAAAAAACGATATTTAAAAAAAACTGCATCGCACTGTCGAGTCACCAACAAACCCTCGGTGCGCGAGTCCGACTCGCATCTGGCTGGTTTTTTTATATATCAGAATGTTTAAAACATGCTTAATGTGTTGCTAGTCTGTTTTTCTAGTGAAATAAAACATTTGTTATTACATTAGCTTTTTATTAGCAATAAAAATTACATCTTACTTGTTGGATTATACCTTATCATTTAACATTTTAGTTGCTAATTTAGATTATGTATGGGGCTTTATTAATCTTATGCAAGCTTAATAAGAGATAATTCAGTACATTTTTGAGATGACACTTCATAAGTGACCTAATTGGGTCAGGCCCTAAGTAATAAGAACATATTCGGACGCACAATCAAAAATACATATATGTTTTATATTTCAAATATGTTGAGCGTAAGTATAAAAATAATTCATTACAATGTAAATAAATGCATGTAAAAATATTTCATGTTGGATTATGTCCATTATTTTCGATCTTTGAAAGATTTTTCTCTTAGCTTTCAGAATTGCATGAGAGCGAATCTGAACAATACTAAAGAAAATATTTAGATTTCTATGTGAGGAGCTCTTTAATCTCATCTTTTTCAGCTGCTTCAAGGTAAGGAGTACCATCTGGGGTTTTTCCACTTTTAGAAGCACCCTGTAAATAATCAATTTGAAGTTAGAACACAAACAGGTAAGTCATATAATTATAATAGTTTAATGGATACCCTCACTATACGGCTATGCTCTGCAGCATGCACTTAGTATAGAATAACACATATTCTGGGAAAATATTTACAATTTGCTTATTATAGTACAAAATATACAGACAACATAAGCTTAAGAATAGGAGACATAATATTATGTAATATCTATAAGGAAGATTCAATAAGGAATCTCCCAATACAAGCAAACCCTTGCTGAAAAGGAGACTCCCAACCTTGAAATGTAAGCTTTTAATGTTACTGATTAAACAAATGATTATTAATCGGGTTTAGTATGGCTAAAGAACCCAAAATGATTATATATTCCTGTATTGGGAACACAATATATCATATAAATTATAAAACATTCACTAACACTAAGATGGAAGATAAAAGAAACAAGGCTAGTGATGTTGCAATATTCTTACATTTTTCAACAGTGTTTTCACACAGTCTGTGTGTCCTTCCCATATAGCTGCAAGAAGGACAGAAATGCCATGTTTGTCCACCATCTGAAAATTAAATGCATTCTTATGAAAGAGGACCTCTAATAGAAATATGGCATATTGCATGTCATGTTCCTAGCCTTTATATAATTATAACTAAAAACTTTGTAATTAACTACTAAATTTGGGCTAATCTGAACTTAGAAGAATAGAAAAATAAGTAAATTAATATTCATCTTACATTAGGATCTGCTCCTTTGTCCAGTAAATAATTCAGTACTACTGTTTGACCATAATCAGCTGCATAGTGAAGGGGTACTCTACCATCAATAAGAGCATTGACATCTATTTTCTGTAAAAGATTATATGTTTACTATATTACCTACAATACCTACTTGTTAATTACAATGGCTATATATGAATAAATATAATACAGGAAAGTGAATATCAAAATCAAGCACTAACATAGCTTTCAGTTGTAGATTATAGCTATGTAGATTTAAGGAGTTCATAATGGAGAGTTAAGCAAATGTTTAAACTTATTGTAATTTAAACATTTGCATGCAATAATTTTATAAATAAATAATAACTACCAACTTTACAATTATAAGGAACTTTAATTGGGAGTATTTTGAGAACATATTTTGCATTTACGGCCTTCTCTTGGTTGGTATCTACTTGGCAATTTTCATATTCGGCAAGCAAAAAGTGACAAAAACAATCAACAGATTTTAAGAATACTTGTCACATTATTCCCTTACCTTATTTTCAATAATATCTTTAACTTGATCTATATCACCGTTCTTAATACCCCAAACTAATTCACTCATTTTGGCGTACTTCGATTTATATTGTAAATGAAAACTGAATTAATTTACTGATGAGAATGGCGTTCACTTCTACTCCGGCAATTTCGTCTCATCCGTCGGCGCGGCGTTGACATTGACGTCATACGTACTTGAGATGACAGCGTGGGATGACAGATAGACGAAACGTGACACATCTGCCATGGCATATACCTTATAGTAATCGTAGAGCTAGAAAGGCAGTGACTCTTAGCGAGCTTAGGTTATTATTCTGAGGAGTAAATAACTAGTAACCGACGGAGTAAACCTAAGTAAACTCATGAGTAAACTAGTAACCATAGTGGGAGTTAGGTTACGCAGTGTACTCTACTCCGCTAGTACCTTAAGAATAAGTAATAAAAGCTAGTACCTAGTAACCTACGCTAGTAACAGACGTGACGAGTAACGAAGTTACTTGCTCTATGGGGAAACGTAGTGGTTATGTACTCTGTGCTATGGGGCGAGCGGGGTGCAGTTACCGACGCGTTTTACGCGTTACCGTAATCCATCAGATCATATTAAATAGGCTACAACTTACCTCAGACGGGACTAGGAGCCTACTATCAATATAATAATTAAAGGTACTCTGTGACTACTATGACCTGTTACTTACTACTGCCTTGCCTTAGATCCTCCAGAAACTCCAAAATAAAGTGTTTTATAGTCAAATTTAAGTTCTTTCCTTAAAAGACTTGTAACCAAACCGTAAAATAGTTTGATTAGAAAAAACACCGGTTGCCGTTGCGTTGTAACGTCGTCTTTGTTTGGTTAGCGGTTGTATTGTATTTTCTCGCCTTCTCGGCGTTTGGTTTGAAAGAGAAAACTTTGAAGTTGGAAGTTTGAATTAATTTTAATGAACTTTGCCAGTTTGTTTTGTATATTGTAAAAAACATAGTCCATGCATTTATTTTCTTTGTTGGATTAAACTATTGGAATGGAAAACGATGGCAGAATATAATAAACTTAATTTTTCTGTCGTACCTAAGGATCCACAATCTTCAACAAAGTTTGTTGTGGTGTGTTGTGTTGAAAGTTTTACCATACGCGAAATAATTTACCATACCAACCAACGTCAACTGAAATTACATTACATAGGTATTTCACCTAATCCCTTTTTATGTTTTAGGAACTTTTACTACAGGACATTTGCCCCGTAATACTTCGATTGCACAGTAAGCTGCCAGCCAATACTGGTGATGAAAATGTTCATAGCACTAAGATTCGCGATGTGTTCACATTATGCTCAAGTCAGATTAAGAAATCTGTTTTAAATTTATTAGATGTGTTTAAACTAGAATTCCAGCACAAAGTTTGTCTGCAGGTGGGTACCTATTTGAAATCATAATTATAAAGTTGTCATTGATACTTGAACTTGTGTTTACGCCACAGGAATGTCGGGAGTGTGCCTTTGAAAGGCTCTCCTGGTGTTACAATAGACTGTTAACAGTTGAGCAACACTTAGAGAGAATGAGTGTAAACTTATCAACAAATAGTGGTGATTCTGCTGATGACTCGATGATGGTCACAGTCATGTATTTTGTCAATTGGATAGACCACACATTTGAACAGCTGCACAAATTGGCTGTTCTGATATATAGAACTGATTATAAGGAGTCTGACTTACTATGTAATACTTGGAAAAATGATGTAAGTATGTATTTTTTTAACCCTTTGCCTCAACACATAGGTTATCTGGGGTTCATGATTTCTATCATGTAAAAGATATATATGCAACACAAATCATTACCACTGTAATTACTTTTATTCCTTAAAAAATACAGTCCAAAAAATAATATAATTTAAATTGTCCAGTATTTTTGGAAGTAATTTGTAAAATTACTACAGGCTCACAGTTGGGTTTATTATGATGTGTATTAAATTACAGATGATTGAGTGTGTCAGTGGACTCCATGTGTCCATTGATGAGCTGTTACTGTGTGCGATGACTCTGTGCAGATACAGTCTTCCCGGGGACCAGCTTATTATTAAAGCTCGTTGTCAAGTGGTAAGTATGCAAAAACAAGAATCTATAATAATTCTTCTAGAAAATATGTGCTCACATCTGCATTTACGTGTATGCAACATTTATAGTACATAGAGGGGATAAAAGGCTCTTGAAAATAAATAATCAATTACCTATATTTGTAATAATGTTGTGTTATTATGTTTCTAGGTGTTGAGAGAAACAAAAGCACTATTAAGTGAGTTAATAGAGGGAGATCTCAGTTCAACCGTCTTTGCCACACCAGATACACTGAAGCTGCCCATAAAACCATCTAATGTGAATATCCTGATAGATGTTCTGAAGGATGTTCTCTATGTGTTGGAGACCAACACTAACACAGCTCTTTTGGCACTACTAATACATTGTTTCAGCAACAATTTGTCACCTGTTGATGTTTTAATGAAGCATTTTGCCAACACTACCAAAGGCACTTGTGAATGCCTTGTAAAAAGCGATCATGATATGACAGAAGACTGTCTATTTGTAAAGGATTTTGATTTGTACAATGAAAGATTGCTGCAAATAGGGTCTTTTGCTGTGTCATGTTCCTCAGACCAAAGTAGTGAGTATGATTTCAGCTAGCATATAACTTATTTATAACTAAAAGTTGTCATATAATTGAGGGCATTACAAATTTAATGTTTTATTTGTAATGTTTATGTGACTTCCAGGAATCTTATCTCTACGCAGTGGATTAGCGAGCTTAGAAGCGTTGGACCCTCATCTGGTTCCAGCAATAATGACATCCCCGAAAAGCCTCCATGCTGAGGCTCTCATGAACTCGTGGCGTCAGGAGGTACAGGGGATCAGGGATAGTGTATTCTTGATAGTGGATCCCTGTGCCTTTGCTGAGGTATATTGCTTTATTTATATTTAAGTTCTATTTAATATACTCCGCAATATCCTCTTTGGTACATTGCACTATCAGTTGATGATGAAGTTGCAAGCAAAAGCAAAAGATACCTAATTTGATTCAATAAATAAATTAGTGAAAAAACAATTTGGTCAGGTATATTAGTTTTTAGTTTACCATTAGTAAAAATCCTCATTTGTTAAAACAGAAAGCAAAGCAAATGATGCATCAGAAGTTGCTGGAAGTACTGAATGAGGGTGTGTACAGTAACAACCATGTCTGTTTGGTGATCAATGTGGGGTGTGTGGTGTATGATTTCTTCAAAGTGTATGAAACACATGAGCCTGATGCACTGACTCATTATGCAAAGCTTGTACCATTGTTGGCAGATTTGAAAAAAGGTATACATGATTTTTATTTACATTACTAGTCTATAAACAGTACATTTGTTTCTTTGTATGTAAATAATAAGCCAATTCAAAAGAATCTTTAATATTATTAAAAATGTGTAGTCACATTATATACATTGCTTGCTTGTGTTCAATAAAAATATATATATAAAATATCTTTGTTGTAGTGAATAAGGAATGCAAAATAGTATCAAATCTTCTGCGTTCCGAGGGTTATTTCGAGTACAGTGTAACAATGCCACCAAATAAGCAGGTTTCATTGGAACAACTCTTGAAACGGCTAAAGCTTCTATACACTCTAGTCAATAGAATCAACTGCTTGTTGCATCCCAAGGAGACTGAGGATCAGTCATTTGGTGATGAAGAACCAATCATCAACAATGCAACACATACAGTCTGCAAAACTGGGAAAACTTACATTAATTCACCAAGGAAAGCAGCAAATAACATGTCCAGAAGCATTTTTGCAAGAACTGCAAATATTAGGTCTTCAACCAGGAACTTCCCATTGTCAAAGCTGACCAAACACCTCAGAACAAACCAGGTCAATGAACTGAGCTTCTCAGTTCAATTAGACAATTTGTTAAATTTGTCAGAAATGAAGGTTAAGCGAGACATTGAAAATGGAACAGGTTTTGTGAACAAACATTTTGAGAATGCTCGTGACAAATCAGTATTCTATAAATTTTCTCCAATCAAATATAGATCGTCGTTGAGAAAGGCGGTATTGAACAAATACTGTCACATGACGTATGAGGAAGAAGTGGAACAACCTCTACATGAAACAAGTGTGGTGTCCGACAAAGAAAGTATTATGGATGACGAAACAAGCCTTCAAATTACGGGTGTGTTTTATTTTGCTTTAAGAACTTTAATACTTATTTTGTCCTTGAAAAGGTGTATATAAATCATATATTCATTAATTTCGCCTGTGACAATAAGTCTTCGGTAGTATAGTGGTAAGTATCCCCGCCTGTCACGCGGGAGACCGGGGTTCGATTCCCCGCCGGAGAGATAACTTTTTGTTTTTTTGTGAATAAAATCTTTCTATTGTTATAAACAAAAACGATAAAATACTTATTTTCATTCATTTTTCCATATTTTTTTAACAATAATTCCCCCGTAATAATTGTACGACTCGTCGGAAGTGGATACCATTCGCATGATGCTGATGATTGCTGAGTACTGAGCCATGGCGATGAAAGGGACTAATTAATGAATAATCTGGATCATCAAGTATTTATTGATAAAAATGTATTAAAGTGAGCGTTCTATTTAAATTTACTTTCAGATGTCCTGAATCAACTGAATGATTTGACGTGTATACTGTCTACAACGAAAGCAACCCAAAATGCTTCAAGGACTGTTACTCATCTAAATCGAGACTTGCTTATTAAAGGAACAAACAACAAGCTTACATTAAATATCAACAATCAGAATCCTACAGTATCCAAACATATTTGGACCATCCCAGTATATGCTAGAACCGTTAATATGGCTTCGGATGACACCGCAGGCACTGCCAACGTATCGAGCCTCACACAACCATCAAATATTACTACTCTCGAGAGAATAAGCGACTTGGATTTCGTTGAAAGTAAATTGAGCATCTTGAAGTCGCAATTTGAAACTAGCTTATAATTACTATAATTTTATACAAAAATTATATACTTTATTATTATATAGAATCTTCAATTTATGAACACTCCTAATTATGTGTATTATTAGTGCTGTTAAATAATTATGTACATAAATTGAGCTTAGATTTTTTAAAAGGGTGCTCTCCGTCCTAGGAAAATGTGTTGTAATCATGATGAATTTTAAATTATACGGTTTTAATGGGAAAATAAATCAATTATTTACTGTCATGGCTTTTCTTTGTCTTCGGAATGGATGTTTGCATACGTAGTGTTCACTCTAGATTCTTCGCTGTAGTTATTTTTGTTTAGATTATCACTACTTATAAATAAGTGTACTGTTACCTGCTTAGTTAAATATAAATCCAAGACTCCTTCAAAAAATTGTAGTGTTATTACCTACAGCGGCTACAGCCTATACACGAGTTAAGGTAGCGCCTTACTCTATCTAGCGGCAAATGTATTCTTACATTTCGCCAAACTTGCTATTGCACGTACTGCAGGGACTCGGTCAGCCTATACTGCCTACAATATGAAGATGGGTCATGGTTCTCCATGCTGAGTGCGCATTTTTTATTATATTATTTCTCTACACACACCCGCTAATTAACCTCAGACGTCTCTAATATCAGACATACCTTAATACGTTTATTATACAAGTTATCAAATAATTTACTAGAAGCGAATTGCACTGTGGCTATCTCAATTTGTAAGGCGCCCACTAAAATGAACAAGCCGAGCCAACACGACTATTCTGTGTGATAATTGATATTATAATGAGATGTTTCTTCATGAAAGTGTTAGTCTCTGCACAGATCGACGGCCTGTGTTGCGTGCGTGTGAGCATCCGAGCGAGCCTTTATTTCCATTATATACGTTCGTGCGAGTCACTCTCTACGCAGTAGCTATAAATTATGTTACAATCTACATGCCACAACATCTTACACTTCAAAATAATTCTACGAAATATGTCGCGAAATAGTAGATAATCGGGTATTTTTATGTCTGATAATTATTAAATAATTATCAAAATCGATACTTCATATGTTTATCGCACTGCGCGGGCATATTTTACAGCATTTTCTTTCAAGCGTCCATCATTTTATAGGTTTGTAAAATGAGTTTTTAGCAGATTCTAGAGAATAAATCGTGTAAAAGTGCCGTGCTCGTTTGTTACAGAAAAACCGCGGTATATAAACACGCTCAGCTCATTAGCTCCTCACAAACTTGCCCGACGAACGTTTCTATGTTCAATGTTTAAAATTGCGAAGCAAGCAGGGTTGCTGCTGCTACTATGACGCGTAAACATATTTGCATTTTATTAATCTTGGTAAGATTTATTTTACGTTTACTGTACATTAACTATATGACTTTATGTATACATATTTACCTAAATGTACCAACATATATTTTTTTTTTTTTTTATTCCAGGTCGTTGGTATTCAAGCAGAAGTTAATTATGATGACGGTAAGATTATTAGATTTTTTACGACCTACTCAACGCTGATGGCCAGCAAGTCGGTTTACAGTAAACTAATTCCAAGACTTCCAACAGAGTGTAGGTAGGTAGGTAGGTATACCAATAAGCTGGTAAGCAATCACACGGCTCATTTAATGGTAGGAGATTTACTGTCGGCTATGGACGCTTGCAATTCTACACCTGGCTCTGGGATCTCTTCCGCGCATTGCCGACCCAGTAAACATATATTCTTTAATCTTCAAATTCTTCATAAAAGCTCACCTCTCTCTTGGGATGTAAGCAGATAAAAGAATAATTAATCAAGTGAATATTATTTTAGTAATCATATTTATCGATGTTGTTTTCTCAATCAATACTGTTTATTTCAGGCCTAGATGCAGTACCGAGTGGTGAGAAGGAGGACTTAGAGATAGATGATGCACAGGTCATCGCCCGCACCATGAATCCTAAAGGGAGATATTATTCTCTTTCAACTTGTGATTATAGAGCTACGGTAATTATTCATTTATACCACACGAGCATGTAGGTAAAGCTTGTCTTAGTTCTGGTCAACTTTTTTGCATGTCTGCTTTACGGTCTATTCTTCATCTTTTGGTTATGTTTCTGGAAGATATGGTAAGCGATTAGACAGCTTTGGATAATACAACATACATGTTCATATATTACACTAGCTTTTACACTAGACTTCGCCAGTATGGTTCTAGATAAAGATAGCCAATGCCCTTTCCCAGGTTATAATATATCTTGCCAATCTCATTGCCAAATTTCATTACGATCCGTTCAGCCGCATAGTCGTGAAAAGGTAGCAAACAAACAAACAGTTACTTTCGCATTTATAATATTCGTATGGATAATATTATAAATGGGAATTATAAAAAAATATAGAATTATTGGTATTGAATTAACACCTTAGTTTTCCAGCCAGGATATACGTGCATTGGGTGCATGACAGCGTTGCATTGCTACGCGACCAGTTTGGCTATAGTTGTGGACTGCCGAGGTCTGTTTCCCTACTGCAGAGACGGACACTGTTCCATTTACAAAACAGATCGTTGCCTTTCCGGTGATAACTCAGCTCTACCATCGACCCCTGCCATCCAGACAGCACACAAGGAAAACGTTACCGCTCAAGTTGCTTCCAAAGCACCATTAGACGTCGATTCAACAGCACCACCTACCCAAGCAGAACCAAACCAGACAAACGAATACCAATCAGTGTCTCCAAGTAATATCTTGACTGTAACTGAAAATCCACATAAAGAATCGAATCAAAACTCCAACGAGATCGATGCATTCGTTGTGCAAGCTGAGGATAACCGCGTTGATGGCAATCCAATTAAAGATAACAACGAAATAAATAGCCGTTTAGAAATTTATTCCGGGTTGAAGCGCGGTGCCTTGGGTGACTACTCGGAAATTTCCTCGGCTCAATTAAAGAGAGTGAGGAGAACATGAACTATTTATTGTAAAGTAAATAGATTAATTATTGACACAAAACAGATTAAACTATTTACAAAAACATATCTTAACCTACCTACTTATAGATAAAAGATCTGACCCAAACCGGAATCATGCGGTAGCGTGCCAAGAATGCTGGCAGCATTGCCACGCTGGATAGCAATGCTGATTCTCTGAGCGAGATATGTTCCAGCACGCCTGTCACGGGAGGCCTCAACCAGCCGACGTGAGACCTCCTTGAAAAGCTGAAGAGCATTATTGTTAAATAAATTAAGTAATTCATAACTGAATCCTATCATTTACCCTCCGTGCATTATTAATAGCGATTTTAAATTTTGTTATTTTAATTGATGCGAGAGCTTCAAATATAATTTCTTCTTGACCAAAGCGGTCAACATTGTTACATGATTTTTCCCGGAAAAGCTCAACAAGGAAATGGCTATAAAAAGCCTTTGGTAACCTTTATTAGGCCGGGCATCTATAGATCCACATACAATTCACGATTACATATATTACGCTAATAGGAAAAAAATACAGCCAATTTATGTTTCGGAGATTTCTGTACGTAACTAGAGAGGTCCCGACTCGCCCAATCAAAGTGATTTGTACCCATGCGTCACTAGTCTCTCGAGGGGCAAATGAGAGGTAGCTCGCGCTCGCGTCGACTAATAAATCGTGACGTTTTCAATGACGACTTGAGTATAAGTAGTTACCATAAATATCTATGTAATCCGAACTTGCTAGTAATTGGACGAGCTATTCGTTAGCCTGATGTTAATCATCACATCTACCAGGTATGCTTGAAACAGGCTCCGCCACATCGAAACTGCCTTTTCAGATTTTTTGCGATATCTTATTTTTTGACCACAGTCGCACAACTCATGAGTTTTAACGTTGATTATATTTTACTAACTGCTTGGTGGCAGGATATATTGACGTTGAATCTACAATAAAAAAAAGAAATTTACAGACACGATTTTTTTCATAATCGAAACTTAATCTGTTGATCCCGTATGGCATGAATTTTCAGGAGCTTTTGAATTAATGCAGTTTGATAATAAGTCTGGTTGCTAAATGTCTGTCTTGATGTGAGGTGGATAAGCGTCTACCAAAATAAAACCTTACAATTTATACCAATTAGGTACCTTTTTTGACAATATTGGATTGCTAGATAGGTTAGTTAGGTTTTCAAGATAGGTACAAGAAAAGAATATCAATATATTCCAGGAACCTTTTCTCGACATCACCCTATAACCTTAGAGTGTATCAATTAAAGTGCATGGGTACTGCACTATATTTAGCTAATTCTTATGCTGTAGAACGCATGCGCGCACATCTTGTTTCCCTATAAAAGGTCCGGCACCATCAACTAGCCATCATTCCCGCTAAGATCTCTAACCGAATATACCAAGAGAAGTTTTCATCAAAAGTTTCAGTTACATTAAGTGCGGTAGCCCGGAGTAACTTGAGCAGTAAGTGATACATTTATATATACTCCAAATTGTTAACCTCTACCGCTCTTTAATTATGTTCTTCAAAGTTGACTTTTAGTAACATTATTTTTCGACAAACTGGTAAAAGCTGTAGACCGGGAAAGCTTTAGTTAACTGAATTTTTATCTGAAACTTTAGTAATGATTAAATACATTTAAATACATATACAGTGATTGGAGCTGGTAGATCGACTACAACTGAATTATATTTCACTTAATTGCTTGAAATTCCCATATAGTAATATTATATCTTTTATTAACTGAAATTCCACCCACTCACTGATTGACTCATCGTGAAATCTTAGACTGTATAAAGCGTACTAACTTAAAATTGCACGTTCTATTAGGGTGTACGTTAGATTTTTTTAAATAGAATTTTGATGGGTCAAACCAAACGTATTTTTTTTACCTTAGACCGCGAAAGTTTAAATAACAGTAATAAGACCCCGTCGTATGTCATTGATAAATTGTATTTTTGATACCAATATTTATTATAGCAATTCTTTGCACGAACAAGAAACAAAAGGCTTTGTTCATTTTAGCCGGCGGAACTTTGGCTGAAGCGTAGTTTTGCCGTTCTGCTTCGTATTTTTGTTCAACCATCACGTCTAAGTTTGCGTTAAGTTTGTCTCCTTTGAAAGGAGGCTTGTCAGATTCATCTTATCTCGTTTGTCAGGCTAAAGGCTTACTCCAAGTTAGTTCGGTCTTTGATGTCTGGTAGCTTTATCTGGTAGCACTTTGCTAAGTGTCTTCACGTGTGCTGTTAATAATGTGCCTTCAATTAAAAACATTTATACAATGTATATATAGATATGGAGGTTATTCAATGTAAAGCGGTTTATCATTTACTACGATTATTTTGTGAAATAAATAAATTCATTTTACATTTACATGAATAAAATTATTAGATACTAGCGGCCCGCCCTGGCTTCGCACGGGTAGACATTAGATTCGGAGCATAGACATTTATCAAATATTTTATCCACCTGTGTGGAGCCGGGGTGGGCAACTAGTATAATATATAGCCTATGTTACTCAGTGATAATTTAGCTTTCCAACGGTGAAAGAATTTTTGAAATCGGTCCAGTAGTTTCGGAGCCTATTCAATACAAACCCACAAAAATACAAATCTTTCCTCTTTTTATTATATATTAAATATTATATATTATAAGCGTAGATGTTGATGGATGGATACCGTGCTCATTGATAGTTTATTAAATTAAAATATATACTATAAAAGCTACAATATTGTAAGAGTGGTGTATTCTTGGAAACATCGATACTATTCATATATTTTACTTGTCCTGTATATTATAAGTAATTGGTTGGATCTTAATAAATTATTGTTACAAAATATTTCTATTAAGGAATTATGAACGTCGTAGTTTATTACTGTCTACTAAATTGTTAGGATAAAAAAACATCTTCGGTATTATTACTATTGTGTATTGTGTTATCATTTAAAAAAGAAAACACAATTAATTTACATTTCTTTCAAAGCATTAGGTAGGACGAACAAAAGCGTATGCACTTGAATGCTTATACTCCAGTATATATACCTATTGTACGATATGACTACAAATTGTGCTTTTTATATATATAGTCTATGTTACTCAAGGATAATATAGCATTTTGCTGGTGAAAGAATGAAAATCGGTCCAATAATCTAAGTTTATTCGTTATATACAAATCTTTATATTTTTTAAGTAAAAGTCCAAAAAGTTATAGTCTAACATTTTGGCTTGAAAAACATCAAACATATCTTACCATTCAATCAGTAACTAAATTGTCATAGAATAACTGTTAATCAATCCATCATCAAAATATCAGCCGACGGACGCCCACAATGTATACATTTTGAGGTTATTTTTAATTAATTTTAGCCGTGGTGGTCTTGTAGTTAAAGCAACGGTCTGTCATCTGATGGGTCAGGTTCAAACCCCAGCCTGTACCAATGAGTTTTTCCAAACTTAAGTACAGTGATTAATCAACCCACTAGCTTTTAAAAAAAGTGACGTAGGACGAATTGGGATTTCCCGTGGGTTTTCCCATTAATAATGGAGCCACCCGACTGGGGACTGTATCCCCTTACAGAAGACCGCAGTCAAATAACACATCTTCGATGTAGTGTTGTGTTTCTGCGGTAAGTAAGGTTGCCAGTACCCCACGAGGATACGTTGCGCTAGTAGTAATGCTGCTAGCACAGAGCATCCCATCAACAACAGGGCTGGCAACAGTTAGCGATACCCCTGGTATTACTAGCGGCTACAGGCGACAGTGACTGCTTACCATCAGTTGGGCCGTATGCTTGTGTGCCACTTTAGTGGAATAACAAAAAAAATATTGTAATTAATCTAAAAATCTAAATGAACCATTGTGTCACAATTATATAAATTAAGTGTGGTAACTCTTATCATCAACCGACCATAATAGTCCATTGGTAGATTAAAGTTTCCTGCTAAATGTACGGAATACAATGAGTACGATTATTTTATAGAACTTCTGAGGTTTGAAGCTGAACGGTGAACATTACCTATATAATAAATACTGTTTTGCAATTCTCAGTATAACCGAGGTTATTGATGCTTTACAAATACTTCGCCTTGTACGAAGCTCAGGTGCGAGCCAGGGACGCACGCTTTCCATAATTGAATCTGCCAACTTTATACCCGATCCTGCCTCCTGCGACACTCTATTAGCGTCCTCTTCATGGATTTAATACATTTATTATCCTGTATTCCATATTGCTTGCGGAAGCTTGAAAATTAGGCTCAGCAAATGCTTTTATTTTATATTATAATGATTTCTAGCTCCTGGGTTTCACTTCTCGTTTTGACAAGCATGGCTATATCAATAGTTTTTTTTATACCACTAAGGTGGCGCACAAGCATACGGCCCACCTGATGGTAAGCAGTCACCGTAGCCTATAGCCGCTAGCAATACCAGGGGTATCACTAACGGGGTGCCAACCATGTTGTTGATGAGGACTCACTGTGCTAGCAGCAATACTACTAGCTCAGCGTATCCTCGTGGAGCACTGGCAACTTTACTTATCGCAGAAACACAACACTTCATCAAGTAGTGTTATTTCACTGCGTACAGTACAGTCCCCAGTCGGGCGGCTCCTATTTAAATGGGATAACCCACGGGGTATCACAAATCGCCTTCCTCTCTTTTTAAAAGCTCATGGTGTGATTAATCACTGTACTTAAGCTTAGAAAAACTCATTGGTACAGGCTGGGATTCGAACCTGGGCCCATCAGATGACAGGCCTGTTGGTTCAACCACAAGGCCACCACGGGTTTTGTGTAGCGATAGTGAAAAGCTGTCCTATATATTATAGCTAATTCTTATCCATTCCGCCATATAACCGTGATTGATTAACAAATAAATAAGCATCGAAACATTAGCATTGACTATTACAATAATCGGCTTTTTGTTGGCCTTTGACCTCTCCAAGGAACAAATAATTATGGGTATCGCTTACGTATACTATTTTCGAATCAGGGCGTTTTGGACATTGAGAAAAAATCACACCTGGGCGCAGGCTGTTTGAAGAAACTGCATCGTATTAATTTAAGCTGAAAAAAGCTAATTTGTTAAGCAGATATGTTTGTATTGAATAGGCTCCGAAACTACTGGATCGATTTGAAAAAATATTTTACCGACATTATCCCTGATGAACATAGGCTACTTTTTACCGCGGGAAAATGCTTCATTCCTACGGGAAAATGGGTAATAGTATACAATATGGCTACGCAGGCGAAGTCGCGTGGAAAAAGCTATCTATACACATAAATAAAATTGAAGTGTCTGTTTGTATGTCTGTTTGCTTGGGGTAATCTCCGAAACGGCTGGACCGATTTGCACGAGACCTTCACTGATAGATAGCTGATTTTACTGGGCGTAACATAGGCTACCATACAATTGTGAACAACATGCGAACGGTCTTATTTGAGCAGGACTTTCACTGATGCTATTTAAGCGTAACTTAGGTATAATTTATTTTGGATATATAATTATGGTACGGTGCAACAAAAATGAAACCCATGAAATTGTCAACAATATTAATTCTACGCGTACGAAGTCGCGGGCACACAAAGTTAAGAAATAAAATATAATACTTTTTTTATAACATAAACTATTTTTGGGTTGGGACTTTATAATTATATAATATAATTTCCCACTTGTAGATGAAGGACGCAACACGGATGTATGTCGGAAGGCATCGAATTTGCTTCTTACTGGTTGCTTCCCTGGCGGTAGCATTATCTACTTACATAGAACAGGTACATAAAACTTATGTATATCTTAATTTATTAATATATAATGCAAGTCTTATGATTTAATTTATGATGTCAATATTTTTATACTAGGTGGTGAGTCTACCGGCTGACTCTTCCAATCAGTGGCCTTCATTCCCTCGAAGGAACATCGCGGCCTTAGCCAGAGGTGGTTATCTGAAGAGCTCAGGATCTGCTGGATATAAACGAAGTATTTCAACTCTTGCTAAAAATGGACAGCTTCCAACCTTCAGATCTCCGTACGTAGAAGGCGAGAAACAGGAAAGAGACGAAGAAGAATCTCATGAGAAGAGGAACCTAGCCTCTATAGCTCGCCTCCGCAGCTACTCAGCTATGAAAAGGAACATTCAGGCTTTGGCCAGAGACGGCTACCGCGGTGGTCGCGGGCAATACAACCAGCCCAATGATAAACGAAACATCGCTGCTTTGGCACGCAACGGATTGATTCATAAACGGGAGGATATTGGCGGTGATGAATACTACTATCCGTTTTATCAGAATCCAATCCCACCACTATCCGATATAGACGGCCCTTTTGATGTTAATGAAATATATGATTTTCAACAATCAGTCAACCCGGATATGTTCCCGCCTTTGTCTCAAGTGTTTAAGCGCAGTCTATTGCAAAATGATTGGAGCGGAAACCAAAGAGATCTTGATGAGAATTGGTATTTCAAAAGAGGTTCTGTAGGCATGCCGGTACATGGGTTGTACAGGCCGATGTATATTGACCCAGCTACGAGGGCTAAGCGGTACATACTCTCGCTTCCGGACGAGATCGATATCAATGATATCCCGCCAGAAAATGGAGACAATGAAAATGAGGACAAACGTTCTGTAGGTGAGTGCTCTAAAATATGGATATTACAAATTGTGGTATCATGGATTTAGTTTGGTATTCATATTCTGTTGTCCGTAAAACATTCGTGTATTTATGTTTACACTTAGGTAATTTCCGTTCCTTTATTACGTCTGTTGCAGATGAAGATGATAAAGTGCGTGAAAATTTCGAAAAGCGTCATATTGGTTCACTGGCTCGCTTAGGATTGTTACCATCATTTAGGTTTACTGGAGGGCGCTATAGTAGATCTGGGCGAGCTAGGTTGTTGTTGCCCAGTCAGGAGTTGTACAGGTCTCTTCATTAGTCGCCAATATCTGTGTAAAATGTAGTTGAACTCTGACATGTTATGTGCTTTAGTGCTTTGTTAGGAAATTGCAAGGTGATCTATGATAGAGGCATGATAAGTGTTAGTGCACCTGTGTCGATGTTACATTGATGTTTTACGTAGGATCTAGATGTCGATGGATGTAACAGAATGAGTAGACTAATCACGCTTTAGATTAGGTGTTCTAAGGGATACTTGTAGCGATTTTATGTCGCATGTTCACAGCACATTTATACTAACGTTATTACTTGTAGGAAATGATAAGCAACTTTAGTTTGATTAAGTGTTAGGTTTATTGATGTCCTAAACGCTTTACATTGCCTACCGGAATAATTTCATAATGTTATTATTTTGCAGGAAGCATTCCGCTAACGAGAATTTCGGAATTAGGTAAGTAAATCATTACTAATATACATTGAAGTCACTACCGCTGTCTGTTCGCTTAGATCTTTTAAACTTCTCAACGGATTTTAATGCAGTTTTCAGCAATAGTGATTCAAGAGGAAGGAGGATAGAGGTGTATAATTCTTTTAGGTTTTGTGTAACCCTTGCGAAGCCGGGTCGCTAGTTACATTATAAAACACTTTGTTTATAAGTAAGTATTTTATTATTGAGAATTAAAAAAATGTGTCAAGGAAGTGTGTACACGCATATGTTTAGAATATTTCGGTAGGGTTTACAGAGCTCCTTAGATATGGTAAAAAAACATTTGTAATCTTTCGCAGGCAATATTTCACTAGTCCCGAAGCTGGGTCAGCAGTCGATTCAGACGACGCCGACTTACCGCCGCCGGCAATATTTGCTCACTCGCACCCGACAGGGAGAATCCTCCACCGACCGCTGAACAACGACCTTCCCAGTACATCCAACTCCCCTGTTCCTTCCCCGCCACTTCCACCACCAAGTGACATTGACGCTTTCACGAAGAACCGCTGGCAAACTAAGGAAACTCCAAAGTTCTACTATTTTAGATCATTGAAAGTCCCATATCACACTTCTGGGAAAAGGTACTTGCTGCTGCCGGCTGTAGATAATTTCCTGCTGAGGAAGACTGCCTACCGCAATAGCAGTCTACCGAGCCGGCGTAAGAACCAGTAGCTATGCCGGTGCCCGCTGGGTGGTGCCGTGTATCGCGTCCGCCGCACCAGCGCGAGCAATCCTTGAATGCTCCAATTTTAATTATTATTTACTTGCGGTTCAAAATATATACTAAGTACTTTTGATTGAGGCAATTGAATTTGGCTTGTAATATGGGACTTATGATTTTGGATAAAATAGGTTAAACAATACTATGAGACCTTGGGAACATGGATTCTGAAAACTTAGACAATAATAAATATATGAAAAAAAAATTAAATAAGATGTCTACTCCGAAATTATATCGATGTTAAATGTTGTGACTATTAATATATATCATTCCTTTATAACATGTATTTAATGTAAGTAAATTAAGGGATCTCATTTTTATAAAACGACTTGGCCAGCTAATGACACCCCGTACATATGATGTTATTTATAGATAAATTTAACATGTCAATCGCAAATATTATGTGTAATGTTAGCATCACATAATTTGTCGACGAATATTTGAAGATATTCGGCGATACCAACTTATTCATGTTATTTTTTATGTTAAAAGTATGGTAATTTATATGTATTCGGTAGTTGGCATTCGATGGAAAAGATAATTATTCAATTAATAAGTCACTTCTATACATAAGAAACACCTAGTTCACAAAGCATAAATTAAGTTCCTAATAGCCTTATTGAATTCAAGGCTACTTTTCAATTCTTGTTTGTTTAAAACCTTAGTTAAAAGTGGCTGGTGTACATGACAGTGTTTCCTTATTTTAAATTTCGTTGGTTTTCAACCCAACATTGTATTAGGGTCTTTATCATAGTTAAGTATCTCTTTGTTGACTAGGATTAGCTGTGTTTGACAAATAAATTTTTGAAATAAACTTACAATGTTCTATATCTTTACTATAAGCTTCAAGCTTTAATTAAAGGATCAATGTATTTAACAATTGTACTTTATTAGCAAAATATGTACTGAATCACATTTTAATATAAAATGTTTTGGACAATAATTTGACGAAATGTGCCCAAAAAGATAATATAATCTAAATTGTATCTTGTACTGTAGTTTAGAAGGATTTTCTGCTCTTTTCATAATAATATCAAGACATATATTATCACCGACACTAAATTTATGTGTATCTTCTTGTAACTTGTAAATAAATAAAACCGTGCCAATTATTTGTTTTATTGCTTCCAAGTGATTTTCACAATTATAAAGAAAAATCTTTCACTAATTTCATACTCGCTTTATCGTCTATTTTTTTTAATATGCATAAAAGATTTCGAAAAGAAATCGTACAGAACAAAAAAAATATTTGCACCGTTATTATTTATACCTTGCACCTTGAAAAGAATAATATAAATAAAAGAAAAGAAACTATCCACTCGCAGCAGTGGTAGCAGTAGTAGTCGAAGTGGTAGATTCTGTTGTGGTGGAGGTGCTCGAGGTGGAGCCTGTGGTCGTGGTGGCACTGCACATGGCGCCAGGGAACAGGGAGCAGCGCCCGTTGTTACAGAATGGGAAGAGGCCGACGCAAGTCCTATCTGTGCCAATGTTACCAGGGAAGCAATGACGAGCTACTCGGCACGCCGCGCATGACGATCCAGGCTACGATAAAAAACGAACAAATTGCTAAGGCTCTCTAACCCAATATGGCCGTTCACTAGGTCATTGTGGCCGATTATCTGATTTTTACACGAAGAGGCTGTCATGTTATCCTTCAAACCATATCGGTAGTTATTTAAGATATCTACACAAATCACTAAGAGGTGGTAACTACAGTTTGTAAACTTATGAAATACTCATTACTAAGGTATTAGTATAGTACTGAGTTCCTCATATTTTCTTCAAGTATAAAATCTTAATCAAAACCCATTTAGTGGTGGATTATTTCAGCTCATCGCTAACTAATTTATCTGTATATATAAAGGAATAAGCTGACTGACTGACTGACATATCAACGCACAGCCTAAACGGCTGGGGTTACAGACTTGAAATTTTGGCAGTACGTACATTTAATGACGTAGGCATCCACTAAATAAGCATTTTTGGAAATTCCACCCCTAAGGGGGTAAAATATGGGTTGAAAGTTTGTATGAAAATCTGTAATTTTTGAAGTTAAACGCATGAAAATTGATACTTGGCCTTTCAGCTAAAAATAAATAAATACGTATTCAGGATTTTCAGAAATTCTACACCTAAGGGGGAAAAATAGGGTATGAAAGTTTTGTATGAAAATACGTCATTTTTTAATTTAAACGCATGAAAATTGGTACTTGGCCTTTCAGTTAAAAATAAATAAATACGTATTTCAGGATTTTCAGAAATTCCACCCCTAAGGGGGTAGGGTAGGGGATGAAAGTTTTGTATGTGATTCCGTCAATTTTGAAGTTAAGCGCATGAAAATTGCTTGACCTTTCAGTTAAAAATAAATAAATAATTTAGAATTTCCACCCCTTAGGGGGTAAAATAGGGGATGAAAGTTTTGTATGAAAATCCGAAATTTTTTAAGATAAACGCATGGAAATTGGTATTTTGCCTTTCAGTTAAAAATAAATAAATACGTTTTTGAGAATTATTGGAAATATCACCCCTAAAGCAAAAAATAGGGGATTAAAGTTTTGTATGAAAATCCGTCATATTTGAAGGTAAATCCGTAAAAAATTTTAGCAGTGGGCCAAAAGCTATCATTTAGAATTTTAAAATATAGGTACATGTTGACTTATTGATCACGCGTGCAAAGCCGCGAGCAAAAGCTAGTCAATTATATTATGTTGGGCAGAACCTGCTGAATGTTTGAATCACTTCACAACGGTATCCACCAGACCGTAGTCATGTTTCCCTGCTTGTATAAAATCTAAATGTATATTAATTTTGGCCACAATTACTATACTTCTGTTAGTTAAACAGTGGTCAGTTATAAGTCAACTTTCTATAGCTACACATAGTTTAACTCACCTCAGTTGTAAAATTGCAAGAGGTCAATCGTCGCGTCAGCAGAGAGAAGAACAATCTATCGGTGTGTTCCTGTTCCTCTGTATTCTCAGAGTGGGGAGATCTCTTGAAGCGACCACCACCGAAGAAAGGGAGGTTAGACATTTGAGGCAAGTGGAAGTTCCCTGCACCTCCACTGAAGGGAAACGGGAGATGGTCGAAGAACCCAAATGAGGGTAGCGAGGAACCAACAGAGCTCCCAACACTTGGGACTGATGTAGGGGACGAAGCATCCTGCGCTGAAATAAGCGCTAAAGTTACCTGAAACATAACGCATATTTATTATTACAAAGTAAACAATGATTCTAGAAAGTTCGAGTATAATGTAGTTACCATAAAAATGAAGAAGGCATTTAAAATATGGTAAAATTAACTAAAATACAAAGAATACTAATTAAATGACTAAGTGAGATCAAGATTATCAAAAGGAGAGATAGCAAGGCAAGAGATGACGCTTTCTCCTTCCAGTTTACCACGAAAGAGGTTCAGAGTAGTACATAGTTTTCAAGAATAAATTTAAACGTATTTATCCCAATGTTCCTGATGTTCCTGGTCAAGACACTAAGACAACGTTTATAAATTTTCGTATTTTCATCGGGCCTCAATGTGTGAATTTTTTTTTAGTATTCGGAAGTTTAAACCTTGGTGAAAATGACGTTGAAAGAATCCATTAAATGGATAGACATTACTTTCATACAAACTGGTTAATCTAATAAACGCATGTTGAAATAATTTTGCAAGAATTAATGCAATGCGATTATTAAATTATAGCGACTGATATTGTGATTTTCCACTCAGATCGCTCACTCTGGCTGTGAAAGCTACATCAGATAAAGATTTTAAAACATAAGTTAATAATACATGTAATAAACACTTTACCAGGAGACTAAAGACAAAGACAAAGCTTTTGCAGTCCATATTTCTCCGGATAGTAGATCAGTCAGTTACCCTCAGTTTGAGTTTATATTCTGCGACAGCGTTGAGTTTATATACTGTTCGTACAAAAGGAACTATTTCTTTATTTCGAACGTTATTGTGACTATATCTGTTATTTAGATGAAACAAATGACAGCGTATTGTGAAATGAATAGATATAATGTACAGTTTAAAGGATGTGCAATTTAAAAATAATATGTACTTTCATTGTGGAAATATATGGGGAAGGTCTTGTCTTTGTACAGCAGTGGACGACCGTCAGCTGATAATAATGATGACGATGACATTTATTTTGTATTTTTAATTTATACATATACACCTGAAGTTGAAGTTGAGAGCCGTTGTGCCTTGTGGTATGAAGCGTTGCCTAATATTCTAGCGACGCACGTTCGAATCCCACCGGTTTGTACCAATGAGGTTTTCTAACTTTAAGTGCAGTGATAAGTCACACCACGAGCTTTACGGTGAAGCAAAATATTGTGAGGAAACCTGCATATGTTTGAATCACAATCACAATCTGTTCCGTTGACAACAAATTATATGTTTTTCGGGAACCCCTATTAAATAAAAAAACAAAATCTTTTTGATTATTTTTAATGAAAAAAAAATGTTATAAATAAAGAATCAATTGTAATAGATGCAAATACATAAAGTGAGTGACATTTTTAATTACATGACTACGTACCTACGTTCGGCAGTCGTGTTTTGTTCGCTCGCAGCCCTGTCGGCTCTTAAGTCGAAAGCAAACAATATAGGAGCGCCGACTTCCTGTAAACAAGCCCAATACCTAAACATTCTAGCAGCAGTATGAAAACGGCTTTCATTTCATCTTGTAATACGTCACTCGTCGCCACACTTGACAATAGAACAAATAATATGTCCAGCTATGTCGTGAACCATAACTTAAAAGACAACACCTGTTATAATGGTGTAAGATAGCAACAGACAGAGTTTAAACAGAATCCGTCATATGAATAACGTACGTACGAGTACCTATATAGTTTTTGTAGATAAAGACGTACCTATTGTAAGTACCTGTTCGTATGTGTTACTGTTTTGTGGTAGGTAAAGACTGTTAATTTAAATATAAGTAGGTAGTATAAACATGTGTGTATGTACTATATAAACTGTTTCAAGATAAGGTAAGAGTAAATATTTGCGTCCATGCAACAGATGCACATCCACACAGCTCCTGCACGTCACGTCTACATTGAAATGAAGTGCAGTTCCCTTCAGGAAGATCCTAATAATGCACTTATGAAGGTCACTAGCTTGAAAGGAATGGGCAAGAAAATTAGGAGGCTATTATATTTTCATAATAGGATCTCCATACTTACCTTTTTGCTAAACGGCAGAATATCTGACACTACGTTGGTACCTGGTATGTTTATTGTTACTTAGCTATCCACATTTTACTAGACTGGAGTTGTTACCACCTACATGTTCTAAGTAGCTTTGTAATAGTAATTTAATACAACAAAGGGTCTGACACGGGTCGAAAGATATTGGTATGGCCACATAATGGTATTCTTGGGAAGAATTTTCATTTAACCGAAATAGCAGCCCTTTGTGCTAACCGGCGCGGTGGCTAGTTGTAGGATAATTACATTTTTCATTGCTAAAGATAGTTTATGGGAAAACTTTCACGAGAATAAACCGACCACAATAAAATAATCATACATGAGCGATAAAAGCGATAATGTAGAATGGCTTGAGTCGTTGACGACGTTGAAGCTGTTGCCTTAAAAATATTAAATGATCATAATTTTATAGTTTATATCTATCTGATGTATGACATAGCCCGTACGGGATGGGTCCATGCCTGATTGGGACTAACCATGATGGTACATAAATGATGTTGCATTACCAGTGGGTTGTTATACAATTGTTAATTGATGTCACACCTTCCGTGATAATGATTAATATAGATTAACTTCGGGGACTCTTCAGAGATAATTTTACTTTGTCCTTCGTTCCTTTATATATTTTTTGGTTTGTACTGCTATATTGGATCTAACGGCAAAGTAAAGTTTGTCATTTAATCTAGTCTGTCTTTTAGTATGTGAAAGTGAACATGTAAAAGAAAGAAACCCACAAAGTATGAAGCTGCGAAGGTTTTCTTTAAGGTCTCTAGTGAGTATTCCTTAGGGGACATTTCAGTGGTCCTTAAGGGACGTGGGTAAATGTAATTGCATCATTAGAATTCGGTCAACCGTTTTTTACGGTCTTGAGATTCAAGTAATAACTGCTAATTCCATAGGAGCAGCCTATTGAAATTGAACTAGTATAATAATGACAGAAAAAAAAACTGTATACATTTAATATGCTATCAAGTCCAATAAAAAGACTTTATTCCGCTCATCAAGCGCTTTCTTTGGGCTACTGTGAAAATGATAAATTAAAATATCGTGACACCCGCCATATTGGATTAAAAACGACAGAATTTATAATAGTGCATGTCACGGTAACCAAACGTGTTTGCCAAATTTCAGCTCAATGGGCGCCTGGAAATTGGGTCAAATTTAACTTGCAAGGTTCTCATTACTATTTTACACGCACACCGGACAGGTAAAACTAAATAAAAGCTTGTAATAACAACATTGATAAAGCATAATAAAACAAGTATATACGAGAACAGCTAGTTAAGACTAGCTTAGACTTAGACCTTAGTTCGATAGTCTTTTATAAATAATAAAAAATACCTTCCTGCTAATTATAATTTATTACATTATGTACAATAATTAGTTAGCTTTCTAATTACTTACTGTAATAATTGCATAGTAACCTTCATACTACTTTTGTTAACTATAAATGTTCCCCTTTCAGTGTTTTCTTTATCATATCAAAATCGTAATCATCAATAATTTATGTCATCGACTCTTGCAATACCCCTCACTTTATGGTCAACACTGGTTTCTTTAAGAGTTGTGTTTTGTTCAGTGTTTGTGTTATTGTTTGCGGTGTGGGTACCCGCAACCAATGCGGCAACTACATACGGCCGGCTGAATGGAGGTCGTATTCCGAGCCGGCGAGGATTTTCTACCGATGTCACACCTATTATGGCACACTGAAAATACATAAATGTATATTGTATGTATGTAGCAAATAGAGTTCCTATTGTAGTAAATCAGGTGCTGTGGATCCATTTCCGTATAATCCCACCTTTTCTTCTTGACATTAAAAGTGATCGTTTAAAAATATTTACGTTTATAACTGTGATGTATTGTTGTTTGGTGTACAACTCTCCTTACCAAAGTCAGTTTTATAAAGCAGATTTTTATCTACATTTGATGCAGTGGAAATCTGCTAGGCAATTGCGTAAACTAATGTGAAACAATTGTTTGACTGGGATTTGCTACTATTATTAATTATTATGTGGTGCGATTAAGTTAATATACGGAGTGATTATAATAAATATGATATCACTTTTATGAGAGCGAGGAAGGACCTGAACATCTGTTGTTAGCACAGGGATTCCTCTCAACATAAATAAGGCCTGCAACATATTAGTGACAACTGCTATTGTTAGCGTCTATAGGCGACGGTGATCACTATCAGTTGGTCAAGTTTGTAGCATAAAAATAAATTGGTAGGTAGCTTAGATCTCTGCGTTTTATCCCTTTTATTACCTAGTTCTACACAGATAAAACAGCTTAGGTTCTAGTCACAGATTGTACAATTTCAAGTCTAGACTTTTGGTTCTTCAATCAAATGTTTGGGGATAGCTTGCGAGCGAGCTACACTGAGCCATGAATTGTTTAAGTATGAGTATGATTACAATATTTAATTTTTGTACTTACCATAGCTAGAAAAATCACAACACTTCTGTTGCAAAACATATTTTCAATCTCAATAACACTGTGTCCTTATGTATGTTGAAATGTTGAATATTATATGTGTTATCTTTATTAAGATTATTCTAAGAGCGTCAAACATATAGATACTGTCCCCATTTCAGATGTGATAAATACTTATGACCGTCAAATTTTCTCAAGTTGTTGCAAGGTATTTTTGTTGTCTGATAAGATGTATTTATCACCAAAACCATGAAAAGGTATTTTCACACAGGTTTCTTAACCTTTTTTTATACCCCGAAGGTGGCAAACAATCATACGGCCCGCCTGATGGTAAGCGTTACCGTAGCCTATGGACGCTTGCAACACCAGAGGCAGCGGTATGATTTAGTTGCCGACCCTTTAGAAATCTCTTCACACCCTTCTTCAAGAACCCCATGCTGTACTCCTTTGGGAAAACGGCGGGAGCTCATCCCACAGTTTGATTGTGCCAGTGCCGGATTTGATATTTTTATGAGTGTAGGCCACTTTATTTCCGCCGCCCCGTGTACCTTTCTAAAATAATTATTTTGTAGTAAAGTTAAATAATAATGAATAAATCATAAAAAAGAAACAAGATTTATTTTTTACGGGAAGTTAAGCCTAAGAACTAAGATTAATTAATTCCTCTGAAATCTGCCGCCCCTAGGACGCTGCCGCCCCTAGACCGCGGCCTATACGGCCTATTGAGAAATCCAGGACTGGATTGTTCGCGGGAGGAAGCTTCTTTGGTACCGCGCAGTGCGGGATCATTTTGATTCTAATGTGTGGGGATGAATTCCTCGCCGCTGGCGAGAGGTCCGATGGAAAAATCACTTCCTTAATTGTCAATCTACAATCTAAGAAAATTGAACAATCGTCATGGTTGGTAGGTGTAAGTGAAACTAAAAAATAAATTTGTATTTTTATTTAAAACAAAAAAATGTACATGCTTTATTATATAATTATATTCTCAACTATTAAAATGACTACATAATGGAGCTATTTTACTATGTACATTCAGCAGAGGCTTCTGCCGAACAGATACCCCTATTGCAATGTGGCTTTAAGGGGTCGTCACAGGTAATTACGAGACCACCGACTGGCTTGCAGACGAGGCGAGTGCTACAATCTTTGCATGAGAGCAAGGGGGTATTGGTGACGTCACATGACGTCCAAGTAGCACTGCCCCGAACAATGCCATCTTGATGTCCATTCTGAGCTACTTGTCTTCGCACCCTGCCCTGTGTTTCGTGAGGTCCACCTTGAGGTGTGTGAGGTCCGCCTTGAGATGTGTGGAGCGCACCTTGCGATGCCTGGCCGATGACTGCAGCTGTTACAGCACACTGAAAATGGTAATGTATGTTTATTTCTATAATGGAATAAATTTTAATCGCATAAGAGATTTTAATAGTAGTTATTTTATTTATAACAATGTTATGTATATACTTTATTAAATTTATTTACAAATTACCGAAATGCAAAACGCATTAATCTTTGACATAATTTTCCGTAAAGGTAAGTATATGTATAATAATAATGGTAAATTGGTAATTTACAAGACAGTGTGTCTTTCTACACTAGTATTTATACATTATTATTATAATTATAGAACATATATATAATTTATTAATTTAAAATAAAATACGACACAATATTCGGCAAAATCAAAGTCAAATAAACATCTGCATATACTTAAATTAAAGAAATAAAATAAAAGCACTTACCAAGACTAGAAGCGTTACAAACGTATGCGCCATAGTTACGTTGTTCCTCAAGAAGTAGTTATTGATAGTTTGGTATGCACGTCAATTGCTTTTATAGTTCCTATCTCACGGTTATCTCTGCGCATACCTGTTGGAAAACACAAACAAGGAAATAGCACACGAACCGGAGGGTTTTCCAACAGTAGGAAGTAAACACCGGAATGTTTATTGTTTTCCAGTGGGAAATTTTCTCTTCGTGCCTGAAGGCTTATCACTAACAGACTAGTTTTAGTTCAAATAAATAAAAAATCTTTTCCGTTGGGTTTATAACAAACATTTTGTTTGTTTAAGTAGTGCATCAGAATCGTTACACATAATGTACGTAGAGCCTGTATGTTTTATAAAGATTCGGAAACTTTTCATAGCTTACACAGGAAGTACTACCTACATAAGGGGGCGTCTATTAACGGAGGAGCATGCAGATTTTATCTTGAGAGGTGTCGTTAGATTTGTCTTAATTGCGAGAGTGACACCGGCTTTATCAACATTTTTCACGCAGTCCGGGTATTTTTTTCCAATAATTCACTTGTTGTCTTTAGTAATGCAGACACGAACAACACTTGGGAAAATGAAGGATATATGAATTCATAATCTAATCACTTTGAGAAAAAAAATTACGGCACCTGGTTGATTTTGTGTACTATTCACTCCGCTATACCACGGTGTGAAAAAAACAATCATCTCGGACGAATCCGCAGCAGAGTAGAGTAGTTTTTTTTTAATTTGTGAACCATAAATGAGTCACAGATATTAAAATATAAACCAATTCAAGTTATCGCCAGTAGCAACTAATTTATAAATCAGTTATCATGATGCTACGCGATGCTACGAGCATGCTACGCCAAGCTACGTCGCTCGTAATCCCAAACAAATAAAATAATGTATTTTTTTGAATTCGTGGATCACATGCTTTGTATGTTTTTTTTGTTATGATATTCAAAAACATATTGTAAATTTGATCAGACACTATGATTAAGTATTATAGATAACTAGTTTCAATGTATACAGACTCTTCACGACGACGGAGTTCTGATAGGTCAGGGTTTCTACTGTGCTTTGATTAAAAGATAACAGCGTTGCTATAGAGACGTATAATCAGAAATAACAGAGAGAGTGTATTGTAGTATGGTCTTTGACATAGTAAATTGATGGAATGAAACAATGGTGCGATGTAAATGACGTGTGGCGACATCTCTCGGACAAAACGAGTAAACTTAAAACTACGAGCGTGAACATGATGAATATATTACTTTTCTACGTTTGGGACTGTTTATCTTCTACGTACCCTGACGTTGTTTATCTGAGATAGCTATTGCACAAAACGTGTTGTGGAAGCCTTCGTTTTCATCAAATTAGCTAAAATTTAAAGACTTCCGCTTGAACTGAACAATCAAATGGGGAAGGTCCCCATTTCCACACCGGCCGTTTAATTACCACCTTTATCATCTACTTTTAAAATCGTGTGCATTAAATTATATTTGTATTGTATTGTAAATTAGCACTTATATGAGAATATGATTTGCTGAAGTGTTTGCAAGCAATAAGGATAATAATATAAAGGGGAACTTTTTAAATAAAACCGACAGCCTTTATGCCAAATAATATAATTTTACTTCAAATTTATATAATTTAAATCACGAAACATACAGTTGTTAAGTTCTGTAATATGTTCTACTATATAACTACATAACTGTTATAAAGGGTGTTAATTTAGAAATAACGCATCGCATAAATAAAACTGCATCGAAGCCATATCGAGTACAATGAGTATTTGGTTAGTACTTAAGTGCTAGCAGTTAAGGGCTCGGCGACCGATGGAGCACATTCCGCGGAAGGAGTCGCGGAGCATTCACCGAGGTTGCAGAAGGGAAGAGCAGGGTCGGTACAGGCGCGGCTCAGGCCTCCAATCTTGGTGCACACTAATTTCGTGGTACAATCAACACACGTGGTCCCGATGGTGGTGCATTGGCTCCACTGGGGGTACCAGGGCGCGGACGCAATCCAGGGTGGGATCCAAGGGTTGGCACCTGCAGATGGCCAGCCAGGAGCTGCTACCGGCCACGCTGCGGCACCAGGCCACGTCGGTATTGGCTCACATGACGCTAGGGTTGCCTGAAAGTTAAAGAAGATAGTTTACTTCTTATATAACTCCTATATAACTCCGGCCCATGAGTTCTTTCCTGACGAGATTTTCGGTTAAAGAAAACATCGTCAAGATTTTATTATACATCTGAAAAGCAATTCAGCAAAGAAGACAATTGAGATTTCGGTATGGTGCAATGAATTTTCCCATTGAATGTTGGGGCCGCCCGACTGGAGAAGTCAGCGTCTCCACCGTACAAAACTGCATCATTAGGTGGGCTATCAGGGTACGCTTGCTTGCCAGTGATAGATAGTGTACCAATGAACCGAAATGTAAGATTTTATCATTTGAAGAATTAAAAACCAGGTATGTAATAAATGAACAGAACAAAACATAACAATTTTAAGGAACAATTGGAAATAGTGGTGTATATACCAAAACTTACAACTTAAATACAATTTTATTTTTGCACTGAACTAATAAAACTTCTAGGGGCAGTGGTTTGGGACATGACAATTAATTAATAATAAAGTATTACTTACCACAAGGCAAAGTGCTAATAGAACCTTACAAACCATGTTCACAATTTATTTTAAGTCTAGAACAGTTCTAATTGTTTCGTTTGTATTCTGATTGCAAGACTTCGTCTTTTATAGCAGCAGTTGTTTGACTAAGGGATTAAAGTATACAAATGGAAACAATAAGGTTTTTCCAGTAAAGCATCGAATAAAACAAACAGCAATGTATAGTGAAGGTACAGTTAGCAACACAACGTAGTTAGTCACAAGACTTTCCACATTCAGCGTACAAATTGCATAATGTTACATTGGGATGCGGTAATGGGGGAGTCAGCGTGCCAGAAAATCTAATCCTGCCAGTATTATATAATACAATGCGCGAATTAGTGTTGAAAGCATATATTAGTAGAAAAAGTTGCTATAAAATGTGCGAATTGCTGTACAGCATTAGGGACGCTACGGGGGAGTGACTATTGGCTACGGTTTTTTAAGCTGCGATTCTGTTATACCCTTTCTATCTGATAAGTAATTATATTCAAATCTAGTAACTTACAAGATGGCAAAACGTTTTTGCAGACGTTACTGTAGCATTATCTTATTTGTTTCTCGAATGTTTTGATCTCAAAATTATCTTGGGAAAATTCTCTTGTTATTTTTTGGTAGCCGTGGGGGGGAAGCGAATCATATCAAATGATTAGATAGAATCATAATAATATGGTTAGTTATAATGAAACGTAGGGATACCGGTATTACATCTTGAAGAAATAAGTTACTACACGGCAAGATAATTGTTTTATTGCGTCTTTAATACAGAAAGTCCAATGACTGCCGCTAATTTTACCTTTTTAATATTTTTACCATCCTATATTATGACATTTCATTTCAACATATTCTGATTAAGTTAAGAAAATTACAAATTATATTTTCTTGGCTATTTGAGTACTGGGTAAATAAGCTGAATTCATTTCTATTCGCATAAACTAGACTCTTTTGTCTTCAAAGCAAGAGGCCGGTCCTGATGATACAAGATTATGTTATCTGACCAAATGCAATAAGTTGTAAAAATTATCTTCCTGTCCGTAACTTTGTCTGATTATACGTACTTTCTAAACATAAAGAATGATTCGAGAATGACCAAGGTATAAAACGTATCCTTTGTGTTCATCATGTGTAAATAATATGCTAAATTTCATTCAATTTCGTACGTGATTGAGAGACCTCTCAACCATCTAATCTAATCTTCCTAACCCAAATATCGGTTCATAGCATTCGTTGGATAGGATTGTATTAGTCGCAGAATTATTGATGACTCAATTCACTTGTGTGTGATTTGTGTTTATTATATTGAGATTGTACTTAGTTTGTCATTTACTTTCAGATGTGCATTATAATTTAATAAAGTATTTATCTTGGAAATAGTGTGACGTCATACTTATTTGTTCTATATTAAGCCTCGTTCATAAGGTACTTATGAAGTAGCGTTAATGTAGGTACATACTTACATAATGGATAAATCATTATATGTTCACATCATTTATTGATTCCAGCAAATCCTTAGCATTGCGCGGATTACATGAATCATTTTGATGCAATGTGATTGTTAATGTATGTTCATATAGCTTTGTGCCTCAGTTAAAAATAGGTCTAATTAAAACCGATTTCTATCCATGCGAATACACGAGTTAATTTATTTAGTACTCTTATTGCAAGGTTACGTAAAAGCCGTAAAACGTTAGTATTCAATTAAAACGGAATCATTACGACTAGTAGTTTTCACTTAAAGTAGGTAGTGTTTTATTAATGCCATTTTATTGTAATTGTAATTTTCTGAACCTTCATTTTTATTATGAAGGCTTGAAAAAATCAAAGGTAAAAAAATATATTATGAGATGTTAAATGCCTTCAGCAGCGGAATCTAATAGCTTTATAAGTACCAGAATCTAGATGGTATTTCTGCTGTAGTCATATTTCTGCGTTGTATGTACTGTATCAATGTTAGATATTAAATTTCTCTTTATATTAACATCCTAATAGAGTATATTACCTTCATAATAAATTCCTGTCTTACAACAGATTAATGGTACACATTAAAGTCTGGATATAATTGGCTTATAATATCTAGAAAATATACGTTCATATAACAGATTGGGTAAATAATATGTGTGTACAATAATATAATGAAAGTACACAATAGAGGATAAAGCGCCTCCCGTAATCCGATTAGCAAACGCTGGCATCGGCTTTGAGTACAAAGGAACGAAAAATATACGCTGATTGAGTATTCATACATAAAATGGAAAATATCGAAAGGATATAATAAATATTTCGATATTTTCCATTTATCATAGTATTTGTTGCTGCTGTTTAAAATATATTGGAATTGAAAGTTTATAATAATAATTAAAATCTCAATGAATATTGCCTTGTATTTCCTTGTGCATTGCAAGACAAATTTGGACAGGCGTTTCAAATGAAAGGACTTTATAACGTCGTAACTCGTAGTCTTAGTTTAGTTCCGTTCATTCCGTTAATATCTAACACACAGTTATCACCGTAGGTACCAGTCTCAAGTAAGTAATACTAGGTATTACGAGTAAAATTATATCTGCGTTTTATCTCGATCATGAATTGCTTTCTTTCGAAAAAAAACAATTACGTCTGAAAGAAGTTTATGAAACTGAGTTGGTATCACAGTTTATCTAAATTCTATGTTATATTTCTCTAATTGTATTTAAATTATCTAATCCTGATACGGATATACGGAATTGCGTAGTTTGAAGGTCACAGAAAACCCGTGCTCATTTTGTCATTTCACTTTGATGTCTTGGAAGAATGCCTTTATAAGATCTTAACAGATATACATTCAGCGCTCTCGTTCCTAGATTCAGAGTTCATGACATTTTATACGTTAATCTCCAGTAAAATAATACTTGGACATTCTCATATAAAGCTTGTATTGAGATGAATGAGATAGAATAGTTGCCTATTTCTTTATATAAATACTTAATTATAATACGTCCCAAAAACCTAGACGCTAGGCAAATATGATTGGCACAAACAATATTTGCCCTCGCGGGAATCGAACACGCGATCCCAAGCGTAGCAGTCAGGAATACTAACCACTAGACTAGCGGTCTCGTCTATATGTATCTTGTATTGTCCTTGGTTGTTAATTTTTAAATAAGTAATACTCTTAGCATGGGTGTACATAAACTACGCAGCCAGTATGTTTAATGTGTTGAAAGGCTGATTGGAAAATAAATTAGTGGGGCTCAACAGGTGTCAAAGAGTTTTGCCGGTATATTTTTGATCGTATTTAACATCGTTCTTTCGGCTACAGCAAGTAGGTATTAAATTATGCTTTGTTACTGACGTAAATGAATTGTTTGTGACAGTGTTGTCAAATAGATGTTTTATAGATAAACACAATTAAGAGCATTATCTGAACATTCCTATATTTGGTATCTTAATATACTATTTCCTTTGGCAGTCAGCGAACAATAGACGGAGAATGTAAACATTGTAATCTTGGAGATAAGCATGACAAAGTTTAAATAGGTACACGTGATTTTAATATGTAATATTCGGCACGACCCTGATTTTAATATGTAATATTCGGCACGACCCTGATTTTGAAGAAAGGGGCTCAGTAATTAACACAATCTTGTATTGTTTATAATCTCATATAATATATTTTTCGGTACACCGTCAGGACTGTATACAGAAATAATGTCAGGCGTTGTCATTATGGGGTTATCATTAGAATTTGTTTCTTTACTACTAAATATATCTTTCAGGTCGGTCCCTCATTCCTGAGGATCCTGTTCTGGTCCTGAGGATCGTGGTCACTTTGTATCTTCAGTTATACGATCTGCCTCCATTCGTTCGGGTCTATTGACTTCCTCACGGCTTGCTGGAAATTGATAGAGGAGGTGGCTTACTATTTAGCAATATTTTGCGAGTAATATTAATTAATTCATTAAATATAAATACAATAAAATGATTTAATTTACCCTCGTCAATTTCTCGTAGGGGTAAGCAGAAATCACTGCTTAATCTATGCTACGATTCCTGTCCATTTCCGTGGCTTCTTTCATATTCAACATATAAGTATTATGGTGCATTTGCCATGAATTTTGCCATTCTAATAATAAACTAACTGGTTCCTTTTGCGTATTGACTGAAATAAAGTTAGAAATATTGAGATAAGCGTTTTACGTCTTACTTTTATCTAAATTACATAGATATTAGGATAATTCAAGTACTATTAATGTATTTTAAAATTTATTTCTCGGTACTCATCTGTAATATGTAATATTATATTTTATTCTGTTGTAATTCTAACAACTATACATGTTGATGTTGACATCTCACTTTAAGTATGAATTCATGATAACAATGGATGCTCATACAGTAGAAACTTCATAGACCAAAGATAACAATGTGAAATATTGGGTAACTTCTAGATCTGCGTCGAAAGACCGCATCATCTACATATGTCAAGATAAACTGCAGTGCGCGTGAGTAAATAGTTCAAAACACGTATATACCTATGATATACGACATTCAATGTACGAACGATAACGAATAATACAATCCTTCATTGGTCATTCGGATTATCATCACTATCATGCCTTGAATACTATATTTCTGGATGTTTTGAGATATTTTATAGGCAATGCATTCCAAATATCCGTAATTTGGCAGTACCTACTGGGTTTGTAAATGAGGTGGTTGATAAATTATATTATCTTCATTATTGAACTGGCAAACATTGCTACAACTAAACTGGAATAAAACTCGCGTATCTAATAGCATCCATCTTCACATAGTACCTACTGAGACATATATTAAAAGATATTATGGGAGTCGTTATGATTAAGAATTATAGGACGAGTTTTTCATGTACATATCTATACTTTTCAGTTCAGTTTCGAAGACTTCTTCCATCCTGATTTGGATTTGCGTTCGTTTTGAGCATTCTTCATGCTATTCAATTATAATATACTAGTTAAGTAAGTTAAATTGGAGCAAATACATTGTATTTCCGTATTTTTACTATTAATCAGTGTTTTAAAAAAAACCCTACCTACAGTTATGTATTAAATGTACAATATAATTTTATGATTCGAGTTTTAACGTATTTTCATTAGTAATGAGTGTTCAAAATTAAAACATAATACAGTATATTATCTACTCTGAGATAATACCTTCCTACTGTTATGTATTAAATTTAAAATATAATTGTATGAGTCTTGTCAGTAGAATTGTGATGTTTTTACAGAATCAACACCAACTTATAATGAGTTTGTGCAGCTTCATTCGTTGTCAAGATAATTTTTATTATGTAAATAGGTAAAACATTTTCGTCGCTAGAATTACGCATCGGTTTTTAGTTGTGAGATCACAGCTAGAATGAAAAAAAAAAGTTTTTTTATACTACTAGGAAACATATGGCCCTTGATGGTAAACGGTCATCGTACGCTCTCAATACCAGACCGGTATAGGTAAATGGTTGGCAACTAGCCAACATTATTGAGAGGACTCACTCTGCTCACTAAATTTTATTAAAAGTGTGGTGTTACATGAAGTACATTATAATTATGTATATTTATTTACATCACAAATGTAGACAGTAATCGTACAACAGTGTTTGCATGTAACACCAGAAATATTTCCAGAGCTGCCAATGTAAAAACAATATTTAAAATAGTTATTTATACCCTTTGATTATATGCTTGTGTTTATAATCAAAATTTACACCTTTATTTTAAAATTATTTAGGCACTACTGCTTTCTGTCTTCTGTATATATAAAAGAAGCAGCTGACTGACTGACGTCCGACATATCAACGCAGAGCCTAAACGACTGGGGTTCGGGACTTCAAATTTTGGCAGAAGGTACCTTTTATGACGTAAACATACACTAAGGAAGAGTTTTTGGATATACCACCCCTAAGGGCGTAAAATAGGGGATGAAAGTCTGTATGAAAATCCGTAATTTTAGAAGATAAACGCATGAAAATTTGTATATGGCCTTTCAGTTAAAAATGAAAAATATTTGGATTTTTGGAAATTTGGCTAAATTTGGCCCTAAGGCGATAAATTAGGGGGTGACATTTATATGAATATCCGTAGTTTTTAAAGTTAAATTCATGAAAATGGTCGCAGGTAACAGCTATTATTTATATATAATTACATTGTGACTTATTCACATTACCACGCGTGCGAAGCCGCGGGAAAAAGCTATACTTGTTAAAAGGATACTAAGTAATTGATTTGATAGCTTGCTTGCTTCAGGCACATGTTATATAAAAGCCAAAATGGCTTTTAATAATTTTATTTAGGGTTACGATATTTATATATTCTTAAATCTCGACTCCCGGGTCCTTCGACTATGGCCGGTACCGCTGCTGTACAACAGGAGAGCCTCAAACGCTGCAAAAACGTGTGCCTTGGAAGAGGTCTTAGTGGTAAAGACCCTCAGAGTTTCCATTGCTCAAGACTCGCTTGAGAGCCTAAAGACCCCAGTCTTGAGGCTTATGTGCTTTACAAGGAGATCTCAGGACATTTGATTGAGGCCTCTGGTGTCAAGATGTTTGAAACATATTTTCACCGCATTGTCATACAGCAGAAACGTAAATTTAGAAGAACATTTTATATTAAGGTAATTTGTTCAGGATTGGAATCGATTATCACACTACCTTTGCCGCGAATCGCGATCCAATATTTTAACATAGCTTATTATTTTGGTGTTTGCGTAATAAAACGAGGTTTATATTAAGTTAAGACGTCTCCGTTCCGATAAATAAAGTAACATCCGGTTGTTTGTACAATTTAGTTAGGACTTTCCACGATCAGCAAAGCCTATTGCCTACATTACAACTATCATTATGTTTGGTGTTTGCTTTGAGTCATTCTTGGCAAAAACACTTCGTTTGCTTAAGACTTTACTCCGTTCTCACTTCATAGTTATCATTACAGGAGTCATTATCTAATGTTATCTATGCTAATTACTAAGAGGAGTATAAAAGGCCGGCTCTGTGTTATTTTGAACAAATCATTACGAACGAGCTCATATGAAACACCAGTTTACCATTACGTGTTACGTATTTTAAACGAACGAATTTCGCCTTCAATGAGACATTAAGCATTCATTATGAGGGTTATATATTTACTTCTTATTGTAAGTTGGATTTCTGTCTTGCTGTGTTTGTGAGTGATATGTGAAAAGTCGTTAGGCAGATATTGTGTTTTATTGATTTTTTATCGATTAATGCGTTATAAAATTCTATAATAGACGTTTAATAACAATCTATTGGTTTTCAGGTTTGCCTGAGCTTAGTGAGCGCGAAATATTTGCCAAACGATAGCGCTTCATTAGCGCATACAAGGCGGCATTTGAGATCTGTGGACGATGACGACACTAGTAGCAGTAGTGATTCTTCAGAAGATAGAACAGTTGAAAATAACTTGAATAATGTTGAAGAGGAACATAAAAGATTAAAACAGCAAGAGGAACATAAAAGGGTCCAAGAAGAACGCAAAAGGGACGAGATTCTAGAAAGAGAGAAGCGTAAGCGACAGGAAGAAGAACGCAAGCATCAGGAAAGACAAGAAAAGGAAGAACGTAAGTGGCAAGAGAAGCTTGAAAAGGAAGAAAGGAAGAGACAAGAAAAAAATGAAAAAGAAAAGCATAAAAGAGAAGAAGCAGAACGCAAAGAGCAAGAAAAACTTGAAAAACAAGAGCGCAAACGTGAAGAGAAACTACGCAAGCACCTTAAAAAAATAGAGGAGGAGACACTTGAAAAGGACTTAGTGCCAGATTCCCTAGAATCCGCCGAAGTTGACGATGCAAACGAATCTTTTGACATAGAGGATATTTGGAAGAGCTATATTTACGAAAAGTATGGTTTATTAGCAGGGAGCACAAGGCTGGAGAAATTAACTGCATTGAACAGATATTTTGAAGAAGAACTCGGTCTCAATGTTAATAGTACTAAGAGTGACAGACGCCAGGCAGTTATTAAACTAATTCAAGATAACATTAATAGCAATGGGAGCTCCGAGAATAATCTGAAAAACTACATGCGAAGCCATATAAATGCTGTCGCTATTCAAAAATTAAGTGAAAAATTGGAGAAAAAGATTGTGAATCTAAACAACGACTCACGTGTTCTTGAAAATATTACATGGCCGTGGGTACCTGCAGCAAAAGCAAATATTGATGAAAAAAGATTTTTAATGCAGTCAGTTTTGCAATTTTTAACACATTTATTACCCAGTTCAGCAATCGGTGAGCAAAAACCATTGGCTAATAGTTCTGCATCTGGTGTGCCTGCAGAAACATCACCGCATATTTCATCTGGCTCGTCTTTATCTGGAGCTAGTAGCTTAGTTGGTGGATCTTCTCTGGATAGTTCTAATACTAATATAGCTGTTTCTGTTGATACATCTTCTTCAAGCTTACATATTAATAGCCCTAGTTCTTCCAGTGATGTGAGCTCTGGTACGTCGGACACATTAAAGCCCATTGCAGTGGAAGGATCAGGTCAGGATTCTAATACCGTATCTATGATATCTTCAACAGGATCGAATGTTTCTGTTGGCATCACAGGAAGTGCACCTGGAGTAGAAGGATCATCTACAAGTATCGGGGAAGAAATATCAACTGGTACTGGAGTTGTTGGTTCAGTACCAACTGATCCTCAAAACTCTTCAGGATCAAATGAACCTGATTTACCCGGAGTTGGACCGCAAAGCACAAATTCTTCTACTGGTGATGTTTCTGGAATTATAGCACCTATTGATAATACTATAGCAACGGAATCCGGTGTCCAAAACTCAAATACCAATGCTGACGGTGCTGAATCTACGTCCATGATACATGAAGCAGGACATCAAGGAATAGGATCATCCAGCCGTCCATCATTGGAACCTTCAACAACTGGTGGCAGTCTAGCAACAACTGAATCGGGTAACACCGTTTCGTCTGGTGTGGAGAATATTGGTTCTTCTTCTGTCTTGCCCGAAGTTGAACAGAAAAACACAGGTTCTTCTACTGATGCATCGGATATTGTGCGACCTGTAGAGAGCAGTACCATTACAGACTCTAATAATATCAATGCTCCTGGTGCACAAAACACAGGTTCCAATGCTCCTGCGAGTGAAGGCTTAGGAGAAACTGGATCAGTCGACATATCTATATCTGCTTCCATTATACCTGTAGATGAAGGACATATTACTGGAGCTGATAATCCTGCATTATCGGAATCCACCATATCTGGTAATAATCAAATCGTGAATGGATCGGATAACGCCGTTTCATCTGATGTACAACCCATTGGCATAAGTCCTAATCCCACACAGATTGGTACTGTTCCTGAAGAAAACGCAGAAGCCTCAGGATCACTTAATAGTTCTTCACCTGGATCTGCTCTTACGACGGAAGTTCAAGAGCAAACTAGTACTGCTAGTGTCATTGCACCTTCAATATCTTCCAGTGATAGCAATACAATAATCGAATCATCCGACGCTAGTTCTCAAGGTACAAATACAGATTCTGCACTTGCAGTTTCAACAAGTGATGTCACTGCAGTAACGGAATCTGTTTCTTCATCCGGACTACACAATTTGAGTACAGGCTCAAATGCACCTAATGCTGCTTCAGATTCTGTTGATACGGCTTCAGCCAATGATGTGTCGTCTATCCAGGAATCAAACAATGGGGCTTCTGATGTGACATCAGCGGTAACCACATTACCAGTAGATACTTCTGTTATATCTGGAGATGTTACAGAATCAATTGTGGCTGAATTTTCTCAAGTCACATCAGTTGATGTTGCCGGAGCTCTTGAAACTACTGCTACTGAGAAATCATCTGTTGTCGCTAATGATACCGAAGCCACCGGTAATCTGAATCCTACTGGTAACACAATTGTGACAGATACCTCCTCCACAGTAGTTCCAGAAGTGCCTTCATCAGAATCATCAAGCGTACAACAGGCAGAAAACACGACTGAAGGAGCGAATGTTGTTGAACAAGAACCAATTATTGTTACAGATGCCAGTGTTTTAACTCCAAAGAACAGTACGCCAAAAAGTGTTACAGTAAAATCCAATGTTCCAACAGAAATAATTTCAGAAAAACCATTAAATACCGGCACTGAAGGGAAAATTGTCAGTGTTTCATCAAATAATGCTGGTGTACCTACTACAGGATTAAAGGACAATATTGCTGAAGTAACTACTGAAATATTATTAATTGGGGAGCCATGGCCTGCTAATGTGCCTATAGTCACTGAAGCAGATATCGAAATATCTACCATGACTACAGATGTCACAGATGTAGTAGCTACTACTCCTGCAGCAGAAGAACTGGCTCCTGAAACTATTGTTACAGACACGGCTGATTTTGAATCCACTACTAGCTTACCTGGCATTGTAACTGATGCCTTACCAAGTAATGATATTACCACAGTTAAAGAAATGACTGGCAGCAGTAATAACATCACAAAAAAAACTGAACAAGCTTCAGCAGTAACCATTGAAAATAATTTAGCAGCCCAACCCGAGACGCCTGTGGATCGGCCAATCGCTGAGGAGCCCGTGCAACCAGGACCAGCCAAAATAACTGAGAAGAAAATTAAAACTGAGACTCCAGTACCAGAGACTAACGTGCCTGACGTTAATACCCCAGTAAACGCATTTAATATCTCCCCAGAACCCGGTGCGATGGTTGTAGATGTTCAGCTACAACAAGAATCACTGAGAAAATATTAATATTATAGCTGTAGTAATTTAAGAAAATATTATGTAATGTATATATAACATTTTAATGTAGATGTTAGTTAAAGCATCAGAATAAAGCTTATTAGTTTCAAAGCATTTATGTGTATATTTTTTACGAAACACCTATAAATGAAAGTATTTCTTTATTAAAATCTTGTAGTATATAGAAGGACTTGGCCTCCGGACTCAGGGAGGCCTTTGCCCAGCCGTGGGATGTAACAGGCTGACATTAATAGTAACAGATATTGTACGCATACACAACTATAACAAGTATTGACTTACGTTCCATATTTTAAAATATTAAGTTCATTGAAATTTCAAACCCAACATCATTCTGCTTCTATTTTTAATATTATTTTCTATTTTAAGATGTTTTGCATTATATAGGCTTAGTTGCAAAAATTGCACCTATGCTGTTTATGTTGTGGAAAAATAGAAAGAGACTCGCGACACGTATTACTGGGATAAATTGATAATTAAATTTGTATCGGGAAATATTAATAAATTAGAATAAAACTACATAAAGATAACTAATTCTATATTTTCTAATGACTTCTTAGTAACTTTTTACAAATGTTTGGTTTAAATATAGGTATCATCAAATGGAATGCAACATAGAGGTAATATCTCACAATCAATATTCTAGCTACAACTAAAAATTATACACTAAAATATAATTTAAATAAAATAACAATACATATTTACTACAACAATAAAATAAAGTTACTAAAATACTCTGTCAAATCCAATATTTGTTGGCGGCATTGGGAGGATTTGGATAGCTGTGTTGGTTTAAAGGATCTCCAACATTAGGATATGAGTAGGGATCATTCATGTATTTGTATTCACTGGATATACCAGCTAGACTCATGTTCAGAGAATTGTGTGATGGACTCCAATTGGCAGTCACAGAGGGGTCTACAGAGACCTTAGAATAATCAGCAGGAACTTTAGGATAATCATTATTTGGTAACGCTTTGCTGTAGTCATCTCCTGCAGGCTTGACGAAAGTATCTTCCCTCGGTTCAATGACTTCGTCGCTAGTTATTTTGTCATCTACTTCTGTTTCTTTGGGCAAATAATTTATAGATTTGTTATAAACATCATTGTTTGGGTATCGGGCGTAATCATTTCTTGGTATACCAGCCTCTAGTATTTGGCTATGGGTAGGACCATTCGTACCGGCGACTAAGTGACTGAAAGTCGAGCTAGATGTACTAGGGAACGCAGCGTTTTGGAAAGCTTGGTTCAAATGTTGTGATTGGGCCATAAGCTGATTGTAGTTGGCATATTTTTGATGGTGCCATGCATCTGGATGCTGAGGATGTTGAGAAAGCGAAGGTATATCGCCTGCAGGGTAGGGGCAGGGTATCTGAGGCATTGGAATGGGAGAATAGCCGGCGATACCAGGCGTTGGATTTGAACCAGTGTGCTTGCGGAGGCGAGCCCGTCGGTTCGAGAACCATACCTGGAATAAATATTGTTTATTAATCGTTTCTTATTCAAATATTATTCATGAATACGTTTATTTGACTACGTTGTACACCTAAACTACTTTTTTCAACTTGAATGACCATAAGTACTTTGATTATATACTTGTCTATAATCGAAGTATAAATACATCCCTTTCGTAGGTTACATTTTCTACAAAAATCAAAATTAATTTTTCATATTCTATTATCTATAAATAGATATACAAAGACAAAATAGTAAAGGACTATTTTCTCTTCTGTATGTGAATCTTAAAAAAATAGTGACTTTTGAAACAGTTTTTTTTATCTTCTCGTCTGTTTATAATCAAATTTTCTTTGTTACAGTAAAGTGCCTATAGCTATTTATTATCACTCTGATCAAATGTGTAACTTACTTGTATCCTGGCCTCAGTGAGCCCAGTCTGCAGCGCAAGCTCTTCCCTGGTATACACGTCAGGGTACTGGGTGCGATGGAAGGCTCGCTCCAAGGCGTCAAGCTGTTCGCCCGTGAACGTGGTGCGCGAGCGCCTCTGCTTTCGTTTGAGCGTCAATCCTGGCTCGGATTCTATATCCGAAGAGTCTGATCCTCGACCTGGTAAAAAATAATAATTTTGTGACCACATTTTAACAACACCGTTCGCTAGGCAATTAGGAGCTAGTGAACTTGACTGCTACACTCAGACTGCCAGGGGTGTCCATCGCGAGTTGCAAAGTCGAGGATACTTTTATAATTATTAGTTTAAAAAGATGCCACCAAAATGATTAATAATACATAAATAAACAGAAAAGTGAAAATATGTCTTTACCAAACAGTTTTTATTTTTTAATATAACAATTTAATGAAGTTCTTAATAATTACAACCGTTGATATAACGTTAAGTAATAATATATTTTTTTAGGTACATCTTTGATGACTTTATTTTCAAAACAACTTTATTTTTAAGGTTTTAAGTTATGTAATAATTATATATTGTAAAGTAATAATATTATGTACTATCTATCATACAATCATATCACAAAGTAGACATCTATAAAAACGTGTCTTCGTCGACGCGAGCTTATAATTTATTAGACATGTATAGCAGCAATTTGTCTTCATGTCTTTTTTAGAAACACGCTTTATTTATTAACAAAGTGCTTTTTTCTGAATACCCACATCATGTTTTAATTCGCTCAAATCAAGAACGGTCGCGCTCGCGGGTCGGCCGATCTCATTTATAAATCAGTAGCGGTATCCTACGGAAACAAATTAAAAAACTGTTGCAACAATGCCCGGCTTTAGACTTAAAACTGATTTTAAAAAATGCGGCTTTTATTAATAGCCTTTTGAAAGAAGTCAAAATTGAATGAGATGAAAAAATAGGGGCTCAACGTGGCAGAATAAGGAACACCCAGCGTGGCGGCTCTTTTGTCGGCCTCTTTGCTGTTCGGGTGACATTTTGGCACCATTCAATATTTGGGTGTCACGATCTGAATTTATGACACATAAAACGCAAGCGAGAGTTAAAACTGTGTGCAAGTCTTGTTGCCAATTAGCAGATTTATGAAATGAATGTATTTGCAAGGCTTCGGGAGGAATGTGAACATTGGTACTTCGTTTGTTAACTTTTTAGGAACACTATCTTGAGGTGACAAAGACGTAACCTCGTTAAGGGCTATGCAGCTTAGGGCTGTAAGGTGATGCAGCAACCGGAATGGGAAGGCGTGCGCTTACCATCAGTCCTACGACTTGGTCATCACTGAGTTGTATAAAAAGTCTTAATAGCTTTCAATAGCGTTATGATCTATAAATAGTTATTGTTCATAAGCAGGCGCCTGTTAATTTTTTTTAAAAGAAATCTTTCAATGAATTCTCATTTTCTTAATGAAAACTTAGGTAATGCAGATATGTAAATTATGTTCTTTCTTTAAATTATTTGTAAATTAATATAATAAACGGAAATGGGTGATTATGCTCCGGGGTGTAGGAAGAATCATTAAAAGCACGAGGCAACAGATCTAACCACAAAGGCTTGCGACACCAAATAAAAAACAACGCTTTGTAATAAAATGATTTACATTGCTCAAATTCTCCGGCTGGCTCGCGAGACAGGGACACATTTATTTAGTCTTTTTTGTTCTCAGTCCTGATCATAACGTATGAGTCTAAATACAAATCGAAAACACCAAGTATACATGTTCGATTTAAGTCTTTAGGATCACCGTTGTAAAGTTCACTACGGCTTAGTTCAGAGGCGGCGCGAGTTAAAGCCAAACGATGAAGGATTTTATATTCGAAGAAAGGCGAGAGGTTTATGGGTGTGTGTTGTACGTGGGAGAGGGCGAGAGAAACTTTGGCGATTGCCGAAATGTGACCCCGTGAAGACCGCCGGCTCCGTTCCAAAATCATAATTTGGGAGTTGAAAGACGGAGGCCGCGGTTTAACACCTTCATAATCTGGGTTCATTAAAACTGTCGGGCTGGCCTTTGTTTCAGCGGGTTGTTTCAACGTTAACAGATGGCCGGATTAGCACGTTCGCGACTTGTGGGCGTGCGACGCTTCTTTCTTACATTGCTCTCGCATTATTCTTATTTTGTATTTAATCAGAATGAGGTGCTTTTTTAAGGAATAACTTTATGTAATTATTTTGGTTTTTAAACGAGTAATTGCTGAGTTTCTTGCCGGATTCTTCTCAGCAAGACTGACCTTCCGAATCCGGTGGAAGATTTGCTTGCCTGTAAAGTCTAGTCAAATAAAGATCTTTTTGAATTTTGAATTTTTTGAATGGCATTTATAATAAGTAACAGCTTGAGCTTTTATCATTTCTATCTATAGATATGCAGGTATTGGCAGGTATTATATACAGGTTCAATGCTTTTGGTGGAAATTGTGTGTACAGTTAATTTGTTCTGCGGGATGTCCCAACCTTTTATTCGTAAGTCTGATTTAGGGAGTACTAATAACCTTTCAAATATAAAAGCGAAACACGGAGCACTCAATTACAGTGCCTATAATAATTTGATATATTATCGCATGCTCGATAAAATCCAATATAATATTGGATAACAGAAACATTACCAAGGCTTTTAGCGTTGTGGTTTGCTGTACATGTTCATATTTTGGTTTGTTCAGCCAACCATATAATTTAAGGCACTCCGCACTTTTTACTTAACTTTATGAAAAAAGTAAAGCATATAATGTGGTGTATAGGAAAACCCTTCCCGTGCCAATAATGAGTTTGCACGTCCATATTGCCAGCCTTAGAAGAGAAAACGCCAAACATATAGAGGGGATTGTTAAAAAATTGCCTGAATTAAGAAACATACTAGTCATAAAGATTCAATGGTTCACAATAATATTTAATCGATCGATTGATTATTGAATCTTATTTTTTCTTTTTGGTCTAATGAAAAGTATAATTTGATTGCAATGAAAGGCTGGCTCGTTATTGTCCATTCAGTGGTCCCCGCCTCCTCTTTGTCGGCTAGTCGTGCACTTCCGGATAAGGTCGATCGGTCTGGGAGGGCTCTCATTGAATAATGCGATGAGACAAAATTGTCTCGAACAACGCGAGGTAATAAATGCCTTCTAAATGGTTTGTCGCTCTACGTACATGTTTGAAAGGGTTATACGTGGACGCTTTTACGACTGTCGCATGTGTCTAATATAAAAAGGTGCTAGCTGTGTTCGGGACAAACAAATATAGCCAGGAATCTTGAATAGTTTAGATGGAAAAAAATAAACGAACGCCTACGTATTTATATATGTTATCCTATATATTTATCAATAATATATGTATAATAATCTACTATTCCTACTACTTGAGTCGTCATTTCACAGGTATCTAAATAGACAGTAAAATTTTCATATATATAGTTGTGATAGAAAGGCTTGGCGATTGCTCAACGGCCGGCTCAATGGCCAACGGCCTAGGTCTAAAATGTGAATCATCTTATACTATCAAGCAATATTTTTTTAGTAATGTATCTTCATAGAAGTACCATAACAGGGCTTTAAATAACAAATGTAAAAAGAATTGATGAATCTGAATATATCCTTTGTTACACAGCATCGCTTTGCTATATTATCTACTCTAAGCCTTACGCCTACAGAGAGACTAAAGTAACTCCATGTAAGCCCACCTTATCCCAGTGTTAGAAGTAGAGTGATTGCTAGTCTCCCTCTTCGTGCGTCGTGGAGGTTCGCCGGTAATCGCCTCGCGGCCACCGCCTCGCTTGCGGGACATTAGTTGATTCTAACGACCGATGTTATTAAACAAACGCTAGATTTTATCGCTAACACTTTTGTTTCGCTCTGATGCGACTGTGAAAGTAGATGGCTCGTTTTAACGCGACCATTGTGAATGTTTTATTCGTTTATATATATGCTTAATGTCGTTTTATAGTTAAGTACAGACCAACCTTTGTATATTTGGAATACATAATTGAGAAAACAGTAACATTGTGAATTAGGAAAGTTATGTTGTCTGTTTTTTACATTTTCATTATTATTCGGCTGAACCAATTTCCATGATATTTATGAAGATTTTACAGAGAGCGAGATTTTACAAAATCTATGCGTTACTACTACGTACGTAGTATATTATCTACTCTGAGCTACTCCTATGCAACTAAAATCAACCCTCCAGTGTTTGGGAGATCCCAAAATTAATATGTTACTATGTGACTGTGCAAGCACGATAGATTTTTTACAATTCATATTAATTTACAATTTATGTATTGTGACCAATCTCACTCACACTTCACATTTTTGCTCATTGGGGATCTGCTGAAATAGCAGCGGATACCGCTGCGGTTGTTTTAGAGAATCGCATAGCGAAAAGAATTCTTTTTCGTACACATAAAATACTACGCTTACTGTATTCTTCGCAGCGATACCACATCCTTTGCTGGATAAAAAAATGATTATATAAAAGATCAAAGCAAATGGCGCACTATTTACCATATATCCTTAAAAAATATGTCTACAATAAAACCTCATATAGAACCGTAGGGTGGCAAGTGTTTGCAAGATTTGTCATTGATACCAATGCGGTACACTGAGAGGTTGCGGTGAAACGCAAAGCACAATTAACCGACAAAATGGGCAAAGGAAGAATGCAACAATATCACAATGAGGTAAATATGTTACGTGGATTGTGGATATTTTCAGCACTATCGAGTCGCACGGCGGGCGGCGGCGCGCCACTTTGTCGGACTCGTTTGCCTCCGTTCACCAAACGCGGCCGCCCTTTGTCGCCTCGAGAACAAACTTCAATATTTCAAATGGCAACAATGACGATGTAAGATTTGTGTGCGGAAATTGATTTTTTGAACGCACCTCGTGAGAAAGCTTTGACAGGTTGTGGCTAATAACATTGCAAAATAGCTTTAAAAGGTACGGGAAGTCGTTGTGCAATATTGTGATGGGATGACGCTTTAACACATGTTATTTCGGAAGTATACTCTAATCGCCGACTAATCGTGATGTATGAGTATAGGTACCTTCATCTTAATATTTTACAGATTTCATTCAGTTTGTTATTTTAGTTAAGAATCTTCTTCTAAATTATTTCATGACACGTGTTTGCCACATAAATATCCTTCAGCGATGGTAGATAGTTTTTTTTTTCTTCGGGTTTTTTTTTTACTTTGGGTTTCTATAAAGACCTGTGGTTTGTTCCTAGCCCTAAACACTGTAGAAATTAAGGTACTTAATTTATTTCTCCAAGTATATCTTTACCAATTTTACTTCAAAAAATCCATTACGAAGTTTATTATGTCAATCAATCAATGTACTTATATGAAATTAGGTCAGGCAAGCATTTGAGCCTGTCTGGTAAAAATTTCACTATGGACCCGTATAAGTACTGAATTGATATGTGAAGACCAAATTACGCTAACAATTTTAAAAGAAATGAAGTAAGAATTTTAGGTTGATTTAATTCAACCCCTACGAATAGTTACCCCAAAAAACCAAATAGTTATGTTAAAGGTAATATGTATTGTATGATCAATACATATTTATAAAATAGCTGCAGATGTGTTTTTCAAACAAGTTGCTGTTAAAATATAACACAAAAATATCATCACGCCAATTCCCTTTTAGGGTCGGCAGAGTCTATGCCGTCATTTCACTCTTTCTTGCAAACCTCTTCTGATTCTTTTACATTCATCAATCTATTCATACACGGCAGCCGGCTCCGGGTACTCTTTACCTTTCCATCATTGAGTACTTTGTGACCTTGATGTATAAAGTTAGAGATCTATTCACTGATATTCACGATCGCATTGTTTATATTTTTAGCTAGACTTTCATCACTCATTCGTGCTAAATATCAGAATAGATATATAATAATCTAATATATCACAATAATATTCATTTAATAGTATGACATAATAATACCTACCTCCAAGTATGCCGTCAATGCTGTAGTCCTTTTTGCCGTCCGGGTCGCGTGCGCCGCCGCGCAGAAGACGAGAGATTGAGGAGATGCTGGGCGGATCTGATACGCCCTCCTGTAATAACACAACATTTCCTGTTATTCACATACTAGCTGTTGCCCGTGACTTCTTCCGTGTTAAAGTCGATATATAAAAAGCCTGCAAGTATAATATAGGTTCTGCTTCCGAAAGCACTGATTGTGATGACTTATTGCGTATATGTTGGCTGGCCACCCTTACCCAGCAAAATGTCACCTTAATTCCTTCATTAGTTTTGGCATATGGCAACCGCTGACATACAAAGAGAGATAAATATGTACGAAAAATACTAAAACCATTGTGTGGGCTTCAGTAACGCTTATAATAGGGTAGCAATTACTTTTTCGTAAATATCTTTCATGTACGGCTTTCGGCTGCTACAATTGTATTCTATGTACGTAAAGCCTCAGACTTGTTTTTCATAGCAAACAATTTTTTTAATCTATTTTGTACAGTTTGGTTGAGAAAAACTCATGAGGCAAGCGTTCTTGGTATGTGTATTTTGTATACTACTGAGTTGGCACACAATCAGACGGCCACTTTGATTACTGTAGCCTGTACGGACACCAGCTCATTCAGACGTTGCCGATCCTGCGAAAATTTCCCCGTATGCTGCGGCGAACTCATATTATTATTAGCGGAATCAAGATGTATGATTTTTAATTAGAGCTATTATGCTAACATGAGAGAAAACTGTTGTTTAGTTAGTGAAGAAACAGCCTCTTGAGACCGCATTAATTAACGATAATATCATTTGGAAGCTATTTCTCCGTATAGCAAGGTTACTAAAGGTTACTAAGCCACATTACTAAAGGCGATGAAATACGATTCCATTTTTCCATGTTACAAGTACACAGAGTAGGTCATTATATTGAAAAGGTCTGGTATTCAACATTGGAATTTAATAACAACCCTATTTGCGAAGCGATAGGAGCTGAGCCGGAAAATGTCTGTAAACCTTTGTGCTACAATCAGCTCAGGGAAAAATCCGGGTAAATAAAGGTTTGGATATATCTTTAATGCCTTTCATTCGTTTCTGCGTCACTAGTTACCTCCCACGAACTCGATAAGCGTAAAAACCACTGTGCTAATTTTAGTTTTATGTTGGTATATCTAGATAGAAATTGTAATTAAGATTCTTCAGCTGCATTCACAGTTCGTTTTGGTGTCATGACATTTCTTGCTTGGGTATTCGTAGTAAGTTTTATCTTATATAATGAAGACGATATGTACTGTTTCGGCATATGTTTTTAATATTCGTAGATAAGAACCTATGTGATAAATTCTTTATATCATCGTTATACGTTTTCTAACATGACACTTAGTATTATCAATCAAAGTTACTTTATAATACTCGGAGTTTGACCATCGGAGCTCATAATTCAGATCAGAGCATAATATTATTGAGATTGTTTGATTAATTGTTGTTAGAATGTATTTAGGTAATCATATTGTATTTATTAACATCATAATTTATCGATATATCATAATATTAAGTTAGATTGTAAACAAATAAACTCGAGAAGTTAACCCAGTGAGAACCCGACGGATGATCCAACAGACATCATTATCGTATCGTTTATGATAATTTAAGTGATAGAAATGCCATGAGTGTATTAAATGCATCGCTTTACGTATAAAATGTGGGCGTTCGTTGCTAGAAATACATCTTTTCAATTGATAAGTTCTTGTGTGTGGGTTGGTTTATTGGCAAGTATTTTTAAGAAAATATAGGCACAGGTATAGGCGCAGGTGTATGCAAAATGCGTTCGTACATGGAATTGCTCATAGAACACGTAAGTTGTTATGCACTTTTCTAAGCAAATGAACTACATCGCTAGATCAGTTTTTTTTTTAGGTTTGAAGGTAATTAAAGTTAATATCTCACGGAAGAAATATGAAATTACCTTAATTAACTTCTCGCGTATTTCCCATGAGAATATCCCCGGGTTTTGCCGCTTTAGCTCTTCTATTCTGGCTTCCACCTCCGGCGTCGCGACTCTTGGCTTTGAACCACCAATCACGCCTGGTCTTATCGACCCGGTTTCCTACACAACAAATAACATGTTTGTAATTAAAAGAATACAAAATTCGACTCTTGAGACGGTAAAAATATTTTGCACGCTTAGAAATACATATTCCCTGAAGCCCTTATAAAGTCACGTGTTTCATAAACGTTTATTTTATAAGGAATCTTGCTTGATCGCGTTTATGTTTTTGGGTAAGGTTTTTATATTGTACAATACAATCGCAATTTCAACAACTTGGTTTCGTGGGATTTCCTTCTGTTAATTTATTTTTAAGTAATGTTCTTATTGGGGACTAGCTTATGCTCGCGACTTCGTCCGCGTAAAAGTCGAAAATGGTTCTAATAGGATTTTTTATTGTTTTTTTTACCTTATACACTGGCATTTGATCTGGTTAAAGTTACACGGGATATTATCTTTTACAACGAAATCGAAATACTACACACCTACCGCTGTATTTCTTTGTACTATTTTTTGTTTTTCCTTGGAGTAATCACCAAACTACTATGTGCGCTTACTATGAGGCATACCACATACAATTCGAACTCTACGTCGACGTCCCTTTGACCGTGTCCTTAAAGTGCATAACCTCTTTAAGCTTAGAAACCTTTAAATGTGGTACTACTTAATTGTATAGTTGCTTTTGAGACATTCCAATTTTAAAGAGTATTTGTAGAATTTTACTCCCTCTACGGTATTAGCTTATGTTTGTTCAACCTTTTCTTGAATAAAATCAGAATTAGTTTTCAAACATGTGTCAAAATAAAATGTAATTTAAATCAAAAGCACTAAGGAGTATTGATGTCGACTTCGAAGAAAATCACCGCTAAAATAACTTTCTACCTCTTTTTAACCCCGTTAGGAGTGAATTTCAATAAAATTCGAAACACGTCTTCCACCAATACTGTTAAAAAAGGTTTATGCAAAATTTTAAGTAGATTGGACCAAGGAAACACGTTGTTCCATACAAACTTTGCCCCAACTGGTTACCTTCATCATCAGCCGATATACGTCTACTCTCTCTGGTTACCTTACTCACCATATAAAAACTATAAACAAGAAGCGTTATTTGGCTGTGAATACTGCGAATTCTTCACGCGACGTGCTATGTAGTGTAATGAAAATAGTTTTTACTCGTCTTTATGATACCTGTCATGTTTTAAGTTCCGAGTTCGTTTCCGAAGAATTTAGGATTTAATCGTTTGGGCCTAAAATATCTTTTGTGAGATGTATGTGTATTATTTAGCTTTGGAAAGGCATGAAGATCAGGTATGATATAAAAACTCTTTTTATAAAAACAGAGACACAAGACCAATATTTATGAACAACAGCCTCCAATATTTTCCAATATTGACAATTGTATATCGAAAGCAATTTTCCGTTTGCATTCTCTTGGTTTTATTTAGGTGGTTTGTTTATTTAGCATTGTTGAAGAAATATCGCTCCGGCTTTAACAGATTTCTTTTCCTCTGAAATAATTTAAACTGAAGTAGACTTTCCAGACCGTTATGAAACCTTTTTACTTTAAGCAAACATTTTTGAAATGTTGTCATGGACGTCGTCACCTAGGTAATATTTGTCGTTCTATTTTAAATACAATAGATATAAAGTTTTATTTCTGGTTTAATCTAGCATTTATTGTGCAGCGTTACTAACACTACCGCCTTTCGCAGGCACGATTCGTATGAATAGCTTTGTGTTCGGTATCTTTGTAGGAGGTTTCCTTTATTCCTAGTCATACAGGAATACTTTTATTAAGTTCAAATCTTTTATAAATTATAGCAACTTATACACCACGCTTACAAATGTAATATTATTGGATCGAACCAGATCTGATTTTCGATTCTCTTAAAACCAAGATATAAAATGAACCATAAATATTTCATGTGTATTTCTGTTGCGCTCGCATAGCCTAATGACGTGATAATCAATGAGTCTGAAAATCGCTAATGTTTTTCATGTATTGCACCACTGTCTCGTTTGCCTACATAATTAAATAATTATGTAGCTGATGTAGGTATCTTTATTTGACTAGACTTCACAAGTACTTTCGAATCGTCAGAATCTACCACCGGATTCGGAAGGTAGTTTTTCGTTGAGAAGAATCCGGTAAGAAACTCAGCAATTACTCTTTTCAAATAAAACATATAAAATATATAAATTACTTACATGACAAGATATATCATAAAAAGTTATCACATAAACAAGTATATGAAGTGTTTGTTTTCCTAACAAACACGCAGTTAGTTTCCCTTGCAACAGCGCCTATAAGGTAGTGGCAGAGGTCGCACCCTACACCCGAGGAGCGTGGAGAAACGTTTCCTGGGTGGAACAATCGCCATTATTATAGCGTGGTGTGGCTATAAGAGCGTCGGTGAAAACGGACCTTCAGGCTCCGCTGCGCAAGCTATCAATGGCAATTGTTCGATGTACTGACGTGTGCCTCCAAACTTGTGTTTGCCATATTTTTTATACATACAGTGTTAGAATGTCATCACGACTGCGCTATATAAATATAAGTATACTTTTTGCAATGTCTTTTGTATGAAACATTTTCAAGCACCGCGCCGCGATTGCCTGTCACTTACGTTCCTAGATATTTTTTTATGAATCTAATACAGAACAGTAAATGTTACAAAATACAGTAGATTTTTATTAAACTCCTTAGAGCGAAGGAAAGCTTTATTTATCAAATGTATGTAAATAAGCCACACAGTGTAATATATGGTACCTATATATAAAAATAATGCTTGGACATTATCACACAACGGCATCTGGCCCCAAACAAAGCAAAGCTTGTACTTTGGGAACGAGCAGCTAATAGAATAATTTTATACTTTTTTTTGTAAATACATACATATGATATAATATATCAAACAGCCATACGCAAAGCAAAGCAAACAGAAATGTTTAACACATAAATGTTTGCCCCGGCAGGAATCGAGCTCGCGACCCCAGCATAGCAGTCAGGTATACTCACCACTGGACCAGCGGTCTCGTCAATATAAGATGTTTTGTTTTGGGCAATGATGACAATGACAAGGAAATTTGAAACTTGATGTGGCAGGAGAATTCTTTTGACATAATTTTTCCTTTCTTGTTTAAACAAACTTAATATCATGTATAATTTGAAAGTACTCGGTTTTTTATTTTATTAACTAATCCTTACACAGTTTGCCTCTGTATATTTTTTATATAGCTTCTTATAAATATGGTCTGTAATTTTTCATTCGAATTGATGGTAGAGGCCAGTAATTGAATGGACTGGTTATAATACGAGTAATATCTGTTCCTTTGGCCGTAGCAGAAACTTCAATAAATATAGTTTAATATTTTTATATATCTGTGAGTATACTCTATTAAAAGGCATGATTACCCACCTACAAAAGCTTAACGTTTTACGAACAGAATAAAAACTTAAGTTCTTAGGTTTGCAACCAACATTTCTAGTCCGGCTACTAATGACTTTTTTAGTTTTGTTGAAAAACTCTTTAAAAACTAAGCGAAGAGAAAGCGAAGTCTATATTGTTCTTATTTTAATTAGGTACTAGCTTCAAGTTAGAGCTGCCTTAATTTTGAGTTGATTTATGTTTCCAGCCAAGTAAAAATTATTGTTAGGGTTAATTACTTTTTAGAGCACGAATTGAGTGTAATTTTATTGCAAAGTATACAAAGAATTCACCACACTTTGTATAGCTTGATCGAACAAATATTTTCTCCTCTAAGAGTACTGTGAACAAAGTGCATTGTTTTACCTGGTATCTATTGAGTATCTTGGAGACGCATCCGTGCGAGACGCGCAGTTGGCGCGAGATGACGCAGGGCCGCACGCCCGCCGCCGCCATCTCCACGATCTTCAGACGGATGTGGTTCGGCAGCGGCCGCCCGTTGATGAATAATCCGCCCAGCTGGTTGACTCGCCCCTGTCCTAAAAATAGCACATATTAACAAAGCCCAAGTGATACCCACCTTCCAAACACTTGTTTATCAACCAACTTTTTGCTAACTTTTTTACATTCACAATCATGATAAAAAATATTAAAGTGTTCTAAGAATGAAATGCCATTTATAAATAGGTTAACTTAGAAAAGATTACAGTTTTTTGTTCGTCATTACTTTACTAACTTGGAGCGGGGATAACTTTGGGAATTACTTAAATGTTTACAATGTTAATGATAAATTTCGAAACATGGAAGTTTTTGCTGTATGCTATGCTCATTTAAAATAAGATAGTTACTTTCTTGAAATTGTATGTGAGTTAGATAATTACAGTAAGTAATATTTTAAGTTAGTAAAAGAGTATGAAAAACTTATAATACCCTTACCTACCCACACATCCATACCATTCTGGTGGCGTTCCATAATGGTATGAGAAAGTCAGGTCTATCGTTCCATCAAAGACCATGCGAGCACTTAGCCAACAACACTGCACCGAGACTGACCGGGAAGCATCATACTAAACACACCATCATCGACTTCAACAAAAAAACATAACTCGAACCTTATAAGCGAACACCGTAAAAACGCCACAAATAATGAGAAATGTAATGTTTACATTAAATTAAACGGCCGAAATCGAAACTCATAATTTAAATTGATTATCACCAATTTGTATTTACATAATTAAAACGACATGTTTAATTAATTTCTCTGTCATAAATATTGTGATCGGAATAAATGTTTCTGGCGGTTGGACGCGTTCGTTTGGCCTCAGATGAATCCGACTATAGCCGGCTACGTCGTCCGATAGGCTCCAAGTTTTTTGGATTTAAAAAACGATCGATAGATCGCGTTATCTTTTTTTAGTGCGCGTGAGTGCAGTAGAGGAGGTTGTGTAGTGAACTGAGTGCCGGTGTGTTTGTGGGCACAGCCGCGCGGTGGTGTGCGTGAGGGGCCGCGGCGTCTGTGTCTGTGTGGGTGAGTGCATGGAACACTCCCACTGTGCAAGTGTGAGCCTTGTAGAGAACCCATGCGACATTTATTTTATTAATACATATTAATCCACTTTGAAGATGTAATCTAAATACATATTATAATATCATACTTTTTTTTCCGTTAGTTTTAGTTTGTATTATTACTAGCATAAATTATACATAATATAATTCTCATAAATGATATAAAACTAAATACTTAAAAATACTATATCATATCTATCTGGATAGTCAGGACTAAATGAACCTAATGGAAAAAGAGACGGGTCTGTGCAAGGTTTTTGTACCATAATGGAAGCATGCCTTCTATAATATTAATAACTAGCTTCTGCCCGCGACTACGGGAGCTTATAATCTCAGAGGAAGCTAAAATTTTCCCACAAAAAAACATTTTCCCGGGATAAAATAAATTATCTGTGTTCCAAATTACATCCAAATCTGTTGAGTAGTTTTTGCGTGAAATAGTAACAACCATCCATCCATACTCACAAATTTTCGCATTTATAATATTAGTAGGATGTAAATTAGCAATGACAGCAAGGACATTATTAGGTACTTCATACTAGATCATATTCATTAGACACTGTCCGAACATAGAATAGGTGTCATAAACATTTTCTATTTAATTACTATAGGTGGATATTTAGCACTAATTTTGATGGTTTTATTTATATTGTTAAATACATATTACATTGTCTTACTAAACGTTTGTCACCCGAGCGAGGTATGAAAACAGGCGCCCGCGCCGATGGAGGGGTCGAGTTCTGCCCACTCGCTTCGAGTGGAATGACAGAAATATACGCGTCCTCCTCTAATCAACTATGTCTGGCATTTTGGATGGGTGACATTTTTTCCGTCTCAGATTTTATTTTATTACATTATAAGCTGTATTGGTATACAATATAATAATTATTATAATAATTTCATAACTATTTACTGGTTCTGGTATGTTCACTATATTTCATTAAAATGCGCTTTGAGAAGCATAGCAACACTTTAATTTAGACGTTCGTGTAAATATATAATAATTAATTAATAACACTCCTTTTCCAAGTGTGCTTATACAACTTCGTGTTCTAACAAGGTAGGTAAGGTTTATTATAAAGAAGTTCGAAAGAAGTAGTTAGGGTTAGGGTATGTGATTTAAATTCATCTTCAAGTATTCAAAGAGGATCCTTGTCATTATTTTCCACGATATTAAACGCTTTGACATGAGAGCACTTATGTCAAAGTATGTATCTACCAAGTATATAACCAAAGGTATCTACGCTTGAAGCTCAGAGTAGATAAATAATAGGTATACTGAATGTTTAATATAACAAATTACATCGTATCTGCTTAGCTTGGCTTAATTCATTTGCTGGCTCATAAATATGGCCTAAGAAATAAATAGGTATTGCTAAAACATATATATTAATTAGGGATTGCAATCCGGAAAACCGGATCGATGGAAATCCGGTCGGATCCGGCCGGATTGAAAATGACAACGGATTGCAATCCCTAATATTAATACACTGCGTACAAGCTAAAGTATCAAATTATATAAAAATAAAACACATCTTTGTTTAATATTAGTTCAGATAATTAAAGTATTTGTATTTTCATAAAGGTTAAGCATTCGATCACGATTATAATATCTATGGGCCAATAGTAGCCTGAAAATAAATGATTATTATTTTTATTATTATAATAGCCAATGGATATGCACATGATATAACTAAATACACCAATAATCTACATCTACATCTACACTTCTACATCTACACTAATAATAATATTATAAAGAGGAAAGATTTGTATTTTTGTATTATTGTATTTTTGTGGGTTTGTATTGACAAGGCTCTGAAACTACTGGACCGATTTCAAAAATTCTTTCACCATTTGAAAGCCAAATTATCACTGAGTAAGATAGGCTATATATTAAACTAGCTTACCGCCCGGCTTCGCACGGGTAGACACAATATTTGATAAATGTCTACCCGTGCGAAGCCGGGGCGGGCCGCTAGTTGTATCATAAATAGGTATAGACAAAGCTTGATGTTTTCAAAGACGATTGATGTTTTCTATGAGATGGCAATTCTAAGGTTTCAAGATAAAAGCAGAATATAATATGTTTTATTATAAGCATTCCTCAAAATAATATATAACCTCAGAGTAGCTGATTATATTATAACGATTTACTTTTGTACAATTTTCCAGTTAAGTAAGTGCTTTTATTAGGCTAAGGATTATATTATTTTAGTTATATTCATAAGATAGAGACTTAGCTTAGTTAGATGGCTTTGAAGTAGTATTTTCCTAAACCTACAACCCTATTTCTGCTAAGCCTATTTACAAATAGATAAACAAATCGAATGGTACTACGCTGAATCTTATAATTTCTAGATGGTTAGAAAGTTTAATGTAATAACAGCATTTTCTTTGGTCACTCACATTTTATTTGTGTTATAACTGTAACCATCTCCAGAGGTTCTACTTTGTCCAAATCTAGTCAATTCGGAAATTTCCGTGAGGCAAACAATAACGAGCTTCCTAAATACAAATCGCAATTTGGAAGGTGTCAACTGGAGAGACGATGGAAAATCGTCTTAAATTGCCATAATTAATTTATTCCAAACATAATCGGCCCAACAAAGTGCCTTCAAAGCGTTCAATTTTGCATTGAATTAGTAATTTCTCCGGCACAATAATTTGTAACTGTAACATTTCGTTTTACTGTTTTTTGCCCCCATAATCTATCAAGTACCGAAAGTTAAAACAAGATCGTTTTCTCACGGTTTTGGAAAGTAAATAGTTAATTTTCATTATATTGGTGAATTTTCTTTTTGCACCTTGACACTTGAATTACTTTGAAAAAAGTCTTGCGAGTGAATTTATGTCATTAATGCATCAACTCTTTCATTCATTACACAAAAAGTACAAACACTTTCAACCTTAAATTGGCTCAACTTGTAGTTTATTTACGGTTTTTGTGTAAATCTATAGTTAATACACAATGAAAAGAAGTCTATTTGATTGAAACGCTTTTACGCTTCACAACATTTTGATTGAAAATGGGAGTTGAGGATTGGTACCTGTTGGTAGTTCAGTGCTTTGAAAGTCTGCAGCTATATTTGTTTAGCGTGATTTAGTAATCCATCTCTTAGTACTCCTTAAAAATATATACAATTTTAATTTAAAATATCTATGAAATATTTTTTCTGTAACCTTTATTTCATTTTATCGTCGTTACATATTTTGAAATAATGTTTTCTCATCGCTCGTGAGATCAGGTTCTTGTAACACTGGTAGCATCAGACTTATCAATGGAGACCACGGAATGAAATGCTATTGTAAACTATCTCTCATTCCAAAGCGAACCACACCACCTTTATGTCGTTGCAAAATCAGCCTTAACGTAGGCGTGTAAGCTTCATGTTTGCTCATCGTACACACGATCGTTTTTGTGCAGTCCAACCTACGTCAGAGCCTATCAATGAAGTCCACTATGGTGTTTGTGTTAAGTCATCGCATTTTAATGAACCTTCGATGACATGCTATACGACTAATAGACTCACGGTGTTATTCTTTTTAGAGTTCGTTTTTTTATTATATCTCTGAACATTTTTGGGATGAAGCGGGGAAGAAATGTAAAAAAATATTTGAGTTTTTTTGCGTGCATTCCTGGGTTGGTATTGTGTTTCATATTATTACCGTCTTCGATTTAATTTTGTTTGCACCATGAGGTCAAACTTATGTAAAAAATATGTGGTAAAAATAGTCTGGTCAACTTCATACTTCCTTTTTGGACCGGAAGGGCTTATTTCCATTCAATAAATAGATATATTTTCCCATTACCCTTGTAGATCGATATATTTAAGTAGAAAAACTCGTTTAAATATATTGTACCAGCCATCTGTCGCTTGTTGAAAATGGTACTAATCACAGCAGGTGCGTTTTCCAATATCAGTTTCCAGTGAGAATCCGGGCACCGGAAGCCCTCGCTGGCCACTGGAGCGACACGGGCTTGTTACCATTTGACAACTCTTCATTCCTCCTGACTCATTTCCTCTATTTTTTTAAAGGAATTCTCATTTTCATCTACAGTTAATTTTCGATTCTCACAGAGTTTGGTATGCACCTACTAATTCGTAGTAAATAAAGTCTTAGATAAATCTAATTTGATATTAGTTAAAATATACATTAATTATTAAATAATATGAAGATACACTTTAAAATAATGTTAAACTCGCTCAATACTTTCAGTCCGAAATATACAATGAAAAAAGTCATTGGGTGATATCGTGGAGCTTATGCTCGTAAACACGAAAATAGTTTAGCCCCTTATGTCACCATCAGTGCCCGCTTTGTAAGAAGAATCGTAAAATAATAATAATAATGTTAACATAAAATTATGAAGCTATTAACGAACGTCCGTCGTTCAAATCCAGTGACATTATTTGTCATAAAATGTAAGAGTTTTTATCATGGTCGTGAGCGTACTAAAGGAATTTCTAATTTCCGGCCGAATTTAATTGATGCTCCTGGGAAGGTCATGTTTACAAAAAAGAGACATTTAATTTGGTGATTTACTACTGCTAACGTTACAAAACATACAAAATTATATATAGTTGGAATAACATTTGATTGTAATTTCCAATACTTTTCTAAATAATTAGAAACGGTAGCCACTTTCATTAAAATATAAGTACCTATCTAAATTTGAAGCTTAGATTACTATTTTAATACAAGTATTAAATTCGTTCGTCAATAACAATTTGGTCAGAGAAACTGAATATCCAATAGCAGAACTATTGTTTGCCTTACCAATTCAGATACACGGAAGTTTCCAAGTATGATTGACTCTTATTTAATCAAAATATCCGCGGGATAAGAGCTCTTAAATAACATCTATAATTACATAGGTATCTGTCTACAGGTATACGAACGTAATAATATGTTTGTATACGCATAAAAAGTGCTCTATCGGTCGGTCCGTCCTTTGTTAAATAAATTAGTTTCGGTGTCTACCAAATTACGCCTCGGACCTATCTATACGTACCACACACTGGATCTTGGCAGGAAAATATGCTCTACCTATTATTACACTGTGAATAAATTAACATACTTGAGGATCGCTAACAAAACGGGAGTTGAAACAAAAGCAGATCATACATCATTGAAAAAAGCTTTTTAGGAACACTAGTAGCCAAATAGTATTTGTTTTCATTGATTTATTCATGGTCGCACTTAAGATACAAGGTGCCGACAAACACGGTCTTTTTGAAATACCATCTTGTTCGAATTGGTAATGAGGGTTTATGTGAAACGTTACAAAATAACAAGTCACGTACCAACTACCTAAAGTGAAACTGAATAATTGTTCAAGCGGATAGAACTCGTGGAAAACAAATAGATTTTTCGGAGCCTACTTATTTATTTCGAACTCCTTCATGTAGGTATTTGGTACATAAAAACCATTGTTTATTTAAGTTTCTTCTCATATAAAATTTATCAGTGCATTTTGTGATAAGGGGCTATGTGATAAATTGCCTGTTTCATATGGCGTTCATTAGAAGCGTGCAGAATGCGCTCCGCTGCGCAGCGATAACTTCGCCGATAACGGTTTTATTGCTTCAAATATTACCTATTTGCGTAGCCAATGTTGCTTTTTGTTTCAGGAATTGACAATGGAAATATGAACAATATATATAGCCGAGATTTAAAAAAAAATACCTACGCACTAAGGTAATTCGGTATGTGTATTGTCACGCAGTTGGATGTATGGCATGGCATGCACATTCTTATGGGAGAGTTACAGCATCTCGGAGTCAGCAAAGCTTCATCAGCTCTTACACAGAGTATAAGTCTATTACATCATTCGTTGCTTGTTTTTGTTGAATATCATTGAAAGAGCCGACTTTGCTTATATCCTGTACACGGGTTGTGAACGAACAAGCCATGTCAATACAAAAGTAGCTCCACAAATTTGTTCTACAGCTTTCTATATGAAATCTAAAGTTATTACGTTATAAGCCGCGGTGGCCTTGTGGTTGAAGCAAGGGCCTATCATCTGATGGGAACAAGTTCAAACCCCGGCCTGTACCAATTAGTTTTTCTAAGCTTAAGTACAGTGATTAAAGACACTATGAGCTTTTAAAAAGAGAGGTACGGCGATTTGGGATTTCCTGTGAGTTGTCCCATTAAAATTGGATCCGCCCAACTAGGGACTGTACCTCCACTTTACAGAAGACCGCAGTCAAATAACACTACTTTGATGTAGTATTGTCTTTCTGGGGTAAGTAAGGTTGTCAGTGCTCCATGAGGATACGCTGCGCTAGTAGTAATGCTGCTAGCACAGTGAGTCCTTATCAACAACATGGTTGGCAACCCGTTAGTAATACCCCTGGTATTGCTTGCGGCTATAGGCTACGGTGACTGCTTACCATCAGGTGAGCCGTATGCTTGTGTGCCACCTTAGTGGTATAAGGACATAAAAAGGACATATACTTCCAGAGGATTAAAAATTAAAATGATAATGAAAATTAAAACCATTAATTTTGGCCTTATTAAGGGATTTATAAGTTCAGTTAAATCAACGACCAGCAAAAAATCTACCTGAAAAATCAGCGAGAAAACTGTCTCTTTAATTATAAAGAATATTATAATATCAATGATTTATCAATAAATAAGTTGTAGAGCCCACATCCCACAGTATCGCGGCTACCCACATAGAGTCATGACAAAGGAGATGCTGGCTGCACTGCCGTGGTAGTGCTAAGAGTTGATGACCAACTGATTCGGAATTAATCCCGTACTCGAGTAATTAGAATGACGTTTAAATTAAAACGGCACTAGAATCCGTTTTTGCAAAGCCTAAATAGCTTTCGAAAATTGTTTTCGGAGGTACAGCCGCATGATAAAAAATTCGAAAGTGCCTTCGAACCTTTTCCACCAGAAAATTATAAGATACTACCTTTTCCCCGCGACTTAGCCCGCGTAGAAATATAGTACATAGCCTATGTTACTATGGACCTAGTGTTTGTATTGAATCAATCAAGGCAATGATTCCTTATTGATAAGTTTGTATAACTAGCTTTATCCTGCGACTATGTCTCCCTAGTAATAGGAAATAAGTTATCTATTTTGGTGTCGTAGATTAGTGAGTTTTTTTTAAAACGTTGAACCGTTTTAAATAAAACTAGTTCTAGAGATTACACCATAGAAACAAAAGAATTTAACTATAAATTATATCAGTATAATATTTGTATATAGTATAGATACATTAGTAGGTGTACATACAGTAATTACAAATTTACGATTACATGTAATTGTTCCAGCTTGAAATTTGTCTTCAACTGGATCAAAATTTAATTATCATAAACGTCTTTAGCTTTCAGTTAAGTTAACAAAGCCTTTGGAATTTGTTCTCAGAGGCTTATAAAATTAAATATTGGCGTCAAAATTCACCAGACATTATAGCACAGCCCGAATTGTTTTAGACTTCGTTAAATGAATTACCTTCTAGAAACCTTAATATTATGAGCAAGATACTAAATAATTAGCAATCTCGTGTCTTTTTTTTCTATACCACTAAGGTGGCACACAAGCATGCGGCCCACCTGATGGTAAGCAGTCACCGCAGCCTATAGTCGCTAGCATTACCAGGGATATCACTAACAAGTTGCTAACCCTGTTGTCGATGAGGAGTCACTGTGCTAGCAGCATCACTACTAGCCCAGCGTATATTCGTGGAGTATCGGCAGCCTTACTTACCGCAGAAACACAACACTACATCAAAGTAATGTTATTTCACTTCTGTAAGGTGGAGGTACAGTCCCAAGTCGGGCGGCTCCAATATTAATGGAGGATATTAAAACTCACAGGAGAACCCAATTCGCCTTACCTCACTTCTTTAGCTCATGGTGTGATTAACCACTGTACCTCATTGGTACGTGCCGGGATTTGAGCCTGGGCCCATCAGATGTAAGACATTTTTGTTTTTAAATTTGAACATCCTATTTGATTTTGCTTAAACTCAACTTGACGTTTTCTTCAAAAACTGTCTATCCGCGGTAGTGCTTGCCCAGTTTAATTGGAATACGACAATGTCATCACATAAAAAAAGAGCATGATATCAGGGGTATCATCAGCTCCATATACATCTGATATATAGTCGAAGATTGCAGCTGACTTGCATTGCCGCATGTTATTCACATCTTTAATTAACTATCAACCGGAGGCACTCTCGATTATAAGACGCGGCTACTCGGCTTTGTGTCCCGTGTGCCTACCTGCCACTGAACTTTAACTAATTTTCATACATACAAACAAACAACCAAACACCTTATTACAAACCCCATAAGAGTCATGGCTTTGTTCGTAATGATCGCTGGCGTCCGAGTGTCTCGATTTGATATTGTTTTTTGTGTGGGTTTTATGTTAGGAACGTATGAGTAAGATTATTAAAGTCAAATTTGTGCAGTTTGTCAAATAAGCACCTACTTCCTTGAGATATCTACTTATAAGTACTGTATAGTTTGTGATTTTTTTTTGTCATTTGTTGTCTTTTTATGTAGGAATATTGTAACAAAATTATCGTGACGACTTTTATATATAAAAGTCGTAATTTTTTTAGCAACAACGTCAGTCATTATTTCTTTTATTACATTAAAATGATGTCTTGAATAAATACGAATTAATAACCTCCTCCAATTTTCTTTAGGTCGGATAAATTAATAAACAGTTATCAAAGAGCAAAAAACCAAGCAACTAGACTTCAAATTATGAAGAAGATCCAAAGCATACCTATTAAGTAAGTTCTTAAATTGCGCCGTCAATAGCAAAATCGCAATCCAGACGGCAATGCAATCATGTTCACCACGCAAGCATAATAATGTGTTTCAGTTAAAAAAAGGAATCATACATCAAAGGTGACACATCAAAATAAACAAGATACGCATTCCGGTATAGGAGCAAGAAAGCACAAATCAAAGATCGACAAGCAGACACCTAATGTATATTAAATATGAGTAGACGCGACAGCACGGCATCTGGTTGAAAAATGGTGCAAAACCAAGATGAAATTGTCATTATAGCTTATAACTCAATCAGTGGAGAGCAAGGCGGACTCGATAGGAATTTTATACTTTTTCACCCATTATCTGCATTCCTTGCGACGTGTTGCCTGTACGCCTGCCTTGATAAGCTGGCACTACAGATATAATAAAATGCGATGAGGAAAATTCTCAGCATTCTGATCCATTGTACGTGAGTGATGCGCTATTATTATAGCATTATTAAACTGTTCAAATTTTTTGGAAGCCGCGAAGGATATCCAAATAATTTAATACAAGAGAATTTAAAGAAGCGTGATGCGTGCTTACAATTTTCAAATTTTATTTGAATTAAATTGTATTATTCTAGCTTGTTCCTCGTACATACCAAGTTACATTGCCAGAAATGTACAAGGAAACATATTCTGCGTACAGAGTCGGGTAATGTACTCAAATAATTATTTATTTCACTTCTACGAATGCACAGTGCATATCGAAAAGTGAACTCCATCTTTCTTTATTTTAGAGACATCGTCGACATCAACATTTAGCTAAGGACAACAAGGGTCAAATTTATTTCAATTTCAATTAGATTATATTTTCCGTCTCATTATGAATATTTAAAAATGTCGAATTACAGGGATATTACCTATATGTGATATTATCATATACATGTGTTGCCTTACTTGGCTTTTAAATATTCACACGGATTACAAGAATGTCCTTTGGGCACCCACATCTTTCGGCATCACATCAAGCGGTCGGAACATGAACTGTATATAATTAATCATACAGCTTCTGCATCTCTGTGATTACCATTGTGTTTCTCTCAATGGACGTACGCGTGATGAACACACCGGCTCCCGATTTAATTTCAAATCACAATGACGTGTCTTATTATAGTTTTATTTCGTTATTACTCCCATTATAGCTATTTTAATGAATGTTTTAGTTTAATGGAAGATGGTGCTATATCTTTTTTGTTCATTGTTATATTTATGCGCCAGGATTAATTGCAGCACACGTAGGTATTATTACAATCTGTATTTCGGTTAATTTATAATCTCCTTAAAGATAAGGGAGGACATACTTCATTGTCGTCAACACATCAGCGCAAAAATCAAACGTGTGAAAAAAGTGCGATGTGCGACGCACTAGGCCGTGCTGGAGCTTCCCGAGTCTTTTGACGGCTTGGGAAATGATGGACGGTCATTACAAAGTCATTGACATCATTTGTTGGCGTCCTTTTTCTTGGTTTTCGTTTTAATAAACCGCAGCATTATGCAAGGATATTACTGTGGTCAGCTAAGGTCAATACAGCTTCTGAGCCTGAATTCGTCTGATTGTAGCTCCACAAGGTGATGTCGTTATTTATGATTTCTAGTCATAAGTTGATTTCTTTATACATCTGAGGTGTATTTATTTATCTCTATATTTTTCAAATTAATGTACCTACTTACATCAAATGTGTTCGTCTCCCAAAGATTATATCAGTTAATCTACTAGTAAAGCATAGAATTCGTCCAATTTCGGATCAGTTACTCCGGTTTGCTGCATCATCGGTGATCTAATCATGTGTCAGTCGAGATTAAAACAGGTCGGCCGGATCGCATCAAAGGCGGTATCACACTGTTATTTTGACTGATTGATCTCCTTCGACAAAAAATGAAGGTTGCATCGCTACCGAGATCGACAGTAGCTGAGAAAAAACAAATTAGTTGGCTAAACCTTTTCATAAAGCATTGTTATTATCACCACCTTCCCCGACTTATATATTGCGGTGGTGTCCGAGATGTAGATCACCAATATGCACAACCTTTTATGGCTACGGAATAAAGTTTACATTGCTTGAAACTTAATTATACGATACTACCTAGTAGGTTGGTTCGTGGGCTGTAATCGCGCGGTTGTCGAAAGGCGAAAATCATGCTGCGTTTGCGACCTTGCGTTCGCTACAAAAAACGCGATTTATTTTTTGAGAGAAATGTTTTTGGTGTCAGATGTAGCGGCTCGAGCTTTGATTGTCGAGATTCTCATATTTAGTTTTAATTGGTGGCTTTATCGAGTTTACATTTTACGGTCGGAGTCGATGAGAGGTTAATAAGCGGCACTTTGAAAGGTATCTTCGTTTTTTAGAGTTCCACGTTAATAGGTAATAGGAATATGACTGTCTGTGGTGTTGTGATTTTATTAGGGTTAACCACTATTACAATGATTAAGTTTAGCATTAGTTGAAAAAGATTATTATTAATTTGCCTCTTTTATAAATTCATTAGGATATATTATTGAATTAATATATTTTGTTCGAGGTCATAGCGATCGATTAAATAATTTTTGTATAAGATTCGTCGTGGAAAGATCTAAAAAGACATTAATTTACAAAATCCGGCCAGTTTGCGATAGGAATGCTATAACAATTCTTTACGGAACCGTTCATGGAACATAGATGTAATGCGCTGTGCCCAATTTTTTATTGTTTAGGCAATAGTCGATATTGATTTCGGGTCTTTGATTCCAACGTATTATTGCTTGTTTTATTGGTACCTGGGAACATTGTAATTAACCATATCGGGCCTTTTTTCTCATCTTTCTGAATCCTTTCGTGTCTATGGACTATAATATTTTTTGACTCACCTTGAAAGGCGTACGCGCCGAATATTGGTCTCATACTGTTCATAGAAGACGCAGTTCCTGTTGTGTAATCCATTTTAGATCTTCAATTATGTTGCAATGGTGTTCACTTCACGTTAAAAAAAAACAAAATTAAGGTTTTGTTTATGCGGTTTTACGGTATGATCACAAACAATTCTTTTTGTAAATCACAAATATAATATGAGAAACTCACTGGACACATTAAATGCATTTAAATAGTAGTTTGGTAATGTTCGCCGAGGACTGATATAAGCGTGATGCGTGCGACATAAGTGAATCAATTACAAGTCGCTGGCGGTTCGACGGCATTATTTTCGGACCCTACTCATAGCGGATATTACAATAGCGTTTCGCTCCACCTCTTTGGTCCCCTACCACTTTTTATTTACTGGTAATAATAGTAAATCACCGGGAACAGTCAGTATGTGTTACTGCGTCAAAGAGCTTTTGTATAAAAAGGGTGTAAATCTATTTACATACAGAAGATTTTATACCGCCCCAGTGCTGATTACGATAGCATAAAATAATCGTTAAAACTGAACGCTCTTTGTTTACATAAGGCCTTGTGATTTATCTGAAAGTAAATTATTATGTTGTAATAAAAAAAAGTACAACTTTAATAAAACTGTGTCGCACAGTATCTACGTGTTATGTTAAGTACATTCATGCATGTGGTTCACATTGGAATCACTGTGACGTTAGTAATCGGTCGCACTTTGATTGTTTTAAGAAAATAAATGTTATATTATTTACTAACAAATTTAGTGTACGAAGAAAAGAGGATGGTGCAATTTATTGTAACTAGTGGTCGCCTGTCGCATATCGAAATTCGACCACAATCTACATGTAGCATACAATACTCTTTTAAGTTTTAAAATACAATGATTAGATTTGATCTGTCGTATTCTGGACAAGATGGTTAGGAGGTCACGTCATTTTCCGATTCAATTTTTTTTGCTTCAAACATTAATATTATAGTAATATATTGTAACATAATGTTGTATAGGTGATTATATCAAATATTGTTTAATGCAGAACGAAAAAAACGAGAAATCGTTATAAGCGAACGATTTAAATCCATAGGTAACATCGCAACATCGAGTCTCGATCGAAGTCGCAGCTGGCATAGTTGCGCCGACAATAATACCTATCGATAAAAAGTCGTCATGCAAATTATCGAGTATTGTATCGACGTTATTGTACCGTATCTACCAATTGTGCGTTCAGTGCGTATGCGACTGTCCTGCGGACGCTGCGCGCGATTAGTTTCGCGTTTCAGTTTTTGGGGAACCACTAAAGCCAGCTGTTTGTGACGTCACTAGGAAATGAGTTTAAGGGAGGTACTAGTATAGATAATAGTATTTTGTTGAAATTAAATAAAACATACATACACACACAGAGCCGTGGTCGCCTTGTGGAATAATTTTTTTGCCTGCTATTCTAGCAACGCAAGTTCCAGTCCCACCAGTCTGTACCAATGAGTTTTACCAACTTAAGTACAGTGATAAGCGATACCATGAGTTTAACCTACGGTGAAGGAAAACAACGTGAGAAAACCTGCATACATCTGAGAAGAAACTTTAGGACGCGTGTAGTGTCTAAGAGACAGCGATGTGACAGACTCGCCATCTGTCACGTTGGCACCAAATTATATTTATATATTCGGTGTAAAGTGCGGGTAACACCTCTGCTCACCTCTTCGGGGACCCTTGTGGAAAGGCGTGACGATTAAAATAAATAAATTCATCATCAATTAAATCACCACGCCAAGTTTTCGGGAATTAAATCATTTGCCCAAGCAATTGAAAATAAGTATATGAATAAGTTATTCAAAATATGAATTCTTTGTAACGAATAAATCCACAAAATCTCGGAATAGCTGTTTACAATTAAATTTTATATTGAACCTCACGATTATTATCGTCTGATATTAAGTGAGGTATCATGATCGTAATTCTCCTTCCTTAATCACGCATTTTTATGATCTGTTTTCCTTATGCAAAGCCACTTCAACGTTTATCTGTATTTTAATATTTTGCGAAGTATTTAAAGGCAATGAAAAATGAATTTAATGTGATGTTTTAATCATTAGCATCTGCTGATATGAAAAAAAATACGCTGTTAAGCAAAACTTAGGAGTAGTGACACGGACTTGAGAATACATTTAATTTCATCATCATATAGAGATCTTTAAAATTAAATGAATACCGAACAACATAAACAGACAGACAAACAAAAAGAATAATGCACAAGTCTAATTCGTACACATTTAGATTAAGTAACCCAATGTGAATTTAAGTATTATTTTCAAAATTATTTTAAAACGAAAAAATAACGCTGAATCACCATAGTTATTATGACCTTTCATTCTAATGTTTGAAAAAAGGATGTTGAATGAGCTTCACGATTTGGGCTTTGTCCAATGGCATGCGAGGTCCAGTGGCTCGATCAATTTTATTTAAGACGTGTTGTTGTGTCAAAACAAAATCGAGTGGTGTCTTGGGATTAGTCCAATACTCACTAACAATTGATATACAATATTGACAATACATTCAACAGTGGCGTGAAGTGCCTACTTCACAGTCTGAAGTTCTACGTATTTGTATCCCTTTTGGAATTCCGTTATTATTATTTGACATTACGGAATAAAGCGAGTGTTTTTACGTCGAGCGATTTTATTCATTCATCCAGCTATTACATTTTTAAATCTTTTGATGGTAATTTTTTATTTACAGCAATATATATATCTTGAGCGCTGTAGTAGGCATACAAATTGAGCATATAACAAAAGTTTCATACGATAAAACGAATATCTATGAGATGAAAATATAACTGTGACAGTGAAATTAAGTATGGTAAGTACGGGTCTGTTCAAACAACCAGTTTGCATTGTTCCCCAGTTGTGCGTTTGTTAAGGTGCTTGAAAGCTGGGCCCACTTTCACCGGCTCGCATGCAAATCGGCTGGACGTGCAGGCATTAAGCTCTAAGTACTAAGTGCCATTAGAAAAATGAGCCTTCTTTTCCATTGAATTGTGCTATCGTAGAAAGTTACATTGGGTCTAAGATAACAGTAACTATTTGTCATGATTAGATCAAAGCGAAATAAAAGTAGGGCTAATGTTCTTCACATTATCACGAAGAAGTTAAATCAGCTCCTTTTTAAGGATCGTCGTTATTTTGAATGAGCTATGCGAGTTTGTTGCTATTATAAATAAATAATAAACTTAATTGCAATATTTATTGTCAAATCATATTAAATTGTTCGTAATCAACCGAGTCCTTCCTCAGGCTAACTAAATGTCAGCCCCAAATTAACAAAATATGGGAATGTTAATTTGAGTCATTAGCTAAGAGTTAAGTTGAGAAGATGCCGAAAGAAAAAAATATGTGTGATGCGCCGCCACACGCTCCTGCACGCCGCCCGCGCGCCATGCGCCCGCGCCGCCGACCGCGTATTTGTGGAGAACAACCACAAAATGTGTTAAATATGGAACGCTCAACGCAGATCTATGATTTGGGGACACCTAGAACAGTCGACACTCATTCACGTTGGGATCGAATCGAATCCCCAGTTTTCAATTCACACCAATATGTAAATAAGTCTCAACGAGCGCATCGCATCATTAATTTGTTCTATTTTATTAAGTAACTGTGACGGTAAGTTACGTCGGAAACACATTATATAATCGATGGAAAAGTGTGAGAAAAAAAAGGAAAGTTAGTTTTTAATTGTAAGTGCTGACAAAAAACGTTTTACGATCAAACAGTGCTTTTAGAGTTGATATCTATATGTGAAGTGTATTTTATGTGTAGAAGATGCACGGTTCTAGTAATTTGTCAAATTGGTCGTGGTAACTTTAATCGTGGGTTAACAATTAATCAATTACCTACAGGTGTCGGCCACCAAGCGTGAGATTCAGAAACAGGAATGATTTAAAGTTGCCATTTTCATTGGCATTTCGACCGGTTTTGAATTGTCGTTGCGTGTTTTTGCAACATATATACATATTCATACACCCATCAAATAGAATAACAAAGTAGTTTATCACATGCACTGAATCACATCAACAGCATTCAATGTTTGCTACACAACTATATCTACGTTCCCAAATAGTCACCAGTTGGTAACCATGTCGTTTCCATATAAAATAAGCATTGGTCCGTGTACATCCCATTAAGTTATTCAATTCGCTCTGAGTGAATTAGATTTCCTTACTATAATGGAGCCTAATCCACCGCCACACATGTCTTCAAGGGCGGTGTTGTATGAGCCATCATTATAGTTTTTCGTAATGGATCATTACTATATCTCATCGTGACGTAGAAAAATTTACATGTCATTTGGAAATATTTTTACGAGTGTTTGTTTTTCACGCAGGGCGGACCCTTTTCACACGGTGCGTTAAATTGCCATACGTAGAATGTTTCAGAACATTTTTTTCATACTTGGTTTTATAATAACTCCACGGCCCTTTACAGTTGATATTTAGAAGTTTATATTTTGTTTGGAATTGGTTCCTTCTAAATTTGTTTCCAAAATGTAGCGAACAAAACTATCAAACAAAGAAACGAAGGTGGAATTTAGGAGAAAATAAGGTGGTCGAAGAGGAAAGAATTGGAACGAATTTGAAGAATATTTTCACGTAGGTATTACAGGAGTCTAATGGACTAAACGTAAATATCATAACTTTTCGCTACAAATAGGGGCCAGCTGGCAGTAACTTCACCTTGACCTAGTTTCATGCCAAGGCTTTTGAAGCACCACGACCAAACCAAACTAATTTAGAAGGAAACCGATAAGCAATACATAATTAGTTTCAGTGCCTTAATTTCTTACTATTCTAGCTAGTCTAATAAATAGGTATCAGTACCTCCCTAATGTATTTATTAATATAGCAGTAATTAACAGTTACCTGACGTATGCGCGTGAGTTATATCCCCGGAACAGCGCAGGGCATGTCGAATTGGACTAATTACTGGACAAACCCACAGGCAGTGACATGTGGCCTGTGTCGCCGCGACATTTGACTTCACTCAGCCGACCTTAATATGGTGTAGCATGCCTCATATTTTTTGTGTGTTTGTCTGTTTAGAAATGTTGATACCGTTTTTAGTGATAGTCATTGTAGAAACACAACACACCGATATGTCTAAGACAACATTTCTTTCCGATTACTTAATGGCTGTTTATAAGTTTGATATGAGACGAGGTTCCGTGTTGTTCTGATTGATTGACATTTGAAATGGTTGTTCGAAATTTGGTATCAATAGTAACTAATCACCAATCTGCATAGATGTGATTGTACTATGGAAAGGAGTGAGATTAGTTTATATCACATTATCTACTACTGTTTTTTATTATGTTATTTTCGTGTAAATAAATAATACATACTGGAACGTAATTATCCTTTTTAATTTTTATATTCTGCTAGTAATAGGGAAAAAAATATTGTAGGCAAGTCTGTTTATGTTGGAATAACTATGGCAGTGGAAAGTCAAGCAGTTAGAAAAATAATTGATTTTTACTCTGATTTATACCATTTTAAAGCCGTTAAAGTGTTAACATAATTAATAAATAAGCTGCTGCTTTTTTGCGGCAATTAGCAGATAGTCACGTCGCGTGGCGGCGTCGACGCATCCGCATTGGTAAATTTATCGTCGACCACCGGCCGTTCCTCATTAGTAGCCTCCGCAAAAACGCGCCAAGTATTTTATTTTAGCACTGTGACTCACCTCCAATCAAATCAGTGTTCGAGCTACTTAAAACAATACCTAAAATAATTGTCTATAACGTGTTTCTCGCTTTGATACGGGTTCAATGTATCTGGTATCGCTACAATTTTGATTTATTAGTGGCCTTCACCTCGCCGACGAACTGACCTGGTGACTGTAAAAATAAATATTTTATGATTTTGAAATTAATAATCATAAGTTATTTAGTTACAATTAATAATAATAACCCAAATCCTCACCATCATCCAGCTATCTGATTCTTCATTTGAACCTGCAGTAAGAAGTATCATAAGGTTATCTTATCTTATCTTGAAACACGTGTTATGCTGCTGTGACGCTTTAGCGAGGCAGCGAATGGAGATTCTGGGGGTGGCATATCCGGAACAAGAGGATTATATGCTCTTCCCTGCTGGCAAGATCTGCAAACTCATACAGGGAGTATTGGATACAGCAGGTAAGTAGAGCGTAAGGGGCGAAGGGCAGCACAAAAGATCCCAAGGGTCGACGTACGTCTGGGGTAACCTAGACCCAATAAAAGCCCAAATATAAGATAAGATAAGATCATAAGGTTGGTATTGCGCAAGTAATTTATCTGGTATTACTAGCGTCTGGTCGCATCCTTGCTACTTTCGTAGTATTTACAAAAATCACCAACTATTTATGTCAGTAGTTGTGGAGAATTATCATGAATCATTGTTTTACATTTGAGTAAAAAAGGAATATCAAACATAATATTTTAGGGCACTGTTTAATCGTGTAGGTATGTCACACATTTTCCAGCTAACGACTAGGTAAAAGCTTAGAGTAGATAATAATACTACGTACAACAAAAATATATAAAAACAAAATCTTGTCAAAGGTCACGAATAATTTTGAAATAATTTAAAAGCCAAATCACGTCCAAAAGTATTTGCTGTCGCCAACAATAGCTTTATGACAATTAAATGCAAACACAAAACTTTCCTTCTGACTTCAAGTAATAGCGATAAACAAAGTGGAGCAAACAAAAGTACAGGACGACACACATCGTGTGCGGCCCATCAAGGCACAGATTCAGCGGCGTGTGTGACGCGCGATGAGCCCTGAAGCGTGCGCGCACCGATTTCAGCACTTCACGCCTTTTTTGAGCACAGGCGCATTAAACGAACGTCCTAAATAACGCGTGAAGTGTCAACTGCGGAGTTAATTGCTGCACCGGGTCTTTTGGTAATGCTTTTTTGCAGTATGTTGCTGGCTCTGGCAATTTGATATGGTTTAATTGACTTTCAGAGTACAGGTTATATGCACGAACAAATATCCTAATGAAGGTGGATTGTATTTTGGATATATCCAACATAAAAGGCACGATCTGGGTCAGCGGTTCTTCGGTAAAGCTTTACTAACAATGGTTAAACATAGAAGTAGGCTTATTGGTATAATAATTCATATTACTTAATTCAGCCGTCTCAAAGATACACGCTATGATGTTAATTGAATAACTTCTGATACAAAATATGTACTAAAAAGCTGACTACAATACTGGCCTTTATGTTGTTTTTTTTTAATGCTGGAAAAATATTACTTACCTAAATTAGGTTACATCTGAGAACGAGAAAGAAGTGGACTGAGAGTGATTTTCTCAAGAGTATTAATTGGCATTACCTACCAATATTCCTATCCAGTGTGGCACTGCCATCCGACAACTTGGCATACTCTTGTGGGACTTAGTATAAGTATTGTATCAAAGCCATTTACGATAAGGTGGGCAGTATACTAGTTCGTTACTGGTACATAAAAAGTTGCCCATTTGGTTATTCTTAGCAGGTTACTATGAGTTAGCGCGCCAGCGAATTTAGGATTTTGTAAAGGTATGATCGATGAAGCGTTGGTTGATTTTAATTAAACATTGGTAACTAGCCTCAAGGTCGGCGTAATGAATAAACGATTTCTGTTAGTTTCGTTATCGCATTGTTTTCTGGCTCATTTATTAAGGGTAGTATACAATAACTACACAATATACAATAGATGCTGCATGAAAATAATTTCCACAAAAAAAAAAAAGTTATGTTGTTTAAGTCGTCATCTACATGCCATCTAACTAAAATATAGTTATTATTGATTCAGAATTACATATGTTAAAATGACTGGCTTGTTTTTTGTCGCTAAGACTTAAACAAAACTCGTCATTTTTAGCGACAAAGTCTCTAAATTGGCAACTCTGTTCCCTGGCTTCGTATAACAGATTTCCGTCCCTTTTCACGAAATCACTCCCAGGAAAGATGTTAAGCATCAAAAACCAAAGCAATAAATTATTGGTTTCGTTCAAATATTATGTATAAAGCAAAGTAACTGTGATCAATCAGGTAAGTACAATTCGATTCATCAAATGTATGCGGGCCCTTACCGAAGCTTTGTTTTGTTATGCAAAAAGCCTTCAGTGTAAAAGAGGGTTAATGGTTCTTGCGAAACTTGGCCTTGCGGTCCAGCAGAGCTAATCACAAATCCTTACAAGTAGGTAGCTACTTACACGTTCACTTAATTACAAACAAACTTGGATATAATTAGATTGATTTTTAATTAGGATCAGCAACTCTCACTTTTAATCGTTATTGAGCTCCTTTATTTCCTAATTATTCAGTAAACCAGAAAGGTTGTGCGCAAGCATACAGTCAGCTTGATCGTTACTGGTATAGAATAACACCAGCAGCTTCTTCCGCAGTCACTCAGGTTATGGAATGAGCTCCCCGCCGTGGTTTTCCCAAGGATGTAAGTAAACCATAAAGTTCTTCAAGAAGGGTGAAGACATTTGGCAGGGGCGGCGAAGCGCGAATGATAGTAATAGTAAGTATTATTAAATTGCAAGTGTCAATTAATAGGCTACAGTTACTGCTTATCTTCAGGCATAAAAACTAGGAGTGTCACTCACGTTACCGACGTTCGCATTAGGAGAAAGATACTAAGTTTGTAGCACATGTGACAAAAATACAGATTGATTCGGAGGAATCCGTTGCTGTTTCCGCCAAACCACCGATTTCAATTATTGTGAGGCGCGACGCGCGAGCGAGATAGGTCACATCACATATCTTAAATTATAAATAAATATATTTCGTAATTGAACCTGTCATGCTCGTGACGTAGTAATTTTGACACCGCGCATAAGCTCCTGTCTCAATTCCATAATTGCAAGCACTGCAGCTATGATTATAATAATGTGAGAAGGGCAATGTATGGAACATTACCCTTTTTAAGATCAGTACTGTACGTAAATAGTCGTTGAAATAGGTTCAGATCAATACAGTGTTTTAGTGTAATGACTGTTATAATTTCATTAAAAAAGTATATCTATACAACATTTATGACTTGGAACTAAAACCACATAGGATAAAACAATACCTAACAAATAGGTATGTGTACTGGAATAGGCTGTAAATAATTATTTCAGGATTTTATTACTTCTTTTTTCGTACCTTTTATACTCCCTGGATTTCCCCCAGGACTAAAGCTGTGATTTGTTTTGGTAGTATTGTACAGTTTTTTTAATACCTAGAGATTAATTGTAAACTGACTAGGTAGTGCCTATTTAGTAAATAGGTTATCCAAAACTAAAAGGTCATGATTTTAAAACAGGATGACAAATGTAATCCCTAATACGACACACACTTATTTAATACACAAACAAAGTGAATACCGTCTAAAGATCTATCTGTCAATTTAATTGCCATGAACCAACAACCGTGCTGAAAAAGGTAGCAAAAGCAAAATACATGAGGATACTTTCTTTATTATTTTATTCTGTAATAATATTTTCTATAAAAATACCGAATAACGCTCATAGTTGTAATCGGATAGTATCTATAAAGATAATATTGATGCGAAAAAATGAAAATGGAATAAAAATGTTTTTTTTTCGCCTGAAGAACTGCCTGTAGAAACTGGCTGATACGTAATGAAAATTGTTATTTTAATAGTTACATTTGTTTGAGTTCATTAAGTGTAGTTGATAAACCTTCATAATTCCAAAGTTTGGATTGGTATATGGAACAACTTCAAATGCTATTAGAAGAAAATTATTTAAAAAATACAAAAATAATACCTACCGTCCTTGTAATAAAAATGAGTGTTGTACACGAACACAGATCGACATTGCAATTAACTCACACAAACATACAATTTCATTTTGTTCGTGTGCTGTGTACAAACCCCGCCCCAAGCAAATTTTGACCAATCGCCGAACGGTGTAGGCATAGATCGTTGTGGCAGCACGCCTCATGTTTTTCGTCACGGAACAGCGACTCAGGCGCGACTCACACATTGTTAATGTAAGCGTTCTTTGCTTTGAAGATACCGGATTCAAGCCTTCGTGCTATCTCTTTCCCACACCGGTCTATCCCGAAGTTTCGCCGAAGTCAAAGATACAACGATACCAGTCGAGTTAGCACTCAGACTTCATATTAATTTTATTTCTGAATATTTGATAAAACATAACTTAACGTTGACGTGGAAATCTATACAATAAATCGTTGTTTTACTACAAAATTTCGGTACCGGCAACGGGCTGTTTATTGCAATAAGTCGGATATCAGAAAGAGACAAAGAATCCAGTGAAGCTGCTTCGAAGGCTGCGGAGGCGGCCAGTTTGACCATTTTTTGTTGGACCGCTGATTGTGAAAGATTACACTTGAGAGTCGAAATACATCTTTACATCACACGTCAGTGGGCACTGAGCTGTCTTCAAAGTAACACGGATTAGACACACACAGTTTCCTTTTGCGTAATTATGTCTACGTCCAAGCTGTGATAGTGAAAGACATTAATTGTGTTCCTCCTGGACTTTCGTATGTGTTCGAACTGATTTGGTGTTTTGAGCAGCTGTACTTACATCTTGAATTTCTTTAATTTCCGTCCATGGCTGTGTCAGCATTGAACATGACTCCATACTTTACGGGGTACTCTTTTCAAGGTAAGTCTTCCTTTAGCTTATTATTGTTATCTATTTGTTTACTTTCTGTCTGCTCTATATTATTGTTCATTCATGTATCTGTTTAATTGTTATTCAATAACAGGTCTGGAATGTTATCTCTGTTCGATACATTTATTGTATAATCTGACCATCCTCTTCTTAAATGATATCGCTTCATAAAGTTTATGATCCATATTATTTCTGAATGATGTTGAATCTACTAATATTTGATCATTAAACTGTATTTGGATTTGGATTGCATTTTGCTTAAGTATACCTACTTAGAATTATTTTATTATATTTAGTTTCTGGCCAGTAATATGGTGTTATTTATTAGCCACGCCATTTTAGGATAATTTTACAATCTTTTTTTATAATTCCTACTTCATTCGTGAATTTACTGCTTTAATAATACTATTTATCTACCTATCCTCTCTTCGCTTCTGTCACGTATTTCAGTTTCGCTTCATTCCATCCATATTTCACCTTAGGATTAAAATCATATCATTTAGCACCTGATTAGAAGTAATAACGTGTTTTGAACGAATTATATTATTGGATATTAAAACTGTTCATCGGCTGAAGTTCTGAGACGCCATAAAACTTCAAAATAACTAGGATATTACAAAGTGATTTTACTGCTACCCATATAACAATATTTCAACATCACGCGTCGGGCCTGGGACCCTAAACTTAAGAATTACACCTCCTCTTTCATTATAACAGAACCTTGTTCATTAAATGCTTTCTGGAATGGTCAAGGACCGAGAACTATTGAAAATAATATTTGTCTATGTTTCAATAAAATTTCTGTCACGACTCGGCTATTGTCAGTTCTCACTCTTTCGTCAAGTGATCTTGATCTTAATACTTTGTTGGCTTTACGATTATGAATAATATTTTTATTATAAGTAACAAGTTCAATTGTAATATTATTTCTTTTCATGATTCAATACCTCTTGTATTTGAAGAACATAATGAATTATCCACCTACAAAAGATACACCAGGTTCTCCATCAAGTGTTTTGATTTAATTAATACAGAATGCCGTGGTAAATAAGAAATTTAGGTTGAAATTGATAGTTATGTTAAGATACAATTGTTGATTAGGTACTGAATAGATTTTTACTTAATCTAGAATACTAATTATATCATATTATTCGAGTTACCAAATATACGGGTCCTAAAGCGTAACGGCGTAGGTGAATAATGAGCCATCGTAAAAATACCCAATAACTTTTGTTACATGTTTTTGCTTTTGTGTTGCTGTTGGCGACATTTTTTTGTATACTTTTCAAAAATTAAAGGAAGCGATTCCGTATTTTGTGTTTTTATGACTTTCTTAATTTTGCTTATGCTATCACTATGGGACATATTTAACATAATATGACAAAAAATTGTAGTTGTAGAGATTGAACTGGAAATAAGAGGTCTGCCTCTTATTCCCAGTTCAATCTCTGAGAGAGGTTAGGGAGGCATTTCAACGTTTTCTACAATTGTCTTTAGATGTTACGGTAGCCATCAGGATTCGTTACAAAACATCATGTACCACCTTCATAATTCCTTTAAATTTAAACGGATACCTTGTGGACCAAACTAAACTTATTTGTTGTTCTTATTTTGCATGTTTCTTTTACCGCTTTTCAATATAGGTACTTGAGGCATCTAAGGAATAGTTTGCCATGATGCCCATTGCTCACGGTAACTCTTGCCATCACGGGCGATAATCCTCACACATGCGAATCAAAATCTCGCACTTGCGGTTCCAACAGATGGTTCTCCTACATACGCTGAAATTGTGGATTGAGGTCCCTGGTCCTTGCCATGGTTTTCCCAAGGGAGTACAGTATGGGGTACTTCAAGAAGTTTTTTTTGTAAGGTCTGCAACGCGCGTATTATACCTGTGCTGTGTGGCAAGAGTCCATAGTGTTAATGAATACTACTCATAAACACATAGGCCAAGGAAATTGCTTACTATTAGGCGGGCCACTTGTTAACACGTAAACAAGGATATAACTAACTAAACTATAAATAACAATGTATTGTAGATGTCTATGAGAGAGAGGTACTACCCTACTCATAAGGCCTAGATGGTACTGAACTCTCAAGTTGATAATTTGTTACAATGTGTTTATAGGAAGTAGTACTATATGAGTAACACACATCATAATATGCAATATTGTGTTTCATACGCTTTTAAATTAAATATTCCATTGTTTTCCCTCCGGCAGGACTTAAGATCGTTTCAAAGGCTTACCGTGTATAAATAACAACGAATACTGCTCCAAAATGCTCTCGCCCTGACGGTTTTACACATAAATCATTACCATACGAAAACATTTCGACTGCATTGTTAAAAATGTCACTTCGCCTTATGACCTGTTTCGTCTAAGCTAAATTAAAAAGAAAGAGACAAATGAGTTTCAAATACTTAAGCGTAAAAGAGAGCGGCAACATTAAAGAATGCCGATAGCGTTGGTGACTGGAGCACTTTTTTTAATGTAGATTTGAGTGAATTAATTTCATGTTGCGTAATTTTAACGCTTATTTAGCTGCAATCTAAGTTAACAGTAGTAATAATATATTTATCATTTATAAAGTAGAACGTTATCACAATTATTTGAATTTCTATTATGTACACAAAGAATGTAATAATTTTTATAATTTAAAATATTGCAAAGAAACGGGGTTTAAGTTAATAAAGCGTCGAAAATAAGAAAAAGGTTTTGTTACTTACGTATTTTTCTTGTATGAGTCACGTACTCAACTGAGCGAGCCGGCGCGAGGCGAAGGTCTTTTCGGGTTATTAAAAACATCTTGAATCTTTAATTCGACTCCAAATTATACGACTTATTTAAGAATAAGGTCGGATTACTGTCTGTAGCTGTGACACGATGCGCCCAGGAACACATGAGATACCTACATTTTACGCTATGCAAAGTAATTCAATTGAATATTTTCTCAAACGTCATACAATATTTTAGCAACTAGATATGATTTTTAAATGGGATAGGATGGTTGATATCCAAGATTCATATAATAAATGCGCTTTTGGATAGTTTTTATTATACAATTATGGCAAAACTGTTGAACCTAATCTTTTCAAAAGGCTAGGAATTAGGATTGATTCTTCATCTGTTCTATGTAGGAAAAACATATAGGTACCTAGAGGTTTCAAACAAAAAAGTTTTTGCCCTATTTCCACGCGGACCAAATAGCCAACTCAAATAAAAAAAACAGAAATATCCTCAGTGGAATAAGAAGAACAATACTTACATATGGTTTGTTATGAAGTGAGGACAACAGCGCATGGGAATGGGAGTAAATGTCGATATTAGTTTGCATAATGTGCCCGATGAAGCTGCGGTCGCGATCGGATCGGATGCGCCCGAGGCTGGGTGAGGAACGCGATGAAGCGCGATATACATCGCTGATACACGCCTGTGCACCTTGTAATTTCCCTGCAATATCGTTTTGAATTCCTTAGTAAAAATATATAACTACAGCTACACCTACATGAAGGTGTAACTAAGTATGCTGTACATGTCGAGACGAAGATTTTTCTTCACTTGAATATGTGTGTATGCACACCTACATAAATATATGAACAGCTCCAGCTGTTGAATTTAAAATATACATGTTATTATGTTGTTGATACACTATAAAATATTACATTTAGTGACCTCTGTAAGGAGTTCAGTACCATAATCAAGGTTTAGTCACATTCATATGACGGGCCGACAAGCGGTGCACATCTCGGCGCGCACGCACACATAGTCGCGGCGCGCCCGCGCAGATCAAAGGCACCGACAGGCTCTTTTAGCCGCATAATATGACGCGCCCCCCGCCCCCGCCCGCGGACGCAGAAATGCCTCGCCGCCCGAACAGCCTCCAGGGCGCTTACTTGCCATTACTTATGCCTATCTATTAATAAACAAATTGATATAACGGATAGATATTTAAAACCAGAACTTTGATTTATAATAATGTTCTCATCTCAAATATAATTGGTATTAATTAAGTAAATGTACAGATCAACTATATACTACTATGTAGGTTCAATTTAAATACATAATATGATAATGGTAAACAATACATTTATAAGTAGGTAATTAATTGGAGGCAATTATGAAAATTTCCTTTGAAACGATCAGTTATTTAATCCTATCTGATTATCAAACACGTGCCTATCGATTCAGTCGGGCTCGGGTGTTGAAATCTTTAGAAATTATTATCAGATTTATTGAGGCCCGAAGATTCGAATCACTGTGGTAGGCCCGAGGCGACGAACGCGCCTTTCGCGACAAAAGCCTCAGGGTTCGTTTCTCTCGAGCGTTAGTTTGCTTATTTAAAAATAATGTGGAAACACCACTCAATAGATTTTATACGTAAATTTAAGTTAACCCCTTTTGCTTTTGCAGCGCAGGCTTGTGCAAAATAGCTCACGTGCGCAGACCGGTCATCGATCAGGGTATCATTGTTCCATTAAAATTACGTAAATTCACTACAATTACCTGAGGGCACCATGAAACCTGAGACTTAAACGGGCATTATTATTCAAGAGTCGGATCAGAAACGAATTAGGCTGAACTAACGGTTCATAAATTATAACAGTGTTAGTACCATAAAAGTTAATTCAATATTAGTTCATCGCATCGAGGATTTGATAATTGACTGCTTTGTATTCGCTGGAATGGTATTTCAGGTCTTTTTAAATAATGTAATTCCAACTGAAATTGGGTGTTATTTTACGGCAAATATGTTTCTCAAGTCAAGCCGCTATACTGATTTAGCGCTTTGTTTTTCCTCTATGGGTTTCATTCATGGGCGAAAACTAATTATTTTGTAAGGTCTCACACTCATACTGGTCAAATATCGTTTCATAATACTTACAACTTTGATAAAGACAACCCTAGATGAATTTATTAAGCAGCTATAGTTAACTTTGTGCCTTTGTAACTCCAATAGCGGCAAGTAACGACGTCAAAGAGTCCATTTCGTATAAGAAAAGAAAAGAATCCGTCAAATTAGTACATAACGCGGTATGAATACAAAATGAGGTCAAACAGGGCACTCTCAAACATGGACTATTATATTGAAATAAAATATTCAGTTCCATTCATTACTTACGTAGGTACGTAGGTATTATATTCGACGGTGACATGCCGAAAGGCGTTGCCTCAGTTTGTACAGTTGGCACTGTTGGCACCGGGTTAAATGGTGGGAGACCCGTGTTTGAAACAAATTATTAGAAAATGTATTTTCTTTTTTCTTTCGCCGCTTTGTACAAGCAACTGTGCGCATTCATCTAGCGAGGAACAGAGAGCTTTCAATAGTTTAATGCAGCTCGTGTAACTACTTGTACCAATCTTATGATATTACTTATTCTGATGCCATTTGAATGTTAAAATTAAATTTATGTACATATTATGTTTAAATTTTATTATAACAATTGAACAAATACGGGTGAAATCCGTGAGATGTCTATGATAGAAAAAAACATTTAGGGCAGTTTTTATTTCGATGATGAGATAATTCGATTTAATACCATGTAGCCAAAGTGCAATTTGTACAGTACAAAAGAAATTCATCTTTAAGATTCCAGAGATCTGAAGTTGAGGCAAACACAAAGTCAAGATGAAGTATTGTAAAAGCTAATACCCAAATAAGAATAAGCCGCTATCTAGGTTGCTTGCTATGTAACTCGTATGAAAGTATAATAGAATTGATTTGATATTCGATTGCGCTACATTTGTGGCGGGCGCAGGCGCAGGCCACGCGACCACGGCCAACGGGCCACACAGAATACTTTGAAGACTTGAAGAAGGCTTAATGGAATGACACAGCCTTTGTGAACGCCGCCCAATTCTAATGCCTATTCAGATGGCATTTCACCTCTCTTTGTTGCTTGATTTTGGATAGTAATAGGTTATTTTTATTAGTGTATAGTTGAAATTTCAACTCGCAAAGAGACTCTTGTCCGATAAAATTGACTGTTATTTCTCTATCTAGTAACACTAGGTATTGGAACTGATTTCATATGAATACGGAAACATGTTTCATTGAAAACATTCTTCGTTTTGATTGAACTGCATTTGACATGCTCTCTTATTCTATAGGTTTGACCGCGGTGCGTTGATAAGGAGCAGGTTTGAATTTATATGTCTTTTAAATTGCGTAGACATCTACACTGCGTGCTTCCAACCGTCTCATTTATAACTAATTTCTATATGAAACCAAATTATACAATATCTACAGAGCTATACAGGAAACAGCTCTGTATTCAACAAGTTATCGAGTAGGTAACCAAACAGTTTTTGTTTAATATATTAAAATTAGCTTTTATTCGGTCATCATTGTCATCAAGCCCTTTCATTTATTACCCATATCATAGGTTTTTCAACAGTCAATTAATCATTACCACAGTCACTAATATGGAAATTATAAATGTGTGTGTGATTTTTTCATGAACCAGTTGTACCAATGTGTAAAAATATATAACTAGTTTTAAAACCATTGATGAAGGATAACCGGAAAAATAAAAATTTATGAATTCATTGAAATGTCGTCAGTTCTTAATATGTGTACAAATTTACAAAGTAACTAGACAGTAGACATCTAGCAGTCGGTAAAAATTAAGCTAAAAGATTTCATTACATTGATAGATACATACAATCGTAATTATACCTAAATGCCCATAGTCGAAGGAAAAGGAGTTAAAAAAAAACAAATGCTAGAAAATTCAAAAGAACTGTGTTTTACTATCTTGAGGATGAAAAACTACAAGAATATAAGTAATACATACATTTATAATTATTTAATAATATTTATTTTATTTCGAGTATTTTTTTGGGTATTGGGTAATTCTGACACTACTTCTACCCTTGAAAGAAGCTGAAAGGTAGTCCCTGAGTTACATCATATCAATTTACCAACGTATTTCGTAATGGATGTTACACGCGTAATTCTAAGTTAAAAGTAATCATACTAAGTTAGTAACTTATATCTCTAAGAGAACATACATGAAAAGGGGAGCGTGGAATATATACATTTTATTTATATACACAAGCCGTTTATGAGGTTAAACTATTAATTAAATTCCCTGTAGCAGGTTTCGCAGCCGTTATCGTAGGCATAGCATAGGTACAACGCAGTGGATGGAAAGCGGCATGGCGTGTGACGTAAAGCCTCATATAAATTTTACTATACGCACATTAATGTCGCTACGTGAAATTGATTTGCAGCCAGAAACATATTATGATTGTGAAAACGGGGTTTACGATTTATTTACACACTGTATCGACTTAGAACATTATAAACTATCACTGTAGCGTTGTTAGCAAGTAGCAGTAGGAAGTTAGGCTTTTAAAGTTTAAAATATTAATTTAATATAATTATTATCCATAACTTTTGTGATCGGTGCAGGTATAGAATTATCTGGTTGAAGTGCAATGGTGTGAAAAAGTTTATGGTGTAAAAATACCTGGTGTATAATCGACATAAGTGTTAACTAGTGCGTGGCATAAGGTACGACTTGCAAGTTGCAATCGTAACTTTTATTGACTTCATTCCTGTGTCGCAATCGTTAGTACAAATGCAATACTCTTTCACTTTATACGTTTGAACTAGACAAATAATATACAATAAATATTTTATTTTGCTGAAACGTGCTTAGTGCAGAACAAAGTGCAATCTTTACTTTGCATAATTATGAAATCGGAATCAGTCAAATTGAAAATGAGATTCGACAATGCAAAGATGGAAGGTTAAGAAATCCAATCACCGCGCTGACAATGGGAATCATAGCCCAAAAGTACTGCGAAGGTTGATGAAAATGTGATTGTTAATTAAAGTTGACACAGAAACGCAAGTGGAGAATTCAAAATCTTCATTTATTCGGTCACGGCTTGCATCTTACGTTTAGCATTAAATGATTGACTCTGTTTCAATTTCGTCTAACACGAATGCGGCGGTTGAACGAATCGGTACACGATTATGTGATTGTGAGAAAATTTTATACCTTTTTGTGCAACGGTGTCTGTTTCTTATAGTTAGTGCATGATTACAGTTCGAGGAGACGACACTTGCACTTGCCATGAATAAAGCACGTGAGTAAAACGTCATCCACTTCCGATATGATAATATGATAGGTATTGCTAGCGGCTATAGGCTACGGTGACTGCTTACCATCAGGTGGGCCGTATGCTTGTGTGCCACCTTCGTGGTATAAAAAAGAATAGGGAATTTCCTGGTCTTGTGTTCTTAGACTGTGTACTTACTTATTTTTTGTATTTTCGTTGCTCTTATATGTGTACCCGCCACCCTAGTAGCAGTCATTGTTGGTGCTAAGTTGTGCATGATCCGAATGCGCTTCCGGACGATTAACTGCAAAAGAATGTTTGAATTTGTTGTTAACTTCGCCTCCTTTTGCGTTAATAGTGTTACAATATTTGCGAATTCTATTACGCATTGTGCACTTGAGATTTCCTTTGTGCATATGTTGTTCAGGGCTTTAACAGTATTGTGTTCTGAATTGATCTTGTTTCGAATAAATATTGTATGCATCAGATTCACTATGAAATTCACATTGAAGCATTTTATTTTTATTTACAGATATTTATTGAAATAAATATCTCGAATATAAATTCAATTTGTATTCCACACCTGGAAATTAAATTTCGATACATATTTTAATGAAGTGATATGTTATTGCAAAGCCACCCACATTTGTATAGTGAGGTTATTATGGTCACGTTATGCGTCATAAACATTTCGGGAACATAAAATTAACACTCAAAAACATGGGCTTTCGAGGCACCGCAACGTCTACGGGATCTTACAAAAAAACGTGTATCGCTTGCAGAAACCATGGTGTGAGTTCGACTCTTAAAGACCCAAAGTTTGATGTGGTATAAGTTCTATACACAATATATAAGATTCATATTCCAATAATATGGCTATTGTGGCTGTCGTTTTAATATTTATTAATACTGACCAGAATTAGTGACCGTATGTTGTTTGTGTTACGGTTTACTTTTGTTTGTTGAAATCGATGCCTCCCGGGAATTTGGTATTATCAAAGGACATACTTGTTGACATGTTGTCTAATTGATTGGTGGTTCCCAGCAGGGGTCTTGGGCCTTATATTTAGCGGCACCTTTGAGGAATTATTTGAAATTGATAAACTATAAATGCCTCTACAAGTGGAAGATGCCACTGTTACATATTTTTTCGATAAAAAATTATGTCAATCAATCTTAGACAAGGATTAATTTAGAATGTATCAGATGAATAATTCCTCTCGGTATTTTATATTACTCATATTTGGGGCAGTTGCTTCCACTGATTCCGTACATTATTTTATTTATATCTTCCTGGTTCTTAGTGAAGACCTCAATATCTATTATTAATACACTTTTTATATAATATTGTTATAGTGTATAAAAGTCCTAAGCAGGCAATGACAGTTATTACTAGAAGAAAAGGAAGCATATCCTACACTGTATTTCAGTTAATATTTTTAGAAAAAGAAAGATTTCGGAGCTGTCAGAATATTAAAATCAAGGGAAAAATAGAAGTTATCTATTTTTTTCCATCAATTTAATTAAGTCTGCCACTTTTTTAATCCGCCTCATTCCCAATAGAAAACAGTATGCACGCACAAAGGCGCTGCAAAAATCGAGGATTGGCGGTTCCTTTGACGTTAGGTGGTCCTTACCACGTCCGCTCCAGTGATGTGATTATAATAGCGTCACTTTAGCTCTCACGTACATTCAAAAATCCTTTCACATCACATCCCATTCTCGAGGAACTGCACCATCAAGTATCGAACGAATTGACTTAATTACCTTTCGCGATACTCATCGCTGTAAAACTTTAATTATTTTTTTGATCATTTTCCTTTACACTGCATCGCCTACTGAGAACACCGGCAATGGATTGAGAATCTCAATTTGTTGTGGTATGGTTATAACATCGTTGTTTTACTACTTTTTGTCTAAAACGGAGGCTGGCATACGTTAGATGTAACAAGTCGTAGCTAACAAAGGCCAGAAATAGTTAAAGTGTTTTCGTTTCTGCTTGGCCGCACTCGTGTTAAAAGAAATTGGATACTCTTGCTTGAGAACACTGGCAATGAAACGTAAAATTACGAGGTGATCGAGGCCTACCGATGACGTACGTATTATGTAGCTGGATGCTCGCGACGTGCACCAGACGAGCCGACGCTTTGTGATGGACCTCGTATTGTTGCTATTGATGGTTTACGCGTTATTTCACTTTAATACAGCTACTGGTTTTGACCTACATACTTAACTTTGAATGGAGGCGTGCATTGTTGCCTTCTCTACTTAACGTTTTCAGAACAATGATGTAGCTTGGGGTCTTGCATCTTAGATCTTTTCGATAGCTGCTTTACTACATCTTCGAATATCAACTGTTTTCCTTACTATCCATCAAACTAAGAATTTATCTATTCCAACTTCAATATGAATAAAAAAGGGAATTAAGTTTTAAGTGTATCAGCTGGTAATGTTACAGCATGACCTTTTCACGTTTCATAATTGTAGAAGACTGATAGATTAAAGGGCTTTGCTTTGTTTTAGGTCAGGGTCGGATGAATCAGCTAGGAGGTGTGTTCATCAACGGGCGGCCGCTGCCAAACCACATCCGGCTGAAGATCGTGGAGATGGCGGCGGCGGGCGTGCGGCCCTGCGTCATCTCGCGCCAACTGCGCGTCTCACACGGATGCGTCTCCAAGATACTCAATAGATACCAGGTAAGACTGCGTTACCTCATTCACACATTTAAACACACACGGTGAAGGAAAACATCGTGAGAAAACCTGCATGTGTCGGAGAACTTCAAGGACGTGTGAGGTGCCTAAGAGACGACGCTGGATTGACCATCGGTCACGTTGGCACCAAATAACTTACCTTCGGTGAAAATGGGTGTAACACCTCTGCCTACCGCTTCGGGGATCCTTGTGAAGGGAAGGCGTAAACATATATTATTATTATTACAGATTTCTATAAAGCATTAATTGTTCGTAATAATATATGCCTCCCTGCAACTGTTCTGTATTCTAGAATGCATGTGAATTGAAATTTATTTATTATTTTACCAGGAAACCGGGTCCATCCGTCCAGGTGTTATTGGAGGGTCCAAGCCCAGAGTTGCCACACCTGAAGTTGAAAACAGGATCGAAGAGCTCAAGAGACAAAACCCAGGTATATTCTCCTGGGAAATTAGAGATAAACTTATAAAAGAAGGCATCTGTGATAAAAACACTGCGCCGTCTGTCAGTTCAATTTCGAGACTAATAAGAGGAGGCAAAAGGGACGAATCAGATCCTAGAAGAAATCACAGCATTGATGGCATTCTAGGTAAGTCAAACTTACCTCGGATTACTTGAATTCGTAATGAACTTTTGTGATTTATCTATGGTTTGAGATCCCAAGTCTCAATTTGACAATTTCGGTATGAAATTATAGTCAACTCAATCTCATATTTTTTATTAATTCATGGTACAAGAAAACTATAATATCAAAGACGTATTTCTAATAATATCATAATACTTAGCTTAAAGCGTAAATAATAGCGTTTGGATTCGTAATTGTAGTTCGTTATGAGCTTAAACCATTCGTAGAGAAATTCCATGTGTTTGCGTATAACTTAATTACTGCTCTGGTTTATTGTTACACGCGCTTGATAAGAGATTAGCAGTTTATTGCGGCTTATTCAGCACATTAAACTGAAAGCTTAAGGTCACTACGGCATTGCATTAACAAAAGGCTCTTGGCAATAATTGTAAATCCTTGACGGATAAAATTTAATTATTTAAAAAGTGACAGAAGAAACCTTCACTATAATGATGCGTAAACAACTGAGCGTGTCATCGTTGTCCTTAACGCTGGTTCGGAGCCATAATCACTTCATTTGGATTAAAGAACACTATTATTATAATGTAATTCTCATAATGAGACTGTCGGAACGTTTGCAAACTTAACAAAATGGCATATAGGGTTAATAATCCATGTAAAAGTGTAGCGGCCAAGGCGCGCGCGCACGCCACGGCAGTGCCCCTAGTGTCGGCTTCGAAATTGTAGGTTATAAAAATGAAATTAGTACCCAAAGGTGTTATTATCCCATCGCGTTTGGCCGCGGGGCTTGCATTACGACAATCTGTCCGTACCGCACGTCTTGTGCCGTATAGCTATCCAATATAAAATAGCGCTCCTAATATCCCGGTTCAGTGACGGAGCGCAGGTTTGCCCGCAAGATTCTGCGCTGCGATAAGATTATGCATATTAAGTTGTGCGCGGCTAAAGTAATATCTACACTGGAAAAGCGGCCCTTTCGTCACTCGCCTCGCGTATTGAAAATTTGCTGTTCGTGCCCGTCCTGTGACTCCGGTTAACGGTTCAGTTTGGTTGCGAGTTTTCTTGGAAATAATTACATTCGAATTACGCCAGACTTATGCGATTCTCAACTAATACCTACCGAATATCTTAATTAAAGAGAGTTTTCTTATCTCCTTTATTCCAATTTAGATTATTTTAAATATGTCTGACTACAGACGTTGAGTTTGTGGTCATAAATAACTTAAGAAGGCCATCAGTAGCACGGCAATCTAATTCTATTTCATTACAAGTTGCCTAAAGTAATATTTATTAAAGAACAAAGTTTTATTCAGAGCTACTAGAAGCGTAATGTAATGTGGTTACATTTAATTTAATGGAGGCCGCGTGGGGTCCGACGATAATCAACACAAAACAAAACAACATAGACTACAACTGTAATAATCAATCTTATTACGATGACATTTTTTTTATAAAATAATATATTTTCAGCTGGCTTTATAATGAACAGAGATAGCACATGCTAGTTTCAGGAATGCATACATTTTAATACATGATGAAGTAATGGGATATAAGCTCATACATAGTGATTATACTTTGGAGCGGTAATAAATGTCTTGATTTCCAGCTTACACTGTATAGACGAATATAGGGAGATAGAAGTATAACAGAAGCTTTAGCGCTATGCATCAACAACAATTTGCTTTGTCTTAAAAGGTCCGTCATCTTGTGAAGACTCAGATACTGAATCGGAGCCGGGCATTACATTGAAGAGAAAGCAAAGGAGATCCAGAACCACCTTCTCCGGAGATCAGCTTGAAGCTTTGGAGCGTGCCTTTACCCGCACTCAGTACCCTGATGTCTACACCAGGGAAGAACTGGCTCAGAAGACTAAATTGACTGAAGCTAGAGTTCAGGTATGTCGAAAGTTATGAATTAGGTAAAATGTACCTCATCACCGCTAGGGATATATTTTTGTAACGGACACATTCAAATGCAACTACGACTAACCTGTTACACTAGACATGGACAGAGTACCAATGATAAATAGAGTTAATTACACAAAGCCTTTGTTGCTTGTATATCAAGTTCATTTCCCCTCAAAAGTAAAGCGTAAAAAACCTAATAACCTTTATAATTAATTATAACAATAGTTAGCTAGCTACCATATGCTGTCCACCGCTACCGTCGTACCGTAATAGCTTCGTCGTAATTGTAGGTCTCAATATAAAGCTTAATCGACTCTACCCCGTAATTTAGTAATAACGTTATTTTCAAGATTTTAATTAAAACAAACTTTTTAAGTTTACCATCGGTCAATGTTGAATCTAGTTAAATGAGATTTAGCTCGATTCTAAATTGATTGCTCTCCGGAGGATGGACTTGGGAGAGTTCGTCAAAACAATTAGTTGATTGGATTTGTTTCTACATGGAGTTTTCCTTATAAGCTTGACTATTCAGAAACAGTTTATGAATATGTGTGATTTCTATCTATAGGTATGGTTTTCAAACCGAAGAGCTCGACTGCGCAAGCAACTTAATTCTCAGCAACTTAGTGCCTTTAACACAATGTCCTTACAATCAGCCTTCCCTTCCGTTCACCAGCAATACGAACCCCCTTCTTCTTTCAATGCGCAGTGCGCTTCGTGGCAACAGTCCTACTCTTCTGCATTAGGAACGAGTTCGGTTCTAAACTCAGCTCTGGCTCCATCCCTTCACCAAACAGCGTTAACTGCTCCATCCGTTTGTCAATCGGCGCTCGCGGCGTCATCATTGCATCCACCCACATCTAGTTCCTTCTCATCAGGGAATCTAACGCCTCTTTCTCACTCTTCGGAGCTCGCTACTCCATTACAACCGACCAGTGACGCCACTCCTCCCAGTTCGAGTCCTACAACCACTAGTCCATCAGCTAATCAGAGTAGTGGACTCACCTATCAACACCCCACTTACGCAAACACTAGTGATATCTCCCATCCATACTATGGAGATTATTCCAAGCAAGAACATGCGATGTCAGCACACAATCACTGGACCTCCAGACAATTGGGCGGTCATCCTCAAAACAAGCTGACTGAAGTTGGGGCTTGGCCAGAGAATTATAGGTAAGTTATTTTAATAAATTCCTATAACCATAGATTTATTTTATTTTAAAAGCAAGCTCGAATGGTAACGTCTCAATAATCCCTGACGGCAACTAAGCAGCTTTATGAATTATTGATGTTCAGCTACTCATATTCCGGACGGATTGTTCAGTTGAATATGCAATTACAATAAACTGACCTTTGATGTCGACGATTTAAATAACTATCTATTAAGTGAATACCGTACATGGCTGTTATCCTAATGGTGGGTTTGGGATGTTAATGTACAATGACATCATTTCGTGTTACTCAGTATTTGTAATGTGCATAGTTTATGTTGAGATTGGCAGTCTGCAGTGCGGTAGAGGTCAAGAGTATAGCGTGTAATGCTACGTCCGGTGGCTATCGCACGGGCGTGGGCCTCGATCGCAAATCGGGGTGCGTTCGTTTTATTTCTTTTCACCTTCCTTTATCATTAGCCGAAGCGGCCGCTAATCAATTAAGAGTGTAAGAAGTCAGCCATTATACGCCGCGCGGGTGGTTATTACTCGCTCGCTCGCTTCGAAATACGCCGATCCGATCGTGTATGCAATAGGGCTGCGAATGTTATAGAGATTTTCGATCAATTTTTAATTGAGTTTTTACCTGGATATTTTAATTTAGATGGAATGTCGATCTTGAGAATTGAAGCCGATGTTGCACCTTATTGCAGGCAGAAAGAAGGTCAAAGAAATCCCCTAATTGTGTCCGTGTCGATAGCATGTGTAAGTACAGTGAATTTGTCGGATGAGAATGAGGCAAACATATTGTAGCATTGTGCTGTATACGGCGAAGACATTTATCTGTGTTATCGAGACAAAGCACGTCTATAAACCTCACATTGGACCACACACAATATATCGCTTACACAATGACGGACAAACTAATAAATAGGCTAGCCACGTTTACGTGTCGGTCTGTGTTATCTAGTCCTTTACGTGGGCTTGATTGACGTAACTCTTCGTCGCGACTATTATTCCATTATGCCAAAAATATAGTATGAAGCACAAAAATATGGTTACGTTTCAATCAATTTTGAGCATAAGTGAGTATATTTATATAGCTTTATTCGGTTGAGAGTTTGAGAGTAAGCAAATACGGTCGAGAGCGTCGCGAAACATCTTGCGTTTTGTTTCCTAAGGATGTTGAAATGCTCTTTTCCGGGACGTGTGTCTTTATAACTAAATAGTAACTCTTGGGATTAGAGTGCCTACCCTGAAATGAGAAGGATATCTGCATTGAAATTCTCCATACTTATTTTATTACAAAGTCGCATATAACTTCACATTATCGTTTGCCATATATTATTAGTAACTATGAATTAGATACCTACTTATTAAAAGTGACACGTAGGCTTTATGCCTGTAATTAACTTACAGTCACGAGGGATAAATAGCAATTCTAATTGTCATGTAGAATTAACGCGGCGTGATTTAAGAATTGGAATTCGCTTTCTTGCACAAACTTCATGCTTTATGTTTTAACATTTTAATGTTAGAAATCGATTCCAAATTAAATTCGTTTAGTAGTTTACGTCTTAAGTAAAACAATAGGTAATATAAACAAATTCGTGCCTAATAAAATACACATCATTTTAGTATTCTTTAAATTAATAAATCATAGGTAGGTACAATGGACCGGGTACACTGACAGATAAGCTCATGTTTCTTTGTAGCAATGTACGGCAATTAATGAGCCGAACGTGACATTAGTGCAGTGAACCCGAGCATTAAACTAACGCAAACCCGGCATTAAAACTTATCTGAAGCTATTTGCATTCGACTTCCTAAACTGCGGTAAACCTCGCGTGTACGTAACCAACCAGCCGTTTTCGAGAAGGAAACCGTTGTTCCCTCCCCCATTGTGCTTCACCTGACTACTTTTAAATTACAACAATTTTCGGAAAAAATTACATAGCTTTTTTACATGTTTCTACTTATATATTTTTTTATGCTGATAATAATTGATTGAGACCTCCGGTGACAAGAAGGCTGGAACATATTTTACGCAAAGGATCAGCATTGCCATACAGCAGGGCAATTCTGCCAGCCTTCTTGGCACCCTCCCGTATGACAACAATTTGGGACAAGTGTTTCATTTATTTTAATATAGTTTTTTGGTTTTTTCCTTTAGTTTAAGTTTGTATCATATATTTATATCGATAATAGCAGACGGCATTTACGAATACATTTTATTATCTACTTAGCTATCGTAAAAACAACCATTAATTTGTCACAATAAAAAGTACTACGCACTAAAATTTATTATAGAATATATACCTAAATACTAAGGGCTTTTCAAATATTACTTTAAAATAATTAATCATATTTGAATACAGTTATACCTTATAATTTCATTCAATACTTACATTTTATTTTGCTATAATATAAACCTGTATTACGGCCAGTCACGTTTCGCTTCCGAATCTGAGCTTACCCATATTTCTCAACAGTAGGCCAAAATAAGTATCAATTACACACGAACATAGCGCTCCCAAGTCTGTAATTATTGCCATGGACGATATGTTCTTGGTGTAATATTAGTGATACAATTGAATTAGTATCGGACATTGAAATATTACTCGTTGAACTTTTCACACGGTACTTACCTGTTTCAAAAGATACTCATCGAACTTTGCCCTCGATTAATTTGAATACACAAATACTAATTGGTCTTAAGATGGCATAATGGATGGGATCAATATTAGCAAATGATAGATAAGGTATGCTGCCATCAAGCAGACTTGTTACTTTATACTAACTCATTGCTATAGGGCTTTTGTTTCGAATTGACGGATGCAATATAATGTTATAGAGGCCTAAAATACTTGTCCTGAAAGGTGAAGAAACTGACATGACCACTGGGCATATTATGTACAATTACCAATAAGACGAATGTAAACCTTTTAATATTATGTAGTTTTTAGAGAAAAAAGTGTTATTGAAAATACCTTTCGTTTGTTACAGTTCGTTTTTCGGCACAAACGCATCTCACTACGCGTCGCATGCGCATTCACCGACTGAAGCCAAATCAGGGTACCCTTACATAGGACAACTTGGTGGAATGGACATGGGAAGAGTTCACTAAATATACATAAAATATGTCTACAAATATTTTATTTGTAAATAAAAGTCCTACCAGATTCAATTAAAATTTCTATATCTACACCAAAATCTCCACTACATATCAAAATGTGTCTTGAATAAAAACTTAGAATGGTAGGTGCATCTAATGTGTGTGCATACTGATAATATTATAATGAGTCGTGTTTATGTAAAAGAGCTTAATCAAAGTAACTGTTCATTATTATTTTGTAAATTTACTTCTAATCATTAAATGGTTCCTCAGTGTAATAATACTTGCACTTTCATAGCCTACAATACTTAAGGCCGAATACTGAAATGTCAGTCAAATCTGATCCCATATTTTGAGTGGTCTCAGATTTAACTTGTGAAATTGTATTTTGTAGACCCTTCAAACCGTTATGCCTTCAAACATTGTATGTCGTTTCAGTATTCGGCTGCCTTTAGACTTGTAGGTTCTTTGTTTCATTATGTAAGTTATTAATTATTTACAGAGTTTTGTATTAAATGTTGTATTATATAAAACAGTAAGCACGTATTATTGAATATACATTGAATTAGATATATTACTATTCTCCTTGGTGACTGAAATTATTGTGAGTGAATGTTTTGTTTTGTATTATTCGTTTGTATTTAAAAAGGTCATTATGGTCCTACAAATTTGCCTTGTAAGAAAGTTGTGATTTTATATAAAATATTGTATTTATTATATACTTTATAGGTCCATTTTAACCTAAAGTAGTTTGTAGGATATTGTTAAATATAAGCACTTTGTAAAAAATAGTATAGTGAAAATAAACGAATGCTATTTGAAAATAAAATTACAGTTCTTACTTACATTTTATCCCTTTACATACACACTATCTCTGCCTTTTATGCAACTGCTGCAGAATTAAAATACATAAATAGATGCGTCAAACAATATGTTGTAGCAGAAAGACTTCGAAGTTATATAACGATATTAGCGACCCGCCCGGCGTTGCATCACCAGCGTTAGCCATAGAAGTGAATACATAAAAACCTTTCTCTTGAATCACTCTATCTATTTCTAAAAACCGCATCAAAATCTGTTGCGTAGTTTTAAAGATCTAAGCATACACAACGACAGACAGACAGCGGGAAGCACCTTTGTTGTATACTATGTAGTGATTTCTGAGTCAATATTATTAATAATAATAATTTATTATCAGACCACAATATTGTAATAATTTGCACACGTAATACCACACCCAGATAGTAGTCGTGGCAACTCATTCTCAGTAAGCTCTCAAATCAAATCAAATACATAATCGTGTATCCAGTTAAGAATCTTAAAAGGCACTTGTGAATGTTTACTTTACCACACCGCTACGGGAAAAAACCACCTGAGAAACTCAGATTTCAATCTATACCACTACGGTAGCAATTGCAAACAAGCATACTGCCTGACTGATGTAAGCGTTTACGTAGCCTTTAGACTTCTGCAGCATCATGGGTATCACAAGATTCATAATAAATTTAGCAGCTTTAGATCTTAGTATATCTAGGAAAAGTTAACTGTCAAAGAATAAATCATTCTAGTACGCATTGCAATTTACCGTTTCATAAATTTCAGGCAAAAAATAAATACCTTTAAATAAAAATACAATCTAGTAATCTTGATGACCCGGCTGTTAAGCTGATCAAGTTATAGACTCACCATCTCTGATCATACGCGTGCGTGTTCCCTAAGACTCAGAACTACATGTAAGTAAATAAGCATATATTATAATTGTGGACAGTTGTACTCACTAGTAAGTTAACGTCCGACCTACCGTAGCCATAGCCCCGGAATACCAGTGGTATAACAAACACTTTGCAATCAGTTTAATTATGGTAGCAGTATTTGTTTCCTTACTATCAGCTCAGCGCGTTCTCTAGGACCTCTGATATTCCTACATGCACCCACGATGCTGATAATTCAAGTGGATTCATCAATATTGTTTTTAAATATCACTAAGTTGGAAAACAAGCCTGATGGTAAGCAGTTACCGTAACTTATGGGAGCTTGCAACACAACAGGTATCACTCGCGTGTTACCGGCTATGAATATCTATTATTACGTCTATGACACGAAGTAGGTACAGACCTTGTCACAATAGGTTTATTTTGTACAAACGTCACATACAGTGTTCATTTTCAAATGATCGGTGCAGTTTCAGACGTTTTGGGAATTAGCTCTACCGTTCATCTGCGTGTCTACTACAGTCTCTCTTCAAGCTGGCAATCACTCTCATCCATGTTAGTGTATTTGAACTCATAATTCCTCACCTCATTGAAATATAAGACGGTTGGTATCCTACAGTTGAATTATAGCGAGATAGCTGAGGATTTTTACATGTTATTTTATCTCACGGTAATATTTCACAACATATTGTGAATTTAATATTTTATAAATGAGCACATACAGATAAGAAATAATATACTGCAATTTATAGTAAGACATATTAAGTACCTACATTTTAAAAGGCAGTACTGTCACAAGATAGTAAGTTTTCCACTGAATTATATATTAATTTTACTGAGTCAAATGGAGCAACATTCATGGGAATCTCACTAAGCCACTCCGCATTTATACCATAGGGTACATGTGTTTCAGCGCTGTATGGGGTGTAATGACAAACGCAAGTCTGAGCGTCGGGAATGCATACGTGTGGAGGTAGTGACGTTATTACAGGTTAGACATGCTGGGCCAACTTCAGCATACGGTTGGACCAAATACCACCGTTACATCTAATATTGCAAGAGTCCATAAGCTGCGGTGAATCTTTTACCACTAGAGCGTTAGGTGTCCCGTATGCTTGCTTGGTAATGTCTCGGAGTAGGTAATATACTATGGTAATGTTCAAGTATGAAAATCGTTTTTATAATTTGTAAAATTTAAACATTAGTAGTCTATATTTAGTAGTCGATAGTCCCGGACACTTTTGAACGCAGACTAAAAGTCCATGGATTAGTACGTCTGTGCGTTATTGTGAAAATATTCATACTTGAATTTCATATATTTTTAAATATATAATCCCCTATGCCCATTAATTTGCAAGTTGGCGTTGGTGCCCGTTGGCCCAACGTTGCTCAGATAATATATTACGAACCAGTCGTAAGCTCATACACGTGGGAGGAATCTGGAAAAAGTACGAGTACCTCTATGTCCTCTGTGCAATTGTGGCCGCTTTGTGCTGCCTTTACCGCCTTACTGCGGATACTGCCAACATTGGCTACTGGCTTATAAACCACTGTGTAATACCTTGATGTACGATACATTGATAGCTTTCGCAGACTTCAGATTTATGGCAATGGGACTTGTATGGTTCTTGTATTAAAAAAAGATCATGGATTATAGATTATTATAGTTTAATCATATGACCTTGCTATTTTTACCAAACGCATTTTCAAAGAAGGCTATAAATGAAACATAAACATTTATCGTATGGCATTGCTTTGTCTTCCGTGTTACCGTTTGTAAACCAAGTAAAATAAGTTTGTTATTCTATCCTAGCTGGTTCAAAATGGTAGCCTACTAAATGCTAGCACGCATATTTTTATATTTAAAAATTATGTAAAAACATAGTTACATAATTGTCTGCAGCCGGATTGCTGGCACAGCGTCGTGGCCAATCGCCGCGGAAGGCGTACCTACATAGCGCTGCTTTTGAATGGAAAACGTGATCCAAGTCCGGTTTTTTCCATAAAAACGGATAGTTGGACGCAAAAAGTATTCGGTAAGGCACGCGTGGGAACCACGCTGTTGTCGCGACCAGTCGCCGACTCATGTCTGCCTGCGACTGGACAGAGCCATCGCAAGATACGAAATATTATGAAACATACATTTCGATATAATAATAATAATAATAATAATGTTTGGACATTATCACACAGCGCCATCTGGCCCCAAACTAAGCAAAGCTTGTACTATGGGAACCAGTAGCTGATATAATACTTATATACTTTTTTTTTGTAAATACATACTTATAATACATACCAAACACCCAGACGCAAGACAAACATATTTGTCACATAAATGTTTGCCCCGGCGGGAATCGAACCCACGACCTCTAGCGTAGCAGTCAGGTATACTAACCACTAGACCAGCGGTCTCGTCGATATATATTTCCATTTACTTAGGGTTTTTAATTTTAGTATTTAATAAACGGAAGTATTTCATTTTGAATCCTTTTTGAGTACATAATAATATAAATTCAATACAAACAAAGATAGGTAAAAGTTTGAATCCAAGTTTGGTTCGTAGTTACTCACAGAAAAACCAAGCACATTACTGCTGACCCACTAAGCTGAACGAACCTTTATGAATCTTGATAATGCAGTTACTACTGGTTAGCATATAATTGAAAACTCATTTTTTTTTAAGAATTACCTAAGATTAATAATAAACATTAATAGGACGCACCGCAAAATGACGAGTACAAACTTATGCAGCAAGTTCTATTCTAATATTTTCGTTATCCGTAAGATCTAAGTAGTTGGTGAGAAATGTCGTGGCTCAGTTTTAATTGGACATGACGAATCAAGATTGTTGGAAAAACTGGGCGGGGACTGTTTGTGGAGGCGGATGTGCGGCGCGGCTTCTTGTTTAAACCTACACGTCGTTACACATCTAATCTACAAGTATCATCACTTTATCATGTGTAATCACTGTGTAAAGAAAAGTCATATTTATATTGTCGTGAACATTACTGCAATATACTGCATGCACGTCTAGGTATTTATTTTCAACTTTCAATCAAATAATGTGAGTACAATTTGTGTCAATTATAAACCTTCCCAAGTTTAAAAATACAAGTTTTATTATCATGAGACTTTCTCGTATGAATAAAGGAATTTCTCGGTATTTAGTCGCGATATTTAACAATTAAGTACATAAAAGTAATGGGTGTGGCGGTTGAGAAATAGTAGCCAATGCACATCCAATCAATGTGTCAAATTGCATTGTTTGGTTCATTGATTAACTTCGTCCATTCAGTGAACGGTAATTGTATTTCCGGTTAAAGAATATAATTGAACTTGCCAATCTGCATGCATTATAATATTTGCGTAACGAACAAAATGTAATCGCATCTAACGACTACGAAAACATGTAAAGCTCTCGGCTCGATTGTTCTCACAACATACCGCGTGAGAACGTCAAATCACAAAATTAAATTACGGGCTAACTGTTCGCCAATTAAACATTCGGAAATGGCAGCGACAGTTATGTCGGGCCGGGTGCGATCGCAGGTGGATCGTGGGTCTCGGATTAGGGGGCGAGTAAAATCGACGGTAATCGGACGACAACTTGAGTTTTTCGGGAAAATGGTATCGGTACGAGATCAATTTCCACAGCGGATAGAGCACGCACGTGTCAGTCCACCGATTGGCCACAGAGCCACGATTGAGTTGTGCTCACTAAATACAGCGACAGGCTGTTTGCTAAAACACGACCAGCCCGCCCGCCATTCAAGCCGATTGATTTTTAATAGTCTTCTTCTAATTACAATTAATTTTATTGTATTGTCAATTGGTGGCTATTTTTTTAATTATATTATGTATTATGTTTCAACACACGCCACTTGATTTCTGTCAGGAACTAGACTAGTTACATGAAATAATTGGATTACAGAAAATTTTATGCATGTAGATAGGTGTGCAATTGATGAGCACCCATATTGAGCGGTTATACATTTATCTTCGTATAGATTTACCCAAAAGCGCATTACGAATTTACTTTGCTCATGGTCAATACGCAAATCGGATGCCGGGTTCAAATTTGACACAATTCTCAGGACCTAAGTTGGACACGAACAACTTTTACAATTTTATTCCAGAAGATATTTGAATGTCTGAAATTGTTTCTCAAGAAAGCCATTTAGTAGCGTGACGAAACCATTTGCTTAGCGAAAATCTACAATCGCCCAACGTTATTCGACGATGGCACTTGACGCTGGCGCAGTTTCCATTACAGGTTCTCACGAGAAATGATTGGGCGGCATTCCGAATGTCCACTGAATTCTCCATCAAATGCGAAAGTCGTGCATGTCCATCGATCATTCGACCAAAAAAGTCAACACTGATCTGTATCTAGTTTTTTGTTCCCGGCATCAACTAGAAATTAGAACTCTTTTTTTTTTGTAAAAACAAATTTAGCTTTTGGTAAGTAATCTATACCTACTTGTAATTTCAGCAGCAGATACAGAACAATGTTCGGAATGCACTACAACAAGCACTAATGAGAGTCAATTTTTAATTTACCATGCTTTAAATTTCAAATTTTCGTAGTGAATCTATTTGAATGGTGTCGTTAGGGTAAATATACATACATAAATACGCTGTGATTTATAAATAACGGCCTTCATTATGATCGTTTAAGACGTGCATAACAAAAGGGCAGACATTCGTTACGAGTTTTTGTCTCACATTTTGACTGTATGCAAGGAATTGTAATTTCGTAAAGTATAAAAGGAACGAGGGTGTCGACATGCCGTTTTGTTTTATTACCAACAATGCTTGCAAAGACTTTTAAAGTTTGCGAGGCCTCATACTGTGACCCTTTAAAAGAAAGCGTAGGATGGCTTGTTTTGAACAAATTATTGATTTGGTTTAGCACAGAGGGTGCGACAATTGCTCGTGATTCTTGTAAGCACCGTCGCAGTCCGGTAACAATGATTTATTTATAGTATGTGAGTCACTGGTAGCCATTAGACGCGCATTGTCTTAGCAAGCCGGTTCTTTGGTACTTCTTCGCGAGGATCCTCCCAGTTGGACGGCTTTGCGTGTTTACAAACATTTTATTGAGGTGTTATGTTTAATGGCTCCTTTAGAAGGTAAGCTTTATTGTTTTGTTGACAATGATTGAGTGTGAATGTCTACGGAACAAAGCATAGATACTAATGTATAGTTAGCGTTTTTAGTTTTTACTTTGATAGGCATTCAACAAGTTATCATTTCAAATATATGCCTTGACTGTAACTTTTTGGTCTATTACTGTTTTAGGCTAAGTAAATCTAGTCGCTTCATTTTTGTTTTAATGATAATCGGTGTTCGTAGGAGAAGATACAAGATCTTTGCTGTTAGGCAATGTGAACTTTCAGAAGAACAAATCTCATAAATTATTGTCTGTTTGTTTTACTGTTTTAATGTTGTTTTCATTGTTTGAAAGGGAATGGTCCAAAAAATGAAACAATACATACAAAATGCAGAATACGGATTTTAATGACGTAAAAGCCGTTTTATATAAAAAATCGATGTAGAAGTACCTCGTTACTTATGTTAACCCTATATTTTCTAATATCGCCTAAGGTTACGGCTTCTTCTTCCACTCGCATTCGCATTGTATATTTTGTTTCTCAGTCTTTTCCCACTCATTCATTCTATATTTCCAAATCAACATCGCATCCCCTTGTCATCCTTACAATCACACCTTTCACACCAGTTTTTTAACTAATCTCTTTGCATCTTTGTATCGATCGGTATACGTCGCGGCGATCATTTTTCGAAGTGACCGCATGATCAACTGCATTATACTTTACTTTCATACTTCTTCTGACATACCCGGGATTCGGTATACAGTACACGAATGTAGAAAATAATGACATACTAATATAAGGGTCATAAAGTCGTGCTAGACACATATTGTGACTATCACCTTATCCAACGCTCATTTCTCATCGGAGACAATAGCCGGGCAGTAATGGCCAATGTCATCGATTGTCGACTCCAACAAAGGGAGTAACAGTACAACAGGACTTTTATTGTTTTACAACTCAGCTTCTGAAGCCGCAGGAGGTAGCACCCTAAAATATTGTATAAAAACGTTAAAGTTTAAAATAGGGGCAATTAAATAGATTTACAACCGTTTCCTACGTTCCCGGAACGGCGACAGACATTTAGCGACTGATTGTTTTCTCGAAAGTCCAAATTTGGAATAATCATCTCTTATATTGAGAAATATTAAAAGTAGTCTGCCTCTACTTACAGAGTTACAATCTATGTAATTGGAAACAATAACGAGGGTAGAACCTAAAACATACAAAATATAAAATAAAATAAAATAAATAAAGTTTATGGCCAGTAAGCATACACATCGTCTGTAGCCTACGCTAATTTACTAGAAACAATTTAAGGGCATCTACCGTTATTCGAGGTTACTTTTATTATGAGATACGTAAAGCTGACGTTACGTTACGTACGTTACCTTACTTGTATACATACTGCCTTAAATTTACTATTTGAGCTCTTATGCTAAGCAAAGAAGGCTTAATCAAATACATAGTAAAGAAAATTTTCTGTATATTTATTAATTTGAAAAAAAAGAAGACCAATACAATCAAAAATAATTGTTTGTACGGCGACATAATAAAAGTAAGGATATTCATTTTGTTATTGTGCTCGAGAAAAGTTGCTTTGGTGAATACATACGTTTCCAGTAATTCTTTTTACCCAAAGTGAATGAAATTAGATGATATATAGAAAGGCGCGCCTCTGTCACGTTAAAACATTGATACTGAAGTTTACGTGAAATCGTATACGTAAATACGTTTAAAATAATATCAATCATCGAGAATGGAGTGCGTCTTGCTTCACCTTACACGACACACCATAGATTAAGTTGGGCGATAGTTTGTCCGTGACTTTTCAACCAAAGTCGTGGGTTAATAGCATTTCTATTTAACAGTGGACATTTTATCTATGACAGGCGCAAACATTCTGACGAAATTTTCATAGCATTTTCTGGAATAAATTGCAAAAAAAACGTTTTTTTTACGTTGCTAAAATGTACGTCAAAATGACATCTGATCAGTTGCTCTTTTGAAATAAGGGCACTCACAGGCGAACAGACAGAAAGACTGACTGACGTTCGGTTGCGTATTTTAAATATGAAAGAATTTAAAAATGAATCTTGTTAGGTCGCTATTCACAATTCGTTGTTCAGACAGCGACTGACAGCAAAGTGCTTTCTCTCAAGATTAAAGTAATTCTCAAGTCGGGTTACTAGCGATTGGCAAGAGGATTTCGCTGCCGCAAGTTCGATTAACGTAATAATTATGTAACATACCAGGGACTGGGTGTATTGATTATCAAATTAATTAAGTGTGCCACGCACAACATTAGCGGATTTTAGTTATATCAGATATAAAGTAAATACCGTTTTTATCTCACGACGTAAAAAGATAGGTGTTATAAGTTGGTAGGGTCATAAGAATTAAAGTCGGTAGTGTCATAAAAATACATCATTATTTATTGATATGGTATGGTAGCTTTGAAAGTTAGGTAAGTTAAGTACATATATCATTTATGTGACACCTTAATGCTATAAAACATATACTGGTAACTAATTTGTTTGATAATGGAATTATACCATCACATATATCTATTGAAGCAAGACATTTAAACAATTCATGGCCACAACTATAACGCTAAAATTTTATGAGCCGCTATTTATTTCAATAGTCTTGGAATATGCACAATAGTCCCCTAAAGAGTTCTTAGGCAAAGAATAATAGATATCTTTATTGTTGTTTCATGGATTTGTGAGTTATCAATACGTGAGTAGGTACGAGAACACTCAAGTATACTCTCAACTACAATGTTGACATTTAATATATCTCTTACAATCCCTATTGTGCTGAGAATGGTGAGTTATTTGTCGAAGAATAATGTGAATACATAAGAATCTCAGATAAGAATACATTTAGTTGTGTATGATTTATTTGTTTCAATTAGAATGATCTTGTTCATACACTGATATGCGATTCTCTAAAACCATGACGGAAGTAGATGCTCATTCTGAAAATCCACAAAAGTAAAAAAGCAACAGTGACGTGCGAGCAAGATAGGACAAAACTCATAAATTGAAATTTAAAATCATCTAGCGTTTTCGTGCCCCAGGCTGTATAAACGTAGCGGTTGGATTCTCTAGGGCTGTATCTGTTGCACTTGTACAGTCTAGTGACGTAATCATTTTGTCATTTCACATCAAAAGACAGTCGAGTGATTTCATTTGCTGTTCTTCAAGGATAGCAGTGCCGAGCTACCCGGAAATTGCAAAGTGTAATAAAGCTCCATCTTGACAGATTATAGGTAAAGTTCTTCTGATGTGTTTTTTTTTATACCACTAAGATGGCAAACAAGCATACGGCCCACCTGATGGTAAGCGGTCACCGTAGTTTATGGACGCTTGCAACACCGAAAAAAATATTTGAATAGTGTTAACAAACTTGAGTGTTTGATCGTAAAGCAGCAATAAACGATGGCTCTTAGACGCAACCCGACTGGTGAGGATTTAAGTTTTATTAACATTTACGCAATGTAACCCCTGATTAAATAAGTCTGCAATATTCCAACTAGCTGTACAAATTAATATCATAAGTCTTTAAACTATCGTTTAAGTAATATCAATCTTTTTCAGTTAATTAAGCATGTATGAAAATATGGACGGCGCTGCCTAAAAATGTTTGCTTTATATTGCGGATAAAATAGAATGATACCCATTAGTTTCAATGAACGTCAGTGAAATGTCCACGATGTGCTATCTGATGTTAATTTGTTTCGAGTTGATACATCACTGCTCCCAATTTGCTGTTAACGAGTTGACATGAAGTTGAGCGAGGTCGGTTTGTTTGTCCTTCTTCGAAGCAAGAAACAACTTACAAGTCACGGTACTTAGACGTCTCAATTTGTTACGCGTGGAGAATGTTTCGTTAATATATGGTTAACCGCACAATTTGGGACCTCACGTCGACTTTAGAACAATGCTACGACCACTACTATAGAACTACTGTTCGGTAGCTGCGCGACCCCCATGATGCTCGTTCAATCGAAAACCACAAAACAAGAGCATTCAGGCCAAAAACATGGCTCGCTTTGTCTTCAGCTGAGAATACATTTAAGTAAAGTTTATTGTTGGAAACCAAACTATGATGCTACCGGTGGGTGGCGGGGCTTTCAAGGTGTGGCTCTCTTACCTGATGACAGATATGCGACTTGTTATTGATGACTAATGTAATGATATATGGCTGTTGATATTGAAATAAGTTAAGAAAATATACTATGAACAGACATAATATTTTTTTGAATGAAAAGCTTCTAATTATATAGTATTATATTTTTGGCGACGAGAACGCGTACCTACTTGTATTTTAGTGTTGCTATGCAACAGAATAATGCCTAGCATGCCAAAGACTTCTCCTTATTTGTCGCATTTACAACAACTACCTTGCCAAAGTTATTAAATATAATATATTTATTTATTTATTCACACTTCTTGCATCGGTAGACTTAATTCCGTAGGTATTTTCTACCATAATTGTATGGACTAATAAAATATAAAACCTATAATAGATGAGTTCTGAGATATATTAATAAAATGACAATGATGGAGCACTTTTTAAGAGCGCCATGAAGTTTTGTCATTAATAATGATTCTATGAAGTACCTACTTACAGATATCTATAGTCTTTTTTAGAATGTCATTCATTAGTGAATTGTAATACAACTTCTTAACATCTTCCTACACATTAAGTTGAAAGTATGACATTTAAATTTCAACGACAGCCTTGGTTTGATAGACGTAGTTATTTGATTAAAAATATATTTCCACATTATAACATTAACAAATGAAACAAAAAAGGAGTCTATCGGATGGTCATTTATTGATAACATATCGATATTATTTGCCCAAGCCATCTCGTTAAATATTCAGAATATTAGGTACCAATTAATTATACATTTTTTTTAATTATATAAATTAATTATTTTTAAATATATTACTGAATAACTTGATTTTTCCGCACTCGTAGTGAAATGCAGAGTGTTACATACGGCGCTAAATCCCATTGAATACGAGGTAGTATATATAAATAGAAACCGAGTTACAACATCACCATCGGGTTTTAGCGTCACTTTAGCTCCTTAAATCACAATCTATTATTATTATATATTAGAACGCTAGGAGTTCAGGATCATCATCACGGTTATAGTCAGTTTGCAATATCTAGAATAGATCCAACCTGCTTAAATTGCTACTGGTGGTGTGGTACCAAGCCACCCAGGTGATGCCACACACAACCGATGGGCGTAACAACTTTGTCACCTTGCGACGTCAAAGGAACGCTATGTACCTTCCAAATGAAAAAACTGGCCGACTAATTCGTAGCTAATGCATCAAATACTGGCAGAAGAATGAATATTGGTACCATTTCTCGATGGAAAAAATGGAAACCGTCAAAGTTATTGACATTTATGTTGGTATCTTTGTGTGTGGCGTCACTGCTATGAATGGAAGTGGGGTGTAGCGTAATAGGTGTGAAGTGTTCCTGCATTGTTGTTTTTTTTTCACAACAGGTATTAGGAATAATAAGGATGTATGTCGATTTATAGCTCTGCCTATTTTGTTCAGTATTGCTGCTCTTTGGGGTGAAATATTTAATATCCTAGTTATAAATTTGTACTAAATATTTATTTTTTTGGATGGCAATAGCTAAATGTTTCTTTCAATTGTTTTACTCTTTTGCTTCTTTTACATTCATCAATCTCTGCAAACATCCATCATTGAGTTCTTTGGTAATTTGGTCTAGAAAGTTAGACCTTGGTCTTCCAAGGCTTCTTCCACTAACATTCGCATTATAAGTATATGACTCAGTAATTATTAATAGATATTTTGAATGACATGTGAACCGTAAATAAATTTAGGTTGTATGTGCCCATCAAAAAGTAAGTACTATACTATTTATTATCTTGATGCCTGAAACCTGCTGGGATAATAGCGTGAAACCACAAAAATATTTTTATCTTTTTTCAGTTGTTGAAAAAGTTTACTTTTTTATTTGTAACATATAAATACATTAAGTATTTAGTCCTCATAATTATCTGATAAATAGTGTCAGTTAGAATAATATAGTTGAATAACGTAAAATTGTTATGTAAACGTGTTTAAGTTAGCATCATTTCTGATTTATTCCCCTTTAAATTCTAAAGAGAGGAGTAAGCAGGCATTCTGTGGGTTTGGAATGTTCTAAAGACATTCATAACGTCACTTTAGCTTAGTTTTAGTTCTAAGCCTTCACATAGCTACCCGACTGAAAGATGTAATAATTTTACAGCAACCAAGCGTTTTGTTTCGATATCGACGATAAAAACAGTATACTCATATTTTGGTTTAATAAAATGTTAAAGACACCGCCAAGTGTGGAGTGTGCCAAACCATCGAATGCTTAAAGATACGACATAACGACTTATTAGTAGTAGTAGTCAAGAGTATTTATTTCCATAATCAGTAATGTGAGCTGACTTGCTATTTCTAGTCAACATTATCTCACGTATAATACGTATAAAAGACATTCTATTTGCATTATTTAACACAACTCTTAGTGTCTACATAGTGTTGGTCACTGCGGCAAAGTTATATAGGGACGGAAATTAGATTCTGTAAATTCAATTTACACACAAAGTTGTTAAATAAGGCCACCATAATTTATTTAACAGTTTAATACTTCACCCTTACTTGTAAACTATTGAGTACTTGACTAGTAGCGCCCTGTGATTTCACCCGAGGTTGTCTTAAGCGTATAATATGTTTGAATAGAAATATACTATATACTATTATATTGTATAATACATACAAACACCCAGACGCTAGATAAACGTTATAATACTATCTTTAACTTATACTATACAAATATAGTATAAGTTAAAGATAGTATATTTGTCATTTATGTCAGTAGTTTACTAGGGTAAAGTTGTGCTATAGGTTTGTTTTTGCTATAGAGTCTATCGATTGCACTTAGTCCCCTATCCGTAATGCCAATGTCACTAAGATCGATACAGCTGGGATTTCGTAATTTGACCCTTATTTGTGATGTACTTAGATCCATTTGGTGTAATCGTTCGTGCCGCTCGCAACGTGGGGAAATTTCAGAGAATAATGCGCAAAATTTTCACCGAGATATTAGTTAGTCTGTTTGTTAGGTAGAAATCTGTGAAAATTCTCTTAAACGCGCACCGTTTTACGAATCGTTTTAAGCATCTGTTTTCATTATACTTATATATATTTCGTTGGTTACAGTAATTTATATGTTTTTGTTAACGTGTTGGCTATCATGGTTTTGGGTCTGAAAGTAAATAAAAATGTATGCATAAGCTCCTCCTACACTAATATTTTGTTTGCCTACCTTACTTTTCTCTTTCTTCTCTTCTCTCCTGTACGCAAAGTATGCCTGGAAGAGATCGCTCTTGCAATTAGACTACCTTTTGCTTACACCTGTTATCTTAATTGTATTGTTATTATTATTTATACACTCCCAGGTATGTAATATTTGATTTGATTTGATTCCAATATTATAAAGTGGTAACCTCCTCCTTTTTTGAAGCCGGTTGATAACGATGGACTTGCAAGGATATGCTTTCCAGAGTATATTGTAAATTAGCAGAGATATTTATATTTTACTTTCCAAAAAATATATAGCAAAAAAGTTTGTATACGTAGACTGAAACGCTTGATATGATTTTAAGTAAATATTGAAACAAACTGTGTGGATAACTAAAAATTAAAAAAAAATAACAACAGCCCACCATAGCCCGCTACGACTAACACCATTGGCTTTTCGACAATTTGTTACTCAGAAATAATAATAAAAAGCAAGATGGCCGCATTTGTTCATACCAGGGCAGGGGACAGTAATAATCAGGGCAGTAATGGTAGTCGTTTATTTACTTTTACTATTTCATATTTAGCTAGGGGTGAATTCGGGGTGGTTCTCAATTTATTTGCAGGGTTTTGTAATGGTAACATGATTCCGTTCTGCCTCGTTGAGAAAGGGGACATTGTAAAAGTTTCGTGATCTGTGACATTACAATAGAAGCATTGGGATTTTTTTTCCAGTTTCAAGTTATACTTTTATTCTGTGTGAATTATAGTATATAGTTATATAGTATTAGTTAAATATACCGTGTATCAATCCTTAATTCAATCTGAAAAGTTAGTACTTTTATTATCTCCATGTATTTCTGAAAGATTCTTGAATCAAGTGGGTACAAATGGTTCTTTAACTTTTCCCTATTATTAAATTTTTGTTTACGACAATAATTTTCATGCCAATGCAATTTGCAGCTATAATTTAATTACATTGGTGTAAACTTTACGGATTATTGAATATAAATAGTCATTATTTGCGAATTACGCTTGAGATGAAGAGCTATGAACACAGAACACTTACCTCCTAAGGTTTAGTTTGCTGGTTACAGTAGCGCAGTTTATTTGACGACATCGGTAAGTAGGATCGATTTAATTAGAGCAGCGTTGATTAACATTGAAGATTTTAGCCCCGACAACTTCAGATTTGGAGTGAGTTTAATCATGTGGCTTAATTTTAAAATTAGATTTCAATTAATGTTATAATGTACTTGGTAATAATTAAAGGAGGTCAGGAATAATCCTTCAATTTTAAAGAATCTACAATACAATATATTTCTAAATCGTTGTCTTAAGGAAATTTAAGGAAGTACTTTATTTCTGGACAATGTCAAATTGGCCCAAAATAGAGGCTGCACTATGGGTACTCTTTTTACTGGTGAACATATATACCTCCATTGAAAGTGAAATAATAATATATTTTTCATCTACAAACAACAAATAAATGTGTGCATCACACAAATGTCCCATCAAGACTTGTCCTGAGCGAGGACCATTGGAATAAAATACAGGGCCTATGATAACTGAGCAGAACGATCGGTCGATTGGTCACGCTGGTAGCTCTTAAGATGACCTAAACACACATTATATAATTGATCTAGCTAGACTCTACTCTAAGTATACCTACCTGCTACGCTAGCTGACGTTTGATTGCTGCCGCGTCAAAGATGTATGTAACAAAAAAATATGTTTACCTTATGTCTGTATGCTCAGTATGTATTTTACATGTATGTCTTTACAGGTACTCTTCAGGCTTTAATTAGCTTGAGACCAGATGGCGCTGTTTGAAAATGCCCGAAATTTATTATTATTACTAATATATCATCGCGCTATGTCTCTTTCTGGGTTGCCAGAGAATACAGAGCGCCATTTCACACATAAACTAAACAATGAATTAAATATACGTACATATATAATTACTAACTCCGAGCAGCTGAGTCATACAACAAATTTGCCTACGCTCGTAGACAACGCGTAATGGCTGTGTTTGATCATAACGAATATAAAATAAAATCTCGGCGGTACATTCCCACAATCCAACCACGCTATTAGCCATGGTTTGGCAATAGTGTTAATAAAAAATTACATTAACGACTCACACATGTATCTACGTAACAACATTCTGCCTACACGTTGGTGTTGGCAAATGGTCCATGAAATTATTGAAAGTATGCATACCTGGGAAGTTTGATAGGTTACATAAATGCTGAGAAGTTGTTGTATTCTGATGTCTACTATATGTATAGATATTCTACTAGGCGCATAAACTGTTTCAACCAACGAATCCTCGATTCTACCGTAGTTTTTGGTTACCCAATCAAAACATTCCATTGTTAAAGATTCCTATTTAGTTTATGAAAATAATATAAGTTTTAGAAAATAATAATATAAGTCCTAATGCTTTTTATCGCATTATGAACAGCTGGCCGTGCCTCGGCTTGCAGCCCTTGCAGGCCAAGGTCCAACTTTCTACATCAAATTACCAAAGAAGTCAGTCAGTAGTAGTCAGTGATGGAAAGGTAAAGAGTGCTCAGAATCGGCGGGCTTGTATAAAAAGATTGATGAATGTAAAAGAAGCAAAATAGGTGCGTAAGTCAAGAGATAAATGGCGTGATGATATGTATGTACGTAGGAGAGAAAAGATTTCAGAAAATATTAAGAGAGCTACTGGACCGATTAAAAAAACCTTCATACCACTGAGTAACATAGCTTACATTGCTACGCGGTGAAGTCGCGGGGAAAAGCTAGTACTTATTATATAATTTAATATTGACAGCACTAATTAAGCATTTAGCAATTTTATCAAGAGAATTGACACCATTATCTAAGAATTATGTTATGAGCTGAATATCAATATTTAGGTTTACACGTAGTATATTATCTACTCTGAGGTATCACTATGTAGGTCCCAAAACTTGTAAGGTTTTTCACAGTGGAGTGGTTCACAATAATCGTGTTCAATCGAATTGAGTGAAATTGTGGGATGTGGACCCAGCTATTTGTTCAGATCTCAAATGGCTCAATAGATAAAGTTTATGCGGGTATATTCATCGAATGCTTCACAATTTTACATACCTATAGACTAATGGAAATGTAACAAACGTTAAACGGGAAAAAATATTAATTGATTTTTTTTTATTTGTTCAGGCCGCTTGTACCCCAATAGTAACATTGAAGATTATTGAAAAGCGCGATGCCTTGTACATATTAGGTCCTTACATATGAAATTGGCGTTTTGTATGGGAGGAACAAAAAGTCGAATATTTTTTAATATAATATATTTAATTAATCAAAGTATGAACCATTATTTTCTATGCACTTTTGCCATCTCATAGGTAGTTCATTGATCCCTTTACTAAAAAAACCAGGCGGACGGGAATCAATAAAATCTTTGAAGGCGATTTGGACTGCCCCATCGGAGTTGAATTTTTTCCCTTGCAAGAAGTTATCCAAATTTCGAAAAAAATGGTAATCTGTTGGAGCAAGGTCCGGGGAGTACGGAGGATGTCTTAGACTTTCCAATTGAAGCTCTTCTAATTTAGTAGCCGTCTGTAGCGCAGTGTGTGGTCTAGCGTTGTCGTGAAGCAGCAGTGGCGTGGAGCGATTGACCAGCCTAGGTTGTTTAGCCGCTAGCTTTTCCATCATGGTTTGCAATTCCTGACAATAGACATCAGCCGTAATAGTCTGGCCAGATTTGAAAAAACTGTAATGAACAATACCGGCACTAGTCCACCAAACGCTTACAAGTAACTTTTTTGGGGTTAATTTTCGCTTGGGGCAGGATTTGGCTTGTTGGGCCAGGATCTAACCATTGCGCTGAGCGCTTCCGATTATCGTAAAGAACCCATTTTTCATCACAGGTAATGATTCGGTTTAAAATACCTTCATTATTGTGCCGGTTTAGTAATGTAACGCAGCAGTCGACGCGCGTTTGCCGGTTTGTTTCAGTCAATTCGTGAGGTACCCACCTTTCAAGCTTTTTAATCTTCCCAATTTGCTTCAAGTGAATTAAAACAGTTTTATCACTAACATTGCAGCCTGCAGCTAACTCGGACGTGGTTTGCGATGGATCCGCTTCCACAATAGCCTTCAACTCTTCATTATCAACTTGAGTCTCAGGCCGTCCACGGGGCTTGTTCTGCAGGTCGAAATTTCCAGAACGAAAACGTTGGAACCAAAAACGAACTGTGTTTTCTTTTGCAACACGACCGCCATTCACATCATTCACCCTTCGAGTTGTTTCCGCAGCACTAGTGCCACGGCGGAACTCGTACTCGTAAATAATGCGATATTTAAGGTTTTCCATTTTGTAAAATGAGTGACGCAAACAGAAAAAAAACAAATGAATGACGATCATCGAAGCACAAATACATGAGTCTATAGCTGTACAAATTTGAATTTGGAATTCCTTACCAAAGAGGAGAAATTCGTGATTAAAGTGGCCAGTACGAAAAACGCCAATTTCATATGTAAGGACCTAATATTTTATAAAATCGGCAAAAGAATGTAGTAATTTCTGTTGTAATAGCCACCAAGTCATTCCGGTAGCCAAATATTTACATTTTATATGTGAATACTGGTACCTTTACATTTTAAAAATGTATTAATAGGGTTTTATTTCCTGTCTTTTGTGATACGCATATTTGCAGAACACAGAAGGAAATCAAGTCAATGCTAATATTGGGAATGAGTGAACTCGGGAAGCGACATATTGGCCACTTTAATTAAATGTTTCAAAAGCAATTTAGCCATTATTTACTGGGAGTCTAAAATTGAATTTATTTGTAAGCTCGCAATATCGCTTAGCAGTATGATCGAAACTATTCAAAGTACCGCAACTATACGAAATAAATTTATTTAAGTGATTGATTGCGATGGAATTTATCGGACATAATATCCCAATATATTAACGGATTTGTTATTAGCATAGTTAAAATATTTACTTTATTAGTAGTGAGGGTCCGCTAGTTATTAACACAACAATAAACGTACGGCCTGCTTGAACTACTGTGCTACTACTACTACAGCTACTGTGGACGTTCGCAATACAAGGCGCGCTTTAAGAATTGTCGACGACCCCATGCTCAAGCGGTTTGCACCACTAAATCTGATGAGAGACTGCCTGTGTGTGTTCTACCGCTTATACAAGCAGTATAACGGATAGTGTTCCGAGGAATTGTTCGTCATGATGCCCATGGCAACATTTTACCATCGCACCTCTTGCCACCGGCGGGGAATTAATTGCCACACTTTGGAACCTAAATGGTCCCGCATTGCGCAGTTCTAAAGGAGCTTCCCCCGCACACAATTAATTTGTGGAACGAGATCCCCGCCGTGGTTGTCCCAAAGGAGTACAGCATGGAGTTCTTCAAAAGGATGTAAAGAGGTTTTTGAAGGGTCGGCAAGCGCAAGTTATAACCCTGGTGTTGCAAGCGTCTATAGGCTATGGTAACCGCTTACCATCAAGCGGGTCAGAGTAGAAACAATGTATTATTTAAGCGCAAATATATTTGTAATCGCTGTTATCTGCTGTATCTCATTTGAAACAGGTTTTAATAATGTATGTACAATTTTAATCGCGAATTAGTTATCCTAATAAGAAATAAATTTCTCCTCCTTCTCCATTACCTTTTCCATTCAACCCTTAGATGGCTTTATTGGCACCATCGATCGTGACCCTTAGCACTCGAGGTTCCGTATACGGCCGTGCCCGGCCTAATGATTCCTTCGCTTCTTATTAACCTTCCATTAATCTCTGAATTTATTGGCTACTCTAATAATATGTTAATGGCTAGGGAAATCGTGCACAAACAGAATAAAGAAAAAATATATGATATGAAATCCTTGTTTGACTTTCGCGAAGAAGCGCGTCACGAAAACTCGTACTCGTATGAATATTTTTTTTGTACATACCTGTGTCATGCATATTTTTTATCCTAATCAAACTGTTAATAACATTATAAAATTAAAATGATAACAAATATATTATACATAAACTTAACACCGAATCCGTCTCGGTTCTGGCTTAATAACTATTTGTAACTTAATAACAATAACAGAAAGTAAAAAAAATATATATTTAACAGGCGCGTAATACTGAATATATTAAATACGAACACGCTGTAATGTCGCCTACATGTACACTATTAAGTTATAGACTACATAAAGAGCACGCGTAAAATCAAATGTGTACCGGCAAGATACGTGTAAAATTAAGTGTTAAAAATGAGTGTAGAAATGCTGATTAGATTCAGGTATTTAGTGGTACCGGTGCACGATTGAGCGGTCACATCTCCATAGACCACAGCCGACACGCATCTGATACGCCGTCATATCACAATTCTATGCTTCGTTTGTTCCATTGTGATATCCGTTGAATTCGTGTCATATGCCTAATTATATCGCATTAATTTCAAGTGTGCTCAATCGATTTCGTCTCTAATCGGATTGGAACTAAATTTATTTGTTTAATATATTTTTTTTCGTATTATACTTCCATGATTTCGACGAATACGCCTTTGTGTAGCATTGTTTTGTTCGACTTGTCCGGACAATGATGGATCTCTGCCTGCTTCATTACAACTAAGAAATTGACACTGTAAAGAGGTTCTACGCCTTTGTCATCGCTAGACTACCAGTATTACACATGGGAATCACCAATCAAACTTTGACGTTTCTGAGAGGTCCGAAGTGTAAGCAATCAGTCTTTGTGCGCCTCGTGTATTAGCTCGTCAATCAAGTGAACAGCATGGCTTCCGATATTGGCTACTCTTCGCTTTTCACTCATATACATTACGTCATGTATAATTAAAATCATTTTATGATTAGTTAACTCGTCTTGATGTATTGTAAGCACGTTGGATAAGGCTTTATATAATTAAAACTATCACGTAAGTATAGTTTTTCTTAAATAATCATAATTAAAATTCCCCCGATGACGTTAATTAGCTATAAAATATGTATAAAATAATTTAATGCCACCAACATCGTCAACATACACTCGTTAAGCAGTACAACCATGAATATAATAATAATATGTTTGTTTACTCATTATAATTTATGAATCCAGTTTTCTTCGGCTTCAGCCAAAACGTATATAAGCAGTAGGTACGTATGTATACACATTATGTATGCTTTACACAATATTTACAGAATACGCTGGCGAAGTTATCGTGTTCTTAGCCCTCAAGTGATGTAAGGTATAATATAATTTATTTTTACTGTTACAAATAGATCTTAATATATTATATCGATATTGTGCCATAACAATAAAGAATTTAACGTAAAAATTAATTATTCGCCATCGGCACGCTATTCTAATAATCATAAATAACCACTGCAATCGGATCAAATGCGGACCCACCGCGTCACCGACGAACAATGTGTGAAACATTAAAAATATCAACAAAGAAACTTTTGACTTTCATAGTACATACGCCGTTACAAATTTAATGTCACATTGCTTCGACAACAGCGTATTGAAATTTAGACCATGATGTGTACTAATAAAGCTCCCTGTGCTGATGTACGAGGGTAAAATAGGAGCGGTTTATAGGTGACGCTCGCGCCAGCTGGCGTACCGTGGAAAATCGATTTTCACGTGGGACCGACGGATGTCGCATCTGCGCGACTGTACCGCCGCCCGCCGCTTGTCTGCACCCAAAATACGCGGCGAGCTGTAAAGGGAAATCATGTGAGAGTTATATTTAAAGCGTTAATAAATTTATTCAACAATTGCTATAAATTGTTATGAATTCAATTTATTTTGTTCGTTTGCAACCAAACGTTTTCCAACCAAAGCTTGATGCTAAATAAATAAGATAGGTGACATTGGATGGTCTGAGCCCTAATATTCGACCTACACTACTCAATCACTTAGGATACCTACTTCAGAAACTGTGCTAATCGAATTTTCTGTAAACAAGATACCAGGTTAACAGGACAGTGATTGATGAATACCTAGATTCTCTACATCGATTAGGCTCAACTAGCGTAAATAGGTACTAGAATATGTATGATGTATTGTCTAAAGATCAAGAGAAACTATCATAAAAGTTGGTAACAGGTGTTTGTGTGTATGTCATCGTGGGAAAGAGAAGTTGTTCCGTTTAATTGCTTAGACGTCACATTATTGACAACCAAACTACCGACGAAAACAAATTAAGCAATTGGCCATAACGAGGAGAGGCGAGACCACACAGGGACAGAACGCGGGCGAAATTCACGAAAGCTATCACCGTTACAAATCGTTTTAACGCAAACGTATAATCGGTCGTGAGCCGTTCTATTTGTTTTAAGTTGGCCGTAACCGGGATTTTGAATAAAAACATCAAAGGGGGTGCGTAAGAGTAAGCCCGAAGGAGTAATTATGATTGGTCGCGGTTAAGCGGAAATAGTTTGTGTCGCTATTAATCGCAGTCGTATTCCGGGCACGACACGCATGCGCGCCGGGCGACGTCTGCGCCGCGCTGCCTCCTGTGCCTACGCCGTGCCGACTAGACTACGTGGCTGCTTTTTCGTCAACCCTGTAAACTGATTATAATGGGACATTATACAGAATAATTGAAGACGAGCATTCGGCATATAAGTAATAAGGTTCTGCTCAGCCCTTTTCACAGAGCTATTGAACTATTGCTATTAATTTTCTTTTAATATATTGAAGTAAAAGAGCTTATATTCGTTATAGCCCTACATATAACAGTCTCGTCTTTTTGTAATAAATTTGAAGATAAAGGAGAGAGACAGGATATTTTTTTTTTCTTAATGTGTACGTTACGAGATCGTTCTGTATATTTAAGTAATTATTTAATATCTTTGTAAGTACTTAGTAACCGAACCAGTGTGTTTATATAACATTCCAAGGCTCGCAACTATTACTAGATCAAAGCAAGCGCAAGTTCCGTACGTAGAGCTCTTAAAGTGAAGGAGCAGAGGCAAGGGCTGTAAACTTTAGCATCCGACGCCCGCGCCGCCGGTGCGTGGATCACCGTGACGCATCGCGATTTCCACGCATCCATCCCCGCCGAGACGGGCTGTGTCACAAAGGAAATTAACTAGTTGTACACGTACGTCACACGTGTGTATGTGCTGTATGTGTGCGTGAGTAGGGATAGCACAAAATTTAAAAGAGATCCGTAACTAATAAATATTTAAATTAATTTAGAACACGTCTCTCCTTTTCGTGTAAAACTTGTATAGTGTGTATACTTATCTATGTATTTATAAATCCATATCAAGATAAATTTCAATAGGAATGTGAACCCCATTTTTTCATCACAAATCACAAAACGTTACCAAGATTTAAAATTGGCGACATAAAATTTTTATTTGCTTTATTATCAATGCAAAAATATGCCTCAAAGAAGAAATGGGAGAAAGAAGGCAATACCCAAATCCACATTACAGTCACAATAAAACAGACTATATGCCTATATTACACGTGACTATAACTAAGAACTTGTCCATCTCGATAAACGGGTATTCTGGTAAATCTGCTGTCATGACAATTGTTATAATAGCTTAATTATATCAATTAATCAATAACTTCAGAATATAGATAAAGATTGTTTTGGTGTCGGTACCTAAGCTGTAATCAACCGTCAGTGTGCCAATGAAGGAAGGGCTATTGTTGTGAACTTGAATGAAAACTCCCATTTAAGTGTACTCTGTGTGTGTTTTTTATAACTACTTTATAAAAATAATTTTCAGCAGATGTTCCCGTTTGATTGATCATGTTAAAAAATAATGCTACCATTATTTTTGGGGACCATGAAATTACTTTTCACAGTTAACGGCGTTCGCTACCTGCAGCTAGATTAAAATGAGGTATTTAGTGTAACTCCTATCCGTATTAAATGCAGATTAATTGGTCTTGTAAATTTTGTACGATTTTCGTGGAAGGGTGTAACTGTATAAGGCTAAGAGTATTGAATAATGTAGTTCCACCTGATTGTTACTCCAGAAATCAAGGCTTTAATTAGCACATGATATAGCATGACGTGTTAATAAGATTTCGTCTATTAGTAAGCCCAGGCCTAATATATACGAGGAAAGAAGCTATACGACAAGATATGGTACTGATTAACTTCAAAATTAGATTTAAAGAATGAATGGCGACTACTTTTTTCTTACGCAAACCAATAAATACAAAAATAAAAATGGTAAGTTGTCTCTCTATTACTTTTGAAAACCGTGGGAAACCAACAATCTAAAGTTACTAGTGGTTTTTGCAAACGACGGATTCGGCCGATGGAGCAATTGGTTCTACGGATTCAAGACGTCGACGATTTAAAAGAATCAGTAAAAAAATAATTACCAAATTTGGATTTCGTATTACAAGTAAGTAGTGCATATCATTTGGCAAATGTTTCTGTATGCAAAGATGAAACTTGTCCATTCACAAGCGACCCATAACATTTGGCAACGTTTATTTTACGCTTGTTTGCGATAAACGAAATTGTGGAATTAAATATTTAAGCAACAATAGCTGATGACACCAATATCAAACTAATCTATATTACGGATGCAGAAGACTTTTTTGGTCTAGCTGTTGCAGAGGCGGATTGCTTAATACAGCTACGAATACATTGCAGGTTGTTCAACTTTAAATTGTAAATTGAAATAGTTTCTGCACTCTTGGCTGGCGGACGGGACGACTGATAAAAGTCGTTTTATTATTTTACTTTTTATAGCATATCGTTATAAAAGAAGTAACTATAACTTATTTAACGTAATAAAGAAGTTGATATTACAGAACAGAAATAGGTTAATAGGATCTTATACCGTCTTGAGACTTGGTTTCATTTCAGGTTAGGATCACGATTTTTATTTGAATATTTTTCCTGTCACTTCTATAATAGGTATCATTTAAAATTGCTTTCATATAGAGATGTGAAGAGCATTGAAGATAACATTTTTGGAAAGGATCCATGCTTATACAGATCAAAAAGAATCCCCTACACTACATAACTGGAAATGAGATAGGAATTTTCGAGGAAATAATATTTTTCGATTCAACAATAACATTACGTGGAAATTGTAGGAATGCGCAGTTTTCTTGCTTGTGTATCGTATTGAACGATTTGGTGATATTTTCAGTTGAATTTAAAGTCTGAAATATTGGCGTGCTTATGTGTTGCCCAGGTGGTCTGAACGCGATGCATCCTTTGAGCTTCGCCCAAATATCCGCGAAAATAGGTGAAGCAAATTCGAAAGCTCTTGTTCAATGGTTATTGGTCACTGTTCTCTTGGCGAGAGCTCTGGCGATTTGTAACAATACGTCGATAAAACTTATCGCCCGTTCTTGGCGTGCTTGTTGACGATGGTAAAATGTTTGTTGGGAATGTAAGTATTTATATTTTGTATGCGTCAAAGCTTATCGAAAGATGCATATTTTTATACATGAAATATTAAAATATGGTGCCCTCCTGGGTCTTAGTTTGTGTCTAGATCCTAGTTGTATTTTTGTGGTATACAAATGCAACCGCCCATAAATCTAGGGAAGGCAATACCGAAATTACAGTAATTTGATGCAATAATTGTAATCATATCAGGTTCACGGCAAATTACCAAAGTAATAGTTCGAAATAGAAACATAAATCTCTAAATTGGTGTGTCAGCTTTCTGAATATTCAGATAAACGGTGGATCGTGTGATCGAGAGGCTCGTGACAAAGCCTAAGTGAATATAATAATGTAATGAAGCTAATACGCTGTTATTTACCCCACGCTCGTGTCCATTACGTGACGATGTCGTCTCGACGGCGTCGTGTTTAAAGGATCTTCAACGATAAAACTGACTTTCACAACACAGTTCTGTATAATTCCGACTGTGATGCTAGCTATTGCGGGTTCCATTCTCGCTAGAGCAAAAATGTATATGTTGCAGAAATTTACCGTTAGCATAGGACCGGAAAGAATGGCGGGCATATGGGAGGCCTATACCCAACAGTGGGTGAACGTGGGCTCAAGATGTTGATGATGATAAATTTGAATTGATTCAGGTGTTACTTTGTGGAAATTCATATTTATAGAATACAAAATATATTATAATTTGCTTTGTCCGCTTAAATGAGTGTGATACGGTCGAACGGCCTGCGCCCAGGTGTGAGCTCAGGCGTGGTTTCTTCCGACACGTGTTTCAGGACTTCCAGGTCCCATCATCAGGGTGCCGCTGCGTTGGTCGAGCAGCGTGATGTCACATCGAGGTCTGGATGCTGGAGCAGCGTCACAGGATGCTGGAGCAGCGTCACAGCATGATGGTCGCGTGACACGCCACGACAGCACGTACACCCTTCTGTGACTAAAGCTGAGAAATGATAAATTTACTGAAAAACTGTCAGGATATTTGGTATGTTTTATAAGTATGATTTAATGATTTGACAAAAAAAAGTGGTGTGAATATTAAAACTTTGCTTACTTAGTGATAATATCCGAACAAAGAATTATATTTCCATAGATCTTTAGTAAAAACAAATTTAAAGCTTGATGCAGGTATTGCAATAGTGGTCACCCAATCAAGTGTAACTGTAGTTATCTGCAGTCAAAACAATGACCGTAATGTTCTTGGTTCCTTTATTGTATTTGTTAAGATATGTCAATAAAAGGTAATCTGTGGTATGAAATAAGCAACTCAGAGTTTGAAGACCTAAATTACGTAGTTAGTTGCATTATTATTATTTCACATTAAAGTAAGCGTTATTAGCATGCGAGGATATTAAAAGAATCGGAAAATTTCATGTTATTTCATTGATAGGTAAGAAAAAAGTTTGATGACAATACTTTGTTAATTGAACTTGAGATGAATTTGCTATTGATAATGTACGATTATTTTTCTTTCATCGTGAATTATTGTTTGAATAACAAGAAATACCATATTATTTTTTACTCCGTGCTTATCAAAAAACCTGTTTGTTCGTAGTTAGATCAGAATTATTTTAATAAAATTTATTTTAGATGGAAATAAGATAAAAAAAATATATGTGAAATATTAAATGTAAAATATTTATAGAATTAAATACGATGAAAGTACGTATTAATAAAAGCATTAGGAGCTAAGTTTCGCGTCCGTTTGAAGTGGAATAAAGCTGCAAAGGAGCCGCTCACGGGTTTATGTTATTTTCAGAATAATGTTGAACATTTCTCTAACTTTGTAAGATAGAAATGAAACTAGGGTTGTACATAATATTTTCGCTCTGTCATATATAAAGAGATGAAATGTACGCTAATTATATCAGAAATGTGTGAAAGTTTACAACTTCTGGTCCCTCGATATCCTATCATGGTGGCAAACTAGTTTTAGCCCCGCTAGATAGCAAGCATGTATTGCATCCGTAGAATAACAAGAACGTTATACGTGGGTACCTACTATCAAAACTATTAGTTAGGGAGCTAGCGAACTGCATATGGGTCGAAAAGCAGGTCTAAAAAGGCCGCAATCGATGAATCATAACTACCATGATTCACATCAGAAATAGTTTAATGGTTTCCAAAAATCATATGAAAACCTTAATATTTAACACAATGTAAAGAAAAATAAGCGGTAACGATACGATTTACATTATTTGGTTTTCGTATGGTTCATGATTCATTTGATGAAGTAAATTGCATTTGCATATGATTAATTTATGTTCGTGAACATTTTACAAAAATTAGTATAATTGCTATGAATGTGCTGGGAATTAGGAAATTTACATCCGTTTAGAGGTATTCCACAATCAGGCCGTTTTAGGCCCGCTGTTCTCCTTAAAGCATGACAGTGCAACCCCGAGTATCTCTGTTAACCTCAGCTTTCTTAGAAAAACTACTACTTCAGAATAGTGTTAATTGCTGAGATATTCTCTAAGGAGTAGGTACTGTCACAGTCGGGTGGCTATAATTAATTAATGAATAGGAAATGTCGGTCCTCGTCTGGCCATTTCACCTTTGATATGTTTTCAAGTGTTCAGGCTATCATCGTGAACGACTACAATATCACTATCTGCAAACAAGGTAATGAATTCAACGCCAATTTCAGTGAGTCTTTGTCAAGTCACAGTCCAATGGAGTCTAAGTCACAACACTGAAAACGATGCAAATTATTACTACAGTGCCTTTTCAATGGCATCTTGAAACTGTTTAAAAAGTCCGGCTAAACAATCCTATTCATGTTACATCACTTGGCCTTTGTTGCGCTAACGCCGTTAAAATTACACCAGTGCTGGAAAATAATTCAAAAGAATATAAATCACTTTTGAGTATATGAAAAGGTCTTATCTTTGAAACGTGTTTACATAATATAACGTACTAGTCTTCTGTTCGCGACATTGCATAAATTGTACATGAACGTGAGCGACGCTACCTGCGTCGACACTCTGGCGCCGTCCCACCTCCCGGACACTTCAGTGGTGGCTGGCGCGGCAGCCGTCCGGCAGGAGTGCCTCAATCGCCGTAAATATATATCTTTGAAGCACGGGTATATCTTTGTGGCGTTTGGAGTCGAAGATCTTGGGCCTTGGGGGCCAGAGACTCATAAACTCTTTAAGAAGTCCTCAAATAAATTATGCGAGGCCTCCCGTGACAAGAGGGTTGGCGAATATCAATACAGCGTGGCAAAGCCGCCAGCCTTCTTGGCACACTTCCTCAGGGACTTATTTTACGTGTAGGTATTTCAGTTGCACATTAGTTTAGTTTATTTTAAGTTAATTGTTTATTTACGTTGAAATTATGTAATTATTAGGTTTATGTATTATCTTTGTAATTAAATATCCAATAGTTCAGGTAATTGTATATGATTATGTTATAGAAGGTTTATTTTATAACGTTTGCTCACTTAGTTCTTACTTGCTTTTTAGGTTCGATGTTGTTTTTACTAGCAACTAACGCCATCTATCGAATAAACTGCAAAACAACGTCATCTCCTATTCAGTTATTTTTCATACATACTTAACTATAATATAGGAATCAAGAATCAAGAATCAAGATAAAGAATAAACATTTAAGTAAAATTAAATAATTAAAACATTATTCCTGCAATTTGCATCGAATAAAAGTATATTCGAGGTTGAGAGTCATTCAGAAGTCCAACGTATCGTAACGTAAATTAATTACCAATTAACGATAAACCTTATAATATCAGTGCATAGTTCGCAGTGTGGCTAATTGAATAATATCGGACGTAACACCTTCAATGCGACGTTTGATTAGGATTCGTTAATAATGCAGCTGCTTAATTAAATTGAAACGTCCAAACTCGTAATCGAATAGTAGCTAGCGAGAAGCAGAAATTATGCAGAATGAAATCTAGCTACTCTCGAAACGATTTCATAACATAGGTATTTATTTCAGTGAATTTGCCGCGAATCCGATTTCAGTTCAACAATCTAGCCGATGTAGAGAACGTCGAAAATGTAATCCATCGTTTGCAATTTGTATGTACCATTTCAGAGTTCTGTAGCCAAATGATAAAAATTGAACCCTTATAATTTCATTATTTTCGTCTTTTTGTTTGTTCGTAATACCTCAGAGTAGATAACATACTACGTACAAGTAATACATAATAATTTACTCGGAAACTAATAAAATTATTGATGAAATATGAAAGTACTATAAACTTAGTCTGCTGCTGAAAAAATGGATATTGTGCATGCGTTCATATTTTATTTCTATAATCTATCTTTGGGTTTTGCGACGTCTAGCTTATGTTGAAAACCTGTATTTACCTACAAAGAACCGGCTTTCAACAGTGACATCACATATTCCAATTGCATTGTATGCCTTGTTAAAATATTATATCCTGATAGATTACTTATAGCAATAGCATTGATGAAGAAAGTATTCAATGACAATAAGAATCCGACCAATCCTCAATTAACTTAACGAGCATTAAAAAGGTTAGTCTTTTTTTACAACTACATAGGTGACGTGTCGAACAAGTTGTTCGTCTATTGGTAGGTTAGGTAATCCTCACACCAACCAGTGCAACAGACCCAGTCCCACACGGTCGCGCGTGGAACTGCACTGCTCTCGTGATCTCAAGAACTTATTTAAGTTCATAAAGCTTTGTTTTATACCACTAAGGTGGCAAACAAGCATACGGCCCGCCTGATGGTAAGCGGTTACCGAAGCCTATGGACGCTTGCAACACCAGGGTATTACTTGCGCGTTGCCGACCCTTCAGAAATCTCTTCACACCCTTCTTGAAGAACCCCATGCTGTACTCCTTAGTCCTTTGGGAAAACCACGGCGGGGAGTTCATTCCACAGTTTAATTGTGCGCGGGAGGAAGCTCTTAAGAGGATACTTCTTTGTCCAGTAATTTCGTTAGCACTGTAGCCCTTCAAATGGGTACTAAGTAATACATAAACAATACTGTTTGAAAACAGAATATTTGGAACTGCTGTGGCTGCCCACTAAATAGCAGCTTTGAATTGTTGCCCTACGATTATGCGATATACCATCGAATGTAAAAGAAAGACACACAAGCACCGACGACTGTATCATTCCTGTAATTTTTGATGGCGATTGACACATGACGCCCGCGTGAGTGACTTGCAGAATCCCAATGACGAACACGAGGGTTAATATAGTTAATGACAGTCTCCTATTACGAGTTGTTAGGCAAACGATACCTAACGAAGCGACGCCGAAACGTATTCGCCACGCTGCGTTTACGGGACCTCCATTATGACGTCAGCATGGTACCGAGCATTAGAGATTGCAGATAGATATGTCAATCGAAACAGGTTGATGCTAACTGCGCCAGTGTCTAACGTTAATAAAATAAAAAATATACGGATATCTATAAGGTATAAAAAAAACGACTGCTTACATGTATAATAATGTATGAAGAAGCAAAAGTATCGCGCTCTCTGTCTACCTTAGAAGAGACAAAGGCATGATAATGGGAAGGGATGATAGGGTGGCACTTTACTATAAAAGTAGGTAGATATATTGTAAATGACAACTGTTGAGCTGAAATATTTTCATTGTTTTTTTATGTTCGGCAACGTTATCATTCAATATTGTTCCTATTAATTCGGCAATACGCGTCCTCGGTCAAATTTCTCTATTAAAAAATGTAATGTCTGTATATTTATTAAATGTAATACTTTACTTACTTGTAAAACCTCTACGTTTTCAATTTACACTTTCAACAAAAAGGTTGCTTTGTTTGAAATTTCGCAGCAATTGCAGCGTGAAATATGACTGATGAGAATATCACTTTATTATAATAACGTCAAAAGGTGTTCAAATTTCATAATCAAATTTAATAAACCGAGTCATAAAATCTGGCAAAAACGTTGTATCGGCTATCGATGTATTCAAAACGGATTCATAACTTTTTATTTTGTATTGACCTGTTTTTGAACTCCTTCTATCAAACTACAGCTATACGACACTTAAAAGCAATATTTCCATTAGGGTCCCTCTTGAAACTCATTAGCGTACTAACCCTTCATTACCATACCTATATTGTACTAATTAATTTACCAGGACTGCCTTCACTCAGGACGTAGATATATTTCACGAAGCTGACAAATGCGTCCGCTCCATCACATCGGATAAAATATTATTAAAACAAACAAATGAACAAAAAAGATAGCTTTTCCAAAGAGCCGAAATCAATGTGCGAGCTCTGGTACATTGCCGGCTTTAGTCAATAGAAGCTGGAACCGTGTAAGTCCATGAAATGTTTCTTTGTATATTGCATCTTGTTACGAGCAAAATAAAGTTTCTATTTTATTGGATGGTGTTGAGATAATAAGTACGAAAGGTCGATCAGTTTGGAGGCCGTAATTTAATGTAACAGTTAATATGACAGCAGGCATGAGCGTGCCAGCGGTCGGCCGCGCATTATATTTATGCACTCACACCTGGAGGTCTACCCGAGTATTTTATTTTGTTGTCTTGATGCGATAGAACACGGTGATTGTATTTATGTTGAGCCCGATAAACATGGACTATTAATTAGTCATTGTGCTACAGTTCTGTTAATTCATTATGATTAATGCGCCCCGGTTGAGTGCGCACTTTGTGTTAACAAGTTTGTTGTCTTGCGACATATGGCTGCCTGTAAACAATCCAGTAGATTTTTTATTTATGACATCGAATCTAGACGTATGTGCATTTATTTGTTATCTATAAAATTGCTCATGCTTAAACTGTTTTAAGGAATATTACAAGAGCTAGCGGAGCAGATAACGTAATAATTACCCACTAAAAGGTTCATGGGTTGAATTCTAGCATTGGGAACATTTATCAATATCATCAAAACAGTTTATTTAATATACGTTTATTTTATTCTTTCCATTATTGCACCATTATTTATTTTGTGATTAGATGACGAAATCCTAATATCTTTAACAGTTTTCGTAGAGTGGACTAGTTAAACGTTTTATCGAGAGGAGATTCGATTAAGGAACAATCTAGACATCAATTGGATTCGACTTGACACATCAATGTCGAGGAGAAAATCGCAACATTTTTTAATGAGCATTAGATCGAAAGCGAAAGTGCGGAATGATTATAATCTTTTAAATTTAGTAATATTCTAAGCCGGCAAGCACGATAGACACACGCGCACTGACTGTTCCGTACCCATACCGTATGAACTATTTTAAAATTCATTACATTAAAGTGATTGACACAACGCAACATAAGTAAATCATTCGTAAGACATACGCAATAAATAATATTGATTGGTTCTTTACTTCATGTTTTCACAAGCTTTAAAAAGCATCTTTGTTATAAAAAAATATATTTTAAAAGGGTTCAGTAGTTCTGGAGATTATCCTATACATACTAACGGAAAAAAAATGGCGCTTCATATAATAAGTACAACTAGTTTAAAAATAAGAAATTGTAGTTAAAAAAGTACGTGGTCTCTTACGGAACCCTAAAAAACTAGTTAGTGTTTAACTTAATAATGGACTATTCATGATTAGATATTGTATACGATTTGAATCGAATTCTTACAGTTGAAAAATTTATTCTTACTTTCGTCATTTTCAATTACTATTAGCTGCCTATCACTAGCCCAAATAAATTGGCGAAACGTGAGAGGTAATAAGAAGAAAACTTTAAATGTGTTTACAGTACATTTAGTCATTAGATTAACTGGAAAAATAATTTGATTAAAAATCATAAAACCGGACCCTAGGCTGTAGGTACCTGTAACGAATGTTAGTAACGGTTACTTTTGAAAGAAACTTTAGAACCTGAAAGAGAACGGTACACCACCAACCTGTCACTAGACCTGACCGAAATGCTTAGATAATCGGTTGTCCACGGCGCAGCGATTTGCAGCCACGATATCAGGGATCAAAGTGTTAATATCCGTGGGCAGTCGTGACAAAAAGTTTTCCGCCAAAAATCTTATTCTTTCTTTTGACAAAAAGAAATCTGCAGCCACCGTTCTACGGGTGTGTATCTACGAGTACTCAAGGTGGAAAGTAAAAAGCAGGGTTTCGCTTTATTAAGTCATTTGGCAGGTAGAACAATGGGAACGTGAGCCGTGTTTATTCCTTAAAGTTGTGATCGTACAAATATTTTTAAATATCGGCCTAAGGGGAAATTCGTCGAAGTCCAAATCCACGTTTTGAATGCGCAATTGAGAACAAAATGTTTCACTGTTGCTGGAAGTCCAACAAACGTGTCTGTATTACGAGTAAACACGTGTAATTTGAGATGAAATGTGAACCGATTGATGTCTTTGTTCGCGTTGAGACGTTTTATGGTGAGCCGAAGGGCTGCTGACTAAACTTGGTACTAACATTGTTTCCCCGAAATTGTTTTCGACTTAAGGGGTTAAGGAATGAATAAGTAACTCATGTTCAGTATTTTACCATCCCGGCCGTTAATGCCAGTGGATGATAATTTATACGCCGAAAGGTTAATAGATACTTTTTTTTATCAGAAGGATCATTATTTATTGACTCTGGAACTACACACAAAGTCGCAATTGCTAATAAAAATTCAAACGCTATTTTGTAATAAATCATTTGAAAATATTACGAAAATTATATTGAAGGTCAGCTTATGAAACTCTTTAAAATATAATAAACTCTGTAAAATGTTCTCTCATTTAATTTAGCTAATCTTTTCACTAGGTATAAATAAGCTCAGAATTACGATACCTTTTCTGAAGGTTCTTTCAAGAAGATAATAATCAGACGAAAATGGAGATTACGGGGAAACGAGTCCGCCAATAATCCTTTATCAACACATACTTTAAGCATTTCCGCACTTTAATCTAAGCTTTAGTTAGAGTTATCTATTATTAGCATTAAATTGGTCGGACATTTACAGAATATTCTTTCTGTAAGATTAAAATTAAAGTAATAACATTTTTTTTTGAGTAAATGGTAGCTGAACATAAGTAAGTAGCTCTGGCACATAGAGAGGAAAGTCGTGTAAACCTTTAGAGCAGCTACGTGAAATATTAAGGCCATGGGTATGATGTTGAGTTTCGAAAGTGTGATTTAACAAGTATTTTAATTATAGTTACACCATATGATTTTGGCAAAGAAATTTTGATCTGTGCCGGTAGCAGGAACATTGTCGACAACGTATTCGAAAACGTAACTCGCAAATTGTCAAAATTGTCATACAAATTTTTAGTTCCACTTTCACCGCCGCAGCGCTGTTCATTTTCCAATACAAAAATAATAATTTATATTTATTTATTAACCATATAACACCTTTACAGGATAGCCTAATGCGATGTTTATGTATTTACACGAGTATCTATAATCTTTATATATTTCTATAATGTTTATGTATTTACACGAGTATTTTATTTTATTTTATTCGGAAAACAAACAGTTATCTTTAGCTGAATACAATAATAATGTAAATTAATGCTAACCATTTACAAGTTTTCGCATATACATATTAAGTTCTTGTTAAACATTTAATATTTCAAGAGGAAACGTTAAAACGACAAAAGAATAGCAATATGAGTTTAAATAGATAATTATTAAAGGTAACATCAGACAGTTATTGAGCCAGATCAAACCAGTGACGAGATATACTTTGTTTGTGTAGTAATAGACTTGAGTTGAACAGATCCAGTTTCCCTGTTAGTGGAAAATCAACCAGATTATTGTAGTGTTTTGCTGTTCTTATAAAAAACGAGTGCTTTTTATAATTAGTCGCACAATGTGGGATATGAAGGAGAGGGGGATGTCGAAGAGGCGCGGAAGGAACACGAAGATAAAGCTTGGAAAGAAGATGAGGACAATCGATTTTAGATTGGGCGATTTTTACTAATAAAGAAATATCAGATATTTTCCTCCTCTCTTCAAGTGGTAATATATGGTGCCTTTTACATCTTCCCTCATAGTTTGTATCGCTTGTCTTGCATTTATATTGTAAGAATTGCATGAATTTGCGTTGTATAGACTCTAGTCTTTTTATGTGCACATCATATTGTGGACTCCAGATTTTTGAGCAATATTCAAGAATGCTGCGAACAAAAGTACAATAAAGAATTTTTATTGTTTTTATATTAGTGAACTGCGAACTGGATCTAATGACAAAACCTAGGGCCTTGTTGGCCTTTTTGGCAATATGATCGATATGCTTCTCATACGATAATTTAGAATCATGTATTACTCCAAGGTCTCGAATATTATCGACACGCCTAAGGTCAGTTCCCTTAAGTATATATTGGTGCACTGTGAATTTTGGCTTACGAGTGAATGTTATGGTGTGACACTTAGAAATATTGAGATCTAGTTGATTTCGCTTACAATATTCTTCGAATCTAACCAGGTCTTGTTGTAATAGTATACAGTCATTTAAAGTATTTATTTCCTTAAAAATTTTAATATCGTCTGCATAGAGTAGAAACTGTGAGTGTAAGAAGCAGTAGTTTATATCATTCATAAAAATGTTGAAAAGCAGAGGTCCTAACAAGGAGCCTTGTGGCACACCTGAGGGTATTATTATACCCTCCGTACCGTATACCTTATACCACGCAGACTTATAGCCGTACAGTGCAATTGCCTGAGATCTGTTTTCTATATATGAAGTAAACCATCTGTACAAGTTCCCATGGATGCCTTCTGCTAATATTTTTTGCAATAGTATTTTGTGGTCGATGCGGTCAAATGCTTTACTATAGTCTGTGAATATAGCATCAACCTGCCCACCCGAGTCCATGTGAGATGTAGTGAATTGATGAAATGAGAGTAAGTTACTTGTAGTTGATCGGTTTCTTAGAAATCCATGTTGTTCCGGGATAAAAGTACTATGTAATGCATTCGATACCTGATTATAGATTAGTCTCTCAAAAACTTTTGCGAAAATACATAATTTAGATATAGGCCTATAGCTTTCAGTTTTGCTTTTGCTTCCATTTTTATATACCGGTGTAATAAAAGCCGATTTCCATATACTGGGGACGACCCCTTCGGCAATTGAACGTTTAAATAAGATCGAAAGCGGTATTGTTAGACTTTTTGCACATTTAATAATAAACATTGGGGTTATGTTGTCTGGGCCTGCGCCTTTAGTTAAGTCCACTGATTCGAGTTGTTTAAGTAAAGTTTCAGGATTTATTTCAATGTTACCTATTGAATTTATGGGTGACTTGCTAGTTGATGAGTTCGATGTATGGTCAATTGGTAAAGTTTGACTATCGGTTGCTTTAAGAAATGTTGTCTGAAAGTATGTAGCGAATAGATTGCATATCCCTTCACCAGTGTCCGCTGACTGACCTGCATGTGTTAAGGTTGAGGGAAGAGTATTAGGATTGTTTTTGTTGGACTTAACAAATTTCCAGAAAGATTTCGGGTTTTCGATAATAGAATCTTCAGATTTCTTAAGGTAGGCACGATAACAGTCCTCCTCTCCTCGTAAATCAATTAATTTTCCAATCTTCTGAGCAATTTCGTATAAGTTTTCGCCGTTTCTTTGTGGTATACCTTTGATCTCAACATTGTTGGCCCTGGCCCATTGATCTCTGTCTTGAATATCGTGAGTGACTGCCTCTATCTTGTTACGCAGAGAGGAAATCTCCTTAGTAGCTATTTCCACTTTAATCGTTCTGGCTTCTAATACGTTTATTTTCTCAGAGAAGCCGGTTATCAGGTCATGCGCTAAGTTAAGTGAATCCTTGAGGCCATTTAATTCTTCTTTAATAGTTTTCACATCTTCCACCAAAACGGAGAGTGGAGCCAGATCTAGTGTGATTTTTTTCAATTGATCTTGTATTTTATCAAGTTGTGTTGACTGAGGGGAGCAATCCGTTTGGTATTGAGATGTACCAGACTTGCATGTGAGGCAACGCCAGTTGTTCTTCCTGTCACCTAATTTGCGATATCCTGCTTCTGTGACCCCAGAGCACTTGAAGCAGTAGTGACATTTGCAGCCACTGCAAACCGGTATCTATAATAGTCGAAGGCTATACGAAAACGTTGTCGACAATGTTCCTGCTACAGGCACTGTGCTACCCAATCATCAACATCAACAAACTTTCCGCTTGACATTGTATGCTTGGTGCAATATGCAAAAAAATTACATCGATATAAAACATAAATGGATGATTAAAAAATAAATTTTGATCTGTTACAGGGTTATCGCTGTCACACAACCAATTCATATGGCTGGCTGTGATAAGGGACCTCCATTGACCTATGTTTTTGGTATGCATACGACTAGTTGTATGTATACGCTTATATATCTACATATAACTGAAATGTATGTGTCCATGTTGTTTAAAACCACGTTAATCAGTCTAGCGTTATATAGTCCCAAGCTAAGGAAAGCTTGAACTATAGAAAGCTGATAAAATTATTATTTTTTCAGTAAATAAATACATACTTATAATAAACACCAAACAAACAATTTAAATTAAAAAAAAACTAAACACAAATATTTATCACGTAAATGTTTTCCCCGGCGGGAATCGAACCCTCGACCGCTGGCGTAGCACTCAGATATACTAACAACTAAATCGATATAGATATCTCGAATTATAAAGAAATCTGACCTTTGACGTTATAATTCTTCTCACGATATATTAATTTATCAATGGCATTCCCACAGGATATAATTAGGTGCCAAAACAAGACTCGGAACATGCCTGAACATCATCAATTAACTGACAATTATGTCGATTGATAGTCAGACTAGCGTCAATAGGATGAATGTATATAATACATATACATTCATCTAATACATTTATATCGGACGCATCGGTCGCCAATAAAGAAATCAATCAACGGATTAGCTATTCCAAATCAATAAAATCTGAAATAGCTATAGAATCGGATGATTATTAATTACTTTGTAGTAGTTGCTGGAAATGGCATTACGGCGTTTATGGCACAGATTAAACTTCGTGCATGCATTTTGACTCTTGATAGTACTTCTGAACTTACGGCCACATTTTCTATAGTAAAAAGTATTATTGAAATTATATAAATTATTTCATATATAATTATAACATTACAAAATGGCTTCACGACTTTGAAATCAAAAGAATAGCAAGAAAAGAAACTGGAACGGCATAAAAGATACAACTAGACTTAAAGTGAGATAACCTAATATTGACATCTCACAAAAAAAAGGATTTCTGTCGCTGTTTTTCCAGAACAACAGTGCGTAATATAAGGATCATTAACAGGTAATCTTCTCTGGTCTGCTACAAGAGCGGAAAGCAACATTTTTGAAACAACACGCGCCTCAAGTGTCCATATTTTACACCAATAGCTTATCTAGTATATCTTTATAATAGTTTAGTCGGTTTTTTAGTTCTCATGGGTTATAAGCGGCTCGTGTGATATGGAAGGGGGGAGGGGAGGGCGGCGCGTTTGATGCCGCGAGCACAGGTGTGATCTGCGCCCGATGCGGTCCATCTGACCGGCGCGGCCCCGTCACACCGACGCGAAGAGATGACTAGGGCTAATTATATTACTTAACAATAGTTATATTTATTAAGCATTTTAACAAGCTTGTTTTATGATTAGCTTGACCTGTATGTATGTATCTAATATTATAGCGGATTCTTTTAACATATTCTTTAACTACTCCTCAAATTGCTTTTTTTTTCGCATAATATAATAAATTAAGCACCGATGACAACAATTTTCGTAGCATTATCCTGACCAGGATCTTGATAAAAAATGTTAAAGTTTTTTTGTGTCGTAAACTATAGTTTATTACTTCAATGAGGTTATCTAGGAAAAATAATAGAGGTGTAAAAGTCTAGATATCTTTCACGGCAATCTTTGCTGTTTTGAGCTGATACGTATAGCCTATTAAATGTATGTACTGGTGATTGTTCTTCCTTTACTAAAATTGATTAAAAACTAACTCCAACTTAATTTATATGTTCCACAAAGTGTTACATTTAAATAAAAAAAAATGTAACTGATTGAATTCCGAGTTTGTTGACTTTAAAATAAAACTTTTGGAATTAAACCATTACATTAGAAACAAAAATAAATGATATGTTACTTATTAACGATGCTGAAAAGTTAACTGTTGATTAAAAAATATCTAAATCCGGTGCAACCAAGTGACTGGGTTCATGAGGGTCAGTTGATTATAATACTGTAGTTAAGCTGATTTGTACGTAAACTATTTGTTGCTATAATGCTTGTTATCGTCATATACATAAACAATGACCGCATCTTTTGATATATTAAGTACCGATAAGTTTTCAGTAAGGTGATCATTCTGATATCTCGAAAAGTAATTAACTAAAACATAGATGCGATTCCTCTCTATGAAATAGTTAATTCGAGTAATAAACGAGTTTCGATTGTTATAGTCATGAAGCACGAAAGTCAATTTTTGAATTTTTGTATCGTTCCGAATGATTCCCGTTAATTTTATGGGATACCTTAATGTGTGGTCGACATGATTCGATTGGCTTTTAGTTCGATTCTTTCATCGCTATCCTGGCCTTTTCCCAGACATTGTTGGAATCGACTTTCTGTCAACAGTTTTACTGCAGAAGCTATGTCTGTGCCCTTCATATTTTTATTTTGGAAATATTAGGTAACATAGGATCAAACAAGTGGCCTCACAAGGTATAGAAATAGCAGTCACGAGTCAGTCGCTATAAAAAAAAAGTAATCCGAATAGTGTATTTTTTTCTCCTATCCATTACCAGTTCTATCAAGCCTTTCCTCTTCACTGTCACTTATTTATTAAGACCACTTATTTGCAAACTGCAAACAGACAAAAAAGTCCATTCTAGAGCGCTGAAGTGAAAGTGACACAGGACAAAACAATGTATTGTGGTTAACAATTTAAACAGCTTAGATACATGTTGTCATTCTAATTTTCAAGTTGCCACCCCGAATCTATTGAGAAAGGAATTACTAACAATGGCCGGTGGACGATAGCTCTCAGATAAGACCACCAGTTGTGACACCAAATTGACAAAATATTTTGCAGATTTTGCCGACAAATCTCCCTATTCATCCTAACGGATTTAAAGCTTTTGTTATTGTTCCTATATTGGATGAAGATGTTCTCGGAGAGTGAGAGTTGCCTTCATGGAAACTGTCGTATTAATTTGAGTCCTCTGTACAATTACGAACTCTTTAAATCGTTTTTTTCTGAGATTGTTTAACATTATTCCGTGGATATACTGAATATATAAAATCGGCCAAGTGCGAGTTGGACTTCCACATCGAGGGTTCCGTACCTAAAACAAACTAGGTTAAATTTCAAACTTAACTTAGCGGTTCGATCCCTAATCACGGCTATTGCGCAAACCGCAAATAATAAGTTTTTAATGGTAAATTCGCCCTTATTTTGGACAACAAGTCTTAGTAATTGGGTTCCGTTGGTTACCTTCCGTGTACAGAAGCCTAAAAAAGTTATTATCACGCACAGTCCCTTATATTCGTATGGGTTCCTGAATTTTGCCGTAGTCCCTGAATAATGCATGTATCGCGGCCAAGACACACCCAAATAAGGAGCGAACAAAATTCATATACGTATATGTGTATGGGTCTGAAATGTCTGAAACTGGTGATAATTCTAGGGTAGTTGTGATTCACTTTAATCGGCTAACCAGAATGTTGTTCTCCTAATCTATTATTCAACTTTGAACGCTCCATGGGATCGAGTGAGTACCGTACAAAATATTAGTATGATTCATCTGTTTCTTGAATGCATGTTTTTCTAGAACATTAATTACAAGAACACTTAAGCAAACAAGAATCTCGTTATTTATACAAGTATAATATAGCAAGTGCAAGCGTCGGTGCGTGCTCGTGCATGGAATAATTAATACACGACCATCAGTAAAGTGTCAGAGCAAAATGGCGTCGAAAACAAATATATGAATATTAAACGAGTCAATATCTCTTGTGGCATCGATTTTGTAATATAAACATCGCTGTGAGGAATTGGGTGAATTATCTTACTACTCTGAAATAAAAATTGACAAGCATCCGTCTACCGCCTCCGAAGTGTTATGGTTTTTTATTTATTTGCCATTTCGTTCAAATAATTCTTTTTTAACAAGATTGTCTTCATCCCTTTGTCTAGACAATAAAGACGACGGAGGTGCAAAATACCGGATAAGTGGAAAAAAATAATCCGCTTAGCTTCAGACTAAGTATATTTACGGTCAAAGAAATGAAATTTTCTTACTTTATTATAAACAATATTATTTTCTGCCCCGCCAGCGTTCCTCAGGTAAATAAGATTCAGATTCAGATCAGAGAACCAGCGCTAAGACCTCTATGGAGGTTAGCACTTAGCTGCTATCTGCGACTAAATCCGCGTGAATTATATAATTATGTTTGGGGTGGAAGCGATACTATAGGGCTTCTACTAAACCACATCATCGTTTTTTTTTACTTTCGCGTATTGGCGGGACCGGTAACGAAGCTGCCACGGTTTGACTGGAGCATCAATGCTGTCAGCTCTAAAAATATTTGTAGCAATTAAGTCCACAAAATAGCTTCGCGTTGTAGTAACAATTTTCTTATTAATTCTTGCTCTAATTTCTCTCTATCCTTGGGTGCATAGCTCACTGCATTCCAGAACAGGATCCTTTAGCACAAAACCAAGAGGTAGAATTTCGACGAATACCGCAACGAAGTATCTACAAGAATTTTGCGTTAAATCGTCGCTATTACCACATCACTAAATGAATAACCGAACTTATTATAACATTCTGAAATAAATAGCAATAAACGCTAGGTATGTCGACGAAGTGAGCTCTTGATATTGATAACACTTATTTTTGAACCTTAAGAGTCACCGTCTTTTATCAGGTGTATCACGTATAAATATAATTTTGTCTTACAAATAATTTTAAGCAAAATTTCTGTATCCCTAATTATTATGCCAAAATATAAACAATAGTCTTGGCGATTGGTGACGTCAATGGATTAAAACTACTTTCATAAGATTCCGTAACCTTGTAAAACTTATAATAAATACAGTATTAACGCGTTAACTGATGTTAACAAACTAAGGAATTGAGGACCAATATGTCTAAATTCATTACCTCAGGTCAATGAATGAACGCTCTTTCTTTGAATGGAGGATGAATTCCAGATGAAAAGCAAATACACGCTCCGTTAGCTATCCAATAATGCGGGACTAATTCACTAATGAGGAAAAAGTTGATGAAATGCTGTCGCAAGTTTTCATTGCGGTTGTTTAGTTATTGTATTTTTATGGTAGATAACCAATGTCAAAAACTGATTAAACTAATTTACTTAGTTCTAAAGATGGCAATAATATAATAAAATATTTATCATCAACCAAAGCTTGTATTCAATTATGTGTGAATAAAAAAACGGTTTAACAGATTCGAATGTTCTTTTATAATAAGACTAGATTTTGCTTCGCGAGCGTAGTAAGTGAATACGTCAAATAGTACCGACATATAAATGACAGTTTTTGCCCGCAGCATAATATAAGTACCTTTTTTCATTGATTTAACTTTTAAAACGACGAATTTTCATTTAACCTTTCTACCCCTTCTTAACCCCGCTAGGGGATGAATTTAAATAAAAACGAAACACCTCTTCCATCAATTCTGTTAGAAAAGCTTTATGCAAAATTTTAAGTAGATTGGACGAAGGAATCTCCTTGTCCCAAACAAAATTTGCCCCCTTAGGGATACAATTTTGGAAAATCCTTTCTTATCGGATACCTACGTCATCCAAAGAACACACCCTCTAAGTTTCAGGTCTCTACGTTCAGCGGTTTAGGCTGTGCGTTGATCTGTCAGTGAGTCGTTCAGGACAAAGCCTTTTATATGTATACAATATTGTGTCGAAACATTTTTGTTTCCTGTATTATTTTTGGTATAATATTTTTTAAGATATAACGGTCGTAATTCCAACTCGGCCTCAGCCGGTGCTATCTTGATAAAAATATTATACCCTAAGGGTTGATGTTAAGCGGTTACCATAGCGTATTGACGCTTGAAACATCAGGGGTATAATCGGGGGCGCGTTTCCGATCCTAAAATTTAAGTCGCTCTCAGTTGTAACACAGCATCATTGGGTACCAAGTTTTTAAGTTAAATTAGTAGCTAGTAGCGACTTAATATAGTGCCCGCGGCTTATCGTTTTTTGCGGTTGCACCCGAATCAACCACCTTGAGTCCAACAAATGTGTGGGCAATCCGGTAATTTATTTTTTTAGCCAATAAATTACTCATACGTCAAAACTTTGGACGTGGCCCGGCGCGTTGGGTACAAGTGATATATTGGCTCTTGTCACAGCACTGTATTTCCTAACAATTTTAATATGCACCTCGATTAATAAATTGCTTTGGTTGAAACGTTTATACTAATGAGGCGGCACGCTATTGTACCAGATATTCTTTTAGCTTGGTATAGGAACAATTCTATGTACGGTGAATAAATGGAATCAATAAGTATATACGTTTAATAGTTTACTACCTATCCTTCATTTAAAATACTAGTTTAATAAACTATAAACTAAAAAAAGCTCTTAATTTTTTTTTGTCCCAACGATCCCGGTATCCTGATATCCTAATAACCTGTAAGTTTTATAATGATTGTATTGTCTTCTGTAAATTAGACCTTCATAAGTACCTTATTATGGCCTAAACTAAATAAATGATGTTTGACTTTTATTTTAAAGCTTTTGTCATTATTTTATTTATGAAGTCTTGTATTTTATTATTTTAGGACGTCTCAATGTCACCTGATGGTAAGTAAAGATGAGGGCAAAGGTGGAGCTCACATCATAAAGTTGTGAAATGTCATCATCGTCAGCTGTTGCCACTTAGATGGCGAGTGTTCGTACCTTTCCTTTCAAAGTTAAGACATCTCGTGCAGAGCAGATAGATAGCACTATCTTGGTCACCTTGCGAAATGTTTTGAAGTTAATGCATTGTTATTATAAGTTTAATTAGTGGAAAGTTAAAGTGACTTTGATAGATTAACAATACATATGTTATCTCATATTGAAAATAATATAAATACTGCAGTAGATGCATTGGATGGCAGTGTGAAAGATGGCTCAACAGGTGCTGTGTGTGTTGGCCCTCGTTGTGGCCTGCGGGCTTGCAGATCCTATCCAGCATTTGACCAAGCAGAATGTTGGTGAGTCTCAACATTTACTATTAAAGACTTTAGTCCAGTAAGTCGATGTTCGGTTCTTAGCCCAGAGTCCCATTTTAAATTCCCGCACATCACGATACTTCTACTTATGCTGCATTTATTTTATTCGGTGTTTGTTTTTGTAATAATCGCTGCACTATCATTATCAGTCACGCGTTTTATAGACTTGTGAGTGACAATCCTTTGAAATTATGGAACGAAGAAGAGTGTCAACACTCGTCATTCACACCCCCAAATTAGACTATGTTTTCACAAACAACAAAACCAAACTTATACTCGCGACCAATACCATTTCCATTGGACTAACTTAGTAACAAAATGTAATTATATTTTTTACCCGATTTCCAGTTCTTTGTGTGCCCGATACTCCCCATATTTAATCATCATAATATTATGTTAAGTGTGTTTATTTGTTAATATTTTAGTGGACAAAGTGATAGCGCAACATCAAAAGGACCTCTCGGTATTGTTCTACCAAGTTTTTGAACCACACCATGATGAGAAATACAAGGAAATCGCTGCAAACTGGGATATCGAGAAGAATATCGAAGCGTACAGCGTAAGTTCATTTTTACTTTACATTTATATTCCTATTTCTATAATCTAACAAATATTAGTTCAATTGCGTTGCAATAAATGGATAGCAAATCTGCCTATTCCTCTATTGTCTTCCCTTTTTTTTTTGCTGTATTTGGAATCCACTGGAAACGATTTCTGTGCTAACACTACTCATGTCAAAAACATAACATAATTTAATTTAAAAAAACTTTTTTCAGAATGTTACCGCTGTTAAAACTTACGTGGCAATGCTCAAAAACGGATGGGTGTTACCTCATGCCGTTCCTTTCGCACTGATGGAACCCACGCACCAGTTTGAGGCAACCACTCTTTTCAACGTATTGTACTCTGCTAAGGATTACGACACGTTCTTCAAGACTGCCGTCCACCTGAAGGAGCGTCTCAACGAATACATGTACATCTATGTACTTAGCACTGTCATCGTACACCGTCACGATACCCAAGGAGTTTCTATCCCTCCTCTATATGAAGTGTTCCCGGCTTTCTTCAACAACGGTGAAATTATGACAACAGCGCAGAGGCTCAATACCCACGGCTTCAGAATGCTTGAATACTACCCGTCCACTAGCAAGTGGGACGACAAAATTGTGATCAAATGGAATGCTACCACATGGCCGTACTATGGAGACAACGCACCTATGTCCTACTTCACACATGACCACGGACTAAACAATTTATACTACAACTACTTCCTTATGTTCCCCACTTGGCTGGGCTCGGACGTTGTCCCGCTAATAAAGGAGCACCGAGGTGAAAGGTTCTGGTTCGGACACAAGCAACTCCTCACTCGCTACTACATGGAGAGATTGTCTAACGGACTTGGAGAAATTCCTGAACTTAACACTAAATTGTTTGCGGAAGGCTATACTTCTGGCTTGCAGTACCACAATGGAATACATTTCCCCAGTCGCCCCGACATATTCTTTGTTGACCATCCTGAGCATGTTGATCATGTAGAAGAAGCAACTGAATACGAGAACCGCATTCGTGAAGCAATTGACAAGGGTCACATTTTCACCTTTAAAGTGAGTAATAATAAAATCTTGTTTCGTTTTAACAGAAATAAAATTGATATTTAAATCTCGTATATATTAGACTTAATGATAATTAAGAATTTTCAATTTTTGCGATCCAATGACGCGACATAATACTATTAAGTGGGTTTTGCTACCGCGCCGCGTTCAAAATGAAGGCACGATGTTTTGTGAAAGCGCGAATATATTTCTTATTGCTGATGTCTTTATTTGAAACATTCTAATATAAAATTCTATATTCCATAGAGTAACGGTGAGAGTGTACGCCACAACCTCCGCACTCCTGAAGCTATTGACTTAATTGGACGCTTGATTGAGGGCGGAATTGATTCACCTAATGCTCAGTACTACCAGGACTTCATTAGTATCTGGAAGAGAGTACTAGGCAACTCTTACCTGAAGGATCATCAACATGTGAACGAGTATGTTAAATTATTTCGTATTTAATATGCACCTAGTCTTTGCTCCCTTATGGTGCTAGACCAATCATACATCTTCTGATGGAATGTGGCAGGAACCGACTTGAGAGGGAATCGTTCTTAAAGATTCGTAATATCAATCAAAATCAAAATTTGATTGATTTTGATTTTTGACAGACAGACAGACAGTCGGACAACAAATTTATCCTTTTTTCCTTTAAAGGTACGGAACCCTAAAAAAGAAGCCGTATTCAAAATGCATCCAATGGGAATCAGTGGTTTTTCTGGAATATGAAACCTAGGTTTCTTTCTAAAAAGTCCTCCAGGTCACAATGCTAGTCACATCAAAATTGGTTTAGCCCTCTCAAAGATTGATAACATACACAAACATGCAGACAAGCAAAACTAGTTAGGGTTTTGATAACTTTGTAAATAACCATATGAGTTTAAGAAACATATTTTACTTTGACATCACGAAGATACACTTTAGTTTTAAGTATTTTTATAGAAGTATGGATGCAAATTGATTGGCTGATTGAATAGTGACCTTTGATATTTACTTTATGAACTCGTATAGTCTTGTGGAATATTATATTAATGTTCAACTTCTATGATTTCAGGTTTGTCCCGCAGGTTATTCCCTCAGCGCTTGAACACTACCAAACAGCTCTTCGTGACCCAGCTTTCTACGCGATTTGGAAGCGAGTACTGAACATTTTCACCTGGTGGCAGCAGTACTTGCCTATGTACAAGAAAGAGGAGCTGGCTCTTCCATCCGTTGCAATTGAAAAAGTTGAGACCGACAAGCTCGTCACTTACTTCGAACACACCTATGTGAACGTCAGCAATCACTTGTACTCCAAAGACATAAGTAAGTTCTTAACATTCTTTATAGTTTGCGGGCTTTTCAAGAATGATGCAGATCAGGGTTCTCACGAGATGATTGTCTAAATAAGCCGCGATGAAATCCGCTACTGTTCCAACAAACCGCCATGAAAATAATTAGGAGAAAAGAAAACTATTAGGGTGGCAGATGAAAATGTGTATTTATCGCGATCGCACAGCTTTGCAGTGACTTAAGCGATTTCAGTGGCAGTTTTTCCAGAATTGCAATAAAATATGCATATAATACTTATAGGTATTTCGTTATGTACTTATTCAATCTGTAATTCAAATATTAATTTTAGGCAAAGGAGAATACAATGAGTTCAGTGTGATGGTACAACGTCCTCGTCTGAACCACAAGGTGTTCAAGGTGCGCGTTCACGTCAAGAACGAAGTTGCCAAGACTGTCACTGTCAGATTCTACCTGGCACCTAAATACGATAGCAAGGGCATGGAAATTCCCCTACACCACAACTCGGAGAACTTCTACCTTATGGATGCGTTCACTCATTTCTGTAAGTACCGAATAATTTCTTTTCAATTACAATTGACCTAAAATATGTGTGTCGAGCTGATGAACTTTGTCACTGTATTATCGTAGTATTATGTAACCATAGTATTACCTAGGTAATATTACTCGTCTGGTTACTGAATTGATTTAAAAAATACGATTGTATTAATGACAATTACGAAAGCAGACATAAATGGTTGCATCTGATTATGGTTACGTATTAGGGACTACTTGTAATTATAGTTCATTTTTTTTGTCATAGTACCTGCTGGTGAATCGGTGATCACCCGTGATTCTACTGAGAACGGGCTAACGGGCCATGACCTGCATGCCGCTTACGATGTCTTCCTAAAGGCAGAGAAGGCTGTGGCTGGTGCAGGACAGTTTGTTGTAGACCAGAACCAGAGAATGGATAAGTTCCCCAACCGTCTCCTGCTGCCGAAGGGTACGTGATTTTCCACAGGTCATAAGTAGTTATTACTTTACGGCAAAGCCAGATTACAGATGGAAGATGATAAGTCATGGACATTATATTTGAAATGTTTACTTCAGACTTAAACTGTAAAAGTAGATCATAAGATTCATTTGTTTGTAGACATTTCAATAACCCTAAATTCGTTCCTTTCTCATCTCTATGTAATTTGTCCTCCCTATAGGTCGCGTCGGCGGAATGCCCTTCGTATTCCTGGTCTACATCAGCGAATTCAAAGCACCCACGGTTCCATACGGCACCGGCTTCGACCCGAAGATCAGCTTGGGTCTTGGTACTGGAGCCACTCGCTGGCAGTCCCACCCGCTCGGCTTCCCATTCGACCGGCCCCTCCACATTTGGCAGGTCAAGGATCTCCACAACTTCCACTTCGAAGATGTACTCATTCACCACAAGCCTACTCCTGAGGTTGCGGTACCTTACACTGATTAAGTTATCTTATTGATGCACTCATCCATTTTGATGTAAATATATTAATATATATCCGTATAGTATATTATATGTATACAGCAATTTATTAAGACTATGAAATAGATTCACTGGGACTACTGTGTCAACCACAAGTTATAATTCTACTTTTCCAATCGATAGTCTTTTTTATATATTTATGTATATATTTTAAGTAGTGTATGTATGTGTTTGTGATTATTTATTTAACACATTATGTGTATCTGTTACTTATGTTTTTCAGTGAATATGGTGTAAAGATATATAATAAAGCGATGATATATGTATGAATTAATTGTTTATTTTCAACAAGACTGACAAATTCACCGGTAATTGTCTGGTTTTTCTGAGCTGAATAATTTGTTTTGAATACTTAATCCAACTTTACCCACACGATAAGACCTAGACACAAAATCCTTGGCTTGAACATAATCTGTCACTGTTAAAAATATCGTGTTGGCGATTCAGCTCTATTTATGAAAGTATCAATACAACCTTGTCATTGCGAATTTTATGAGAGCCTTTGTTATGAGTTGTTAGATTTTATTGGTTAGTTCCATTTATCTGAAGTAGGCTTTCCTATATGATGAAGGTATACCTTCATCGCATTATGTGGACATTAATTATTTTAATGTTTACGTATGTATACCTGTGATATTATTGTAGACAATGATGACTTGTAAAGTATTTCAAATTGCAATTAAAAGTTTCTTAATAATATCTATAATAAAAATGCACAATAACTTTAGCAGCTCTAATTGAGATTCTTATTCGGCCTCGCGTAAAGACTGAATTACCAGACGAAAAATTTTTTTATGATATAATTAAATTTCATTAAGAAATTATTTCCAGATTTCTTTCACTTAATTGCCCGATGAATTCGCTATTGCTAACTCAATATAATGACTAATGATATAGATTTAGCGATTTATATTTTAGGACTTTACTGTGCTGAAGGCCCATTGCCTACATTGTCAACCATTTGCTAAATAACCAGAAAACACCGCTTACTAATGTACTTAAATGCTCCGATAATAGATTTATTCATAATTATTGTTTTTTTTTATTTTATAAATATTTAATGTTTTTAAATAGGTAGGTTAAAGCAAACTATTTAAAGCTTTTTAAATTACTTAACTTTATAATTGCAAGTTTTCCATATGACAATGGGACTAGGACATGCTTATTTCTCGACTGTGCAACAAATAACGGTGTTATTCGTAGCTTCCAATTTACTGTTCACTTTGATAAATAAACCGAATACTCAAAGATTCAAAATTTTCTAAGTTTCAAAATTCAATTAAAATTTAAAAAATCAAAATTTTTATTTGTTTTTCAAGACATGGATGTCCATGCAATTTTCATCAGAGATAGGTCGGAATTTAGCAATCTGTCTCCTGTCGTTATGATTATGGTAGATGAGGCTCGTCTAAGAAAAAATGTGACACACAAATAGATTCTAGCAACAAAACTCTCATTATGCCGGGTTCGCACCAACTGAAAGAAAGCAAGTGAAGGGAAGAAGTGAAACCCTGTTGTACAGCGATATTCCCTCAACTACGATGAAGTTTCAAAATACATCTTTTCGGAGCGCTTGCTTTCATTCATTTGAAATGTTATCTGCATGTGACGTACTAGCTGACTAATTAATTATTTCTTGCTATTCAATTTAATTTTGCTTTGTAAGATCGAAGGGTTTTCCATAATCGTACTCACTTAATTGTTCATTTGAGGTAAGCGTCACGTCCACCCATGCAACAGCTAAAGTTTCACCAAGGACCTGTCATCGAGCAGTAGTCCTCACCTCAAAATATTTTTTCTTTAGTCTTCTTTGATCAATAATGTCGAGCTACAGTGCCCTTCAAACCGAAACACAGTAATGTAAACATACTGGGGCTTAGTGCAATATATTATGGCACTGCAGTAGTACCCATTGAGTCGGCCTCTTACAGTAAGAGACCTACCACTTGTACCACATGAACCACCTGGGAAATGTGAGATCGGCAGTACTGTGGTCGAATTAGAAGAAATACCGGGCTTAGATTTATTCAAAAATATATTTTTTTTTAAAGCCTGGGTCCACAACTTTGTTTGTTTATTGTATAGAAGTATAATAATAGTCCATGGATAAGGATTCCTATAACCATGGGTGCCGGCGCCGGCAGGATTGTTGGCACCATCGTTTGTGAAGTCACTGATTGAATAAAAACTGAACGTATGATCATAAATGATAATGCCAACCATATACTACAGAAATTCAGTTTATTTTCAAATAGAGAAATAATTGTATACGATCAAATATCGATATAATAATAACTGAAGGTCGCTAAAAATAGGTCTGCGATTTGAATTTGGCGTTACATGCCCGCCCTTGCCAATTTATAAGCAGTGGAAATTAAATTATTTAAAGGAAAATTCCCTGACAAAAAGTTTTACTAAAACGAGTATAAAATCGTCTAATCCAAAGTTGCGCGCCCCCACGTAACTACCTATTAGCACTGGGTTCTAATGTTTAAATGTATGTAAGTTTGTTTGTATTGAAGTATGTTCCTCCGTAGCGCCTAAACTTATCAACCGATTTTGATGAATAAGGTGTCAATCGATTCGTTATTTTGGCCGAGGTAATAAGCTACATTGTAACCGACTTAAAAAAAAAGAGAGTTGATTTTCCCGTAAAGCCCGATTTTAACCGATTTAATTCATCTTTCAGCACGGTTCTTTTTTTACAGTTTTTGAAACTTGTTTGTTTCTCAATCATATAAAAATTTCACTACTGCCATCTATCCGTAGATCATTGTAACGTATAATTCAAACAGTGTGATCGGCCATTTAAATCTCATATCTTGGTGAGGTTTTTATAAATGGTCACTCACTATGAAGCTATATTAGTTCGATACTTATCTGGTAGATGGCGCTTATTGGCTTCAGCCTAGGTAATTCTATATACCAGAGTAGATAACATGCGATGTGAGGTTTTCAACAGTGACCTTTTACCTGTAACTTTGTAATCTTAAACGAGATATCTAACTCATTACATTGAGTAACATAATACGATTTTTACAAAGGTACGGAAGTTGATGAAACATAACGGTCTAGTGGTTAGTAAACCTGAGTGCTACGCTTAGTATCACGGGTTCGATTCCCGCAAGGACAAACGTGATGGATAGTAGTATCTGGGTGTTAGCTATATTTAAGATAATAATATGTTAGAGTAATATTCTGCGTGTAGTATGTATTTACTAAATGTATTTATTTTATAAGTGCAAAAATTAATCGAAGTATTATATAACTTGTTCCGTTTCTGTTTGGTCTTTGCTATCAATGTTACCGACAAGTGTATAATAGTAATTATGTAAATCAGTTGGCAAAATTGTATACCAAATAAGTTTTCAGTTTTTCAGTACGTTTTCAATGTAATCAATCAATTATTCGATGGTAACATAGTGCGATCATGCAATGAGTTCCGAGGTCTCTAATAATAATCAAAGATGATGTTGAAATATTAAATAAATATATTGCTTGGTTTGAAATATACTTTTCTTCTTCTTCTTCTTCCTAAGTATGGCAATCAATCCCTTCAGGGACTATTTTTGCCAGTGTCGAGTGTTAGAGAATTTTCATGTTGCAAAATTTCTCGTGTTTGCCGCATTAAAATGCCTAGTGTCATGCATTCTAACGCCCAATGGAGTTTCTGGAGACAACCCACGGCAGTAGCAGATCGTAACACGCCTTTAGATTAGAGGTAACCTATTGACCAAAATGATAAATCACTTAACCCAAAAGTCGTATTATGGCATTATTTCCAATGCTCCTATAAATCAGTCACTAAATGAAACTTTACTGCACATATCGACACCAAAAATACACATTAAAGATCACTATAACACAATTTACGACACACTGGAAAAAATCTCAACCGCTCCGCCTGATTCCCGCCAAAAACTCCAAAAGTACATCGAAATATACTTTTATTCTTCATCACACTTCGTACCACAACAACAGTAGGTACGCACGCAGTTCTTACGCCATTACCATAGACATTGTAATGAAGTAGCTATGACACTATTACCACAGAGCAGATATTATAACTATAACATTGCGATACTTTTTACATTGTCTGGAAGAGATCACATCTAGTGATAAGGCCGCCATTTGTACCGATATGTATAATAAATTCTGTTTCTGTATTATAGTTTTAAGGTGTTCAATAAAGAGATAACAATCTATCTATATATTTTTTTTTTTTTTTTTCACGGATCGCGTTACTAATTTACACAATAAAGAAGTAATTGACTAATATTTCCAGAGCAGTCAACTTAATTAAATATCTAAAAGCGAACACATTCGTCCGCGTAAAAAAATTAGGACACAACTTACAACTACCGTACGTTAAAAAATGCATAGTCCTTTATAATGCCTAAGCTTCCCGCTTAACCGCATAAACTATTTTGATTTTCTTTATTTTGTATGACTTAATAGGTAATGCCTTCGTAAATTTTGATAAATAAAAAAAACCACTACGGTCGGTTAACACATAAGTGTGTTCAAAACTAGAGAGGTTTTAGAACCACGGGTTTTTTCAATATCCATTTCTTTAGGCAAGTTTTTGATCAATTCACTGATGATAAATAATATTCCTTTCGTAGGCACTTGGCCACGACCTCGGAGAAACGTATCTTATAAATGAAAGACATTTGGAGGTGGAATTGTTTGGAGGTGATAGGTTATCTGAGGAATTAAATAGGTAAGTATTCAAAATGAGATGCGATATGTCTGCTTACTTAAACTGAAAATCTCTCGGTGTTATTATATGTTTCAAAACTTACATTTGCAAAATAGCTAGATTCTGTACATAAAAGAGAGTTATCATATTGTAGAGATTATTCGGGATACTGTTTAGGACGCCGGGTGTATTTTCAATACAAACTTTTATTTAGCTTGCAATGTTTGTGTTGGTCTAATCATGCAAGGTGAATTAGAACCGCTTCTGCTTATCCTACGGCGTTTCTTTCAGTTTCGATGACAATGCATTTTTACTGTACATGTTTGGAATCAATATATTATATACGTACGGATTTTCGATATTAATTAACCGTTCTCAAGCGATCATGTAAATACCCAATACGAATACTAGACCCTTAAATTTGAAACTGAGTTTCATTGAACATGCTAATAAAGTATGATTGCCGTTCATGACATTTGAACCTTGTAGTTGCTAAGTGAACATAAATTAACTTTGTTTACTATCTACTTAGTGAAAGTAAAAGTGATAGTAATTGTTTACTACAATTGAAAATAGAGATAAGTAAGATAATAGTTTTACTATACCCTTTTAAGAAACTTGAGAATTATGAATGAATGCTAAATTTAGATTCTACAAAGATTGCGTTCGAATTGGATACGGAAATTTTTCGAGAACTGTAGATGGTAATGTAACTTGGATATGTACAAGCGCAAATTCAGTCATCCTTATAGTTTGACATTTGTAGCCGATTCTAATGAAATCGCATACCTACCTGTATAACTTGCGTGTATTTCAAATTAAGCAAAAAATGCATATTGTGAACTTGAATTCTTTTTATAAACGTAAAACGTTCCCCAATATTTTTAAGTACCTCATAATTTCAATTAGACGGACACGCGGGCAAAACCTACTTGGAAATTTAACAATGCATTACCCGTAAGTGCTTTAGATTTTGAAACAGTATATTAATCATCAGCTATAAGATTATGGAGACCACTTTCTAGAACCTTGATATTGATATTATTATCTTAAGTCTTTTATTATCTAAAATGTTTACATATGTATGCAATGCCAAAACATCTTAATGAGAACAACCGGGAGAGGTCAAGACCGATACTTGATAAAATGAATAAAAACAAAACAATTTCGGTCGCTAAGGTATAGTCGTAGGAGATAAGAGGAAAGTATAAATAGTCAATATTTTTGGTAGGTCGGTACAGTTCGCAGCTGCTCTGGGTACTATGAAGACTGTCATCGTACTAGCCGGGCTCATTGCCCTGGCTTTGGCCAAATCAGTTCACTTCCACCACGATGTCAAGACCAAGCAAGGTAAGAACCATCATATCAAATTTGTTAAATTAAAGCATATTTTAAAGATTTCTATAAAAAAGTGGGTCCTGTGCTACTCTAGTACAGTGTTTTGTTTACCCACATCATCCACCTTCATTCAGCGTTTCTTAATTTTTTACACGGTCTAGCAGAGTAGATAATTTTCTACGTAATACCAAGCATTGCGCGCTCAATTGCTCGCTGTGCAACCATAATCATGTGCACAGCGTGCAAATTAGCACGTTTGCACATGTGCAAACGTGTGCAAATTAGCTTTCGTGGGGGTCCATGTCTCTGCACCATAAGTGAGGATGGACAGCACACAATCAGTGCCTTATTATTAATTATAGCCTTATATACTTATGTCTCATTTGGTCTTTCGCAGTTGACAATGTATTCGTTGAGCGTCAAAAGAAATTACTTGAACTCTTCGAAAATGTGGAACAAGTAGACGAAAAGGCTGAGTACTATAAAGTTGGTAAGGACTATGACGTTGAAGCCAACATCCAACACTACACCGTAAGTGTTTTTAATCAGCTTTTCATCAGATGTAACTCGTACTATGTTATATTCAAAACAAAGAAACTATCCAAATATGAGATTTTGGTTCACACTTATATGTGTATTACATAAAATAAGATATGTGTACAGATATATGTATATTAAGAGTGATAGTTGCAACCATATTGAATTTACTCGTATTTATTGTTACAGAACCAAGTGGCAATCCAAGAGTACCTGACGTTGTACAGAACTGGCTTCCTTCCCAAATACTATGAATTCTCTATTTTCCACAAGAAGATCAGGGACGAGACCATGGCTATCTTCAACATGTTCTACTACGCCAAGGACTTCGATACTTTCTACAAGTCTGCCGCCTTCGCCCGTGTCCACTTCAACGCTTTCCAATTTGCGTACACCTTCTACATCGCTGTTCTTCAGCGCGAAGATACTCGGGGCTTCGTACTCCCTGCTCCATATGAAGTCTACCCCCACTTTTTCGTCAACTTTGATACTCAAATGAAAGCTTTCGAAACGAAAATGGTTGATGGACTATTCGATTCTGCTAAACTAGAATCCCAGTACGGAATCTTCGTTGACGATGACGCTTTTGTCTACTACTCGAACTATTCGAATGGTCTTTCTTACCCCGACGATGAACAGAGGTTGTCTTACCTGACAGAGGACATCGGCTGGAACTCTTACTACTACTACTTCCACAGCCACATGCCTTTCTGGTGGAACGCCGACAAGTTTGGAGCTCTCAAGGAACGTCGTGGTGAAATCTACTACTACTTCTACCAGCAGCTGCTGAGCCGTTACTACCTTGAGCGTCTTACCAACGGTTTAGATGAAATCCCCGAGTTCTCCTGGTACTCGCCCATCAAGACTGGTTACTACCCTCACTTATACTCGTCCGCGTACCCATTCGCCCAGAGGAACGAATACTACGACATGCACACCCCTATCAACTTCGAGAAGGTGCGATTCCTCGACACCTACGAAAAGACCTTCGTTCAGTTCCTCCAGCGTGGCCACTTCAAGGCAGTAAGTGTGATGAATATTCTAATTTAATAGGTATAAAATTGTTTTAATGAAATGTCTCCGGTATTAATAGATTGACAATTGTTACAGTACAACCGTGACATTGACTTCCATGAAGCCAAGGCCGTCAACTTCGTCGGAAACTACTGGCAAGCTAACGCTGATCTCTTCGAGATGAACGTCACCCAGGACTACCAACGCTCTTACGAAATCATTGCTCGTCACGTTCTCGGCGCTGCACCCAAGCCATTCGACAAGTGAGTGCTGACACAACAAAAACCTATGATTTATATTATAAATGAGTAGGCTTATTTGGGATATGTGACTTGTTACAACCAATATCACATTTTAAAATTATTATTATTCACAGTTTAATACAAGCAATTACTAATGGATAGCACTGCTCATGTCCTATCATTTATATTACTCTAGGGTACTTCAAGAACTTGTGTCAATTTTTACAAACCTCTTTACAGGTACACCTTCATGCCCAGTGCTCTGGACTTCTACCAGACTTCCCTGCGTGATCCCGCATTCTACCAGCTCTACAACAGAATCGTGGACTACATAGTACAATTCAAGGAATACTTGAAACCTTACGAGACGGAAGAGATCCACTTCACCGGTGTCAAGGTCAATGACGTGAAAGTAGAAAAAATGACCACCTTCTTCGAATACTACGACTTCGATGCCTCCAACATGGTCATGTTCAACCAACAAGAACTCACATCCTACCCTAAGACTTTCGTGGTCCGTCAGCCGCGGCTTAACCACAAGCCCTTCACTGTAGCCATCGACATTAAGTCAGATGTCAACACTGATGCCGTCGTTAAGATCTTCCTTGGACCTAAATACGACAGCGAAGGGTACCCCATCACCCTTGAGACCAGCTGGATGAAGTTCTTCGAGCTGGACTGGTACACAACGAAACTTACTATTGGCAAGAACACGATTGTACGCAATTCTCAAAACTTCACCATCTTCAAAGATGACTCTCTGCCACTTTCTGAGATTCACAAGCTTTTGGACGAAGGAAAGATCCCGCATGACATGTCTGATATCTACAGCGAGCTACCCAGAAGGCTTATGCTGCCCAAGGGTACCTACGGTGGCTATCCCTTCCAGCTGTTTGTTTTCGTGTACCCGTTCACTGCTGGTTCCAGTCATCTTGAGAACTTTGAGGCCTTCGTTCTTGACAACAAGCCATTCGGATTCCCGCTCGACCGCCCAGTAAGAGAGCCTTTCTTCAAGCAGCATAACATGTTCTTCAAGGATGTCGCCATCTACCACGAGGGCGAGAACTGGGCGTACAAATACAACGTCCCTTCTGAACTCGCCCACTCCAACATGGTTCCTAAGGCTTAAGGGGAGAGAGAAAAATCTTTCAAATAGACAGAATCTTATGACGATTGTAAAGGGCGCTTTTGCCTAATAAAATAAATTAAATTACCATAATTTATATTATTTAAACATTTATATTACCACCACTAGAGTAGTGCTACTACGACCATGCATCACTTTGGCTCATTCGAACATAGATTTACCCAGAACACACACGCAACCCTACTTCCCTCAATTAAACCTTGTACACTTCTCACAAAAGCTTGGTGATACCTTTGCGCATCGCCTGCGGGGAACGCTCTAGACAGCTATTATCCCAAAATAGATCGCATTCATTTATTCTGTTACACATTAAGGCTGCGTTTGGTAACTAGTTTCACGACCGGCCGCCTGCCTGACAGTGCATCAATAGTATCACATCACTATGCCACGTTTATTAAAGTCAAAACTAATTGTTAAAATAAAATATATAAATTCATTAATTTTATTTACATACTGCCTTCTCCCTTAATGTATATTTTTTAACCTAAGTGTTTTAAAACATGTTTGAGTTTTCAGTAGAAAATTTACTGTTTATTTTTGTACCACGTATACATACCATATATGTATTAGGTCCTTACATATGAAATTGGCGTTTTGTATGGGAGGAACAAAAAGTCGAATATTTTTTAATATAATATATTTAATTAATCAAAGTATGAACCATTATTTTCTATGCACTTTTGCCATCTCATAGGTAGTTCATTGATCCCTTTACTAAAAAAACCAGTCGGACGGGAATCAATAAAATCTTTGAAGGCGATTTGGACTGCCCCATCGGAGTTGAATTTTTTCCCTTGCAAGAAGTTATCCAAATTTCGAAAAAAATGGTAATCTGTTGGAGCAAGGTCCGGGGAGTACGGAGGATGTCTTAGACTTTCCAATTGAAGCTCTTCTAATTTAGTAGCCGTCTGTAGCGCAGTGTGTGGTCTAGCGTTGTCGTGAAGCAGCAGTGGCGTGGAGCGATTGACCAGCCTAGGTTGTTTAGCCGCTAGCTTTTCCATCATGGTTTGCAATTCCTGACAATAGACATCAGCCGTAATAGTCTGGCCAGATTTGAAAAAACTGTAATGAACAATACCGGCACTAGTCCACCAAACGCTTACAAGTAACTTTTTTGGGGTTAATTTTCGCTTGGGGCAGGATTTGGCTGGCTGGCCAGGATCTAACCATTGCGCTGAGCGCTTCCGATTATCGTAAAGAACCCATTTTTCATCACAGGTAATGATTCGGTTTAAAATACCTTCATTATTGTGCCGGTTTAGTAATGTAACGCAGCAGTCGACGCGCGTTTGCCGGTTTGTTTCAGTCAATTCGTGAGGTACCCACCTTTCAAGCTTTTTAATCTTCCCAATTTGCTTCAAGTGAATTAAAACAGTTTTATCACTAACATTGCAGCCTGCAGCTAACTCGGACGTGGTTTGCGATGGATCCGCTTCCACAATAGCCTTCAACTCTTCATTATCAACTTGAGTCTCAGGCCGTCCACGGGGCTTGTTCTGCAGGTCGAAATTTCCAGAACGAAAACGTTGGAACCAAAAACGAACTGTGTTTTCTTTTGCAACACGACCGCCATACACATCATTCACCCTTCGAGTTGTTTCCGCAGCACTAGTGCCACGGTGGAACTCGTACTCGTAAATAATGCGATATTTAAGGTTTTCCATTTTGTAAAATGAGTGACGCAAACAGAAAAAAACAGAAGAAAAAAAACAAATGAATGACGATCATCGAAGCACAAATACATGAGTCTATAGCTGTACAAATTTGAATTTGGAATTCCTTACCAAAGAGGAGAAATTCGTGATTAAAGTGGCCAGTACGAAAAACGCCAATTTCATATGTAAGGACCTAATATATTAAAAATGTAAGCCCTAAAAACTGTATGCTTACCTTAAAAACGAAATAAATAAATGATTAAAAATAAATCAGTTCTTTTCGTCAAAAATAAGCAACTAAATTAGTTGTTGAATTTTGATTTGAGATTTCAAGAGAGGTATTGCGATTTGGGGTTTCCCGTGGGTTATCCCATTTAAATTGGAGCCGTCCGACTGGGGACTGTACCTCCACCTTACAGAAGACCGCAGTGAAATAACACTACTTGATGTAGTGTAGTGTAGTTTCTGCGATAATTAAGGTTACCAGTGATCCACGAGGATACGCTGGGCTAGTAGTAATGCTGCTAGCATAGTGAGTCCTCATCAACAACATGGTTGGCAACCCGTTAGTGATACCCCTGGTATTGCTAGCGGCTATAGGCTACGGTGACTGCTTACCGTGGGTGGGCCGTATGCTTGTGTGACACAATAGTGGTAAAAAAAAAACACACCACACACAAGCGTCGTTTAACTTCTGGATCATCAAAAAGAACAGCAAATTCAGTACCTGATATTTTTGAAAATCGCACGGTAATTTATGACTTATTTTCTATTAAATAATCTGAATATATTATTATTACACAGACGACGTCACGGAGTGTAGTAAGTCTATACATTACTAGCTTTTTCCACGGCTTCGCATCCGTGATAAAGTGAATAATATAGTATAAATACCTATTTTAATGCGTTTAACTTTAAAAATGGCGGATTTTCATACAAACTTTCATCCCCCATTTTACCATCTTAGGGGTGGAGTTTCCAGAAATCCTGAAATACGTATTTATTTATTTGTTACTGAAAGGGTAAAATTTTCATGCGCTTTACTTCAAAAATTACGGATTTTCATACAAACTTTTAACCAATATTTTACCCCGGCAAAAAACTCAGTGGTCTGTCTGTTTTTCATGATGTGATGATGTTTAACAAAATTCTTCCAGTTATAAGTATTTACAAATATGAAAATGTAAGCTACCAAGTTGGCTTTGTCACTGCTTTCGTGTGACAAATATTTTTTAACTAATACTATTACCAGGAGCGGGGAGCCACTTGTGCAAAGTGAATCTATACATTCCAAGCATTATTATAATTTACATAATCATAATTTTTATAATAGGCATTATTTGTCTATACTCTTTTGACATGAGTCTTAAACTTATTATAATTCAACTCAGAAAAACATAGATTGTGTGATTTTATTGTAAAAACGAATACAGTTTCCCATAAATGATTTATTTATAAATCAATTATTTACAAATATTCGTTTTTACAATAAAATCACTCAATCTATGTTTTTCTGAGTTGAATTATAATAAGATTATGGGAAACGGAAACGGAAACGGAATTATGGGAAACTGTATTCGTTTTGCTAGTCTTAACCTACGATCCACTAATTTGTTTTTATTTCTTATATTAATAATAATAAATTCTTTATTGACATAAATACAGTTACAAAATAATCGAGGCCCTGGTTCCGGAGGAAGGTATGAAGGAAAACCTGAGTTTCCGGAGACAGTGACTTCTTCCACATTTTATAAAATATTATATTTATGCAACAAGATAAAATGTATATTAATTACTAAATTAATTACTAAGATGCGCATTTTATGTGAATGTACGTGTGCATGTGTGTGTGTGTGGGGGGGGGGGGGTAATGTGTGTGAGTGTGTGTGTGTGTGTGTGTGTGTGTCTGTGTGTCTGCCAGTACAGCCTCAGTTGAATTATAGTCCTGCTTCATAAGCCAATTCTTTAAGACATTTTTACATTCTACGGTTGTTAGGGGATTTATATTAAAATTTACATTGAGTCTGTTATATAAATACTTGGATAGGTAAACCCGTTGTCTTCTAGCGGATGCTGAGAGACATTTGGGAGGTTGGCATACATTTCTTATGGTTAGTTTTTTCGTCATTGCTCTATTTAAGGGTGTGATGGTGTGTTGCTTACTAACGAGCCTCAAGATTAATGTTATGGTTATCAGAACTTAAATGGTAACTTCTAATATTCTTTTTTACGCTTAAGCAAAAAAGTTCTCATATCTATGAGATCTTTACATCTGTAAAGAGCCGGTAATGTGAGAACATTAATTTCCTTATATAATTCTCTTAGCGATTCTTAGGGACCTATAGCAAAAATTATCCGGATTGCCCTTTTTGAAGAATGAATTTTGTATCCAGACGCCGCAGATCCCCATATTAAGACGCCATGAGACATGAGGCTGTGAAAATATCCGTAGTAAACTAATTGTGCAGTATCAATATCTGTCAATTGCCTGACCTTTCTAATAGCAAACGCAGCTGAACTAAGTTTATACGACAAGGTCTAAATTTTAGAGCCCCACTGCAACTTTGCATCTAGTGTTAGAGAGATAAATAAAATTGTAGTGTATGTTTGTAATGTTGAAATAACAGCTTTTTCTTAATTGCACATGGAAGTAAAACTAATTTTAAGAGAGGTAGGGCGAATTGGGATGTCCCGTGGGCTTTCCCATTAATATTGGAGCCGCCCGACTGGGAAGTGTACCTCCGCCTTACAGAAGATCGCAGTGAAATAACACAACTTTGATGGATTATTGTGTTTCTGTGGTATGTAAGGTTGCCAGTGCTCAACGGGGATACGCTGGGCTAGCACAGTGAGTCCACAGTGACCATCAACAATAGGGATGGTAGCTCGGTAGTCATATCCCTGGTATTGCTGGCGGCTACAACCTTCGCTGACTGCTTACCATCAAGTGGACCGTATGCTAGTGTGCCACCTTATTGGTATAAAAAAAATAAAGAAAAAACTATATTTATTACAAAAAAAAATGGTCTTTCTGTCTGTATGTTCTGGGTAATCTCCGAAACGGCTGAACCGACTTGTACGGGACTCACTTCACTGGCAAGTAGTTAATACTATAAGGGTGTCGGGAACAAAAAAAAAACCCATGAAATTGTGAAAAATATCCGCACGGGGATGGACCGATATAAACAAGACTCACTGCTGTAGCTGTTGCTTTAAGGCGTAACCATAAGAATAAGTGAGTAGTAATAACCCAGCTATTACTCATTATTATGGCGTAACTAAGGCCTAATTTATTAAGGAAAATTACCTAGAGTTCACGCATCATATACAACACATGGAAATGTAAATAATATTAATTCTACGCGTACGAAGTCGTGGGCAGATCCATTATAAAATAAATTTAGAAAAATAACATACCATTTTTTGATATACCTGGTTAATTTAAATATTGCATTTGTTCTCTTCATTTGGAACCCAATTGTACTTAGAAAACCAATATTTTTTTCTTCTATATTTTACCGCTTGTTTTTGATATTTATAAGAGATCAATTAAATTATTTTCAGTTACGCAACTAAAATTGTTTATTGCAGTGTTGTTAAGCAACATTTCTTCTTATCTCTCTTATTCAATGTTAAGGCTTGATGGCGTTATCAAATTTTATAGTGCAAAGGTAGCGAACAAGCATACCTACTAACTATACACACATACAATAATAAGACCTGTCTCAAAAACAACGCAAAGAAACTTATGTTCTTAGAATCATAAATAATTTTGCAAGCAAGGTTCTTACTCGTATTTCAACGCATAAACCCTTGATAATATACTTGTCTACATAATCGAAGCCTTAAACGGATTATATTTTTATGGTATAACTTGAATTAATTTACTTGGAACATAAGTATTATAAATACTTTATATAAGATTAGCAACTCTAGTAGTTTTGCAGTCGTTCGAGCATTCCGTGTTTGGCTACATTGACTTTTGATTGAAGACTTTTAATATACATCATTTTAGTTCATTAAAAGTCTTGTCATAATCCTTCTCTTGATCTTGAAGACTGATCTTCAGACTGAACTTCAGATGAACAAAGAATTTATTAGTATCAACAAATGTACAGAATTATGCAACTGTATTGGTACTGAATTTTGGCGTGAGTTGTCGAACTACCAGAGGCCTTTTACTTCTCTAGCTGAATAATTTATTTTATTTATTTAAAAACTTAATGTACAATTAAAGTACAATGGTGAACTTAATGCTAAAGCATTTTCTACCAGTCTACCACAGCTGGCAGGAGAAACATAGGAGCAGGTGTGCATATCATAAACTGTAACATGAATTGAGTGTGATCATGTCAACAACGAATAAAATACATAAACAGAATATAAAATAATATAATATATAGCAAATAAATATACATAATATATAAATAAGAGATGAATATAGTAGTATATGAATAACTATAACCATAAATGCCGGAAATGTGACGAATATCATTTACGTATGCAAGGAGACTTGAACAATAACTTCAACTAACTTAACTTCATGAAGATATCCTTGGAAGGAGCTTTTCAAATTGTGATCGGAAGCTGATTCCATAGACGCACTGCCGTAGTTCCGAAAGAGTGATGCTCACGAGAAGTGGAGTGGATAGGAGTGCTGAGAAGAAGAGAATCCTTAGACCTGAGTGGCCGGTCGTGAGCATCGGATAAAAGGGATACAGAGTTTTTAAGGTAGAAAATAATCACTTTTTTTAATACCACTAAGGTGGCAAACAAGCATACTGCCCGCCTGATGCTAACCGGTCACCGTAGCTCATAGACGCTTGCAACACCAGGAGTATCACTAGCGCGTTGCCGACCCTAATAACTGTTGGTTGACATCTCGCATAATGTATTCAATAGCAAAGTTTGTTTACATGTAGAGAACTGGTATTTTATAAAATCGTATAGCAGTATGTATTTATTTATTTTTAATAAATATCGTTATATTTATAATACTGCACAGACGAGGCAGCGGGGCGTAAGTTAGTCTTTATGTATTACGACAAGGTATCAATAGCCGAAAAAGATAAGAGGGGTATAAAAAGTAAAGATGGTTGGTAGGTCGGTACAGTTCGCAGCTTCTCTGGGTACTATGAAGACTGTCATCGTACTAGCCGGGCTCATTGCCCTGGCTTTGGCCAAATCAGTTCACTTCCACCACGGCGTCGAGACCAAGAATGGTATGATACAATTTTAGTATTTCTTATTAAAATTTAATAAAAAAATATAAATTGTAAATCTGTTGTGCCGGTAACCATCTCTGCTTTACAAATTAGGGAAACCTTTCGGGATCGCGTATAGTAAGGCCGTTCAAATGAAAATTCTAAGAGATTGCAATAGCCACTTCGTCGCATAATAAATAGGATGATTTTTGAAAGATTTGTATGGCAACAGAACGCAACTTTGTACAATTTATCGAAATAGTTCAAAAATTGTTAATAGGTTTCTCACATTTTAAACTCATTAAGAAGCCTATTATTTTAATTTTGGTTAATATAATAGAATATACTGCAAATTATAATTATGCATTGCAAACATATAAAATATTGTTTTAATATCTTTACTAATTGTGCCAGCACCAGTTACATTCTACATCTGTCCATTTTTAAAACAGTGATGTTTCTTTCTTCTTATTCGTTATGATATTTATACCAGTAGGTTTCAGCATAAATCGATTCATTGATGTACTGCTTGGTATGATGTAAGATGTGTTACCGATGGCTTACGTCACTATTTCTAGCTGTCAAAAGGGGATCTATAAACTTGGCCATACTTTAATACTTGATAGGTACAATACAATAAACATAAACTTTAATCGGACTAACATAATGGTCTTCCATAATGATCTTTAAATTTTATTTATTTTTTACAGTCGACAATGTATTCGTGCAGCGTCAGAAAAAAATCCTCGAACTCTTCGAAAATGTGGAACAAGTAAATGAAAAGGCTGAGTACTACAAAGTTGGTAAGGACTACGACGTTGAAGCCAACATCCAACACTATACCGTAAGTATTTCTAATTAGCTATTAAGGTGTGCTGACTGCCATTTTACATAACATATAATAAGATTTGAACAGATATACATGAACAGTGATTGTTACAGCACATATTTAATATATTTTTCTTTATTGTTACAGAACCAAGTGGCAATCCAAGAGTACCTGACGTTGTACAGAACTGGCTTCCTTCCCAAATACTATGAATTCTCTATTTTCCACAAGAAGATCAGGGACGAGACCATGGCTATCTTCAACATGTTCTACTACGCCAAGGACTTCGATACTTTCTACAAGTCTGCCGCCTTCGCCCGTGTCCATTTCAACGCTTTCCAATTTGCGTACACCTTCTACATCGCTGTTCTTCAGCGCGAAGATACTCGGGGCTTCGTACTCCCTGCTCCATATGAAGTCTACCCCCACTTTTTCGTCAACTTTGACACTCAAATTAAAGCTTTCGAAACGAAAATGGTTGATGGACTATTCGATTCTGCTAAACTAGAATCCCAGTACGGAATCTTCGTTGACGATGACGCTTTTGTCTACTACTCGAACTATTCTAATGGTCTTTCATACCCCGACGATGAACAGAGGTTGTCTTACCTGACAGAGGATATCGGCTGGAACTCTCACTACTACTACTTCCACAGCAACATGCCTTTCTGGTGGAACGCCGACAAATTTGGAGCTCTCAAGGAACGTCGTGGTGAAATCTACTACTACTTTTACCAGCAGCTGCTGAGCCGTTACTACCTTGAGCGTCTCACCAACGGTTTGGATGAAATCCCTCAGTTCTCCTGGTACTCGCCTATCAAGACTGGTTACTACCCTCACTTATACTCATCCGCGTACCCATTCGCCCAGAGGAACGAATACTACGACATGCACACCCCTGTCAACTTCGAGAAGGTGCGATTCCTCGACACCTACGAAAAGACCTTCGTTCAGTTCCTCCAGCGTGGCCACTTTAAGGCAGTAAGTGTGATGAATATTCTAATTTAATAGGTATAAAATTGTTTTAATGAAATGTCTCCGGTATTGATAGATTGACAATTGTTACAGTACAACCGTGACATTGACTTCCATGAAGCCAAGGCCGTCAACTTCGTCGGAAACTACTGGCAAGCTAACGCTGATCTCTTCGAGATGAACGTCACCCAGGACTACCAACGCTCTTACGAAATCATTGCTCGTCACGTTCTCGGCGCTGCACCCAAGCCATTCGATAAGTGAGTACAAACATAAACTTTATTCTCTTAAAATAAGTCTTTGTCTAAGCTAAAGACTATTTAATACGTATTATGTTTGTTATTATTTGAATAAAAAGGGATCATGGGCTTTTAAGTACCTTCATAATAAGTACATACAAATTATGTTGAGGATTTTTTATAAATTTACAAATCTCTTCTCAGGTACACCTTCATGCCCAGTGCTCTGGACTTCTACCAGACTTCCCTGCGTGATCCCGCATTCTACCAGCTCTACAACAGAATCGTGGACTACATAGTACAATTCAAGGAATACTTGAAACCTTACGAGAAGGAAGAGATCCACTTCACCGGTGTCAAGGTCAATGACGTGAAAGTAGAAAAAATGACCACCTTCTTCGAATACTACGACTTCGATGCCTCCAACATGGTCATGTTCAACCAACAAGAACTCACATCCTACCCTAAGACTTTCGTGGTCCGTCAGCCGCGGCTTAACCACAAGCCCTTCACTGTAGCCATCGACATTAAGTCAGATGTCAACACTGATGCCGTCGTCAAGATCTTCCTTGGACCTAAATACGACAGCGAAGGGTACCCCATCACCCTTGAGACCAGCTGGATGAAGTTCTTCGAGCTGGACTGGTACACAACGAAACTTACTACTGGCCAGAATACGATTGTACGCAATTCTCAGAACTTTACCATCTTCAAGGACGACTCTCTTCCTATTTCTGAGATTAAAAAGATTTTAGAGCAAGGCAAGGTCCCACACGACATGGCTGATATCTACAGCCAGCTGCCCAGAAGGCTTATGTTGCCCAAGGGTACCTACGGTGGCTTTCCCTTCCAGTTGTTTGTATTCGTGTACCCGTTCACTGCTGGTTCCAGTCACCTTGATAACTTCGAGGCCTTGGTTCTTGACAACAAGCCTTTTGGATTCCCGCTCGACCGCCCAGTAAGAGAGCCTTTCTTCAAGCAGCCTAACATGTTCTTCAAGGATGTCTCCATCTACCACGAGGGCGAGAGTTTTGCGTACAAATACAACGTTCCTTCTGAGATTACCCACTCCAATATGGTCCCTAAGGCGTAAGAGGGAAAGAAATATCTTTCCGATAGTTTCACGATAGAATCTCACACATTTTAGGATGTTTGTAGGCGAATGTTAATAAAATAAAGAAAAGTTAATTATAATTTAATAGTTTTTATTTAATATCAACTTTATAAATTTATTTACATCCAGTTTTATTGGTCACGCTATTTCATACGAGGACCATAAAAAGTCTTAATTGGTATACATACTTTACTGCCAATACTATACATACAACACCAGCGATGAATTCTACTTACTTAGTATAAATTTGGTGAGAAATTACCTGGTCCATAGCTGACTTTAGTACGACTATGATGAACAGCTATTTTGTAAAACTTATAATTAGTAGCATAGTTCTTGTAATTCGAAGCTTGCCTATGAAAAGGAAAACCAAGTGGTTTCCTATCAGCTTCGTGACAAATTTGTCTGTATGTAATATCACAGTCGAAGTTAATATGAGATGCATCATCGGCTGGTGTGATCATGACAAACAGTGTAAAATTAAGACCCTCATGCCGGCCATGTGGTATCAACATATTTTCAGGAAACTTATAATAATTAAACCTATTATAGTTTTGTTCACTTGCATCCATATTGTAAAAATCATCAAAGGAAAACCTATTAGAACTATCGGATGCCCACCGGATTATATTTGGACCTCTTTGGAGATTTACTTTAAAAGAATCCAGCTCAAAGAATTTGTTATAATCCTGCCAACAATCCTCACATTCTGGTCCTAAAAACAGTCTAACAACTGCGTCATTATTTTCTTTGGATTCTACAGTAAATTTTAACGTGAATGGCATGTGCTTCAATCGTCTCTGTCTAGTTGATATTGATTGGGGCCATTTCAGTTTTGAGTTTTTCAGAGCTTTGTTGATATTGAATCGGAAGTAGTCAAAATAAGTAGTAATTTTTGTAAACTTGTTGTCAGTAATGGTGAACTCATCAGATTCGTATTGAGACAAATCGTAGGGTTCCAGTGTGTTTTTGTATTCGTTGAAGTAGTTTAGAATGTACTGTACCATATACCAGTAAATAGGATCCCGTAAAGATGTTTCTGGATGATGCAGTAGTGAGGGAGCGGGGTTGTATCTGAAAATTAATTATAATAATATTAATAAATTACGATTTCCATAACCTTTCGTGCGCTGTCGCTGAAATTCTAAAAGGATGCGTTTTTACATTGGCATAAATCAGAAAGAGTATAAATGAATCAAATTGAATATTTTACTCACTCATCAGTAGGATACCCGTTGCCACCATAACCAAACAAAGATCTGACTATCTTAGCTGTTTTAATTCCATCTAAATTGGCGCGGATTAGTTTCGCCAATAAACCAACATCTTCTGACATGCTTATTGCAGTACCATTGTCCTAAAAAGAAAAAGTAATTATATTTTAATACGCAGACCAATATTTTATTATATTGGTACCGAATAAAGACGCAAATCTTTACCATGACTAATAGCCCTCTTGAGATACATTCCTTAATAGCAATGTCTATTGCTTTGATTTTTGCTTTATTGTCATTCCAATCTCCTTGAGTAGATGATCTAACTGGGAATGGAAGACCATTTTCATACATAAGGTAGGGATAGTAATCAGTTTCTATGCGAGATACATTTAGATTCTTCAAGTGTTCTTTCTCAAGTAAATACCGCGCCATTAATTGCTGATGTACATAATAATAATGTTCGGCATGTCTAGGATTCCCTTCATCTAGTTCATTCATTGACATCCAATACGGACTCATAAGGTGTAAACCGTAATAATAACTGTTCAAAGATACATCTTCCCTGAAGTAGTTGATTTCTTGATCTATACCATTTTGTTTTAAATTCCAGCCAGAATAATTTGTATTAATGACAATTGAGTCGCCGATTTCGTAATATTGATGAGATTGCTTTTCTTGTTCACTTATGTCATAAATATCTCCCGAGGCTATGCGTAAAGCTTTAACTATGGTTTCACTGTTTACGAAATAATTCGGCTTTGTTATATATGGCGGAATTAAATCATCAGGTTCTGCATAGCTACTATAGACGTCTCTAAGACGCATTGCGTATAGTAACATGTCATCATTAATATTTTTACGAGCCCAAACTATTATTGCGGTGAGATCATCGCTGCTTAAGCTTTGTAGCAGCCGGAACAATGCAACTGCAGCATCTCTCATATTATCATCATATATGTTGAACGTGAGACCTTTCAAAGTGTAACCCATTTTGACGTAGTCACGAAACTTTATGTAAAAGTCATTACCCTGAAACGAATACAGGAATGTATATTTGGTAACCTACATTAATAATGCTATTAGAATTATTAGTAAATATATTTAAAACTACGCTGATATTAAAAGTCAAACAAATTTATTAATTCATTAATAACATGAAAATGATTACCGCATCGTTAATTTCCGGTATAGGAGATAGGTCAATCTTTTTCTGTATTCTGTCTATTGAAACCCTCCCTGGAACGATGCGCATTAAGTTAACATTCTGCGCAGTAAATTCTGCAAACAATTTATGCGAAATAAAAAAAAATCCTGTAAATTATTTATATTTATACCAATATTATAAAGAGATTTTTTTTTCACCAGTAGAATGCTTATCATCACTGACTGCGTAACAACGAGTAACATTATTTTTTGCAGCCACAATACTTCTTATCCCATTCTTATTTCCACTTACCTCCTTCATTAACGATATCCTGAAACTCTTCGATCGGGACTGCTATGACAGACCCCAGAAGTAAAGGCCAGAACCACATGTTTAGAACACAACAATGGACGCTGTACAACTAGTCCTGGTTAATAAGTAAACATGGCTTATATCTCAAATAAACGTCATAACTGAGTTTCTCCTGCTCCAATTGAAATCCTGGGGTCAGTTTAATAGGAATAATTTTCATGTACAGTCGTGGAGAAAATGTTAATGTGTTTGTTTCAAACGTTCACATATCATTTTGAAAATGAATTGTGTTGGATGTAAAATCAGTTACAGCTTAAATTTCTGGGCTATGCCATAGTCCCTTGAATGATAAGAGAAAATAATACAATATTTTCTTTACCTAAGCAAATTTTTTTTAGAGGAACCAACATTTTCAGTGCCGTATCACATATAAATAATGGTTGCTTTTTAACGTTGATGATTCAATTAAAGATGAGATGGGAATGGAAATGCATATGAAAAATGTAGTGATGCATTTTGGTATTTTCCCTTGCTGTGCATTCGAGGAATCTTCGAGTAGGTATAACCAATCCTTGTTATATGCGTAATATGTGTACAAATTTAATCTAGGTACTCGTGCTCTAACTTTAGTATGCATCAAGAAGACCCGAAATCTTTTATTGAGCTGTTTAAATTTGGTTTTCATTTTGCCGTTCATAACCCATAACGAGAAGAGTTATCAAAAACAATACTTCATTTTCCTCACAAGTGTACTATGTTCACAGGAAGCAAAATGCAATTGGACAATTTTCCAATTGCGTCTCTTGGAATATGGCTAATTTTGGTTGTGAGGCAATTTATCACTTTGAAGTGGTATTATACCGTTAGCTAGAAATACACGGCAACACCTACTTGCCGAATTTAAATGCATTTACATAATGCATCACGTGAAACGAACGTAACGCTATTCCTGGAACATTAACACCACAATTATAATAAGCTACTAAAGAGGCTATGCCCCTTCAAGCATTTTATCTTCTACTGGAAATATGATTACTTGGCACTAATCGATAATAGATACATAAAAAGGCAAAGAGAATGCGTATTGTTTTGACTACATCTACACGAATTAAATCGTAGGACAAAGCTAAAAAAAGATTGGAATGTCATAGGATCTTAGGATCCAAATAAAAAAAAATGAATGAACCAACGTACATTTAATTATATGGATAAATAAAATATTTTATTGTCACCGTTCGACTGCATTCCTTTATAATTATTAGCATATCATTGTTCAATTTGGAATTCGCTTCGAGTAAATTATTCCGGAAATAATTCTTTGGAACGAACTCACTGATAACATTAGTGTGATCTAGTTTTGTAGCTATACATAACATGTGTTATTTAACAAGTGCCTATCTATAAGATAGATTAAACTTCGTGCGATTTTAATAAGTACTTTAAATTAAAAACACAACAATGCTAATACCGCATTTAAAGGTTTTGTACTTAGTATTCAAGTCTTAACTTTTAATGTACAAATATAACATAGTTTCTATTCATAATAATACTATGGTGACTATGACGACAAGTTTCTTAGTCTCCAGTCATCATCTCCATGAATTCTGAAACAAGAGAAATACATTTTAAGAATCATGAAAAAAGTAAAGCTCATTTTAAAATAAACAAGTTTTTCGGAACCAATGCTGTTCATTAATATAAAAATAATAGTATTTTTTTGCATTTATACCGCTAAGGTGGCAAGCATACGGCCCATCTGATGGTAAGCGGTCACCGTAGCATATGGACGCTTGCAACACCAGGGGTATAACTCGCGCGTTGCCGACCCAAAAATTATTTTAACGTAGCCTAACATGGTATGTAGTCTCAGCCTAATTCAATTTCACACTTGGTTTAAATCAAGTACCATTGTTACGAGCAGGATAGAACCGGTGAAACAATCAGTGCCAATTTGGAGTCGCCTCAGGACTGAACGTTCAAAGGAATAAAAATCGCAGCACTAAATCTCCCGTAATAATTAGGTATATTCGCAAATACTACTAGGTCGCTACGTCCCGGTGTATCCAGGGTCGAAATATCGAAGAATCCCATCTGTCTGCCCTAGTGTGCTTAGAACGCCGTAACATTAATTTGCGCGTTCGCCTGCTGCGCGCATGAAGGGAAATGAAAATTAAAATTTATGTGACCTAATTTAACGAAAATAAACATTAAAGATTGAATGAACGAACGAATGAACTTGACACTGAAGGCAGTTACACAAAATGCCAAGATTCCATTACATTGAATCGTTTGATCTCAGTCCAAGTTCAAAATCGGAAGCATTAGAGGCAATGAAATAGAAATGTAATGAGACTCATGTGAATATATGAAATCAACATAAATTACATGTCGCGTACCGCACCGCACATATGCTTTAATACTCTTGTAATGTTTCACAAACTGTGGATGTTTTGTATGTGAATACGCATTACATTACATTCTGGCAGAATTAATGACGTAATTTATCTTTCAATGATAAAAAGTTCCACTTACAAATTTTAATTCTGTACATTTGTTTTTCTGTGGAAAACGCTTAGCCGCAGCTGATGATCTGACGCAGATCTTATTGCAATGCACATCAAATGAATAAAATAAAGGACAAAGAAATTATTTACATTTTCAAAGTGGAATGTATAAAATTCTCGTGTCACAGTGTTTGTAATAAAACTCCTCCGAAACGGCTTGACCGATTTTCATGTTCTTTTTGTCCGAAAATTTACGTAATCTATTTTTAATACTCGAGTGATAAGACAAATGTGGTCCAAAATTTTTATTTGTATATTTTGAACAAATATTAAATTGAAACAATTTATATGGCAAAACAACGGTTGCCAAGTCAGCGAATTTTTTATATAGAACCTACCTACTTATACATAATCATACGGTCTACCTGATGGTACGCGTCATGTGTTATTGTCTTGATCAATTTGCCCCCACATTTCTATGTAGGTAGTAGGTATGTGTTCGATTTAAATCCATCTATTCATGAGGGTTGACAATATAAAATACGTCGTAAAATTCGGCTGGAATGTCGCCGTAATTTCGAACGCTCAAAATGAAATACAAAACGTGGCAAGAACCCGTCGAAATATTTTATGTTATAATAAAAAAAAGTGACGAAATAATGGGGTCGATTGTTGTTGTACAAAATCACTAAACTAACTTGACTAAAAGTCTTGCTATCCCTTTCTCATGTGCGGAGTTAAATAAGGATCACAATAATTCAAGTTCTGCCAAATCAGTACAGTTAATGATTCCAAAGGAATTGTATCAGATACGGAATTAAATATAAGTGAATGTAAATTACCATCGAAATCAACGGTTCCGGAGCCGTCAGTGTCAATCTCAGCGATGATGCCGTCGAGGTCAGAGTTGCTCAGCTTGTCGTCGAGAGCTGCGAGGATTTCCTTCAGGGTGGAGGTGGTGATGTAACCGTTGCCTTCACGATCGTACAATCTGGACACGGAACGATTTCACTTGTACAACACAAAAACATAAATAAAAATTTGCTTTGCGTCACTAACGTGGGAGGAACCTGAAGATTGAAAATAATGGCGTTCATCGAGATATATCCTCTTTTCTACAGGTAAGAATTCAACCTAGGTGATTTGCCAATATTTTTTATTTCACCGACTGATGGATTTGTTTATTTCACAAAACTGTATACGTACTTTCTTTGCGTTTTGTATTACAAGGATAACTCATAAATTATAAGTTACAACCCTTTCAAACCACAATCAGCCGGTTGTAATAAAGTTTAAAGATATGAATTCTACTGTACGTCTATTTCGAATCGCAGTGTAGTATGTTTTGACAGCTCACGCGTTGAAAGAGGTTGTTATTAATAACGTGGTCGCCTAACCTGAAAGCTTCCTTCAGTTCCTGTTGCATGGCTTCGGCGTCTTCTTCTTCCAAGAAGTGGGACGCGATATTGCAGAAGCCATCGAAGTTGATTTTTCCGGAATCTGCGTTAAACACACAACAATTAATCTCCCAACTAAAACCAGGCACAAAACAAACCGTAAACCTTGAATGCTTAGAGCGTAAAGTTTATTTCTTTCAACAAACCTCTTCGTAAATAAACCAAACTATCAGAGACAGCTATCTTTCAAAGGAACTTCAGTTCTGTTGGGAACGGGAGTACGCAAATAGCCTCATTAGTTCCCGTGAAGTGTAAGAATATTCCGAAATATATTGTGAAAAGGTGTCGTAGCCTCGGCACGTGTGTTCTTGTTGAGTGTTTTGATATATGATCATTCCTAGCTGTTTGCAGTTTATATTTACATTAACGTTTCTGCGTTGAATGCACTAGACTATACTAAAGACTACACTTTAAATCATTCTTAAAATTCTAAAATTTTCAACGAAACATATTTAACATAAATTCGAAGCTGCGATCGAGTTTTAATATTTTTTATTGAACAATCTCAATTCCAAACCGCGCAGCACTTAGTGGGCGGACATGATAGACAATAAAGCGTAGCACGTTTAAACAATAATATTTCTTGAGCAAAATATTTACGAAACGTTATTAGTTTAATTTACACTATAACCAGACGCACAGTCTGCAGGCATAAATGTTTACATCAATAGATTGAAATTTACATAAACGGAAGCGCTCTTGAATTTTTGTAGTTGTTTTCTATGCAATCAGTTACATTATAACGTAGATGTGGAGATATGAAAAATATGTATAATTATGCATAATCATAATAATAAAAGCTTGCTTCTTATTAAAACTTATTGTATTTAAAACTATGCTTGCTGCTTATTAAAACTTATTGTATGCAAAACATTCTACTAATATAAATACTGTCTGGAAAATCTTTGTTTATTAAAACTCATTTTTTTTTAGTTTTACAAAATTAGAACAAGATTTTTTTATTAAGTAAGAACGGTGACAAACTTAACAACGACGTGGGTCGGATAATATTATAATAATACAATTATTATAAATAATGAACTGGACTGACTTATTAAAAGCTGTTCGGTACGCTATTACTAACCATACGTCATCTATCTGTTTATCTATACTAACTTTAGACTGTATTATTTGAACTGTTATAGGTAGCCGGTTGATATATTCACAGATTGTGTCAGAAAATTGGGAATATCCACACAATTATGAATTAATAAGAATAAGGTGTCCCATATAAGATACGTGCTACATTCTAAATAAAATAAAATTGCGACCTTATGTGATTCGGACTTTTTTTGGTTATATAAATTTAAATATTATGTCGGGTAAGGAAAACTCTGTGCTAGCGATCGACTGTAAATGTAATCGTTGTAACTTCAACTGTTTCTTTCATTATTTGAAATATCCGATTCCATAAATGAGCACAAACTATGTTTATAAAGGACGAAAATCTTCAGACAACGTGGATTAAGGAAAAACGACACTAGTACAAAAGTACATTGGTTTTAGGAACGTCTACTTACTTTCCGGGTCATTTTCATCAATGAGGGCCTGCAGTTCGGAGTCATCGAACAACTGGCCCATGGTGTTGAGGATGGTTGAGATCTTCAGGACGTCGATGTAGCCCGACTTGGTTGTGTCGAACATCTGGAAGGCTTTGCGAAGCATCGCCATCTTTTGTTCATCGTCTGAGTCCTAAGACAAAAGCGAGATTTGATAAATTCTGGAACATAACTTTTGAAATTTGCTTCTTACTAGTAGGAGATTCTAATATAGTTTTTTTTCATTTCGAATAGTATCAGTTTCTTTTTGAATGAGGTCTTTACACAAGAATAACCTTCTTAGTAATGTGAAAGAAAATTTTATGTTTTGAATTTTACTAAAATGCATTGCATTGGTCAGGCTGTACACGTGCTCCATAATTAACAAGCTTAACATATTGAACGTGGTTTGTTATCACATGTAATCACTGTAAACTGTCACATTAATCACATCACTAATCTTGATCCTCACCATGGTGGCTGTGTAGGGTTGGCAGTAGTAACAAGAACTGAATCCGAGTGCGAGTGTTGTTACACTAAATTTTGCGTTCGCGTAGCACCCTTATTTATAGCATTCCCTCAGACTGGGGTATACAAAAATAAGTGAAAAACGCCTGTCTCTCTCCTCCATGCACGTGAAACTTCGTGACGTAGCCAGACCATCCTAGGCGAACGTCAGATGTTGTAAATTGAGAGCCCAGAGGTGCGTGTAACTTGCAGGAAGTTGCTGTCACATTATATTTAAACGTATTGACACCAGTTAAACAAAAGATTTGAGACCGAGATCCGATTATAGAAGAAATGTCTGCCTAAAACAAAATAGGTAGGTATGCATTTTTATTAATAAGAAATTTAATATTTAAATGTATAATTAATATTAAATATATAAAATATATAATTTGTGTATTTCTGTATAAATATTCTTCTTAAATCTAAATATTTGAGAGAATATAATAAAATATTTTTTTATGAAATTGTTAGTTGTAATAAAGTTAGTAAAGAATACAATATATCATACCTACCTACCTCATTCTAAAAAAATATCTTGTATATTTATGAGGCTCAAGAAAATCATAATATTTTAGCCAACAATAAAGGAAGCACTTCCAGATGCGATGGTGCCATAGGATAACATTAGCGCAATGTTTATGATATATCTGAGGCGTGATTCAGCTGAAGTGTTAATCAGGGCGAATGAAACAAAACATACGTGTACAGTTTTAAGCATGCCAGGCGCTTGCGCATATGAAGATGTTACTTGATTTGATTGAGAGGAAATTCCTTTGAAGCGGCGATTCACAACAATCCCAATGAAAATATACGCGATGACGTCACATGCAGATGTTGTCAACATTCATAGCGCCATACAGTTCATTACAATGTGTAGGAATTATTTTTTAAGAAGCTTTTAATGTGGTATCATATTACAGACTTTTCTTATGTTTAAATTATAATGTACTAGCTTTTGCCCGCAACTATTTTCATGGATTTAACTTTAAAAATGACAGATTTCCATACAAACTTTCATACCCTATTTTACCCCCTTAAGGGTAGTATTTCCCAGAATTCTTCCTTAGTGGGTATCTACGTCATAAGAGGTACCTCCTAGTACTGTCAAAATTGCAAGTCTCTAACCCCAGCCGTTAAGGCTGTGCGGTAATCAGTCAGTTTCTTCCTTTATATATAGCTTATCCCAAACAATCATATGATACTATAATTATGTTGCTAGTAAAATATTATGTATGTATCGAATACGAAACGGTTAACAACAAGACAACAAACACCAGCGACTGAGCCAAATAAAACAATGATTTCTAAAAAAAACTAATAAGTGCGAGTCTGACTCACTAGCCGGAATTCTGTTAATAAAAACACTAGTCTGAAAAGCATGTTTCATCGTAGATTATTTTAAGTTTCGGGCCCAATTTTAAATGAAAAAAAATATTTGAACTTAGGTGTTGAATGTGGGTAAGCAACAGCTATATAATTTTCTTGTCAATATTATAGTTCCTGAGTATACAACAGCAACGGCAACTAATATTGTTTGTATAGTATCCTAGTTTTTTACTATCCTACGTCGTAAGATTATAAAGTGTGTTGTGTGTACTTAACTCGGAAACATTTCGAGTAGAGATTTATAAACGTTAATAACTATTCGTTCTGCTAAAGAATGTTCTTCAAATCCAAATTCTCAAATAGCTAACATTCCAAATGGAATTCTAGTAACGAGAACGAAGTGAGAAGCCGACGATGTGCGGCGCTGGCGCGTGAAACGGGTTATACAGACGCGTGAGCAGATATAGACTGTCGGTGATCGGCTATAATTTTTGTGTTCCTACGAATGCCACAATGAGAGAAACATCTAATCTCAGCTTTGCCATGTGTTGTAGACAGTAAAACAACAATGAAACTTGAATAAAGACGCTGCTATTTTATTTAGACGTCATAAATTTTGTCATGATATTATTCATGTCCTTCTTAAACGGGTGATCCATTTTATTATAGATACTTAATACAAAACTTATATTTAAGAAAAGTATGTCACTCTAAAAATTCAGAATAACTGATATAATTTATAATTGAACACAATCCAATATAATGTAATTAAGGGCAGTTTTTTAGACATTGTTCCAGTATTTTTTTTACGATTACCAACTTTATTTGCGGTCCAAAAACACGACATCCATAGACTGCGGAAGCGACGCGACAGTAGAAACGGCTTGGCGTTTTGTGTATGCGCTTTTCCGCCGCGCCTCATTCACAATGTAAGTGCGATCTTTTATTGAAGTACATATATATTTGTATATAAATGCTTTTAGATTCTACTGGAATAAGGTTTACGCACCTTATAATAAAGGATTCATTAATCGATCATTAAGAAAATAGAAATAACTAATCAGAAATACATTTCAAGTTAGGATATTTAGATTAAATCTTAATAAAACGCAGTCAGTGATATTTTAAGTTAAATTATTACCTATAAATATTATTGAGCGCCAAAAGTTAAATTCGTTTCGTCGTAATTAAGAAGCAGCGCTGAACATTCACGGAAAACTGTGGATACTTTACTCTGCTACCGCAGATGCTTATAAACCTGATCAATAAAAACAATCTTTTACGTTTTCGAACGTGTATTCCTCCTGAAATAAGACGCGTTCCGTATACTCAAAGGTTAAACCATTCATAACTCCCTTAACTAACTAATCCTACAATCCTAACGGAATTCGAGATAGCTAGGTGTGAAATCTCGAGTGTTATCCTAAACTATTTTAGCAGAGTTGATGTAATTTATATCGATTGATCTCATTCACGGATACGTATTACATATAAATTTATTTAGAGCCCATAATATTTATTATTTACCATACATTTGATATAATTCTACCAAAGGTTGTGCCTAACCCAGATAATCAATAACCCAAATCGGATATCACATGAAAAAGCTATGTCCCCTGTCAGTCTCTCAGTGATCGCGTTGTGCTAATCTATAAGCCATTGAAATGTTACCGCGCATAATCTTAACATTCAATAAATAATTGGTTAATTATTACAAATACCGTAGCATTTCTTAAATTCAAGAGGAAGCCGCATAGATGCTTATAAATTAATTTGGGCGTGCGACGCAAATATGTCAGCCAATATCAAATAGTTAGTGTCTAGGTAGTTATTTAATTTCTTCATTTATCCGTAGCGGACAGGTGCTATCTATGCCAATTAATGCCATCACGGATTCCATGAGCAAATTAATTAGGTGCGTTTAACTGCGCGTATGCCGCGGTTATCTGTTTGTTTCTGTCTGTAATTATGATTGCGATTGTTACTCGCATATGGCAAACATAGAACGACCATCACCAATTTGATCAGCAACGCAGCCCACTTCAATTTTAGCATACAAGGTACGATACATTCCGCTGGAAACTGAATCATAAGCGTCAATAACGTGGATATATTACTTCATTTTGGCACCGTGCGATATATTTTCCTTGCATGAACCCGCCGCTAATAATAATGCCAAATGTATATATGAATTTCTTAAAATAGAGCATTAGTAATAAATAATATGTCTCCCATTTGCATTTACTTGAGTTCTGCACGTGGTCCTTATAATATACATGTACATATGCCTCGTGTTGCCAGTAGGTACGACACACAAATTGTGCGATCAATCAAACTAGTATTTGTTCTACACGGGAATCAAAGCACGACCCCAGGCACAGTAAGCAAACATTGCTGGGTCTCCACTTGGCTCAAATAGTCAGCATGTTTTTATACAGCCCCATGATTAATTAATTGTTGAAGAATAATACTATTAAAACGAATAGGTTGAGTTATAACCAATATAAGGAGTATACAGTAATTGTGTAATAGTAGTATTAAAAACAAACTTAATTTTATAAAAGCAAGGTACTTAAAACTAACATTTCAGATATAGCAAAACAGATGTTAGAGGTCGTACGTCGGCATTCATCATTACTCTATCCTTCATTACAAACATTGTTGGGGCTGGCACCAGATTTTACCCAATATTTCCGGATGTCTACACGAAACGACTGACATCTGGTATTTATATTTTTTAATTAGAATCTGGCTACCAAAGATACATTGTGGCAATAGGGACCGAGCGATGCCTATATAAGGAGCCTTACGAACTTTCCTACTCACAAAGAGAAGTCACTTGGTACGAGAATATCACCCATAAGAATATCAACTCATCTCATCTTACTTAACATACTCGTACATATCATCAATATTGCTTATCTAAAATCGTCGTTATCACATCATCCCCTGCAGTCGACCGCCCTCAGAAGGTGAGTTACTACTGATAGTAAAGGGAACCACTAGTAACAGTGAATAATATCATTAGCTTTAACTCGATTAACTTTAGTGACAGCTAATGATCCGAGCATTTTAATTTTAAATAGAGTAATAAATAGAGTGTATTTATTTATTCGATACTCGTTTTGTTCAACATTATTAAAAACGATCTGACGCATACCATTATTATTTTATTTTGAACAGAACAGTTTGGTACATTTTGATTCAAATAGAATCAATAACAAGATGTCATCGTTATAATATTAATACAAAATCACATTATTGTAAATTATGTACAAAATAATCGGGACATTAAAATTTATCGTACATTAAATGCTGTAAATAACTAGAATATTGTTTGCAGAAATTCATATTTTGTGAAGGAACACTCGCCTAAACTAGATGATTTTAACGGCTCACCGTTAACTTTTATGTATGAGAAATATACACACATTAAATGCATAATGTTTATATGTGTATATCATTTTAACTGTTTATATGTTGTGTTTATTTTGTGATGAAAATTTAAAAGTTGTCAGAAATTGATTTAGGAATTGCTGCTCATCCATAAATGTTTTACGGTTTAAATAGGTCAGTATTGTGAATTTGGACAATACAAGTATTCACATTGGAGAAACCTTGTAATCAACTGTAAAAGTATTTCTATTCGTATTCTAGTTGTTTAAGTTGTTGTCACATTAGTGACCGATGGTTTTTAAATTTTCCGCGATGAAAATAGGGAAAGCGTAACATCGTTGTAAAATGTTTGGAACATTTCCAACAATAATGATAGAAAACCACATGAATCAGTAATAATATGAATTGGTATCTGTTATTTTATAACACTATTTATTTCTTTTATGTTCAATGAAATTGAATACGCAATTAATTATTGCTTTTTACTACAGGTTTTTTGTACAAATTATTATTATAGTAGAGATTTCATGTTATCATGTTTTATTTCTTAATATGTATTTTTCCTTATTAAAATATTAATTATAGTCAATCTTTTTAACATAGTTTGTTTTACATTCCCAATGCTGCAATGGTAATGTGTAACGTGAGTCCGAATATCCGTATGTTTTGTTCAGGAATATATAATATTCCGCTTGTAATTCTATTTCGAATGACTCATTAAATCGACTGTCTGACTTGGAACATTGATACTTATTCGAAGAATGTCTTCTTTGTCATAGAGATGTAAAAAAATATTTTAGTACTTTTAGGAATCATTATTTGGAGTAGGGTTAAGTCCACAATAAATTCTATGAGAATTTTTACCTCACCATATTATATAGTACCAAGTTAAATATAATTTCCGGCAGAATTTATTAAAAGGTGAATGATATAATTCATAACACGTTCTTAGTCACGACCAATAAATCGTATTCGCGTTATAAATATTATTATAAATATTATAAAAGTGTATTGGATCTTGAATAGCAATAGGAATCTAAAATAAAGCTCATCAACAAACAATATCGTAAGGAACTTATAGAATTAAAACGTAAACTATGTTGACAAAACTATAGATATCACATTATAAAATAGTAAGTTTATATACATAGGATTTTAAGTATTTATTCTTTATTCATATAACTTATTTTCTACACGGACATAATCATCCATAGGATGAACAATAAAATCATAAACACTATAGTTTTTCTTAGGTATCCTTAATTTTATGGCTGGCTGAATATCAAGTCCTAGTATTTCTGGAAAATTATATTTTTCTTTACTTGCCTCATTTCCAATCTTCTCTTGTTCTTCTCTGTTATCGTTGATTTTCTCATTATTTTCAGTAGTCCTTTCCGTTACAACCAATGATTCCTTGCCTTCATCTTTCATAGCGTCTGTATGAAATGTAGTAGAATCGTTTTTTCTCATATTTATGAATTCCTCGGACTTTCCATATAGCCCTTTTTTTGAATTGTAATCCAACGGTTTATTTCTCTTAGCAAGGTAGTCATATTTTGAGGCATATAGCTTCTGAGGTTTCTCAACAGGCAATTGCGGTATGGTATCAATAACATCTCCTTCCTTTGTAGCGTCATATTCACTTTCAGTAAATATGTTGTAATTATCTATATTTCCATATTGACCCTTCTTTGAGTTGTAATCAAAAGGCTCAGATCCACCAGCTCCGCCGAACGAGCCAGTATTAGGGTCCTTATTATTGTACCATTTTTTGGTAACGCCACTTTGCCCATAATTTTCGATCTTGCTTTCACCTTTCTGAGTGACAGTCACATCTTTAACAAATGCATTTGGAATTTCAAATAATTCTCTATCCAGAATTTCTAAGTCAAGCGGATATCCAGGCGACAAAATTACATTATTAAATTCACTTGAGACAGCGTACGTTAAACTTCCAACTGTTCTTTTGATAAAAGGTGCAACAAAAACAAATATTTGAAGCGGTAGTCCGTCTGATATCCCCCTTGGTAAAACGAGTCTTGATGGATAGGCATATTGAGATTCTATAATGCTATGTGGTAAAGAGTCAATGCCAAATTCTGCATCTTCTACTTTTTTATACAGCGTTCTGAGAGACATAAAATCTTCCGAAAATTGCTTCATTTGATCTGATGTTCGTGAAATAATATTTGCTCCCAACTTAAGATTGATCTCAAACACATCAATCAAAACAAACATGTTTTTTTTCTTGGCTAGTTCACCGGGCAACATTTTCGGTCCTATATATATTTTTAACAATCCTTTTTCAGTTACAAGTGATGAAATGTTAAGTTTAATAGTGAACGGCTTATGGCTTAATCTGGGCTGACCTATTTTGACTTGAAACGTGGTGTTAGCGTTGTCTATTCTTAGTGCATTAGTAACATCGAACTGAAAATAATCAAATGTAGTCATCATCTTTTTCACGTCAACGCTTACAACTTCCACCCCAGGAAAATACAGCTCATTTCTTGAATATGATGGCAGCATTTTCAATGCACCATCAACTAAATCCACAATCTTCTGATTCAATTTCCAAAACACCGGATCCCTAAGCGAGGTCATGTAATGTTCTAGAACCGACGGTGACCTGAAATTGTATAAAACATGTCATAAGAAAAAAATTAAGATCTGTCCCTTTCGTAAATAAATTATAATTAATGCTTCCATTACCCGTTGTTCATATGATCTTTGCCAAGGAGACGACGAGCCAATGTCTCATAACTGCTTTCACCAATGACAAGTATCTCCATTAAATGATTTAGAATTTGAGTTTTGTTGTGTCCAGACTGGTGCTGTAAGTATTTTAACTTAAATAAACTGGTATATTAATAAACACATGCTCTTAAATGTAAACAAATCTGAATTGAACGCGGAAGTAAATAGGAATAGTTGAATGTAACTCACCATATGGCTAACAACAGTTGCAATATTATTTTCCATGGTTTGTAATAATGCAACGTCTTCATTATAAACAAACTCCATAGATAACGATCTACGAGCGAATTCATTTCCATTGGAATAAATTAGCATTGAATCGTAAGAAACGTCGGACATATCATCCCAGCTTATGCCTTTTAGTTCTGGCAGTGAATTAGCATACCTCTCTAAATTATATCGTGCCATGAATTGTTTCATCATTTGATATATATTTTCACCACATGTATTGTCCATGTCACTGCTATCGAAAAGTGTTATTTGTTTGAGTTTTCTCATAAAATAGTATGAATTCAGTCCAATATCTTCACGGAAATAAGTTAACTTTGATTCGTCTTCGTTGTTATAAAAGATAGCTGTGTAGTTATTATCAATAGTGTATGTGTTCCCTTCAATATGTATGCTTTCAGAAGGTGCTATTTCATTACCAGCAAGTATGGACATCGCTTGAGCTATAACATCTTTCCGTATGAAGTAATTTGGCAATAGTTCGTAGGGAGCAGGAACTGCCAGCCATCTTGTGTCCTCTCTGTTCTGTATAGCCATATAGATAACACTAACAAAAAGGCCACAATTTAGGTTCTGCCTTGTCCAAGAAGCTACCTTGTAGAAGGAATCAAAAGTTTTAGCTTGAAATAAGACGTCATAAACTGCCTTAAGTTCTGCTAAGTGCTCAGGATTGTATTCATAAAATATTTCCCCTTTGGCTAATAGTCCTTTAGATGATGTCAGCTGTTGTAAGTTTGATAAAACTTCAGGTTCCTGGAAAGTTAGAGTACATAAGCTTTTTAATATAAAACTAAATTTTGAACCGATTATAATAATAATAATATAATAATAATGCTTGGACATTATCACACAACGCCATCTAGTCCCAAACTAAGCAAAGCTTGTACTATGGTAACCAGAAGCTGATTCAATACTTATATGCTCTTTTTTTTGTAAATACATACCAAACACCCAGACGCAAGGCAAACATGCTTGTCACATAAATGTTTGCCCGGCGGGAATCGAACCCGCGACCTCTAGCGTAGCAGTCAGGTAAACTAACCACTAGACCAGCGGTCTCGTCAATCGATTGGCATGCAGTAAGAGATTAATAATTTTGGAAGAAACAATAGAGGTGAAATAGCGCTCTATACGTACGTCTATACCGAATCAGACTCGGGAAGGAAGCTTAGTAAAACTTTGGAATACAAGTATACTCTAAGTAGTTTAAAAATATTAACATGTAAAAGATAAGCTTATCTACCCAGAAATCTCCAGTAGCAGACTCCAAGCTAAATTCTTGCGCCAATTGATTAATAAGCGGGTCGGCACTGACTTCACAGACATTGTCGAATAATGGAAGAATCCGTTTTTGCTGCAGAACTGTTCCTCCTTCCACTGGAAATAGAAATAATATATACCATTAGATATTATACTTTCCGTAGTCTTATCCAAAATATTTTTCTACACGGTCATGGATGCACATAGATATAATTTTAGATTCTTAGATAATAGTTTTCCTTTCCACCCTTTATTAGATTGGTCGATTAGATAATATTTTTATAGTTTAGTACACCGACTGCAACGTGTATGCAATTATAGTAGAAGAGTTATAATGATTATGATATCATACCCTTATCTTCCGTTATAAATATTCAGAATATCGAACGAAATATAGAACGCAAATTCTCACAGAATTTGCGTTCTTTGTCAACTACTCCAAACTATCGGGCAGCGTCTACATGTGTATCAGTGACATATATACATAGATAAATAAATAAATAAATAAATAAACAGCCACCTACATATAACAGACACAAATCAAATAATTTTCATTACACAAGAGTGTATCGAACAGGATAAGCACTCTACTGTCGTGAATGTTGACGACAGTGCATACATGGGCAGAAGACAGCTACTGAGCCAACGTCCAATTAAATAAGTAAGAATGGACAATCACATGCAATATATATACTATATCGGATGGACAATATTTACAAGGGAAAAAATATAATGATACTCAGTGCGAAGATACACTTTCTATTAATCCTCTGACACCTTGCCAGCAATCTCTTACTTTGTCGCTCAGTCCTCTGGAAAAATTTTAGGGTTACACGTAACGTTATATAATTTTTTTACGCACCTTGTGTCGGCTGCAGCACTGTAGGTGTTGTGGGAACCTTGATTAGGAACCCTAACGTTTGTACAACTAGAGTAGCAAGTAGAACAAGTGCTAACTCCTTCATTTTGTTAAGAAAACTGCACTATTGAGATGCGAGTCGTCCAATTTATATAGAAGAAATTATAAGGTCATAGACACCATTTGCTCCTAGTCAATTTGATAAAACAGTTGAATGCACTAATGTCTTAGGGTAAAGCAAGGTAACATAGCATGACGCATTGGGTATTTAATAGAATTGTTTTTGGAAAATATTATGTAGTTAGTTTTTTGTTGTTGTTAATAAAAAAAATGTTTCCAGGTAAATGTCAAACCGTACACTATAAAAATATAAGTTTCCCTCCGCGGATGCTCAATTCGTGGAATGAGCTCACCGCCACGGTTTTCTCAAACGAGTATTATTGTAGGTGAAGAGTTTTTGTATGATATTGCGTAGAAGCCTACCCATATAGAGTACTCGGAAGCTATGGAAATCTCGCTCACCTAAGAAACAACCTGTAACATGGAGGTTCTATACCAGTCGGGCGGCTTCTACTCTGAACGGACACCCAAACTCTTTTAGAAAGAGACCTACGACGATGTAGCAATTTATGAATAATTTAAGTTTCAGTGCGTTGACACTCAACGGTTGGAATAATCCAAGCCCGCCGTAACTGATAGCCATCAGTTAATACGAAACATACTTCGATCAATACTATCCGATATTTCCTTTCCCATTATGACAAAGTTCTGGTTTATTTTTTGCTTTTATAATGTCGTGAAGTACTCTGTCAAAGAAATTTATATTATTAGAAAACTATTCTGCCATCGTAATGAAAAAGGGGACAACTAACGTTTTCTCAAAAGGCCTATCTGCCAATATGTTTTGTATAATTATAAGAACAAGATAAACCCTAAGCCGAAAAGGTACAACTGAGCCACTTTTTAAGATTTTGTACGTAAAAAGAGCATATCTGAATTTTGACGTACCACAGTACTTTAAAAGGTCACAAAAAGGTCTTTCGAAATTCAAAATATAATTTAATTAAAATGTAGTACAAATATTAAACTCGATTTCCTCCCATTTTTATAAAATGTTAGATGTGCCCTTTTTAATTATGATGCCAGTATTGTAATAAAACACTTGTTTTTTAATTATCAACTATTGATTCCTCTCGCTCTTTGTCGTCCTATATTATAATATAAGTGTGATATTAATGCTTTTTGGAAGTTTTTCTCTTCGGAGCCTTAAACACAACAAAATATATATTTCTTTAAATAGAACATGCCGCTTGTATCTGTTTTTTCTATTACTGACAAACAAGCAAACGGCCCGCTATCACTTGCGCGTTGCCGACCCTGCCGGACTCACTTCACTCACACCCTTCTTGAAGAAACCCTGTACTCCTTATGAGAATTTTTTCAATTTCAATTTCAATTGTAGCTGCCCGAACTGGGTTTCCAGGGCGACCTTACAGAGGTTTCCAGGCAAATAGATAAGTAAATAAATAGGAAATTATAACTATATTGCAGGCATAGCGGTTTTCCTCAAAAGCTCCACAACGCGCGAATGTTGCGAGTGATAACCTCGGTACTATTATATGCGTATGTAACCTATGGTTTCATCTTCAGACTAACTACATAGTAGCCATATTATAATATGGCTACTATGACATTGTCTCTGACGTTACAAACTACTTGAATATTTTTAAAATTGTAGGTACGGATTACATATAATGACAGTACATACACAAACACGTACATTTCATACATTTTGCATATTGTTGTTATGTTAACATTGTCACGTAATCCGAAAGTAAGGCACTCTGAACCATGCGATAGCCTCCAATCATGCGACAGGTCAGATTCGATAGCCTTATCAAATAGGTATTCGGTTTGTTTTTAAGACATTCAATTTCAATAACAAGGTCATTTACTTTGCAATGTTTTATTAAAATAGATTGAGATTGTCCAGACGCTAGAATAGAGATTGTGAGATACTTAGGTAGGTATGCACTAGTTTCATCTAAAATCTAATATCACTATATTCTATTATAGTATAAGGAGTACTTTTGCTTGAAATCTCTTAAGACATCTATAATGATAACTGATAATATGAAAGGTTATTTTCGGTGGAGCAATCGCCAAGCCATTCTATAGCTTGTCGTCATTTTGACCTACTTGCATGACATGCTAGCTTACATATAGCTCAGATCGAATAGTGACTACGCACTACATGTTTAAATAACGTCCCATCACTTTTTGTTCGATTGCCTACGCAAGACGTAGTTTATTTGTATTCGTTGTAGGTTATATTGTATCTTTTTATTTATTATTATATCTCTCTGTTGTGACAATTACCTGTGACACTAGCGACGTCACGGACCGGTCCCAACGGAACATCAGCGCTGGTTGTCCTTCACAAGACATCCAGCACATACTGAGTTGGGACCGTTTCATAATGACACGATGTTCTTCTACACTTGTATTCCTTTCGTATATGTTTGTGTTGTTATGAATAAATGTTTTTCTTTCTTTATTTTCTTTCTTTTCTTTCTTTCTTTCTTACTTTATTAATTAGATCTGAGGTTTACAGTAATTAATATTTATTGCACGTAAGGAGGGGAAGACCGATGACCAAATGGTTAGACGTGGTCCGAAAAGACCTTAGTTCCTGCAGAGTTACTGAGTCAGACACGTCAAATAGGGCGAAGTGGAAAGAGAAAACGAAGAAGGTAGACCCCACCATCAGATGGGAATAATAATTGCCAAGGAGAGAGAGAGAGAGAGAACACGTAAGGAGTAAGTTGCGACCTTATTAAAAATTGTATATGCTCTCTAGACATGATGTAAATATGTTAATACATGAGTTCAACAAACCCAATGAGCACACACTTAAATCAAAGGATCACACATAAAGGCGTGTAGTCAAAATATTGAAAGGTTATCTCTAAGACCCTGACATTCTAATGCAATGTTATTCTTATTTTTTTTTAACTGATATGGAACACGTTTTGTTAGTTTTGAATTTATTATCAATTATAATGAGTTTGATAACATATGCATCGTTGGGAAAAAAAAATTAACACTCACGATCAGCTTTAGTAAATTACTTACCTATCATCAAAAATATTTAACATGAAATGACTCAAATTGAATGTTTTCCTTGAAATGCTATTATAGATTTTCTTGTTTACATCTTTCTTCTGCTGCTGCCTGTAATCACAGTTTATATATATTCTTCATTTGTCCTTTTAGTTTAATAGCTTGCTTCTTCTGATCATAGTGGATATGACATGTTTCTGTGGTGGATTATTTGTCAAGAACTGAATATAAAATCGTCTGTGAAGCGAGCAAAATTTATTAAAGTCATTATTCAAAATGTGCTTAAAACACTAAGAAAGAATTACAGAGCAAATTGTTGGGCAAGTCCCTTGTATCTTAAATTCTGGGAGCTTTCGCTAAAAGCGAAATGAAATATCATTCCATTCAAGCAATCAAATGCTAAGCAACACTTCCTTCGTATAGTATAGGTCGTAAGCTGGTGATTTAATCGGGGGGGTTTTCTAAATAAAAATCTATGTTTTAATATGGAGAAATAAATTGGTGTTGATACGTGTAGCGCCATCTAAATTAACATAATTGAACTTCTGCCTACATTTTATTACTGCGCTATGAATCACAAAAGATATAAGCTTTTCACGAGCACAAAACAACGAGGCCTTACACTGGACAAGAGCACTGAGCACTCATATTTTCTTTACAAAAAGACAGATGGCGACTACTTTACATCATCATAATAATAATATGTGAGACAAAAACTTTGTAACCCTTTTTACGAAAATTGCTCAGACGGAAGGATATAAAATTTGGAACATTTGTAGTTTATATGGTAAAAAGAGTGTAGAAAGCTAATATTATTGTGTAATATGCATTAGTCATTATTATGTAAACTTTACGCACAATACCATGCGTTTGACTGCGTGTCATATTCATAGTTAGTTTATATTTCGAATGTGGTCGAATTTCGATCCCTCTGTCTCAGAGTAGATAACATACTACGTCCTCTATTCTCTTTAACAAGATACAGTTTCTTTCATTGCACCACGGGTTGAATTTATGTAACGAACATTAAACTGTAACTGCCTTCAGTCCGGGTAGTTGGTAACTTTGTATTTAAAAATTAAGTATCTATATATTTTTTTAAAGAGCGCCATCTGGCCCCAAACTAAGCAAAGCTTGTAGTACTATATGGGAACCAAAACAGCCGATAGAATTCTTATATATGTACTTTTTTTTTTGTAAATACATACTTATAATACATACCAAACACCCAGACGCAAGGCAATCACAAAAATTTATCACATAAATGTTCACCCCGGCGGGAATCGAACCCGCGACCTCTAGCGCAGCACTAGAGCAACGGTCTCGTCAAATTAGTTTTTACTATTTTATTATTCTTATTCGCATTCTTATACGTACCGTCGGTACACAGCCTATATTATAACTCTGAGGTACAAGCTATGGTTAGTTTGGTCGCCAGGTCTAGATGGCGCTGTATTCCGTTTCTTTTTTGTATCGTACAAAACGTTTCATGATTATTTTAATTCTATGTGAAATGTTAAAAAATACATAAAACAAGTGATTTATATTGGGCTTCGTTGGGTTGTGATTCTGGCAATAATTCAATTTGTAATGTAGCGTATTTGTGTAGCGGTTAAGGTTGCAAACATGCCATCCATATATAGATTGTGAACGGTCAATAAAAATCCTCGGCTTATTTGAGTTCTTTGATGTAACATAAATAACCTATAGACGCTTGCAATACCACAGGTATTACTAACGAGTTGCCATCCTTTTTGTTGAGGATTCATTGTGCTAGCAGCATATTACTGCCAGCGCAGCGTGTGAATTCAAGTCAAAAAATATATCCTTGCAAAGTTAAAATCATAGCTATATCTCAGAGAAGAGAATATACTGCGTACAGATAATTTTAGTTGGAGTAGTCCTGTGGGAATGTAATAAGTAAGAAACATTTATTACAAGCTATAAAAACTTTCAGCCGTGCATAATAATAAAATATATACGTATGGATATGGATTTTCTATAGGTACATCATGTGTTCGTATAGGTACCTAGGTAGTAAAATGAAATGCAGGAGTAAAAAAAGTCTGTTTTATTATTTTTTTTCATTTCAAATGCCTTCTTAAGTTCCTTACTTATAGAATACTCGTGTTAAGCCATAGTCATTGCGGTAATAAAATCGTTATTGATTTAAGTTTACCATTCACGGTTGCCTGACAACTGAATGTCAGCATCGACGTAGTAAGAGTCGGCCTCGACGGGCGTTTTGTCGAACATACTATAGTTCCTCAGCACAAAACGGTTCCATCTAGTCTTCATGTCGCACATCTGCTTCTTGTGGAAGATGATAACATCTACGAACTTCATGTTAGGAGTGAAAAATTTGGTGGGGTCGATGAAACGGTCCAGAGGGAAACCGAGGGGCATTTTGTCGAGCAACACAGTCGACCTGAAGTCGACGAAGAGATCCTTGCGATTGGTGTCAAGAATGGATGCGTCTACATTGTCAACCAGTTTCAAAGGTGAAACGATGCAGTACAGCACCATATTCATACCACCGACGCGACCCTTAGGAAGAAGCAGCCTCGTGGGGAACCCAGTCTGGAAGTTCCTAAGGTCCTTGAGAAGCAAATCTCTCATGTCAGTCATTCCCTCAAACTTCTTCCAGAGGTCGCGGGTCATGATGCGGTCGCCTACTAAATTGTGCATATCTATAGAGTTCCTGACAATTGTATTCTTTCCAGTAGTCAACTTGTAAAGGAAGGTGTCCAATTCAACGAAGTTAAAACGATTTTCATTGATATCAAGTGCATTACCGAACTGGTCTTCTTTAGGTCCCAGGAAGATCCTGACGACACAGTCCACAGCCTTGTCGGAGACAACATCGAGAGTTAGTTTGAAAGGTTGGTGATTCAGGCGGCGTTTGCGTACCAGGAAAGTCATGTCAGACTTAGTCTTCTTGACTTCCTCATCAGTGAGCGTGATAGCATTAGTCATGTCCATTAGGTAATCATCAAAGTAGGTGACAAGTTTATCAGAAGTAACCGAGTTGATTTTGACTCCGGGGAAGTAAAGCTCTTCTTTCGTATAGGAAGGCAGGCGTGTCTTGAATAGCAGCACCAAATCAACAAGGCGTTTTTGCAATTGATAGAACACGGGATCACGAAGAGCAGTCTGGTAGTTGTCCAAAACCGTAGGCACAACGAAGTACCTGAAGCACAAAACATATACATTTTGAATCTTTATAACTTTAATGAATTACAAATATTTTTCTTTAGGAAAGCCGTGAACGATAAATTAATAAAGGGAACTGTATAACGACGATCACAATCCACCATTGAATATTGTCTTAGAACTAATATATGACGTATAGTGTAAAACTTACTGGTCGTTTTTCCATGTATTGAGACCAAGAACCGACTTCATGATGACGAGTAAGTAACGGTATGCATCGACGCGTGTCTGCTCCCAATCAGTCGTCTCAATTTTACCGTAGATGAGCCTTCCAAGAGTCTCTATATCCTCTGGCTTATTCAGTTCCAGCTTTAAGCCGTTAAACTGTCATAGTATAAAAAAGAAGGTTATGTTAAGTATTTTGTGTTTAAAAAATATACATGTATTTAATTTCTAGCTACTTTGAATATTAATAACGAAATATCTTATTGTTACCTCAATGAATCCCTTGATGATAGCCTCCTTAATGATGGTTTCATAACCTTCAACCAGGCGGACAATCTCAATATCCTTATCTTGAACAATCATATCATTGTTAAACCTCACAGGTAATTGAACACCGTTGTGCAACAGCATCCATGGCCAGTATCCCTTCTTGATATTTTTGTTCCACGACAATGTAGTGGTTTCACCCAAACCATTGGAGAGACGCTCCAGATAGTATCTGGCAAGGATTTGTTGGTACACATACATAGTTAGCTCAAAACGTCTGACCTTCAGCTTGCCGTAGAATTGGTCTTTCATCCAGAATGGATAGTCTACGTGGAAGTAGTAGTAATAAGTGTTGAGATCGATATCTTCTGTGAAGTATCTGAGTTGGTCTTCGTCGTTAAGGTATACACGTGTGTCGTAGACATTCTCATCGATAATGTACACATCCTTGTCGGATTTCTTGATGCCATAGAAGTCACTCAGTTTCATGTCAAGAATTCCCCTCTTCATTTTCAAAAGGTATGCCTTTTGGATGACATCGGCACGCACAAAGAAGTATGGGTAGATTTCATACGGAGGCGGCAAAATAATACCCTTACAATCTTCACGTTGTCTGACGGCAACGGTGAGGGCATATACAAACATGCCTTCGTTCATGTAAAGGCGCATCCAACAAGCCGTTTTCATGAAGGAGTTGAAGTCCTTGGCATAATAGAGCATGTGGAACATACTGACACATTCCTTCAACTGGCGATCAGTGTGAATGGTAAAGATTTCACCACGCGGAAGAGTGCCTACCCTCAGCAGATTGACGAAGTTTTTGACGACATCAGTTTTCTGTGAATAAATTGTAGGGTATAATCATTGGGTATGATAAAATATTTAAGCAACTGGATTGTTTCGGTATATAGGGTTATAACCGATGTGAAATTATCCAAACTTACGGTATACATCTCCAAATTGTCTTCGATTTTGAAGTTCTTGCCAATGTCTTCGATTTCCTTGTACATAACCGGTTCCATGATATGGTTCAGGAGCTTCAAGATCATCACTTGCCGTTGCTTGATGTCCATACCCGCTGAAACATTGCCAACTATTTAAAAGAGTGTAGTATACTTTTCATTAAAAAAATGTTGGTATATTCGGAATGCTGACACTTACCAAGGACATTGTCGTCGAAATCAGGACGAGCTGCCGCAAAGGCAGCGAAGCCCAGGAGCGCCAATAGAGTGAAAGCCCTCATCGTGCAGCTGACCCGCTGAGAGCACAACTGTGGCAATCCAGAATCGTTACGCCTTTTTATAGTAGAACTACGTGATTGGCAATCATCTTGTAAAAGCAATTTTTCTTACATAGATACTCATAAAGGTAAACTTTCTTCGATACAATGTTGCTTTTTGATAAGTTATCACAGAACAAACGGTTAGGTCAAATGATTAGCATATCAATTTTATTTAACATTCGAGTTTATTGCACTGACACGTAACACGCATGACACATGAGACGTGTGGTTGATAATTTTGGAATCTTTAAAATAGAACCCCAGGCTGTTAGTATACGACTAGAAAAGTAAAATTTAGAGACAACGGCGGCTAGAGAGAAATAAGAGGGACTACAAAATAAGATAAGGACAGTACTTATGTTGTTAAGTTTAAGAAACAGATGTATTTCGTCGGTCGTAGTAAGTAAGCGTTTAGATTATTTATGTAAGGAGATATAATATTATGGTTGATTGGGTGCACTAACTTCATTAAACAATTTATGTTCATGTTTTTTTCTTTTTATAGTATGTTTTTAACACTGCGTGCCCTCGTTAATGATAACAATACCTATTTTGCAAAAGCAATTTAATAATATATTATAATTACTGATAGATACCGTACCATTGCCCTATGAACATACTATTCAGGACATTCTCTGTGAACCTATGATTTACTTGTTCTGCCACAAAATATAAGTAAAAGATTTATTTTACCCGGTATTTTTAGGGTTCCGTACCTTAAAAGGTTAAAAGGATCTTATTTCCTCCCTTATTGGATCACTTTTTTGTTCGGCCGTCTGTCCATCTGTCTGTCTGTCTGTCTGTCTGTCTGTTAAGAATTTATATCTCAAGAACGTGTGGAGTTATCAAATTGAAATTAATATGAAATACCCGTGACTATAGTCTCTTTCGGCTGTAAAATAATCAAACCTGTAAGTCAATATGAAGAAAAGATAATTATGACCGTTTATGTCGCAAATTTTCGCATATTTTGCGATTTCACACGAGAATCAAAACCTAGGGTAGGGTATTTCATGATTCTACTTCTTTCACTAGGACAACGGGAAGTATCCCTTTGTCCTAGAATCATGAAATTTGGCAAGAAGCAGTGTCTTACAGCACAAGTAAAGGAAAAAACTGAAAACCGTAATAAGTTTTTCTTTTTAATACGATATTATAGATATTAATATTCCTGAAACGCGCTATTGAGAATCATCGACGAATAATGACCTCATTTCAAGTTCGCCTACTTTTAAGCTTACCGTTACCTACAAGTGTGTACGGAGCCCTCGGTGCGCGAGTCCGACTCGCACTTGGCCGGTTTTTTTAACTGTGCTTTCATATTACACAGCATACGTACCTTACGGTTCAGTACTCTTTGTTGTTTCTTTTATATCAAATATCATACTTTAGCCATCCCCCGGTGGGGTAGTATTATAAGTCACACTGAAAGTCTACAGCAAGTGGTTTTTCGAGTCACCCTGTGATAATGTTTTAGGGGTATTTTACATTGTGTGTTAATGGAGTGTGTACAAAGTTCAGGCGGAGTTTAATTAAACTATCATAAATAATAACTTTGTTTTATCACAGTTTAATAAAGCAAGTACTGTTTTGATGGACTGTGATATAAATTACAATTAATGACGTAATTAAGTTCTCATTTTCATCTGTCCTAATATATTATTATTTGGTAGTTTGTTTGTATGTAAAAGTTAGCTCTGAAACCACTGCCCAGATTTAAAAATAATTTAAATGATAATGACCTATACTTAGCCTGAGTTACAATGGTGTAGATTCTGTTCGCTACAACAGAATCGATACCAATATGTTATCTTTTAGCTGTGTTATCCGATTTCTACGCCGGGGAATTCGTGGAGAAAAGATAGTAGCATTTATACCTCTAACAAAACGAATACACAGAAACTAATTTTAAACCACTTAAGGGTTAAGTTCATGTCACCTGTATTGCAAAGTAAATAGAAAGTCCTTAGGGCATATACATTTTATTTGTTAGTTCTCAGTTTATTTTGTAATGCACTCATTACAAAATAAATTGATACAATTAACTTTAATTGGAAAAAAAAATGAAAATATCTGCAGTATAAATATAAAGAAAAGTTCCCTTTGGCGTTTCTCCACTCTTATCAGAGCGTTAGGCTTTATTAAAAAGTCTTTTCTCCACTTAGTTACATGTCCACCTTGATATGGCAGGTATCGCAACTTTTACATGCTTGCAACAAGCTTATTCGCATGTCACCGATGAGCTAAAGAAACATTGTTGTCTTATTAGGTATTGGCCACTATTATTAGTATTTGCGGTTCTACATACAAAACGTAGTTCCAACGATGTCGTTAGAGCTAGTTGATATTGCAAAATAATTACATTATCTGAGGATGACAGTTTGAAGCTAATCACCAATACGTTTACATTTTAGTTCGCTTACAGATTAATACAATAGAATTTATTAAAATGTTGGTACATGATTTTATATAATGACATGAAAAAATTGAAACCGTACGAGGTATATTATTATAAAAATGTCTGTGTGTCCTACGTCCATTTTAATACATAGGCAATACGGTGACTCTTTAAAGCTAGTACAAAGCCTCCAAAACGTTCACTGAAATTATCTGCTACAACCTGTATTGCTCGACCTGAGGATCGAACCCAGGATCTGAACATCTCAAGTAAAGCGAATTATAGCTACCGGATAGTGGCGACCTGTCTAAGAATATAACTTTCTGAGTCTGATCCTGACTGGTCATTTATTTCAGTCTGTCTGTATTTGACTGTTTGTCTGTTGAGTAGTCGGGTTGTCTATGTTCTTCGAAGAACGCTCCACTCAATAAGCAATACTTTTAGCTACGTTTAGTAACCCCGGATTATTCTCCTTTTCGGCGGATCCTTGAGCGTTAAAAATGTAAAGTAGCAAAGGTTGAGAGCCGTAAGCAACTTAAGGCTTAGTTCTTAAGCCGCCCTTGGGAAGGTCTCCATTTTCTCAATGCAATGGTTCGCTTTCAGATAATCTGTCTAAGAAAAATCTTAATTCCGGTTTCGCTTAAGATTTTTCAGTGTAACAAAATTTTTTTGTCGAAATGGAAAAAGAAAAGCTTTTAGAATCTGCATATTTTCACTGAAACTTAGAGAACATGAAATACAAAAACGAGAATAATTAATGAGACAAGTGTTCTGAAAGAGAATATGTATGGAATCATTGTAAATTTTAGATTAAAATACGAGTAGGCCTACTTACGGCAAAGCAATGTATTGTTTTTTCTAATATAAATACATTTGTTGTGATATTATATTTCATTTGAATTACACATATTAAAAACAAAAGTCTTGCTTTGAAACTATGCTTCCAATGTATCTTTGGTCTAAACAATTTAAAATAAAATAGTAAATTTATCTCAATAAAGTTTTTAGTTTGAAGCCAAGGCAAGCAAAGTGTTTATCACTCCAAGTACTTAGGCCGGTAACAAGGAAACAGGTAGTCCCGCTATTTGAGAAGGAAATGAGAGGAGAGGAAATTACCAACAGAAACAAAGTTTCAAGAACAATTGTAGGTAAAAAATATATCACTTCCACCGCTGTTTCTAGGGCAGATTCAAAAAATCTTGTTTAAGTTAACACGTCAATGGATTCTTCATATTTGTAATAATGCCGTTTTGGAATTTTCACACAATGTTTGATACTTGGTAAGTGGTTAAGGCGCCATATCGGCTCAAATGGCATTATAATGTAGGTAGCCGAGCCGACCAATGTTTTGCTTTTGTATTATGTCGTTTGGTTAGAAATTGGAACTGATATTACCAGAATATGACTCATGATTTGATTTCTTATTAAATACTTAGTTGTCTTAAACCTAAAAGAGTTACGCTGTACTTGTGTTGACTAAATCATCGCTAATCCGATCTTTACGGCATTTTGAGGCTGTTTTGTAATAACCTGAGTTGAATGGTAAATTTACTTCGTTTCTTAACTAAATGCAAGTATTTTAGTCCATATAGCGACTTAGCCTCTGAAAAATGTTGATTATCCCTCAGTCAAAAGACTTAGAACCTACGCAGGACTGTAGAATATTTTTAGTATATCCGAAAACCTTCTTCTGATTTTAATACCCTACATCACAAAATTGTGATACAGTCAGTCTTGTGCGTCGAGGTGGGTGTGTGAACTATCAAGTGAGTTTCAATCCAACTTGTATGAAAGTAATACAATACACGCACATTTTAAAAGAGAGGTAGGGCGAATTGGGATTTCCCGTGGGTGATCCCATTTAAATTGGAGCCGCCCTACTGGGGACTGTACCTCCGCCTTGCAGAAGACCGCAGTGAAATAACACTACTTGATGTAGTGTTGTGTTTCTGCGGTAAGTAAGGTTGCCAGTGCTCCACGAGGATACGCTGGGCTAGTAGTATTGCTGCTAGCACAGTGAGTCCTTATCAACAACATGGTTGGCACCCCGTTAGTGATACCCCTGGTATTGCTAGCGGCTATAGGCTACGGTGACTGCTTACCATCAGGTGGACCGTATGCTTGTGTGCCACCTTAGTGGTATAAAAAAAAAAAAAACCCGCATGTCCTATGAATCTCTAATTAAATTAAATAGATTTCAAACCTATCCGCTTTTTTTAAGTATACCTGATCATGGTGACTAAAATATTGCCGAAGTATAGCATTCAAAAGGTCTTTCTATTATTACCTAGTTTGGTACTAGATATACATGTTCATTGATTTTTTATTTTTTCATGCCTAGACAAAAATAAAGATCAAAAAGATCTTATCTTAATGCAACTCATTGCTCTTATTATTTCTCGCCAAGCGAAGAGGTGTTTTCAGCTAATTTTGTGAGTGGACTATCGTAAAAAACGAATAGGGCCCGCCCACTACGCACAGGCTACCCCAAGTCCAGCAATTTGGTCAACATCAGACTCAATGTCCCTTGATAAACATAAACTAAAGCGCAATGTTGTGTGAAATTGTACCAGCGGCATTTTATTGTCTGCGACTGTTTACCTATATATAGGTCCAATAATTTATTATTATTGATACAGATGTACACTCGGGATCCCTGGAATAGATTACCGTTGCGAGAGATGTATAATTTTGTGTTAATGGGAGGCGGAATGTGATGGTGTGGCAAATTATGTTAATCATAATGGATAGGGATACATTATGTGTCTCAATTGCAAATGAACGAGGTATTTTTCAGAGCATCTTAAATTAAGTACTGAATACACAGGCTTAATAATACAAGGCAAGCAAGCGTACGGCCTGCTTGATGGTAAGTGGTCAGCATAGCCTATTAACGACACATTTTGATGAGGTCGACACACTGTCCTAGCTGCATATAACTAACCTAGCATAACCTTGAGGGGCCCTAGAAACCTTACTCATTGCAGGAACACAACACTACATTAGCACGCAATCTATACATAAAAAAATCTTTGTCCTGAATGACTGACTTACGGATCAACGCACAGCCTAAACCGCTGATCGTAGAGACCAGAAAATTGGAGGGTGTGTTCATTGTATGATGCAGGCATCCAATAAGAAAGAATTTTCCGAAATTCTACCCCTAAGGGGAGAAAAGTAGGGCAAAGTTAGTATGGGTCAACGTGATTCCTTGGTCCATTCTACTTCAAATTTTGCACAAACCTTTTTTAACAGAATTGATGGAAGGCGTGTTTCGTATCTTATTGAAATCCATCCCCTAACGGGGTTAAAAAGGGGTAGAAACTTATCTTGTATATATAAAGAAAAAAACTGACTGACTGACTAACATATCAACGCAGAGCCTAAACGGCTGGCGTCAGAGAAATGAAACTTTGACAGTAAGTACCTTTTATGACGTAGTAAGCATCCACTATGAGAATGGTTTTTGTAAATACCATCGCTAAGGTGGTAAAATAGGGGATGACATTTTGTATGAAATTACCTCATTTTAGGTAAAAAGACATTTTGTATTTGGCTTTTCAGCTAAAAAAATACATATTTCAAGATTTTTGGGAATTCCACCCCTAAGAGTTAGTTTAAAAGAATGCTACAAAACCTCATGCTGTATAGTTTTAATGTTGGTATTGGTGTGGATTCCGTTGAACAAAATCACAAAACTAAACTAATTTGACATGATTAAAAGTATTGCCATCCTTATTTAGACCCGCACATGAGAAAAGGATAGCAAGATTTCTAGTCCTGACAAATTAGTTTAGTTTAGTGATCTTGTACAACAGAATCGACACCATTGTCTCCAAAATGTTGTAATTAATAAATGCTGATAGCAAGTCCAATATTAATATAAAGTTATAAAACGATTCAAATTTAGTATCTAAAATAACAGCCAAGTCCAAGGATAATTTATTCGGAAAAAGTTTCGGAAACAGAATGGTTAGTCGTGTCTTGTTCTATATTCCTTTTTATTCCCTTTTCCCGCAACGTTTATGTTATTATTAATATCAGTAAGGGTGTTTGTGACAGCTTTCACGTTAAGTATTCTGTGGACGTCGCGTTGTGACGTCACTGGCGTATTGTACTTTAGGGTTCCGTTATCAAATGCCAAAACGGACTTCTAATTTTGTGACCGTGCCTTTTTCTCGTAGTCTATTGACATTATATAGATGAAATGGAAGGTAGGTGTCTATGAACCTCTTTACAAATTTATTATGAAATTTTAAAATAATATTAATTTGCTCTATACATTTAAATGAGGATGGTAGTGAAAATCCGAGGACATAAGCTTCGATAGGTTTAAAAATATACAGAAGTGTCATACTTGATTATTAAAATCAATGAATAGTTAGTGATAATATGTGCGCTTACAAGTTCGTAAAAAGTATATAATTTGATAAAGGTATTACTTAAATTTTGACACAAATTGTGTTGAATTTAACGACCGCAGATTTAATTTTCTTTATATTTCTCACAGACACTGTGTATTTGAAAAGGAAAAAAAAACAGAAAATTCGGAACCCTGTAATATTCCCAGTTTGTCACGCACTGGCCAGTTTTTAAAGTACATTGTATACAACGCTAAGGGTACATTTCTATACGATAAACCTGTTTTTTATTCAGAAGCAGAAGAAGAATCGTTATTTATTTCAAAATATTTTTTTATACAACTAAGGTGGCAATCAGTCATACCGCCCGCCTGATGATAGTAGCCTATGGCTATGGCGCTTTCAACACTTTCCAGGGTATCACTCGCGCGCTGCCCACCCTGAAAGGTTATTTGGAATTCACTTGGAATCCATACTAATATCATAAAATGCGAAAGTAACTCTGTTTGTTTGTTTGCAACCTTTTCACGGTTGAACGGATCGTAATTTAATTTATCAGTGAGATACATTTTATTTACATAGGCTATCTTTGATCTCAAAAATAAACCTTAATGCTTAAAATTTTGTATACCGTCTTAGTCAGCTCAGTCAGAATGCTCTACTTACCCAATTAAGATTTTTTATCTTTCGAAAACCACGCGGGCGGAGCCGCGGGTAACAGCAAGCTCTTTATTTCTTTATCTTATGCCGATGATGTTCCAATACAATGTAAATATATAGTTGACCTTAAATTTTAAAGACAATTAATTAAATTTTGCCTTTATCAATAGCAACTTTTGTTATTATTACTTAATTGTAAATATTATTAAGATCACCTCTATGTATTTGGAAGAACTAATAAATATAGATATTCAATCATAACCATAATATGAAAAAATTACAAACGTATGGTTACTGTAAAGCAAGCAATTATTGATTCTATCATATATCAAGCTACTTTGGATCGATAATTTGATTCTAACAAATCTCACAAGACCAAAAAGGAGGTAAGAGAGATTTTAGCAGAGGTAGGGCGAAATGGGATCTCCCGTGGGTTTTCCCGTAAAAATTGGAGCCGCTCGGCTGCAAACTGTACCTCCACCTAACAGAAGACCGCAGTCAAATAACACTACTTTGATATAGTGTTGTGTTTCTGCGGTGAGTTAGGTCGCCAGCGCTGCACGAGGATACGCTGCGCTAGCAGTACCTAATGCTGCTAGCAGTCACTATTGGATTGTCCTCAGAAGCCTATTCAAAATTTCTTCACAGCTGAACAGCAAGATTCTCAAAGAGGTTCCTGTAACGTGGAGACGGTCATTTGATGAGAATACGGTCTACGTCAATTCGTAAAAGCATAAAGTAACAATTTTAAATGTACATCTACAGTAATATAAATGGTATATTCAAAACGTTAGATAAATTATTGTCTTATAGCACGAGCCACAAGTTAATTATACAGATGAAGTCACAGCGCACGCGTAAAGAGATGCGATATTCGTGTTTATATCACAGAATAGAAGATGGCACCAATATATTCATATACGTTGTAGTCTTGTGTTGCTGTGGTGAATAAGGTTTCCAGAACTCCTCAAGGTTGGGCTATCCAAGCAAGCATACGTATTCTACTTCTCAAGCTACCGTCCGATTATACGAGTATATTATGTGTATAATCCGATAATAGCTTGTGAGCATTTAAGGAAAGTAAATTTTCGGTATACCCATTGTTTTCTTTCGATTAATTTTATTTCAATACAGAAAAAATAATGAAAAATATTTAGTTATTCGAGTTCTATGATCGAGTAGGTAATAAGCCGGGTAACTCAATATGAGCAAAAAGGAATGTTATTATAATAACATCCTCGTATCTAATTTGGAGAAAGGAATTTGGATTGTAGTTAGGTATTTACTTATACTCGACATTTCTATTATTTAAAATGTACTTGAACGTGAATCGAGTAAAATTACAATACAAAACAAATTTATAAACAGATTTCTTATCAGAAAGTCTTCGAGGTGACAGGGAAGATTGATTATCAGATAGCAGTACAGTACTATATAGTGATTTTCTAGAGTTTGCTTCAATGCTAGAATAGGGTTAGCCATTAGATTTGAAATCCCTGTTCGTTCATTATTTCAATAGAAACTAAAAGCATTGGGTAATTAGCGCAAATACTTTAGCAAAGATCTTATTCTGGGAAATCCGTACTAAGGGTATTTAATTTAAATAAGAATGGACCTGAATTATAAATGAAAAGTAAATAAGTTTATGTAGATTCGTTAAAGATAAAACGTTGACTCGCTCACGTGCCTAAATTTCATAAATTATAGTTAATAGTTAGTAAGAAATAAGCGAGACTGAGAACAAAGTATATAAATAAACTTTTCCAGTGACAGTAAGTCCATCTTGTCATACGCTATTCTTCACATAATTTGGAACCGCAGGCACGTAGTTGTCTGCTTAATGAAGTATCTAGAAATGTATATTATAAATATTTTATCAACTAGCGGCCCACGCCCGGGTTTGCACAGGTATACTTTTATCAAATACTTTGAATACCCGTTTTCAGAATTTTACAGGCATTTTTTTTATAAAAAATTCTCTGTAAGAACCAACCTCGTACTTCAAGGAATATTCTAAAAAAAGAATTGACGAAATCGGCTGCTCTCGAGATTTGCGTTTAGCAACGCATCCAGCGATTCATTTTTATATTATAGATAGGCTGCAGGAATTAAAAAAAAATCAATTTATACTATACTTCCTGAAATTCCGTAATGAGTGAGTATATATATTATAAAGATTACATTTGTTATCGCCTAGATATTTTTCACATATTGTTACTATTGGCTCTTCTGTTTGACGCCGCATTTCATTGTGCGATGTAAATACCTCTTAAGACTTTGATTTGGAAAATTCTTTCGTAAGATAATCGTTTCTAAGATACCGAGCTACTCATACTAAGCAAAGCAGATGCGCGATCAAAATTATTAGGTAAAAATGATTTTACTTGCCTTAGCACTAATATCAATTCCTAACAATATAAGCTGTAGGCATATACAAACCTAAGGGTTTGAACTTTGATACCTGTATCCGGAGCGACGGAGCGACGCAATTAAATCATGTTTAAGTAATTACTTTGCGCCTGCTAGGATATTTATCGCGCTTTAGAAACTTTTGAGGCATGTTTTATTTCATTAACAATGTAGGTGCTTTAAAATTAGTTGCCTGGATATTGAAAAAACAATAGATACATATATATAAATACGTATAAATATACACGAATACAAATCCTAATATAAATTGGGAAGCAAAAACATTCGTCTGCCTTTTACGAAAATTGCGCAGACGGGCGAGTGTGATATTTGGTTAAAGCCAAAGGTTAAAGCTAAAAGGTTTTTTATAATATATTTTAGAAATACGTTTGTTTTAATAAAATACACTTACGCACACTACAAACATACTGCCATGAGTTTAACACGCAATACTACAGACCTAGGATATCACAAACCTGTTTTCTTTTTAATCTTAAAAGAGGTACACTACGTCTCATATACATTGCGGTCGAATTTCGATCACCAGGAGATGAGGAGACATCTAGTGTATGTTATAATTTGATATTTTATAACCCAGCTTATTAAAATTATTTGTATTTTTTCTTAATAACAGTTATTTCAATACAAGAAAATACTTTAGCGTAATAGCAGTAATAACGAGTAAGCGCCCACACCATTTCACAGTTACACAAAAATTTTAAGACCTTCTTGAGTAGAATAACTGTAGATGTATTATTTTGCGTATCAGTCCATTATTTACATGAGTGTGAGAGTGAGTCCAAGTTTTAAAAGACCGATCACACGGTGAGCGACATTACTAGATTATTATAGTACCTTAAAAAAGCAGTAATATATCTGAAATATGCGGGAATTTATTAGAACGCCTAATTAAACACATTAGCACGAAATTACATAAATCATTTTTTTAGAGAGTGGTTGGCCAAACTGCTTTTCAACAACCCGAAGTATAAGATACGTAAAAATTTATTAAAAGCATACATTAATAGATACATAGTACTGCAAGAAGATCCTGTAATTAAGAAGTGACGACCTCTAGAGACTAGTTTAACTATAATTAAGAACATGACACGATAAATCCTCTCGTTTCTGCAAGAACACCTAACGTTTCACGTAATCCTTTGAACTTTTGCATTCATTAAAAGCAAGCAATTCCATTCTCATCTATTTTGGAAGGGCTCGGAATTCTAATATTAATTGATTTAAGGCACTTCACTAAATTTCATTTCCATTACAATTAGCAGCTCGTTTACATGAGAATAGCATTAGTGATTTTAATTAAAATTAAGCTTCCAAAGCAAAGCCGACTGTGTTTTTATTTTTATGCATCCACCTGTCATACAAATTTTATTTATACCCTCAAACGTCTGTCACCATTATCTCAGAGTAGATAATATACTACGTACAACCTTAATTAAAACTTTTTTATCCCTTCTCTCTCTATGAGTACCATTAATAAAATAAAATAAATCATCAAAAGTTTTATTTACCGATAATATAATAATAAAAATTAAAATGTATTATAATTTGTTATTGAATGCCATATAGGTACTTGCACATAAATACAATACCTTTTGATAATCTCGAGGAAAGATACAGTTGTCATTCTTATGCTTTGCACTAATTGAGAAAAGTTTATGGTTATTTTTTTAATATACCACTAATGTGGCACACAAGCATATCACCCACCTGTTGGTAAGCAGTCACCGTAGCCTATAGCCGCTAGCAATACCAGGGGTATCACTAACGGGTTGCCAACTATGTTGTTGATGACGACTCACTGTGCTAGCAGCATTACTGCTAGCCCAGCGTATCCTCGTGGAGCACTGGCAACCTTACTTACCGCAGAAACACAACACTACATTGAGTAGTGTTATTTCACTGCGGTTTTCTGTAAGGTAGAGGTACAGTCCCCAGTCGGGCGGCTCCAATTTAAATGGGAAAACCCACGGGAAATCCCCAATTGGCCCTACCTCTCTTGAAATTAGTATCTGAGTATGACAATAAAATACCATGCGGGTTTTAAGTAATCAAAAAATGTGGATGAAGTCATTATACTCGTAGCAACAATCTTTTCTTAATTAAACTAATAAGATTTGAAAGTCGGTAAGCCTATCAAACGTTCTTCTCACTTCCCTGCACACACAAAGAACTTGCAGGAAACTAGTTAAAATGTTATAAGCCGTGGGGAAGTCGGGTATCCCGGAAAAACGTTTATAAGATCGAGTTTAAAGAGATAAAGAGATAGATCTCTCCTTTGAAGACTTCAAAAGAATCTTAGGGGAGTGCACAAGCTATTTGGCATTCGAATAAGATTCAATTCCTTAAATGTTTTGTTCATCACTATAGTAAGAAAACATCTTAGAAATTTTCATCTCATTAATATAATGAATGGCTATGTACTCGTACCCTGTACTCGTTGTACAGGGAGAAATTACATAAATTATACAACTCTTTTCCTTCATTTACGTGCATTCATCTCTTCATACATGCTCGCCGGTTGTGAGTACAGCGACAACTACGAGAATAAGCGGAGATAAATAACTGAACTGAATCATTTTTGTCATAGAAGTAATCTTCTTATGAATATAAAACAAAGATATTTGTTAAGTAGTGTAGTGTAATCTACTTCTAACATTCTAATCATGCATATCCATAACCGTAAAATATTGAAAATATATATGTATATTATCTTTTCGAAATTGGAGAACTATTAAGCCTGCGGGAGGCAAGCGTGGGCAATAGTTTAACGTGATGCGTACACAAAATTGGATATACATCATAAGAAATGACGTCATCGATGACGTAGACTCGAGTTGGTTTAGTGTTGCAATTTGCATACCTACTATGTGTGCAAATAAGGGCAAGTCAGTTATGCGATTGTTTCAAAACGATAAAATGGTTTGTCATTTATTCATGGATACAAATGCCTTTGCATGCAATTAATCTACTAATACTATTTCTTAACACTCATATTCCTACTCTCTATTTACTTATACTCCTCACCAATATGACCATCACAAAAGAACACGCACTTATAACTCGCATCTTTCGCGTGAAAACTTTACCCATCTCACGCTCGCTTGTGACGTATGCAAAGTTAGCAGAATCTGTACATAGTGGAACTTTATTAAATGAAAAGAACATGCGCAGTGAATGCTATGGCCAAGTTTGCCGCTGCGTTTCAGGGCAGTTACTTGGCGGTACCTCTGACCTGCGTACGTGCTGGAGCGCACATTATATCGCTCCTGCGACTTATTCCCAAGTAATAGGCCCGGGGTGTTATATGTAAGCATTAAACAACAAACGTAGTAGCATGCCAATGTGTGTTTAGAGAGTTCAAACTATCAGTATCCTTCAAAACTAGTTGGTGTCATTCTTTGTAAGAGGGTAAGTTTTACCTGTAGTTTATTGTCTGAAGCGCGCCTATATTTCCTGACTTTATTGCATGAAAACAAACCCTTGCTAATTGTTAAATGTTTTCAGGTGTTTTGTGAATTATGTTAGATTTAATTATTTGTTAGCTACGTTTTTCCTCGACAGGTGTTGTTTGAATTGAATATATTAATTAATTACGGTAGATATGTGTGTGTGTCGGGCACGCTACACTAACAATCACTTAGTTAATAAAAGCAAGTGTGTTTTAGTGACGGTAAGCGGTATGAATTTAAGTATTAAACACCCGAGAAAATACGTCCATGTGTCAAAAGGCGGCTTCCATGCCTTAAAATGGTTTGAGATGTTTCTGTTTAAAAAAAAAATGTTCTCCTAAATGTACCATCAAGGTTTTAAGAACATTACATTTGTATAGAAAGGATATGAATAACGTACCCTAAAGGGTCGACTGAGTTGTGTCATTAGTCTAATCTAAACCTACTTTACGCTGAATATAATTCAGTAAGGCCCAGTCATTACACCAATTTTATTTTAATTCTCCGAGCACAATAATCTATCTATATCATATTATGAATCGATAAGATGAACAAATGTATGAATATAAAAGTGATTCCTGAAAGTGAGTCCTCTCCAAGAATATGGTTGGCACCGCGCTCGTAATACTCCTGGTATTACAAGCATCTATAGTATAGGGTGACCGCTTACCATCAGGTAGGTCGTACATTTGCTTGATGTTACCGTGGTATGAAAAATATACATATGTTATCATTTATTTTATCACGATCTACGAATCTAGCACAGCACCGCAACGTATAAACTAAGCTCATTACCGCTAACACAGAAGGCAGTAGGTATTCATTCATATCTCAAATATGAATGAATTTTGTTTAATTGTGCAGCATGTGCTGCCTACGTCACGTGAAAATTTAGTGTTATTTTTGTATATGGCAAGAAGACCTAAGTTTTAATATTACGACTCTATGTACTGGACTGGGGTTGTGAAAAAGATTCTTTGCTAAATGGACACACAAACTAAGTCCCAAATAATAATGCTCATAATGAGTTTAAAACGCATTGTTAAAACGGAAAAAATCATTTTCAGTTTTTTCAAGTTCAACAAACCATGTAAAATTTCGGTTCAGTCACTATTCAACGAGTTATCTCGTGCGTGCCGCCTACCTACAGAGTTTCCTTTCTCGTACCCTACAATGTTGAATATCAAAACATCACTTAGAACGTAACAAATAATATTTCATCCTCCCACTAATGTTCGTGGGGAGGATAAAATATTGTTTGTTACGATCTAAGTAAACAGCTTTATTAACACAAAACAGATTAAACTATTTACAAAAAACAGAACTTAACCTACCTACTTGTAGATTATACTAATATAGTAGACATTTTCACAGTTAGAAATTCGTTTAAATTTCCATGCAAATTATGATACCTATGGTACAATGAGTTTGTTTTAATGACGCGTCATTGTCGTGAAACGCGAGGCAAAATTATTTGCATAATATTTTATAGGGTGTTGAGAAGGACTAATAAAATTATTGCAATGAAATAAATACTATGAATAAGTACGACGTCTGTGTAGAAGAAATCAGAATAATTACCCAAAGCCTTTTAGTGCTCATACTCAGTATTTTTTTCTATATCTCGTCTCGGAAGCTAAGCATACTTTTGGTTGCTGAGATTAAGTATTTGCTCTCAGTATTTCAATAAATAATTCCATACCATTTCGTGCTCAGATTGAATCTTCGAAAGAAGAATATATCGGTGTCCTTAAAGGGCTGTGTTCCGCCATGTGTCACAAATCTTAACGCCTTAATGCGACATTCCAATAATGTGGATATTGGAATAAAAAGGGATACCTAACAGACCCGGTTGCCTCAAAATGTGCTGTAACTATGTAAAATGACGCTCTATGACGCTGTTCGATCAGGATGTGTTGTTTTACAACTAAACAGAGTACGTGCTTAAAATAAAGTTTTTATTTTTATGAATTACTATTAGCTTTCATATGCATTTAGTAAAATACGGTTATTTTGTCATTACAAACATACACTTTAATTATTACTTTTGTATGAATTGAGTATAGATTTACTCAATCATTTTTGTTAAATAAATTGTCATTCTATGCATTGTACCTTAGCAAATTATTTAGGAAACATTTTATCCTAAATAATCTTTATCCTTAAATGCTTTGGCGGTATGACCTAAATTGATGAAAGCAATTTAATCAAAGCGTCAATTTCATATCATGAACAATAATTTTGATGTTGACCTAACTTGGTTAATGGTTAAAGCAATCCAGTTTGCCTTAATATTACATTTGATTAACCATAGTTGTACCTCAGAGTAGATAATATACTACGTACAAGTTTTACTAAAGACATAATGACCAATCAATTATATTATTGGCTGGATTTATTTAGTATAGATTGATTGTTTGCGATCATCTGATATTATTAATTACTAGCTGTCCGCCCGCGACTTCGTACGCGTGGAATGCATATTTTAATGTTTTTTTTTTGCGAGGAACCCTAATTATTTTCTCATACTAAAAGTAACCTAAGTGTCGACTTATAGCATCTGTTATCTACCCGATTTGATTACGAAAAGATATTCAAATATGAATTTAACATTTTACAAAAACATCAAATTAATTCTTTTTGATGATTTAACATTACTTTAACCTTAGGTTGAAATGTATTTTATTTAATTATTTTAATTTTGGGCAGTTTCAGACAACTTCAAACTAAAAATGCTCTTCAAGTATTGGTAAACAAGAAAAAAGTTACGCGTAAACGTTTTAGCGATTTATATTTTTAATGAAGTTTTCTTCTTGCGAACGATTTCAGATTGAGTTTTGAAATTGACTATTTACTTCAAACGATTGTTTAAGGACTTGTACCTAGGCATGATATTTTTTTATGAAAAATTGCTCCTGATTTTGTCTGTGACTAACTGTTTACTTAGAACCTAGTATCACCAGGTCATCTATTTGCTTTATAAAAAAAAACAAGTTATTTTTTTTTCAAACGGATTCATCTTGGCATTATACGTTATTATTAGTTCGGAAAAATCTAGGTCACGTGGCACGAATATAGCATTCGGTAGACTGAACTAGATAGAATCTAAAATAATCACAATATTAAAATTCTGTTTTTGGTGAGTTTGTTGGTTAGTAAGTATTTGAGTGAATTACGCTAAATGTTTGAAGTTATTTAAGTAACTCAACTATAGTATTATTTATCACTCACATACTTTATACTTAAAGATGAACCTGCGACTTCGTTTACATTTGTTTAGACGATACTGTAGTCTAAGTATTTCCCCAGGATATAATCTATCTCTTTGTCAAATTTTATAACGATCCGTTCAGCCGTACTTTTGCATTTATAATATTAGTATGGATTTATCCATAGATATATATACCCACTCAGCAAAACTTTAACTCAGCAATGAAAATAAAATGTTTAAATTTCAGTAATAGTCGGGGAGCCCACGATGCTAAATGGGGATTCACTCGAGCGTCATGGGGACCTATTTTTGAAGGTTAGATAGTAGGTAGAAAATAAGGTTATATGATGTATTCCCCCTAAGCCGGTGGGGAGACCGCCTTACTGCAAGTTTAAAAAAAAATTAGATGAAACAGCCACATGGACATACTCGAGCGCGTCAGATTTTCAGAGAGGGTGTTAAGCGAACCCGACAAAAGCTACTATTCGAAAGACTGACGATTCGGACGTGACGCATTTTTCGTGATGAATTTTTGAAAATACAATATGCAAAAAAACAAAAAAGCGATTTTGAAAACTCGAGCGCGTCAGATTTTTTTACAGATGGTTCAGCTTGATGTCCCAGTCATGCTGACACTATAATCTGACGGTGATAGAGAGGATATATCTTAAACTGATGGTTTGAAAACTAAAAAAAGGTGCCCTAGACGCGCGGACCTATATGGAGGGCTCATATATGGCGGAGGTACTCATCATGGTGCAGGGTTAATCTGACGCGCTCGTGTAAATCCCAAAATCCCCGCTTCGGCTCCCCTACTATAATAGTGATATATGCGATGAATTTGGACAATGCAAAAAAAAACGCTTCTATTTTTCAATTTTCCAAAAATGGCAGGCAAGGATTTATTTAATAGTTTCGAGTACTAAGTTGATGACCATTTAGTAGTTGGCAACTATCTTTAACAGAACCCTGCACTTAGTTATATTACATTATATCATGGTTATGGCACTATAAACATGAAACTCTCTGGAGACAATTGGTACAGAATTGTTTCATCTTATATAACATTTACTAGATGGTAGTTTGGTAATGATATGTATGTATCTGGAATGCTGCAGTTTCATAATTATTCTATTTATCGTGTATCCGCTAACGCAAACTTTATATACGTAGGTTTCGCATAAGTTCAAACCGATACCGTATGCCGATATATCTAGCCAACTTCTAGTAGTCCGACTGCTCAGTAGAATAAGTTTGTGCACGGTGTATCCTATCTACATTCTTTATGGAACAAAGCAAGGTACTTGATAGTTGAGAAACGACGTACATTATCCAAGAAAATTATAAATCTTTCAGACATCTAAGAAAATAGGTTCTATCTTCAAAAGGGTTTCGTCAGTGTCTAGTTGATTTATAATGATGAGTTGACAAGAAATTTATTGACAACACAGCATGATGGCGTAGTCTAGTGATAGTATAGTATAGCCATTTTCAAAAGAGGCCTTAGTTTCTCAGAAATTAGCAACTGCTGAGAGATACTTTGACGTAATGGACTAGTAATAATTTTGTGAACTTATGTATAATGTGTTTAATGACAACAGTCACAAAGAAAATATGGGTTGTACGATATTGGATGATGGCTAATATACCTACCTATTCATTTACCCCATTTCCCATCTTAGTATATAAAATCAGGTAAAGTACCTTTTTTACATTCAAGCTCCACTGATGAGTGGAACGTGCATATCATCAGTCAAGGACAGGAAACGCTAGATGTAGTAGATACCTAAGAGAGGGCGATGGACTTCCCACCTCTTACGTTGACACGAAATCTTCGGTGGAAAATTAAACTAATTCGCCTAACCATTCGGGGAACCTGATATTTGAAATATTTTATAATAGTATGCAGACGCAATCAGTTATTACACGAGTAATACTTAAACATTCAGACAGAATCGTTAACGGACTCCCCGTGCACAGCAGTTTGTCACATTCATAAATATACATTTCATCCCTTGACACAGACGAGAACTGCATTTCACAGCATTAGGATTTAAACTAGTCGTCATAAACGCAAACTAACACTGAATTTATGAGTAACGAGCACCATACATATTCATGAATGCTATAGTAGGTTGTCTAGAGCTACAGAGTCAAAGCAGAAACTATTTTTTTGTGTGTCATGACTCGTAGACCGTAGTTATACAGAGTTCAAAACACCCATATTTTGGAAGTATATAATGATATAGGTGTGTAAATTGCACAATAAAGACCTTTATTTTCAGGTTATCTATACAAATCCTGTTGATATATAATCGAATTTGTATGAAGAATTAGAAAAGTGATATGTTTTTATAATGTTCCATTGGCTTGTATCGATTACGTTATTCTGTTCAATCATTATTGATATATGAAATAAAAAGACACTGAGTGTGTTACCGACTTTTCTCAGGCTTTTATTCCGAATCGGTTGTAAAGTAGACATTTACAAATGCCTTAAGTGCCTAAGCTGAATAATCAAATCAGATTTTGATATCATTATACGCAACCTCCTCGAATATAACAGTGTTAGATTCTTATAGCCCGAATATTTAATGTAACGTCAGAATATACAGCCTTCTTACTTGTTTTATGATGTCCTTACTCACCGTGAGTAAACATCTAGCTTCATGACTTCTTAGGTTACGTGCAGTAGTTAAATTTTGTATTACTAAAAGACTTAGTATATTGTCTACTCTGAGCTTGAAGTGAGCATACTAGGTGACCCACGCGACTTCCAAACTTCTTTTACTACCACCAGTTTACTACCAAACTTCTCTAAGTGGAATTTTCCTACGGCATAGTCTGTCCGTTGTCTGTTAGGCAGTTACGGGTTACGGTAGATGCTGGCAAATAGACCAATGAATAGAGAAATAGACACTGCAATTTTATTCGTATTTAAATTTTTATGACGTAATTTTTCTATCAAAATTCGCACATTAGTACCTAACCGAATTTGCCATTTTTATATTGCCGCTACGTCAAAGGCCCAGGGCACTATCTACAACTATTGCAACTATTGAAATCATTATCTTTGTAACACTAAAAAACGTATGTCTCGTACTGACTAAATAAAATCTAATAAGTAAAAATGTACATGAATGTGGCAGACCAGCGCGATTACTATTATAGAAGAAAGTAAACAAAGACATACAATAGAGAATTGAGCAAACTTGTTATTGATGATCAAAATATTTCTCAGATGAATAATCGTTTTATTCTTCTTAGAAATATCTGTAGTTTTTTTTTACAATGTTACCTTTGAAAAAGTATAATGCGCACAGTTTTTCTGTACATATCTGGGGCCGAACTGAATTTCGATGCGAAATGTAACTACAACTTGTGATATCTCTGTCTTGCTTGTCACTGGTTCGATATAAATATTATCTAGGAATAATCTGTGATATTAGAGGATCGCATAGCAAATAACAATTGTTCAAGTCGTTTATCAGAAAATTATGGTCGGTTACCTACATCCATTTCCAACTGAACCTGAAATCCGTTTTCGTACTTATCAATTTGGTATACCGATACGCCTACGTCATTTGCGTCACACGTTACGTCGTTAATAGTTGACAGAAATCCCAATACAAATGCATTGTAATTAACTCCTCTACCTTATGTGAATGCAGTATAGATTACAGTACGAGTTAATTCGTGATTTTCCTATAAAGGTCACTGAGATGAAACCCGAAAAGCGAAGGTATACCAAACGGGGATTAGTTTCAATATGGCTGGAAAGGTAAGATAAATTGATTAGAGCCCCTACCTTTTCAATCTTATCTTACGCTGGCTTTGGCCAATTGACCGAATCTAAGTATATCCTTATCCTCTTTTGTCGCTGAGAATGTTCAGTGGCTAATGATTACTTTTGATTCTGTACAGTACTTTGCTCGCCAAAATTAACTTCTGATGGATGAGAGTTCTTTTTTGATGTATCTCACATCGATACTTATACGATTTGTCTATAAAGTTTTGTAGCTTTATCTATAGTCAAGTTTATTGAGATAATCACATTGTTACTTCTTTTGATAGGTTACTTGTTTGTTTCCACTTATTTTTTGATAACTATAAAGACTCACTAGGTAGGCGAGGTTTGTTGTGTATGTTAGTAAAGTAAACCCCTAAAAAACAGTTTATTATGTGATGTTAATGTTTCGTATTCGAAAAACGAGCGATGGGGTGTCAGCACGTTACAAAAAAAATATCGTAGAAAATTTAAATTAGTATACAATGAATTTCTAGTTTAGAAAACTAACAAACACTTTTCATAGTGTAGTTATCCGGGTGATATTAGAATAAAGTTATGGAATTATTTTATTGTCATCGGTGCAAATATTATAAATTATCAAATGTTTGGACGTTCATTACAATGATGTTGAAAGATTCGGATACATACAGATTATGCTAATGAAAGCATGTTGAAAAGAACTGTTTCGTTCATATTTATTAGCTAGCAATTCTTCTTAACATAACGTTAACAAATTATGTCATAGGTCACAGAGTAATAATTATTGACACATATATATTTATTTTGTAGGAACAATAAATTTAGGGATCACATAGCTTTATTTCTAGGACACATATGTACCCCCAGTCCCCAGGAACCCCCTGGAGCCCCCTGAGTGGTCTCTAAGTGTAATATTGGGTTTACATAGACCCCCAATTGGGTAAAATAAGGAGTTTATATGGAACTATGGAAGGAATGCGAGTCACTAGCATGTCTAATTTCAAACCTCGATCGATGGAACACAAATAGGACGTGGAATATTTTTCTACATTTTGCAAGGAAGTCGACATAGTGTGAACAGAATTGCTTATTTGATACATTATAAAAAAATCTTAATTGTTATAAACGTTAACCTTCATCACGCCTGGGCCAGTACTGGCCATATCAGAATGCCAACGCTTTGGCATTATTATAATATTTAATACGAGAAACAAAACCTTAGTACCCGTTTTTACGAAAATTGCGTCCATACGCCACGGTGACCACTTACCATCAGATGGGCCGTATGCTTGTTTGCCACCTTAGGGGTATAAAAAAGCTTATATTACTGAGAGCCATAGGCACGGTTTGTTTATATTTGGAACCGTCGTCGAATTTCGATCAGTTGGCTACCGCTAGTAATAGAAAATGCTACCGTATTACTTATCCATATGGTGTTCTTCACAAATGGTAAACAATGTCCCAAATGGTAAACAGATGTTACATAAATCTTACAGTTCTCTCAATGCGTAGAACCACATTTCATCCCTTCAAGTTGGAAACCTTCTCACGATTTTATTCTAGTTCAGATTTCCCAAGCCAAGGTTTATGTAGTCTAAGTTATATCCAAAGGCACGTTGTTATACTAAGACAATAGCTTTGGAGAGGTTCTGTGGTATATTGGTTCTAGTTAAAGTTATAAAAGTCATGAAGAAGTTTTTACGTCCAAAGTTGTTTCAAAATTGGTTTACTTAAAAGAGAAGCCAGCAATATACAGCCTTGTTGGACAATGTGTTAGCTTAAGCGCATATCGATACAGTTAGATAAGTATGCTTTTTTGTAATGCATTTGAATTTAATAACGCATTTGTGCCTAAAGTTTATTTTAAAAAACAATTTCATTTCAAATTTCGAATGATCACACATCAAAAAAATGATAAAGGACCTCATCCATGTTTCATAGAGATTTGGTCCAAATCTGAAAGTGGCGGCCAACACATTTTTTTTTGTATATTCTGTTAGAGCTTGTCCGTCTGAGCATTTATTATAGCACCAAACCTATAGGACCATTGTAGTTGATTTCATCAATTAATAATCTGCAGATCTATTCTTAAACAAAATATTTCGGACGAATACATTTACTAACAGATGAAAATAATGTGCGTATACAAATTGTAGTAAGTTTCAATTGATTTTTAAGGTAAGAGAAGTTGCCCAACTATCGATAAGATCTTTATGAAATTCTTTATTTAGTGCTCGCGTCGGTTCAAATTAAAAAGTAGCAGTCACGTAGTTCCTTACAGACACGTCTTAACTACGGAACTAACATTTCAAACCTAGTTTGTGAAAGACATTGATTAAGACATTTTTATTAAAGCTTTGTTGAAGGCAGTAATAATACAATTTGGAGGAAGTTTTCAGTGTCTCCTAAATTGTTTTATCAATAGTATTAAGTTTTGGATATATACACAGGTATGGGACCGGAAATATTTTCGGTATCACGTTGAACAACAGCGTTCTATTTATTGACCGATTCTGGTGGACTTTGAAATGATTGCTAATTGGCTATAGAGTGAACCTGTCGACAGACACGCCAATTAGATATTTGTGACGAGAGTAGCAGAAACATTTGCTACTGTACCTGGGAGACAAACATTTAAAAAAAAACAAGAGAAGAATTTTAATGCAAATTATATAAAAAAAACGGCTGATAAGAGAATTAGATTTGGCTTGACATAGGTAGTAACCAAAACATCAAACACCAAAATAAAAAAATAACACAATCTTTATTTGACTAGCCTTTACAAATTAAGTCCTTTCAACTGAGTTCATGGATGCTTTGATATAGTGCACTACAACTTATAAATTGAAGGTAGAATCCAGTAGTTATGAACGAAGGATGGCTTCTCATATTTAATTGATGATTTAAAAACCGATGATTCAATCGATTTTTTTCAATTTATGCTAGTTTATGCAACCATTTAATTACAAGTTTACAAATAGAAAGTTGATAAGGCTAAAGAGAAACTCAGTACACTCTAGTCACATAATCTCGGAATGGAATAAATAAATGTTCCATTTGTTAGAATTGCACTCCGGCCGACCATTCCCAGTAATTATTCGGCCTCTAGTTAACATTTGTAATGGTTACCCAGACTGCATGCAATGTCTCAATTAGTCAACTTTTAATTACGTGCATTAAAACTATTTAGGTACTTTGTTGTATATTGTTATGAGTCACTGAGCAAATAGGTAGATTGACATCGGATCTTGTTTTTAATTCAATAAGAATTCTTTGGGATAGTTTCGACGTATAAAGAAAAGGGTCAATTCAAAAGTATAAATGTCATAAATTTCCTGGTACATACTACGTTTTCAATATGAACGCATAAAACGTCCAAGCAAATTGCACGCATAGCGCGTCTGTGCCCTTGCTAAGTGTTTCATATCTAAATTATTAGTGCAAGATTGTTTTTCACCTAAATAAGTACGTTTAACAAACTTTCTAGCAACTCCTAGTACCTAGAATTACATACTTTTTGAGGAACTTAATATGTGAGTGGGTTTTAGTCGGTATTTTTTATTACAACGCTTAAATCTACCTACTCGTACGTAGATGCATTAAGACTACCTAAGAAAGGAAAAAACGAGTAGAACAACAACTTCTATTACCTATTTATACAAGTGTAATGAGCTTGAAAATGGCTACTCTATGCTAGCTTACCTAGAATAAGTTAGGTCAGGTTTTATAGAACTACTAAGTAGTTCTTTTATTTTTAAAGGTTTGCACTTTGTACAACATTAAACTGTTATTTTCATTTCACTGTTTACACGCCTTTCCTGCAACATATGACCATCATCGGCAGACAATGTTGATATTTGATCTAGCGACGTGAATTGTTACTTGATTTTACACATAGCAGTAGTGATCGCTTGTAAAGAAACCGCAATGGCCAACACTTTTCTTCTGGTCCTTATCAGCTACCATAAGAATAAATAATACTATTTATTCTTATGCACCTACGTAGTCGCGTACTGTCGCGCTGTCTGAGTGGAGTGACTGCTAACGTGCCTGCACGCTTCGCGGCGCTGTCCGCCCGCGTGCAGAAAAACGGCGATTCCTTATTATTTTTGTATGAAGGGTATACTTACATTTTACTGTTTTCGAATCCTGATCAAATTTGCCATTTAATACATAAAGTAGAAGTTTAAAAAGCTATGGTAAATTTACCCGAATATTACCGCATATGATCAACAGTTTAGAAATTGTTTATTTTATACTTTTTATACCCAATTTTTACTAGTTATTTTTAACATATATGTAATACCAGACCTTTATAACCAATACCAGAGTCCTGCCATCTCTAATTTTAAATTGTTATTATACTGGTTGATTTAAAAACTCATACTCACTTTATATGCTCAAAGACTTAAGACAAAGCAATCGATTGTAGTCTATATTTATGAACTGCGGTCGTGTACGGCAAGCGTAGACACTGCTCTAAATAACAATACCTCTATAAAGTGTAGTGCAGTGCACATTTCTAGAATTAATTTTAAACACTAAGTTTGAATCTTAGGAGAAGTTACAAAATAAAAATAATGGAAGCCTAGCCGTGTTTTTTTTTATACCTCTAAGGTGGCACACAAGCATACGGCCCACCTGATGGTAAGCTGTCACCGTAGCCGCTAGCAATACCAGGGGTATCACTAACGGGGTGCCAACCATGTTGTTGATGAGGACTCACTGTGCTAGCAGCAATACTACTAGCCCAGTGTATCCTCGTGTCTACCTACCTGTACTATTATAATGCTGAATTTGGTACAGATTTAGCTAACCTATATATGTAACAATGAAATTTTGCTGGCTCACTAATACCCACTCCCATTAATCAAAAGCCAAAGAAAATATTTCTTAACAATATTGTGTTTTATATTGATCTTCACACAAGTCAGCTTTGAGACGTATTCCAGTATCATTAATATCATATTTTTCTATGGCACAGCACTTCCTGATACAAACTCATTGCTGGTGTAGCACCACAATATGTTGTGCGATTTGAATGTTATACTCTTGGTATACTAACCACAAGGCCAGCGGTCTCGTCATAATCATAAACATAACATAGATAAAGTTTTGTCTTCTCCAGTTACATCTTAATAAATAAGATTCTCCTACGGTATTTGGTCTACAAATCTACAGTAACCCGTATTTCTTAGATAGTATTTTCATGTAGGTAATTTATTTGCTGACCAGTGAAGCTGAATAATGGAATAAATTCAATTTGTGGAGAATTATTTATATGGATTTCCATTATATCAGATTGTATAGTGAATAAACTAACTATGAAATTAATTCTGTCTATAGAAACGTGTTATAATAAGCAGTCTAAGAACTGCCGAAAGAAATTTGAAACTTTGTCTACTTAAACTTACATGTCAAAATTTATAATTATGTCGCATGTCGGTGACGCTAACCATATGTTTTGCCTCTAACAAAAATCGCTCAACGTAGCAAAAAACTTAGTGTTTCACTTCAAAAGTTTTGATATTTCAATGTATATAAACTTATCAATAAAACAAAGTTTTTCCCATTATTCTGATTCTATTTTATACACCTGTAAATATATATTCATAATGACTCTCATTTAGGATAAAGACGGAAAAATGTTCATGGCTAGTACATTTTTCTCAAGTCCTAACATTTTTTACCTGCGAACATCTACAGGGATACTAATGCCTATTTATCACCTCACTGAGTAGAAGACATAAATCGGGTACTTTTTGCCGGAGACAAAAGAAAAATTATTAAAATATTTTCTCTTTTATTAGTCACAAATAAAATATTATTTCATCTCAAAGTGTTCTTTAAGAAACTTACCAAGAGTTCTTCAAGTAAATTAATAACTACCCCCGAAGGGTATTATTACGTTTCTACTAAAAACTAAATGTTCTATTTGATACCGATTTTATTAAGGATCGTTATTCGTTATCACAATTAAAGAGTAAAACAATTAAATTGTATTATATTAATAATTTAGAACATTGTGTTATACTTTTATCAACATTTGACATAAATAAATGTGAAAAAATTACAATCCAACCTCGTGAATATCACATTTATTATTTTATTTACAGATCCAGGTGGGAGATATTTTATAGAGGATGCATTTCAATAAAATCTTTATGGATTCCAATCCTATAAACACCTACCTGCCACATTTATTGAGTCAGTGATGTTTCTTTTACATAACAATGTGTATTTAGAAATTTTATTATAAAGAGTGAGCAGTTTTTCGTTAGCATTTTTGTTTATAGATTTTTTATCCATTCAGATGGCAAACGAGCATACGGTCCGTTTGATAGTAAGCCTATGGACACTTGCAACACCAGGGGTATCACTCAAGCATTACCAACCCTAAAATACATATATACACATATATTTTTATTATACCACTAAGGTGGCACACAAGCGTACGGCCCACCTGATGGTATGCAGTCACCGTAGCCTATAGCCGCTAGCAATACCAGGGGTATCACTAACGAGGTGCCAACCATGTTGTTGATGAGGACTCACTGCGCTAGCAGAATTACTACTAGCCCAGCGTATTCTCGTGGAGCACTGGCAACCTTACTTACCACAGAAACCTAACACTACATCAAGTAGTGTTATTTCACTGCGGCGGAGTAAGGCGGAGGTACAGTCCCCAGTCCGGCGGCTCCTATTTGAATGGGATAACCCACGGGCAATCGCAAATCGCCCTACCTCTCTTAAAAAATATTTGGCCTGTGGAAGCTAATTCAACTATGTATAGTGCAGAATGATAACTGAATACAAAAAAGACAACTGAACACTCCCTCATAGCTTCTAACACCTGTAGCCTACAAACAGGTGTTGAATGAAGACTTAACAAATTGTATCATGTAGCGCTGTAAAGCGGATAACGAATAACGTACTATAAACTTTCATTATTGTAGACGCTTTATCTTGGTGTATAAGGCTTAGCTTATTCGGTATTTATTTACTTTTTCATAAGTTATATCGTTTTGCGAACCGCAGTGAATAATTTAGCTTCAATATATTATTTGATCGAAAGTTTATTCTCTTTTTTCAAAATGATGACACAATTCTACGAAGTTAGAAACAATTTTAATATTACCAAGTAGGTGAATTATTCGGTACCTATTTTTTAACTAAATATATATAATATAACTTATTGGTAGAGAGAAATGGAGAGGTAGCCTATATACGTTTACAGCAAGAATGTAAAAGAAGCAAAATAGGTGTTCAAGTAAATAATGACACGGCGCTCTATGCTCTCTGCCTACCGTGAAAGGAACAGCGTGATATATGTATGGATGTATATAAAAAAGAAGAAACTGACTGACTGACATATCAACGCACCGCCTAAATGGCTGGGGCTTGAAATTTTCAGTAGGTACCTTTTATGACGTAGGCATCCACCAAGGAAGGGTTTTTGGAAAGGGTAAAATGGGAGATGAAAGTTTGTATGAAAATCTGTAATTATTTAAAGCATGAAATTGGTTGCAGTTAAAAATAAATAAAAACGTATTTGAGATTTTTTGAAATTTCCTCCCCTAAGGGGTAAAATAGGGGTTGAAAGTTTGTATGAAAATCCGTCATGTTTGAAGTTAAATTCATGAAAAGAGGTAGCAGTGGGCAAAAGCTATCATTTAGATATGGGTACATGTTGACTTACTCACTTTGACACGCGTGCTAAGCCGCGGGCAAAAGCTAGTGTAATATATTGTCTGATATAACATTTTAAATGCAAGAGATACCGACGTAAAACAATTAAATAAGTTTATGTTTATTTTGAAATCTCAATTATCAAAACATTTCAGCAACGTGGATAATGAAATGTTAATGAAAAGCAAACTTGCACACTAGATACTATCACAGTTTGTCTCTCCGTCTCTCTTACAATATAAATATCGCTTGTGATTCAGGATATTAATTGAATTGAACATAATAAGACTTCGTTGTTTAATATTTTATTGCTTGTTTGTATTTCCCGTCGTGTCAGGTGTCATTAAATAGGGCAGGGGTATATTATATAGACCCTGAGAAACCAACACAACTTTAATGAGAAGTATATAGACCCTAACAAATCAACACAGGCATATAAGAGGATATGGTTTAGAATCGCCACATAATATGCCAACACGCACGTTGGATTTTTTTTATTCTTCATACAAACACGATACGTACTACACTTCGTAATTTGTTTGGAAATAAAAATGTAATTTCAAATTTTTGGTCAAAAATTGTATTCATAATATTCCTCTTTCGCAGGTATCGCCATATGTTTAGAGATGTTAAACTTGTCTCCGTCGAGTTATCGGAAGTTTGATGCCGTGCGCACTGTGAACAGCAAGAAGGTATATTCGCGGCGGCCTTGGTATGCGCCTGCCATCGATCCCGCTGAAATTTTGAGCGAACAGGAACGGTACAGGACAGGTGAGGATACTCAAGACATTTTAAAATTAATTATTAGATTGATATTTAAGGTTACTCATCAACTTAAAAGGTTTTTAGATACTTAAGATCTCTTATTGCATAAGATATGGGTAAACCAAATTTCTGTCGATAAATGAACGAGCTTAACTCATTTTTTTAAACAAAATCCTGATATAAATAACAATTGAAGCGGTATTTTAGTGTTCAATAGTCAGTGGGCGGACACACAGGCTACCAAACTCATAATAAAAAGATAAAAATAGATTTTACGACCAGAGATTTTTCACAGGTTATTGTATTATCTCCCCATCGTGTGCGTTGGTGTACCACGTCCACCTGTTGTAATGGCCTTTATAGTATTCTTCATGACGGTCATCAAAATAATAGCTACAGAGATACACTACAACTTTTAGATATTCAAACTCATCTACCTCAAAATTTAGACGTTTTTTTTAAGCCTATTGATGAGTTATTTGAGGTGAAACCACAAAACAATCCTAATCCAGCGATTGATTCTGGAGATTTGAACGTACTTCTTGGTAAAATTCATGATAACGATAATTTTAATTTAGACTTTTTATTTAATAGAATTGAATGTTAAATGTGACAAGATGTGGGCAAACAATTTTATAAAAAAAAACTAACTAGAGAAATAACAGACTACGTTTTTTTTACATAACATCTTATCAGTTCTTATACAGACAGAGCTGCTCGGTCTCGAATGAAAACGCCCTTCCCGTCCTCCCTTAAATATCCGGGGCTCGGCAAGTGACATTAATTAATGGATTACCTGCGTCAAAGCTACCTACATAAGCTACTATGGAGGCTGTGTGTTAAACGATAGCAAATAGTTTTGAACGGTGTATTGACTATATGTGACGCTATATGTGTAGACATTTAGAAAGAGCTATCTAAATCCGTATAAGTTATACATTTGTGCAAAACGAATAAAACTGTGTTTTATGGTTCTCAGCCTTCCCCAAAAGGCACTCGGTGTAATAATTTTACCATCCACGTGTTTCTATGACTCAGTTATAATACTAACTGTAATGTTATTTAAAAAAAAAATTTTAAAAACTGTCCTATCTCTCAACTCGAGTCGTAAGTCTGCACACAGTGTGCAAAATTACATCACACGCGACAAATATGTTGAACAAAGCTAATTACAATCGGGCTTCTTATGACTCGCCTCACTATGAGCAAGTAGTTTGTACGTAAGACTAGTCGTATCTGCAAACTCGTAATTACTAAGGTAACTATTTCGTAAATGTCATAGGATTTCGTCCCACGTTTCAGGAAAGGGTAAATTGCATTCCATCCGAGGCGTGACGTAAATCGAACTTATCGGTATAAAATCATTTACTCTGTAACTCTTTATGAGTGTACTGGGAGGGTTTTTCTCAGAGCTCCAAAACCCATGGGAGCCACAATTTGATACGAGCTTTATATCTTTATATTGAAGAAAACTGATCATAAAATTAAAAACTGATGATAACAGTTTGTTTTTAATTATTTTTAGTGAAGTTGGTAATTATCGCTAGCTCGTATACAAGCCACTAATCGGGCCAATCTGTATAAAGCATTTAATTTTGCTCAATTTATTTATTTACAATATATAATATAATTTATTAGGCCCACTTGTTAGTGAGAAGAACGTTACAAACTATGTTACTTATAGCCGAATACTCAAACGCCACTCTAATTTGATGCCACATAAATTTTAAAAACTTTTATTTCCATGTCCATTACATATTTCCCTTATTTTAATACAATAACTTAACCTCAAGATTACATTGTTAATGACAAGACTTGGTCATTTACTCAGCGATTCTCAGATCAGACTGAGCAGATATCCCCTGGGACTCGTGAGCTGAGGAATGTAGCAAGGTTGTTTCGGATAAAATAAAGTAACGTTATTCACCTTCCCTTAAACGTATTTCCTTTGAAAGCCTTCATTTAAGGCAGCCCAAGGCCTCTGAGCAAGTGATTAATTCAGTGAATGTCTTAGCTTTATTTTACATGTGATATTTCAATAAATAATAGTTCAGGCAAAAAGGATTAATGATCAAAATTAAAGCTGTGTCAAAGGACTGTGCTATAATTTTGTTGTGTATTTCTAGACGGAAAACGCATATGTATTAAATAACAAAACATAAATAAAGGAAAGGGCATTCATACATCATAGATCATACCTACGTATTAAGGTACCTATTTATATGTGTATTGTACGTATGTAATACGTAAATACCGCCTTCCAACGATAATATAATTTTAGAAGGTATTCCGGCTGTATGGCCTGGCCCTACATAGCCGGAATGCCTCTCTGAATCCAGAATCTGAATTCATATTCTTAAGTCAGGTGAAGAATTCAGAGCGGTAATTGCTATGTTAGGCGAACCTAACGTCAGGTATGCGACTTGTGGGTTAGGCACTAATGAATTAAAAAATGAGTGTGCTATCCTTCGATTAAGGGCTAAAGCTAATATGGTATCGGTGACTCCTGACAGGTATAACGTTCCTTGCAAATAAGTTTTTCACTCCTCATGCTTTAAAAGTTCCTCATTGTAACATTTCAGAGCGGTAAAAAAATAGAATGTTCCTGTTCTAGGGGAAAAAGTGTTTACTTATTTATTTTTGTCTGTTACTTATAAGACGAAAATATTTATTCATAAATAGAACAATTATAAAGAATGACTCGACTTATTACCGTTAAATAAAAGAATAAAATACTTATTTTTTGAAAATGGAACTATCAAATCGAATCGGTGATTTCTTCAGAGGAATACGTGCATTGCGTTGCGGCTACAGAAGAAATAAAATGTCATTGGGCGCGAAATCTTTCACTAATTACAAATTGAATTGATGACTGTAATTTATTTTAGGATTATTTTATTTTTCGTATTCGTAGTTAAAAGCAGAGTGTTACACACGGCGCTAAAACCCATTGTAACTCGGTTTCTATTTACTCCTTCGCTAAAGCTTGGGACTACCTCGTATACAATGGGTCACTTTAGTACCTTATAATAATCTACTATTAACGATATTTCCACGCAGTCTGCATGGAGGTTATAGAACAAACCACTTTTGCGTCATGTGAAGATTTCTATCTGTCAGGTCCTACCGCAAGCCGGGTTTAGGATCCTTCGAAAATTCACTATTTTACATTTCGTCTTCGATGAAAATGGGTATAAGTTTAAGCCCGCATAGGTGCTTGAAACAGAGAAGTTCAACTAGTATTTCTCTAATGTGTGTGGCTTTTACAATTTACACACACTCCCATTACACTGAAACAACAAAGCCAGTAACCAATCACGACCCGTCACCGCGACAAGGGTTGTTTACACTCATTCAAACGAACACAAACAGCGGCCACACATAGCCCATATATAACCTTCAAACATTTATAACGTTTATAATTAACGCATTCACTGTAGAGAAAATATCTTTTGGGAGGAAAATATGGGAGGCACATAAATATCAAAGGTTAAATCTTTTAATTCAAATGTTGACGTTATCTCGAAAAAATAGCATGTATTATATAGCGCTGAGTTGAGAAAAAAAATTAAAGCAATTTTCTGATATGAATTGAGCAAAAATAATTTTGGATTAAATTGATAAAACATTGTCGAAGTTACGCACATGTCGTTGTAACTAAGTTGCAACGATATAATAGGGTTTAGAAAATTCTTGTAGAAAAATAATTTATTGTATGATTATTCAACGTGTCCGCTGGTCTAGTGGTATAAAGTGGTAGTAAGTATACCTGACTACTACGCTAGAGGTTGTGGGTTCGTTTCCCGCCGGGGCAAACATCTACGTGATAAACATGTTGTGTTTACCAAGCGTCTGGGTGTTTGGTATGTATTATAAGTATGTATTTACAGAAAAATATATAAATATGTAATCTACCAGCTGCTGGTTCTATACAAGACTTGGTAGAAGCTTTGGTTAGTTTGGGACCAGATGGCGCTGTGTGATAATGTCCCAGCATTATTATTATTTATTATATATATTTTATCGAAACTCTTGTATTGACTGAATTAGATACAAGTTTTCGAAAATAATACTTTAGCATAACGTGTCTGTGTGTAAATGTTTGTTCTAGATAAAATTTTAATTTCCAATAAATTGACAAAAAATATAGTTTATTACCGAAAAAAAAATCGGCAAGTTAAAATCTCCCAAAAAATATATTTTGCTCTAGATTACGACCCCGACTACAACGGCGATTTGAGCGAGGAGTCTTCGGAAGAGAAACCAGTTGAGGACTATTATGACCGGCATCAGTACGTGGAGTCAGTGACGTCACGACACTCGGACTATTCGGAAGTACTTGGGCAGCTGGAGACTACGCCTCCAAACCCTAAATTCGAGCAAGCGCCTACCAGCGCTTCTGACACCGAGTTCTCATTCGCTAATGTTGTGAATTTTAGAGGTAAGTTAACTACCTATTTCCTTTTTATTGTGAACCATCTATTGGCGCGACTTGGCAGTAAAACCGTGGTGGCACAAATTTTACCTGGTGTGTACCTCAGATTAAATAAAAAAGGTAGATGGAATTTTGAGAAAAACGAAGTGACGCCGGTTGCAACTACGCCTTGCAGTGTATATATACACAATTACACATACACACCTACAACTAACACAAAGATACTATGCCTTGCCCACGCACTACATGTTTGATCTTTGTACCTTTGGTGTGTGCTTGAACGATGATTGATATATGCCGAGCGTACCGTGATGTCCACTTTTTTTAAACATTTGAATAATTTAAATCACCTCGGCTTTACAGTATTGGGATCAGCTCTAGATCTAACGGCCAAAAGAGCATAATAGCAATTTGTCAACGATCTTGAAAACGTCTGCATATTTGCATTTAGTTCGCTATTAATTAAGAGAGGTAGGCCGAATTGGGACCTCCCGTGGGTTTTCCCATTAATATTGAAGCCGCCCGACTGGGGACTGTACCTCCACCTTACAGAAGACCGCAGTGAAATAACACAACTTTGATGTAGTGTTGTGGTTCTGCGGTAAGTAAGGTTGCCAGTGCTTCACGGGGATACGTTAGGCTACTAGTAATGCTGCTAGCGCAGTGACTCCTCATCAACAACAGAGTTGGCAACTCGTTAGTGATATCCCTGGTATTGTAAGCGGCTATAAGCTACGGTAACTGCATACCATCAGGTGGACCGTATGCTTGTGTGCCACTTATGTGGTATAAAAAAAAAGTGGTGGTTTATTGAGAATGTATTATTAGGTTCTCCTTACGTGACTTGAATAGAAATTCAAACATACATTGGCTCTTTTGAGATTGCACATTAGATAGTACGCTACGCCATTGTAACATTTGTAACAGACACCTCTTCAGACACATGAAGAAGCCGTATATCTCACCCAAAAAGCAATAAACCAAAGACGCATTAAAATAACAGGTTGTGTCTCAAATATAAGACTATTGTCTGATACAACGTAACGAGTGGTTGTAAAAGATATTCCGTAGTTTATCGTTTGTCCCTATGTGTTGTTTCGCGTATAACGAGATATAATGAACAACATAAAGCTTTCTTAACGTCTTCTCATATTTTCAGGCGCCATTACCTTTCTACCATACTCGTTAAAATTCTCGGCTCCCGAGGAAATCTAGATATATGATAGTGCTGTCTTTATACTCATAAAAATTAGTAGATTTTTGTATTGCAACGAGTTTTCATTCGAAATAACAATATCCTACTAACAATATTATAAATGTGAAAGTGTGTAAGAACGGCTTTTTATCCCGATAATATGTTTTTATCCTGGTAAAATGTTTGGTTCCTCTAGGATTTTAAGCTCAACGTGGACGAAGTCGCGGGCAGAAGCTAGTGTTAAATAAGTCTCATCTGATCGTAGCCTGTTACTGTAGCCAATGAATGCTGGTAACACCCACCTGTAACTTGCAGTACCTAGACTACTTACATCAAACGGGCCGTGTGGTTTTAGTTTAAAGAAACAATAAACCCACGCTTCACACCATACTGGCGGTAATAATTCTATTTCATATTTGGAATCAAGGCCGAAGAAACCTTCTTCGGCCTTGCAAAAACAAAAAAGTTTTTTTTTATTAATGCTGTTTGCGGCTAGAGTGGCGAGATAACGGACAGCATTATCTCGCTCGATGTTTATACTCGGTGCGTGGAGGTCATGCTTACAAATTTTGTGCTTACTCCAAGTAAACCTTTTATTTTCACCAACCTGGCTTTCTGTAGGAAGAGAACTACAATGAACAAAATTATTATATTTGTAGTATTTTGCAGATATCTTTTGGATATAAAGGTTGTTTTTTTATACCACTAAGGTGGCACACAAGCATACGGCCCACCTGATGGTAAGCAGTCACCGTAGCCTATAGCCGCTAACAATACCAGGGATATCACTAACGGGTTGCCAGCCCTTTTGTTGATGGGGACTCACGGTGCTAGCAGCATTACTGCTAGCGCAGCGTATCTTCGTGGATCACTGGCAACCTTACTTACTAAAGAAACACAACACTACATCAAAGTAGGGTTACTAGTATTTCACTGCGGTCTTCTGTAAGGCGGAGGTAAAGTCCCCAGTCGCGTATGATATTTTTTTAGCAGCCATGCTAGCGATGTTGGCAGTGTGTAATGTAAACGTTTGTCTTTGACCGAGACTGTTCAAACTTAGTTTGAGTTTCAGAAAGTACATTTGATCAAATTCTGGGCCTTCTTTGTTGACATAAGTCAGTCTTTTCTTTTCTCATTCTATTTATTTTTACTATACACGACTACGCTTCGCAGTGGTAAGGAAAAAAACAGTATTTTCTATTGGTAGCACTAAAGCTTGTCAATCAATATTTAAAAAACTATATACAAACAGAAAAATAATTAGACTATTTCTGTCCTTGCCAAACCAGTATAATATTATAATTTAATGTTATTGTAACCAATTTTACATTATTTTGTGTTCAATTCCAATTCAACGATATTCATATTATTTCTTCTTCGTAGCTATTGCAATCAATCCTCTTTAGGGACTCGATGCCTATTTTTGTTTTTAAATTGAACGATTTTATATCAAAACTGTTTCGTAGTTCTCTAGAAAATAAATTCGCGAATTAAAATTTCAATTTCAAATTTAGAACGCATTCACACAAAACACGGCTCAAGACACTTGGTTCTCTTAATCGGGTTATTTTACATGCCGAGCGTTTGGTACTCTCGTGCAGTATGTCACGGTAAAGTGTAAAGGTCCATTATTTTGAATATTATTCCATTATGGCATTATTATTTTTTAATTATAGGCAGGAGATGTGGTTATTATATGGGAGAAGTATACGGACAACCGAAAGAGGACTTCAAAAGTGTTGTTGTGTTTTCGTCACAGAAAACGGAATATTTGGAATGGTCTTAGACCTAGTGAAATAGTGAACATTTGGATGATCCGTGTCATGTCTAGTACTTTGATTACATATTAGTCATAATCAAAGGTTGAGTATTAAGATAGTAGTTATTGATGTGTAATATCTTACCTCTCACTTTCCTTCAATCTGTGGGAGTGATATCGTGAAAAGAGTAAAGAGATTACTTATCTGTCATTGTAAGGCTCGTTTTTATTTATTTTATTTATAGTCGTTTCTTAATTAGTTTTCGTTTCGTAGAAGCAGCGCTTGTGGCATTGGGCGGCGCGAGCGCAGCGCTTGTTTTGCTGCTAGTAATGGCGGGCGTGTTCGTGGCGCGCAGGCGCAAGAACAGCCCATCCCCGGTACCGTCCCCGCCGATATTAGTCTACCCACCCCATGATGTATCAGCACCATGTTATTTGTAAGTATCGAACATTTTACATTTATATTCCCCTAGTCAAGATTCAATCAAAGAAGGATTACTCCTGATTGAACTATGTTGATCTCATATATTTTTGTTTGTTATCGATTAGTATAATTGTCTTATTAATAAATGTAATGCTTCTATAAATAATTCTTCCTCTTTTATGATGTAACGTGTACGTCATGATAATACAAATAAATTATGTATCCAAATGACTAACCTAAGAAATCTTCTTTTTTCGCCAACAATATCTAGCGTACTGACTTAAATCCTTCTCAGCGTTTCGTTTAATTTGTATCATAAGTTATTATTGATTCAAACGCTAATCTTCTTACGCTATTCCCAATAAAAAACTACATAAGAAGGCTGACATTCTTGCTTAAAAAATACAATTAATATTAATTAAATTCACGCCAAGAAAGATTAATTGCTTTTGGTGAGGCTCAGTTGGCTTAGAGATAAGACTACGAAGGATTGATGTTGAGGTTTCTACTTGGTCAAGTTTAATTTTGACTACAAAAGTGGTATTATTGATATATACCACGTTATGCAATAGTATTATTGGTGCTAATTCTGCTGTACGAAATCATTAAACTTAACATATTTTATTTCAAAGAAAAGTATTGCCATCCTTGTTTAATTCCGCATATGAGAGAGGGATAGCAAGACTTTTTAGTCCTGTTTACTAATTCTTTTAGATTAGTGATTTTGTACAACAGAATCGACACCATTATGTAGGTAATTAAGACACGTCACGCAGTTGAAATAATTGTTAGTGATTTATCTCTTCTTGCACACACAAACTTCATTTAGCAATTTTTTTGCGGGTGTCCAAGAAATTCCCGACATATATTTTGTTGGTTATACAATATAGATATAGAAGGTAACTGAAATAATATAATATTTAAAAAATTACTTCCTTTGTCTAATAAGTTAATTATTGTCTAAAAATATAGGTACGTATGCTTTGACTTCCATTATATTCAAATTGTATTAAAATCGTTTCGTGGCTAAGGCCTCGTATTTAATTAAACTGATTTCGGAATAAAGCGCCCACGCAGGTTAGGTGAATGAAGCCCTGATTAAACATAGTACTGCGACTAAAGCAAATAATGTTTAAATCACGAGTCAAATTGCGTTCTATGCCCTTTGCCTAACGAAAGGACTCGGTGTGATTTGTGTACATATGTTTGAGATGTGGTACATGAAAAGGTTTCTGTATAAGGTTTAGTTTTCGAACCGTATTCCTGAATCCTATTTGTGTTAAGTCTACCAGTAAAATTATCATCTGTAATATAAAAATGAATCGCTGAATGTGTTGCTAAGCGCAAATCTCGAGAGATGCTGAACCGATTTCGCTAATTATTTTTTAAATATTCCTTGAAATACGAGGATGGTTCTGACAGAGAGAAAAAAAATAAAAATGTCCTGACACAGTCTAAAAACGGGTAGACAAAATATTTGATAAATGTCTCACCGTGCGAAGCCGAGCGGGGCCGCTAGTTACTAATATTGGCTAGAAAAATATTAATGGAGATGTGTATTTGTTTGCTACGATCTGTACCTTAACGAATTGATGGATTTAAGCACATCTTAAAATAACTCGTTACACTTGCAGTCTGTGAAATCAACATACTTACTGAATTATAGCGCTTGTGCCGCCTTTACGTACATATACAGTAGTGCTTGAGTGATTCCACAGAAGAGCAAACGAAAGGCTTCAACTATTGAATCAAATATAATGCGTAAACTAGACGATAGTCCAGACGAAAAAGGTTACACGCTTATCATAATAACTTACATGGAAATAAAAAAATAAGTGACCAAAACAATTTATTTTTCTAACACAAGTAATTTAATTATTAACTTTACGAATAAGAAACTAGTTTTGTTATTAAGGGTATTCTAGAAACTTTAATAACGTAAACGACTATTTCATTTTGAAACTTTTCTTTGCCACATAGTACCTAATTATCAATCTTAACGTCGTTACCGAAACGTCCAAAGTTTTGTTTGAAAAGCGTGTTTTCAAATTGCTACGGTAACTTTTCAAAAGCCACTTCAAAGTAGTAATTAAAATAATATTTTTCACCTGAATGACTGCATACAAAAATGTCATTGTGAAATAAAAATATATTTCTAAATGTGTAACAAGAAAATATTAAACAGTTTGAATTACTAGACCGCCTGGTCTAGCAAGTCCAGTTACTGCACGACACGTCGTATTTAAATTTAAAATGTTAAACCGAGTATTACTCGTTAATATATATGTAGGTACTATGTTCCGAGCTCGTAATCAAAGGATTAAGAATTTAATCTTAACATTCTTAACATAATTACTATTTGTCCAACATCAAAAATTACAGGATATGAAATATTCCAAGAGTTATAAAGACATAAGTATAGATATTTCGAAATTCCTACCTATGAAACTGACGTAGCACCCATTTTTCTATCTGCAAAACGTTATTGGTGGTCCAAAAAAGGTTGAGATAGACAGCATAGTAGCCAGTAGGGACACAGAACGAAATGTATCTATCAAATTGTTTGCCCGAAATTAGTTTTGATCCAAATTAAACCAGCAAGAAATCCTTTGTTTTAGTACTGTAGGGCCCGACGCGATAGGATACACCAAAAAAAATACACTCGGGATCGTTGTACTGTATGTATTCTTCCATTAATTAAATAATTTCACTTTCGTAATATTATTCTGTGTCGTGAGCCTAATGTCAATCAAAACATTCTACAAAAATAAACTTCCGTGGTGTTTCCGTAACAGGCTGACCAGCCAGTTATAATCCAAGAGAATACAACCGCTACGCTAGAATTATAATATTCGCACACTAAGGCGTTACAGTACCTAGCTACAAGTCAAAGGAAACGGAAATGGAATTTCGGGACGAATAAATTCGAAACGTGTATGTGAAGTAGTCTGCCAGTTGATGCCTATTTAACCCCCGAAGCAAAAACGACGGGTGTTATAAGTCTGTAGTGTGTATATGTGTGTCTGTCTGTGGCATCATAGCTCCTAAACGGATGAAGCGATTTTGATTGAGTTTTTTTTTGTTTGTAACGTGACATATTCAAGAGTGTTCTTAGCTATACTTAAAGAAAATCTGACCAGCCGTTTGGAGACTAGCACTCCCAGCTCCTCATTAACTTACAGATATATCGTGCTTGGGGTCATTGTAAAGGTCTCAATGAATAAAATTACATTGTGACCTGGACCTTATGCTGCAGCATCATCTCCTTACCAACTTACAGAAAATATTTCGTGCTTGGGTTCATTGGAAAGGTCTCAATGACACAACATACAATGACGTGGTTACCTTGTCCTGATGCTGCAGCATCATCTGGCATCTACAAGACACCCAACTCCTCACTAACTTGCAGTAAATATATCGTGTTTGGGCTAATTGTAATGGTCTCAATGAATAGGCTATACTTAGATAGTCGGTGATGTCGGGAGCTTATAAATTTAAATTTTTACTTTTTAACGTTAATCTATAAGTAGCCTCTACTTATTATATTTAGAAATAACATTTGATTGTGTATTATTTAAAAGAACTAGTTGAGGTAAAAGCAAAAACCTCTAAGAAAAGCTGCACTATCTCGGAGTAACAAATATATAAGGCTATTTTTGTTGTATATATAAAAGAAGAAGCTGACTGACTGACTGACATATCAACGCACAGCCTAAACGGCTGGGGTTACAGACTTGAAATTTTGACAGTACGTACCTTTTATGACGTAGACATCCACTAAGAAAGCATTTTCGGAAATTCCACCCCTAAAGGGGTAAAATAGGGGTTGAAAGTTTGTATGAGAATCTGTCATTTTGAAGTTAAATTCATTAAAATTTGTAGAAGTGGGCAAAAGCTATCATTTAGAATTTTAGATATAGGTACATGTTGACTTATTTACCACGCGTGCAAAGCCGCGGGCAAAAGCTAGTATTTTATATCAAAGGGTGATTACCTATTTCTATGTGGATGGTTATGGGATAGTATTACCTATCACTCTGTAGTATTATTTAACTTCCTAGTACTTACTAATGAACTTCAACATTATTTAACTTTACGAGGATATATATATGTATTAAAAGTTTTCTATTGCCGAGATCTCTTCGTTTACTTTGAAATAAAATTGAGTACGGGAGTTTTTATTAACTTCAGTAGGCTTTTGTATTCTCGGTGTTCATATAATTCCTTTGCTGGTTTGTTTTTTTCTGATATACGTTATCTGACTTATCTGTAAAAGACTAAGAAGTATTGATGTCCGTGCCATTAGATTCTGAATAATTGAGTTTATACCTACGTAATATACGGTGATGGCTCCACATTTCGAGTTTTTTTTCCTAACCAAACACAACTGTTTTTTTTATCCCTTTGAGACTGGGTTAAACGTATCTTTTATTTATATCTGTATGCTCCACTTTATTCAAAACTAGCGGCCCGCCCCGGCTTCGCACGGGTAGACATTAGTTTCGGAGCATAGACATTTATCAAATATTTTGTCCACCCGAGTGAAGCCGGGGCGGGCAGCTAGTATAATATATAGCCTTTGTTACTTGGTGATAATTTAGCTTTGTAACGGTGAAATAATTTTTGAAATCGGTCCAGTAGTTTCGGAGCCTATTCAATACAAACCCACAAAAATAGAAAATAACAAATCTTTCCTCTTTATAATATTGTTATTAAGTGTAGATGTACTCAGTAGTTGACGAGGTAATATGTTAAATAACCCTAAATTGTAATTTTCTAATGAACGCAGAAATGTTTGAAATAATATAACGCCTATGTATATATTTCCTATGTATATACTTCCTCGGAATGCAAGCAAGCCTTTCTCCGTACCAAATTTCATTAAAATCCTTTGACATGATTGAGTAACAAATTAAATTCCAAACTTTTGCGTTTATTAAATAAGTAGGATTAGAATGGAATGGATAACACCAAATGGCACAGCATTTATTTTTATGTTCAGGACAAAAGAGGTGAATTTTTCGCTGCCGACGCTTCGCTCTACATCGCTCGGTGAGCTTCGAGATGTAGTCAGCGTGAGCAGTCTGGGCAGCGATGTACTCTGCCCGCCCGTGCCGACACAATTACGCTCCAACTCATTTAGTAAGTATTCTAATAAAGTTTTTTAATAAAAAAAAAACTTTTTTTTACGTCGTCTATATATTGTTAGTAAGCCTGACTGCTACGCTAAATGTCGCGGATTCGATTTCCGGCAAGGCACATCAATCACTCATAATATTGACGAGTATGTGATAATTATTGGATTTTCCTTGAGCCAGCAGTGAAATAAGTATGCATTTATAAAAATAAGCTACTGAAATCAATACCATGTACCTACTTACTGTAGGTACATGAATAGCACTCGCACTTGAATAAAAGCCATTTTTGGTAGTTAGTCAACATTAATAAAACTATATTAACCTCAATTCGGTTAAGTCAACTACAAAATAACTAGTTCTATATATTCAGCAGTCCCGATAAAATCAACATGGGTTTGTTGGCTTAATCAACAGTCGGCAAATTCTAGTACTCAGGATGACTGGCTTTGCACAACACAGGCTCAACAAGATCTTACAGGTAACGTCTTCAAATAGGTACATTACATCCTTTAATAGTAAGTTAAATGTGTATACGAGATGAGACAGCTATATCACTTATGATAGATTATTATGTATGTCACCGAAAGACTATCACGATTTCCATACTAATTCATTAGTTAAGTGTTTGGTAAATAGGGTTGGGAACTAAAATGTGAATATTTGTACGTCTATTATTGTCATAATGAGCAAAGGCCGACTCAAAACAAAATGGTATGTAACTCGATATTATAAGTGTTCCCTTCGATCGCTGCTATTGAGTTAATACATACTTCTCGCCAGTAAGGGCCTCCAAAGCGCTAGACTCTTTAACACATACATAGACGTGATAACGTCTTAAAAATTGATTATTATCGTCGTCTGTTTTTGTAGAATAATCTATTTCTAACCAAAATATTAGGTTTGCGTGAGTGTCTGCAGACTTCCAAACTTAATAATCGTGATGAAAAAGTATACCTATATTGTTAGTCTGAAGTACGAAAGGTTAGCTTTACAAGAGTCTTGTCTTATTTACGAACTCACTTGCTGTGAAAATATCTGAATAGTGGAATTTCCGCAACATTTTCACCTCCACGGAAGCTATACAAGATTATGAGATTCTAATGAATCTTTTTTCTTATCCTCTTTATTTTATAACTATATCTACATGAGTTATATAGATTTTCCGTTGATATAACTCAGTACCAAATAAATTAGAAACGGCTACTTTTTAACCCCCGACGCGAAAACGACCGGTGTTATAAGTATGTAGTGTGTATCTGTGTGTCTGTCTGTGGCATCGTAGCTCCTAAACGGATGATTTTGATTTAGTTTTTTTTGTTAGAAATGGGACATGATCGAAAACGAAAATCTGACCAGCCGTTTGGAAACCAGCACTCTCAACTTCTCACTAACTTACAGCAAAAATTCCCAAGCAATAGTGATACCCTTGTGTACTTACATATTGACTATTTTCGCACAAAGTCACGTCCTGAACTATTCGTCATGAAAGTTTCTTCCTAGTGTTATTGACAGAATATTGCGATAGCTACAGTTCATAGACTCTCCGAAATGTGACAATGCAGTTAAACTCATTATATACATTGCGTTATTTATTTAATTGACCTTTTAGTGTATTCGAGACTATTTTAAACTTCCCACCGACCACAGATTCTAGTGTACTCTCGCTAATGAAAGGCGGTTCAGAGAGCTGGGGCAATTAACAACGCTTCAGGAATGTTTGACAAATTAATTGCGTGCTTACTGAGTCGACATAGACTTTACTATTGAAAATAATAAGAGTATTTAAATCACTCCACGAAAGACCTATTCTGAATTGGTGTCAAAAACTCAATTTTTATATGACTTAATTTTGCAATGAATAACGTAGATTGTCATACTGTTTTTAAATTTTACCTTGTTATTTACTCTTGATCAATAATCTAGTTATTAAATTATTCAGATAAAATACTTTTATTTTAAGTTTTCGTGATAAAATTAATTCCTTTGAATAATCAAGTATAATAAATTCTTTTATTTGAATACTTCAAAGGAATTGCTTATAAGATTTCAATAAATTTTATTGAACGATTTATTCTTGTATGTTGTTAGAATGATCTTTGATAAAAAGCAAATCGAGCACTCCACAAAATACATACGTATAATGCGTTTTAATTTTGTACCTTTATTATGGATAGGTACCGCTTATAAATATAAGCAAACAGCACTCAGTTTGCTTATATTTACTTACATTATCTAATTTGACTACACATTAGATGTAATGTTATTCTTCTATCAACAGAGAGATTGAAATCCAAGCGTTAATTATCTCGCCACAAAATGCTTCTATTGTTTTACTTGTATGAATCAGTAGATTGTACGAAATAAGATGTTTACCAATTTACAACTTCAAAGCAATAATAATTGATGGATCAATTTCATATCCAATTATTAAAAACTGTTCTCATATTCCCAACTCTAATTAACAACATGAAAATGACGTACCTATGTATTTATAATTAAAATCTACCGATTATAAAGAAAATATACAGCAATTTGTATTGGTACAATATGATGTATCGTACGTACATTATTATAATTGTATTGGTAGAATTACTTTTATTAGATAGTCATTCTCATAACAAGATTTTATGACCATGGATCGCGGCACTTGGATATAGCTAAATCTCTAAAAGTCACGAAGAACTTAAAAACAATAGTGAGGTTATTTGTTTGCTGAATAATATATTTAATAGCACTGCAATCTGATTTTATTATATAAAAAGTCAATGTGCAGTCAAGATGACTATCAACAATATCATCTGAAACAGTGTATAACAAACACTTAACTGTGTTATTACAGAGTCGTTCTGTTCGTTAACTGGAGTTAATAGCGAGCTTTCGAGTACTTTGTGCGAAATGTCTCTTGAAGAAAATGTAGGTTTACTGTGAATGGGTGCATCGTAACTTCACACTACTCCTTAAGCATCGTTATTTTGTTATTTTATTATAGTCACCGTAAAAAGCTTTGTTAGGAATTCGCGCGGGAAAGATTGTACAACAGATAAACTTAATTATTCCGATAGTGTTTTGAAATTAATACTTTTATTCGTTACCGATTATTACTTCATGAAGTATATTATATTATAATAATAAAAAAATACCAGATATTCTGATCTATATCAGTTATCATATATAGTCACTAATATCTAAAAAGCCGTGGTGGTCTTGTGGTTAAAGCAACAGCCTGTCATCTGATGGGCCAAGGTTGAAACCCCGGGCTCTACCAATGAGTTTTTCTAAGTAATTAATCACACAATAAGCTTTTAAAAAGAGAGGTCAGGCGATTTGGGATTTCCCGTGGGGTTTCCCATTTAAATTGGAGCCGCCCGACTGGGGACTGAACCTCCACCTTACAGAAGATCGCAGTGAAATAACACTACTTGATGTAATATTGTGTTTCTGCGGTAAGTAAGGTTGTCAGTGCTCCACGAGGATACGCTGGGCTAGTAGTATTGCTGCTAGCAGAGTGACTCCTAATCAAAAACATGTTTGGCACCCCGTTAGTGATTCCCCTGGTATTGCTAGCGGCTATAGGCTACGGTGACAGCTTACTATCAGATGGGCCGAATGCTTGTTTGCCACCTTAGGTGTGTAAAAAAAACAAAAACGGCCTTATTAGATTTTGGTGACTATCAATTATCTGATTATATGTAATAGTATTCTAAGTAATGAAACTCTTAGTCCCAATGAAGCGCTATAATATTATTAAATAGCACATTCAAACGGGACACTATGAATATTTTCAACTATTCTTTAATTTAATAATAAAATATAGTAAGGTATAAGACACTGTGTCAAATATGAAATGACTGATAAAGCAGAATAAATCTTATGGTGTAAACAATTTTTAAAGTTGAGCCATGAAAATACTGTCGCAAATTTATAATAGGAAAACATTTACATACATTTATTCGGTGCATAACTACCGAGGGCATTACTGTACATCAAGCTGTCTTTGCGAGTGTCCTTAACATGCGGCTGTCGTGTGGGTGGGTAGGGCTAATCAATCATTTATGAATGCACTATTGATTTGTAATATAGCTCTAACTATCGAGTTGCAAGATGTATAAGGCTATAGAAGTACATTTTCTATGCCGATGAAACACTGATCTACTAATGGATGAAATGATATCGCTCATACTTCCTTTCTCAATATTAATTTTTTTAATTTACATTTTACCATCGCACTTCTCGCCACCGGCGGGGAATTCATCCCCACAAGTTGGAACCAAAATGGTCCCGAACTGCGCGGTTCCAAAAGAGCTTCCTCCCGCGCACAATTAAACTGTGGAATGAACTCCCCGCCGTGGTTTTCCCAAAGGAGTACAGCATGGGGTTCTTCAAGAAGGGTGTGAAGAGATTTTTGAAGGGTCGGCAACGCGCGAGCGATACCCCTGGTGTTGCAAGCGTCCATAGGCTGCGGTAACCGCTTAACATCGGGCGGGCCGTATGCTTGTTTGCCACCTTAGTGGTATAAAAAAAAAAAAAAAAAAATTAAATAAATACTGGAATAGTTAGAAGTGTTGGGACCTATCTACGCTTAAAAAAGTATTCATAAGCAAGCCGTTTAGTCTTCTTCTCTGACTCATTAAGTTGTAGGCAAAACTTGTTTAAAGTTAATATAATTATTTATCTGAATAGGGCCAGATAGGTCCTCAAAAGAATAATCATAATCGGTTGAAAATTGCCAGAGATATGGTGAGAAAGATCTACAAAAAATAGTTTTTACTACATTTTACTATTGTAATAAAGTCGTCTCGCCACTGATGGGTAGGTATAGGATTATGAATTGTGAATTTGTTATTAATATAATAACCTTATACATCCTCTCATATATCACAGCAACCCCTACGTGGATGTGGAGATTATTTAAATGTTTGACCAAATCAACATTTATGTTTGTGGTTATAATGTTCCTAAACATATAATCGAATTAATTAAATCACGTGTGTACATAGCAGCATGTTTCCACGCAAATATTAATACATGACTGATTTTAATTAAACAAACCATTATGTTGGGAGTTCTTGGGCGGCCCTTCCTTTGTCTCGGTCTTGTGTGTGGTTAAGCAGTTAAACCATAGTATAAAGAAGAGGGAGTAGGGTAACACCGGCCCAATTCGCGATATAATTGCCTACTGTCTTAGGGTTGTCACTTTTAGCTAAATATTAGGCGCGGCTGTTCGCGCTTCGCTAGCAACCGCATGAACCTACCTACTTCCTGTGTGATAGAAAACTAATACAAACAAAAAATATGTAAGTACGTAGGTATCTCATCATCAAGTAAAATTATATTATGCTAGAATAAGTGACTAACTTAACTTACCTTTCCTGTTCAATAGGTAATCTGAACAGAGACAGGTCTGGAATCGATGAATTATTAAGACACCCAAACACACAGCAATACGTTCTTCTGCGATTATCAGACATTTTGATGATGATATTGATGAATAAATCATTTAGCGGTGCCGAAAAGCCGTGACGCGCGCGCGAACCTTGTGCAGTGTTAGCCCCGACTGGCGCACTGAGAAACGGGTAGAGATTTTGTTAAAGTGTGCGTGCGTCGACACATAGATACAATAGCGCACACATACAAGCCGCGCGCGGTGCGTTTGTATGAAGATAACCTACTTCCCCTCTCTTTATACTATGGTTAAACTACGCCTTGTAGTTAGTTTAGTTACAATATTAATTCGGAGGAGCTAATAGTAGAGCAGAAGTACTGGACTGTAATGACTTGGCTTATTTACTTAATTACAAAGAATAGCGATGACTTATAAAATACCAATGGCTAAGAATTTTGCTTCCTGATCTTTTGTGTCTTCAGATTTTTACAGCGCGTATTTACAACACATCAAATTTTCCCGAAAAGTATACTAAATAAGTGCTTATGCAATGTCAATAACTTTTATGTTAAAGATTTCCCAAAACAAGTTGTGACTTGGGTAACTTTCATCTCCTATCAAAGATATTTTATGATCACGATAGTCACGTACCAGTCCGGAGTTAGATCAAATAGATTAACACTACTAAGTCATACATTTTTAGCCCACCTTACGCTTACTGCTTGGCTTATTATGCCTCAAGCCGATCGAGTCTGTCCTCTAACTTTTGACCTTATAAAAAACTACAAAGGAATATAAAGTACGGGTAATGTGTTTATTAGGGTGGTTGGCTGTAGCTTTCACCGCCTCAATGTAGCAAGGAGTACAACGCTTATAATAATTTTTAACCCTTTTGGCTCAAATGGAGATTTACGTCATTCTCGCGAGCGACTTTTAACCCATAGGGAATTTCCATTTTGTCTGAGTAGTGAAAAATGAAGGTAAGTACTCCATGTCGGAGAAAAAACATTGTCTATTGTGTTTATACATAGGATAACTTCTACATAAGTAAGTTAACACTACCAAGGAAGGATATTAATTTCTCGATTAATAATGTACTTAGTAGCCTCGTTTGAAGTACTCACATCGTCTTCACTTTCCCATACATTAAAATTTAATTTAATTACAATAAAATAGACTTGTGGATGCTCTGTGCTAAATATGTGTTCAATTAATTTGTCTTGGACTTATAAAACTTTATATATAAGTGAACAATGTTAATTTAAACGAAACTCTTTCTTTGTTCAAAACAACTGGTAAGGCGAGATAACTCGCAAAACCCATTTGTTTTTGTGGTTTGCGTCATTTACTTTCGTCAAAACTTGGGTGTGATTTACATCCATTTTTCCCGTCTTTATTTGACTAGGGTAAATTTGGAAATGTTTACGTCGGAAAGTGTACAAATAACCGCATCGCTTGTGTTTCAGTATTATTAGAACAAATTTAATAAGTAGGCACCCCTTCAGTTAATAAGCGACATCGTCTGAATGAATTTAGGACAAAGCTTTTTTAAGTTTCTTAAAAAGGATCCTATCTTTGAATCCAGTTCTGTCTGTGTCTTGTTACATTAAAATTCGTTCAGCTGTTTTAGCGTGATTGAGTACAATGACAAACAAACTTACAAAAGGGCAGTTCAATTTCATTTATTTGTATAGTTATTTAAAAAACGAAGGAAAAATGTTTACAAGACACAATGTTTACTTTAAAAAAATTACATCCAAAATAGTAAAACGCGCAAGCCAATAATGCCAATACGACTGGCAGCCTATTACACACTTCAAATTTAATTATCGTTAACAATAATAGAATTAGATTATTTATCAACCGTTAATATATGAATACTGAAATCTAGCTGCTCATGTGCTACATTGCGTTTGAGGAAATCCTTTGGGATTATGTATTTGAACAAACAAATTGGGTTTCTACTTGGTGACTCAAATCGTAGGCGTGTTCACAGGAGTGGCGGCCAACGAACTTACTGTTTAGATTCTTTGTTTCCACTTATTGGTGACGCACTGTTTGTGGCATACGAAAAAATTACAATACCTACGTGTCGCAGGAAAATTTAAAATTTCAGCTCATTGGACATTCAAAATACACAATTTACAGTGTCTAAATGTCACAGAGAAATATTCAAAACATAAATTATTATTTTTATTATAGCCCAATAAAACTCACTGCAAGGCAAAGGTCTTAAACACACAAAACACCATGTAAATGTTAACATAAATATATCTTTTCTACGCTTGTAACATCGAAAGAGGAGAGAGGGTCAGCTTACCTGTTAACCGAGTATGGTAATATTACTAGACCTTTTATATTTATTTTATCAGTGCCTTTCACCATTCACGTGTGTCCCCAGCAAACACGGCAGACTTGGGTGTGCTGGATCCATCGCTATACAAGCCGGACTGCCTCGATGAAGACCTTATGTGGCCGGAGGGACATGTTGTAAGTAAGCCTACTGGCACCAATCTTACTATTGGGAACTAATAACTGCATATATTACTACGAATTATTCATACAATCACTCCAAACTAAATGATAACATACTTTATTAGTTCCAACAGAGCGCTGAATAACGTTATGTATTTACTTATTAGAACGGCAGAGCCAATAACACTAATTACACACCAAACAATAATTTCCTCTGAGCAAAATTCAAACATGCCAACAATAAGTTCTTCCATCCATCCACAAATCAACACTTGGTTCTGAATCCAGCAGAGTGTTCAATGCTGCCGACGAGCGAGGTATAAGAGACATAATTATGACGCGGGCGATTTTATTTAGGTAGCATTTTTTAGCTAGTTATATTTTTAGTAATGGCACCGCAGTTGAACTCTTATGTTATTAATTACAAGTAATGACATAACATTTACAAGAAAATGTTATTGAAGTAGTTACAGGCATAAATTATTCAATTTCATTTCCCACGGGAACGTGCCCAGAAGCCTGGCTGAATTGCCGCGTTGAAGGACAATGCTAATTGATCGAGATATTTTTTGAGCCCAAGACGCTAATCACAAGGGGCTTGATCTAATTCCATATTTTTTAAAGTAAACGAGATCCACACCATAGTCTATGTTCCGAACCAACTATATAAATACATTTCAAACTCGTAATAAACACGGCCACATATTTGTTCCGTTCCCTCAATAGAAATTGTTAAAAGAGGTCTCTTTGGCAGACCCATGTGTATTGGTTTATCTCAGAACTATGTGCGACTTTGATTATATTCTGACCCCATCCTGCTGGAAAGCTTTGAACTTTAATGCAAACAAAATTCAATTGTCCTTTACATATTCCCCTCCATTTTATACATAATGGCGTGAGCCTTCTGTGGTTGGATAAATTTTACTACAGATGGCTAGAAAATTGAATTTAACACGGTAATGCGGCTTTAGCTTCGGAAAATTGGATTTTCCACACTAAAATTATGCACATTGTTTCCTATTTCAACCTGTAAACAAACTTATACGTATCACTATTATTTATTGTGGGTTGATAGGAAAAATTATATTTCCTCCAGTTATGTGAAATGAAAATCACATATACAGTATATTATAAACCAGGCAAATAAAACACAAATACTAAATTGTAGGAGGGACGAACTCCTATCGTCCCTCGCTTGGAATTTGGTCAACTGTGTTTATTGAGAAAATGTATGCTATACGTTTGAATACGTTAAGACAATGACAGTCATATACGATGACACTTGAAGAACAATACATTTAAGAATTGTTTTACTCAACCATTTAATAGCGCTATTGCACTACAGAAAGTAATAAAAAACCTTAACGGATTACAGTAAAAATTGTGTCTGGTTTTGTACCTGAAGCGTTAATGCGAGATATCAATGTATAGCGAGGCTACCTTTGAAATCTCGGTGCCGCTGCTTAACATCCGACGACAAATATTTTAGAGAATCGCATAGCCAACAAAAACTACTAAAAGAATTAAATTAATTATTTATTTAATATCTTTTCACCACCTATTTTCTTGAAGGTGCCTTTATCACATTGGGCAAGAATTCTTGGGCGATATACCAACCTCGGTAAATATTATATTAGGCGCCTGAATAGAAAATACTTCCTTATGGAGTTGATAAATAATAAATTAAACATATTTTATCTTTTATCATCTCAAAAAGCTCAGTCGTGAAAATCTAGAAGAACAAATTTTATTTAATTTCAGTCATCTTTGTAAGTTCAGTTATTCAAGTCTGTAATTGTATATTAATCCGTGTTCTGTAATAACTTCCAGTTTTTAATAAGATTGGTGCGGTACTGCTACAATTTTCTTTTTACAACTAAGGTGGCACACAAGCTTACGGCCCTCCTGGTGATAAGCAGTGACCGTAGTCTATAGCCATTAACAATAAAATACCAGGGCTATCACTAACGCTTTGCCAACCAAAACTAACTAAGGACAGTCGAACATCGGATGAAGTGAACTTTATAGTAAACAGAGACTATACTAGTTTTTGTTAACTGTTTGGTTCGTAAAATAACAAGTGGTTTTCATAATGACATATATCCAACATAAATAATATTATGTTAAGTGCTTCGTTGTCAAAAGTACCAAATTTTGTTTCCTATTCATCCATCATAAATAAACATTATAATTGTAAGAACCGTCTACAAGTTTCGCTCCTTTTATGAATATTTTATGCATCTACTATATGAATAATATTATTTATATAATTTTTATTAAGTTATCACGGCAGGCCATTTTTTTTATTTTGTCAAATTTATTGCCTTTTCCTTGGAAATTCGATGTCAATACATTCCTGTTGGTCTAGATTTTTACATGCTTTCGCTTCAGTAAATTCACGGGTTCGGATGTGAGTACTCACTCAAACGCTGGACCGAATTGGTATCACAATATTGAGGATATTGAAACGCCAGTCAAATCTTATGCCACCAATTTTAAGGGGCTTTGATTTTACATGCGAATGTATTTTGACGACCAGTGGCAGATCATGTCAGCGCGGGGCCTGTAGCAACTATCAAGGGGTGCAGTGCGGTGCAAAACATAATTTGTAGGGTCTCCAGCGCTCACTTTTAGAAAAGTACCTACGAACATTTTAAAATATAGTTGAACATTTTGATACCAACTTTCGTGGTAAGTATTGTACATGACTGGTAGAAAATATTTTCACGTATCTTTTACGGTCGGAAAGCGTTGGTGCGCGGGGCCCGTAGCATTTGCTACTCTTGCTACGTGGCTAATCCGCCACTGTTGACGATCCTTCAAACAACGTAGGCCTTCAAACTTTGAATGTAGTTTCAGTATTCGGCCATAAAGCCCATATTACATCAAACATCAGAATAAAAAAGCGATATGTACTAACATAGAAAAAACATAATAAGTACCTACATTCTAATTTCTAACTAATTAAGTACCTACCTTGATATAATGAGAAGATTTTTACGTCAACGTAATTAATGTTGAGAGTGGTTAAAGCAGCCTGATCATAAGTCTTAATCAAATGTACTTGTCGTGTCGGTGAATGACGTAGAAAATTCAATTAAACAATGTCAACAACATAGCTCTCGAAAATTCTTACGAAGGTAATTTAGGACCGTTTGACCAATAAATTATAGTGTTGTAATTCTATTGCGAACAGCTTATTTCTAGTACATTGCTGGAGTACCCCCTATTGTTTGTATAATTCACTTGATACAAGTACTCTATAGACGCCCACTCATTTTAATTTCGTGCTAAACTAGGGTGTTTTTACGACGCGGACGGTCAGTACTTGATGGTCTGTTGGGAAAGCATCAAATTGAATTACGCGGACTATACTGGCATTTGGTTTATGCAACGAGTTGAAAAGGTTACGTTGTAAGAATTTTATAAAAATTCAAATTTTATTAAATAAGAGTAGATTGTTCTAATACAAATCACACATATATAAAACACTTCGCATTAATGTATACGAAGATTTGACACTCCTATTTAGCGGAACATAATAGGACAAAACTTTGTTGCAAGACTGCATGATTTAATTATCCGTGTAGGTAGGCAGTGTAGTGATCCACTGAAAAAATCTTAATGTGATCTCCAAAACAAATGAGACAGCTAGTACAGTGTTCTATGAAGAAACAATAGAATTCCCTAATTATCCCCTCAATTACGAACAAAAGGCATTCATCAATTATATTTCGTATGAGCCTTCATTACAATACGGTCTTAATTAGATTCTCGTTGACCGGTAGTCGTGGCAGTGACGCGCCAACAAATCCTATAGGCGTTTTAATGTGACGGGCGTTAATTTACTTTTCATTTTAATTTCCCTAGGGTCGAGTGTGGTTCACGTTGAAGTACGAGTCGGCCACGGAGAGACTTCAGGTGCACATAATAAAATCGAAGCACCTACCTTCCCGTACTCCAGCGCTGGCCAACGCATGCGATCCATACATCAAGTGAGTAATTACGTGGGTTATGTAATTAATTAGTAAACTAATTTCATTGAAATAAGTCATAATAAACTGGTTCATTTATATTTTTTCTGTACAATTAAAACGTGCCAATAAACAATCATAAGCCCGCCTAATGGTAACCAGTCACCCTAGCTTATGGTCCCTGCCCACCCCAGGAAGGGGTATCATTCGCGCTTTGCCGGTCCTTATACGACTAAGACAATTGGAAAATGTAATAAAATTAATTCTAGAATACAAAATATATTATAATTTGCTTTGTCCGCTTAATGAGTGTGATACGTCGAACGGCCTGCGCCCAGGTGTGAGCTCAGCCGTGGTTTCTTCCAGGAAGAAATATGAATTTCCGCAAAGTAAAACCTGAATCAATTCAAATTAATTCTGTAACTTTATCCTGCTCTCTTTATAGTGGAGGTATATATAAATGTAGTGATTGTGTTGCAAAGTGATTTCTTCCAACTCAATCCACTTAACTAGGAGTCGTATTGTTTAGATTTTATGTGTAGTTTATGAAGTGAGTTTAACAATTTGTTAAAAGGATTCAATTGATGCCGGACGAGAGGAGAGTGCTACAAACAAAGCAGAAGAAAAAAACCTGCAATCCATTTTTCGATGAAACATTCGTTTATCAAGTAAGTTTAATCTGAACGTGGATTTATTTTATTTCTTTTTGGGACAGTTCCATTGGGATTAACAACCGTCAATCATTGCCGCGGCGCCTTGAAACAAAATTACGTTTTACTTTTGTTTCAATTAGAATCCACTCGGTTGAGTTATTTTATAAGAGTTTAAACTTTTTAATTCCTTTATTACGGGTTAATATCTAACAGCACTGTACGTTTGCTCAGGTTGTAGAGTATAAGGTATATACATTATTAACCTTACCTTGAGAGCACTTAGAGGCTCGGCTATTTTTTTATTAATTAATAATGTAAGGTAAGTATATAGTACATTATCAATATAAATTACTAAGCTTATAGCAGGTTAAAAATATATTTTATATCGTGTATTGCCTATCTATTTATTGGCTGTGATTTAATTACACACTAATGGAAATTTTGCTGGCGCCTGAACTCGACACCCACTTTGATAGCCCACGTCCTGATGATAGGCTTTTAACATTAATTATTGGCAAGTATCCTTCAAAACTGAAGTGACGTCATCTATTATTCTTTTAATTATTTATTATTTGTAGTAATGAGTTACGCCAGTAAGGAATAGGTCGTCAGTTCTTGCCCATATGTTTTATTTTATTTGTATGGGATTACGTTTTGAAATCCTGAACTGAACAAAAAAAAATTCGGTAATGGAAAGCTGATAGGCTTTTAGAATCGTCACATGATCAGAAAAGTTGGATAGTACGCATTTCTTTTTCAAATTCTTCGTACAAAATATAATTTGTACAAAAATCATACAAATTAAAGTTCTTTTTTCTAATCGGGCTAGGTAGCAGGCACAAGCTGGATTCAATAAGATTTTCTCGCTTTAGGTATATAAATCAAGTAGGCACTAAGCTGAACGCAAATTGTAATCCCATGTGACGTATTTGGTTATCGTCAAGGCAATCTTCAGACTCTGACGACTCTCAAAACTTTACAAAGTCTCAGTATTTCAAATATCATTAGTGCCTTTCACATTCGGGCTAACTTTTGAGAGTTATTTCTGAAGTTCAATTAGAACAATTTTATTTCTAAAGGCCGCTTTTGTTTCTGATGTTTCACTTGAAACTGAACACTATATGTTGTAAGGACGTTAAGTGGGGTTGGAACAATTTTTCTTTTCAATGTGAATGTTTTATTCATAGCGTATGAACGCTAATGATGATTTATGAGCCACGGAGCCTCAGCGCTTTTGTAATATTTCTGGTTTAAACAAGCTGTCATTTTTAGGATGATGTGATTGCACTTTTATCACGTCGTCGTGTGCATTTTAATATAATATACGTAATATGTTTTGGATAGTTAGGAACAATATATTTTTCTTGTGGTACACGTTCCGTCTTGTGTTACACGCAATGTGGAATACAAGACGGAAAGAAACAAAAAAAAGACATTCCAAAACATACAGATAAGTAACGACAAGTATAGAAGACAAATAATGTGTCGTTATGAAAACAAGTGTGTTCCTTATCATGATTTTCAGTTGAAAATCATGATAAGGAACACACTTGTTTTCATCATATGCTAAGTTCAATAGGCTAGTTAGCCTATTGATCCAAAACAGAATACAAAAAAACAAGCGAGCCTTATAGTAGTAGGATTTGTAACATCTGACATTTGATGCCAACTTTACAGTGAGTGAAAAAAATCCTTGGTCTGTGGCGTTACCAGGCGCGCGCTCATAGCTCAAATCAAATAGCGCTCGCAGCCCCGGCTTCCTGTAGCACACTTACGTTACGACCCTTTTCACGACATCACACTCACATATTGAAGAAAATAATGAAAAAACGTGTGGCACATCAATATGGTGGTAATTTAGACCTTCATAAGCGTCTTAATAGGGCCTAAACTGAATAAATGTTTTTTTTGAATAATCGCTTTTTCCTAGAACTTGATACAGAATCAGAAACATTCAGAAGTGTCTTATTAGGACCGTACGAATTGCCATTGAAGTAAGTATAATATTCATGTGCGATGTATCTAATAGATCCCGCCTGGCAAGCTGGAAGGTCTTACGCTGAAGCTATCAGTACTGGACGCAGGACGAGTGGGCAAGGGCAAACAACTGATCGGAGACATCATCCTGCCCCTCACGGAATTAGAAGGCGTTGCTCCTGATGAAGAACCTCAGCTGTACAAACTTGATATTGAGAAGGTACATCGATTAATATAGATTCTCAAGACATATACTTAATTAATAGTTAAGAGGAGAGAGGGGTGACAGTTGTTTTTGTGTAGGGTTATCACTGGAACCAATAAACAATTTTATTTATCCATGTATTTATATATACTTTATTGTACATCATCAGAACATTATTGTATACGACTAAGGTGGCAAACAAGCATACGGCCCGCCTGATGTTAAGTGGGTACCGTAGCCTGGGGACGCTTGCAACACAAGAGGTACCACACTAACGTTGACTGGATACAATGTATAAGCACAAATTTCGGCATTAACGCACTCGATGATTTAATAAAAACATATATCGTCATCTCAGAGATGTCTGAGCAACATAAGCTTTATTATATTCTAATGTGTCTTTCTGTGAGATCAAATTTCCAAGCAGGCTAAGTTGCGAAATAGCTAAGTAGTTGTTTATAAAGTTCAGAACTTGATATGTGCCCGAGAGACGGCGAAAGGCTCAACAGTTGTCACGGTAGCACTTAAATGTCTTCTATGAAACGTAGCTGTTGTTTCACATCACCAACCCTACGGGGACCTTTCGGGAAGGCGTGAAAATGGCATAAATATACTTAGAGGCCCACTTACATTAAGGTACACCTGCGTGGAGTTGTGCAACTATACTTCAGTTTCCTCACACCTTCATTCTCGAGAAATCGCATCGTAGTGTGTATGCTCGTTTTAAAATACTGTAAAAGTTTGGTGAATTTATTCGATACAGAGAAACTTTAAAAAAAGTTATTTCGGACCGATATTGTGCAGTTGCAATATTAAACCTGGAGATTTTCTTCACGTTCAGTTTGTCTAGTAACGTAAAGAAGTGGGCGACACAATTAGGTACTTATTACATGATATAATTTATGACTATGTAAGTCATGTCAATCTGAACAGTGGTCGCAAGTTGTAAACACAGTGCACAGACAAGTATTGTGAAGTTGCGTTTTTTATATGTACAGATAAGAATGTTATGTTCAATAACAACACTTTCATTACAGTAAAAGATGTTTTTTTAAACATTTTTAACAAATAAGCATACGCCTCACCTGATCGTGAACAGTTACCGTAGCCTATGGAAGCTTGCACACACCGGGTATCGCTTGCGCGTTGCCGACCCTTCAGAAATCTCAGTTGTAAACGGGTGTAAACGGGCTTAAAGAACCCCATGTACTCCTTTGGGAAAACACGAAAAGTATCTGAGAGTTGTTTGTTTTCGTGTTTAACAGGAGTTGCAAGAGCCAGCTTCGGATCTTGGCGAATTACTAGTGTCTCTACTGTACAACGAGAACCTCCATCGACTCACAGTCACTGTCATCGAGGCTCGAGGTCTTAAGGTAACCTTACAATGATACAATCGCATTGAAAATGAACTAAGAATGTCCTCATTTTATTTAGGTATTTATGCGTGAAGAATTCAGGCTCAAAGAAATACATTTCTGAATGGATTCCTCAATTGCGGCTCAATCAATGCCTTTCACATTTTGAAAAGATTCCCGGTAATGAATGCTTTTCAATTTCTTCGGAATTCGATTTATATCCTTTTACATTCTCTAATTATAAAATTGTATATTAAAATGATGCCAACAAAACAGATTCGATAAAACTGCTGATAGGTACTGGAAATGAGTGAATTTAAACCTTATAACTCCTACAGTTGGATCCAAGTTCAAGTAAACGAGAGATGGTTGTGCGAGTGACACAAGAACGCGCGTGCCGCGGTGTGCGCGCTCGAAGGACCGCGGCGGTGGAAGTGACAGACGACTGCAGCGCCTTGGTATCCGAATGCTTCCACTTCAGACTGCGAGCTGATGAGTTGCACACCACCAGCGTTACCATTCAAGCGTTGCAACCGCACTCTGTGTATGCTAAAGGTGAGAGTTCCTCTTCATAAAACTCTAAAACTGACTGACTGAAAGACAACGCACAGACTAAACCGGTCGGTCTATAGACGCCTTACCTACATTTTGCACAGAAGATTCATTATTTCAAATAATCTATGTGAATAGGCAAAGACAAGATTGTTTTCTCTTAATTTTTGATTTGTTTTGTATTAATATTAATTCATATATATTGTGTTTTATATTGACTTATATTTTTATAAAGAGATTTTCCTTAAATTTTCAATAGTCATACCATTCATTATGGTCGATTTTCTTTCTTTATTTTTATTTACATCATTACATCGCTTAAACGTAAATTCAAATGAGTTCCGTTGTTAGATAAATCTTTTCAAATTTAGGAGAATAGTATTCGTTAAACTTTTATGGAGAAACCACAAAGATTTTTGTTTCAACCCTCTGCATAGAATTATAAACAGTAAGTACCCTTCTGCTTTTGTGTGGGAGTTTGGGTATACATTTTTTATGATTTCATTATTTTTGATTAAAAAAATTGTTTTTGAACGATTAAGGTTTTCTGTTTGCGTAAAACGGGATTAAAATTATTCATTCATCATCATTTGAAATTTGAATTTCTAGCATGTAAATATACACTAAGGATTTTAATTTCTAGACCGTCTTCTGGGCAAGTTCGTCCTGGGTTCTTACATGTTCGCCCGAGGTCGTGCACTGCAACATTGGAACTCTGCGCTGGCAACACCCATGGAACAAGTGAAGCAATGGCACTCGCTCAATTTGTAAGATCTGGCTGTCCGAATATGACTCTGCTATATAATATAATAACTGGAAATGTGTTAAGGTTTAAATATACGACTTGTTACATTCAACATACCTATGCCTTTATTAAACTTCCTTTATTCATATTTAAAAGGGCATTTTGGTAAAATACTGCATTCTCTTGATTTGAATTTGGCACTTTAGTTTCTGTTTCAACTTTTTGGTTGTCGATGAAATATACATTTAAGATAGCCCCGCCCGAGCATATAGTATGTATGCAATAAGTTACACAAACGTAAGCTTTGATTGTGTGATGACTGAAATATAAAGCTTGCTAGCTAAACGGAATATTTAATGCTAATGTCCTTTACTGGTGTTCTTATATATTAAACTGATTAAATTTTGTTGCGCTTTCGTGATAAATTATCAAGCACTTAAAAAAATATACAGAGGTTCTGCTCTCACTTTGCATGAAAAAAATTGTTATACTTTCAAGCAAAAGTATTATAACTTACAATGAAATCTTATAATTCAAGTAATATAATTCTAAGCAAACTGTACATATCACAGGGCTGATTTGAATTTTTACTTACAGATAAATGATTGTTAAATTATAAGCTTTGAAAAAACAAATCTCCAAATATTAAATTCACAGATATTTTTGTAATTCCAATTTACACCATACCTACCTATTCATGTACTTACTTGTAATGTAACCTTAATTACGGGGAAAACGTATTAATCTAATGTCCAAATTTTCAGTCATTACTTTATTGGCAAAGTAATGCCACGTAAGTACTTATTCTATGAAGTATTGTAATTTTCATGTCAAGCATTTAGTCTCCCTCAAAAATAATAAAATTATGTATTTGAATATTTACAATACATAATTTATGTATTTGAGAGCTAAACTTCCAAGGATGATGTAATTGCTTCTAGATAATTTTATTAAATAAAATTTGTATTAACCATTGTATGTCTAAATAAACTAAGGACTATTATGACATTAATATTGTATTTATCAATTTATAAATGTTTAACGTAAAATATTGCCAATATACACGTACATTATTGTGTAGTAGGTATAATTTCGGCTATGTGCAAATGAGGTAAATATAAATCATATAACGCCAAATTGGCGAGAAGTTGTTTTTTTTATTTCACCAGTGTGCATACTGCCCATCCACCCACTTTCATTTAATAAAGGTAGGCAACAGAGTAGAGATGGAAGGCGTGCTAGAGATAGCCGTAAGGTCAGGTGTCAAATTAATAAAGAAACAAATTTAAAATTAGTGTCGAATATCTTAATGGCTTGATCGCTATGATCTTCGCCTGGAATTTCTGGAGATAATCCGAGACATTATGTTATCGTATTGGGCCTTAAGTTTATTTCCCATTTAAATGCTTGTGAAATCACAGTCGAGTCAAGCTATTCACATTGTATTAGAATACAAAAATGTGCCATTCGATCCGTACGTTTTATTCAGAGACTCAAGGCAGACACATAATCTAATATGTAGGTTGCTATAATATAGTTTTAATCTAGAATAGTTTACGTAATAAATTAATTACGTAACACTGTCATACACAATGTTACCGCAGTAATGTGGCTCGAAGGTAGAAACTAATTTAATATTGGGAATTATATGTATTATAATTTATATCCCAGCTTCATTACTCCTCTTAATCCGGATTTTTTTCAATAATCATATAATCAAAGACTTATTCATAATAAGCTGACATCTATATAATCAAAGGCTGACATTTAGAACTACGCGTACGCTTATTTAGCTTGAAGGGATATGCAGGGCTATTAAGCCACACAGTACATTATAAAGATAAGGGAAGTATTTATATTAATACCAACCTTACTTAACGAGAATACTACTTACCCCCGAAGCAAGTACCCCAAATTAAGATAGCAAAAATATTGCAGGCTAGATAGAAGTAACATTTTAGTTTATTCGATATTCTTTTGGAATTACGTTGAGATACTTCTGCGAGCACCGTATAAGCGTTCCGTTGCATATCTACAGCTGCGAAGTGATCGAAATTTATGCCTTTTTCGTGTCTGACGATAAGTTATTAAACAGTGACATAATAAAGCCGTGTTGAGTTTTTTGGAGAATGCCTGATTACTGTGCCAGACTAAGGCAGATCGCAGGCCTATTTAATATTTAGAATTAAGCCATTTGCAATTTAATTTGCCATCTAAAATCGATCGACAAACATCGAAAAAATATGAATACTGTCTCATAACCGTAGATATCTTTTTCCTTACCTGATAATCACGTAACCGTGAACGTTTAGAATTTGTTAAAATTATGAAAATATCAATTTACTTACCCGCGTTAAAATATCTCAGTTTTACAATTGCGTAGGTATTCATTTACTCTGTAGCTAAGTGCAAAGTTTAAGTACCCTACATTTTAACTCAAGAATGTACAGCAATTAACCTGCTTACGGTCGATTTACAGAAATCGTGAAGTTGTTTGTTTTATTATTTAATTACTTTAATCGTTAGCTTTAAATTCTCATTAAAATTAGGGTTGAATATCCCAATTGTAACAATCGCCTTAATTATCGAGATTATTATAAATTATCTTTAATGGAATGCAAATCTGTGAGTTATGAACTAAATACGGATATCGTTTCTGTCATTTTAATTAAAACAAAATGTCCACGCAGTTTGGTGTTAGGTTAAATTATGCGGGTTTATTTAGCAAGTTCCGTTACTTGGTTCGGAAGTTTTCGATATAAATGCAAATTGATATAAATACAATGACACGTATCTTCCTAAAAAAAACCCTTATTTTCAACTGTTTGTGTTTTCTATTACTTTATCAGTTATTTATGCAAAAGGTTTTGTTGCTGAATAATAGTGTTTGCATTAATTTGCTTATTAATCTTAACGCTCGTTCCTTTAACAAGCTTCGAGGCTTCATTCTCTTGGATCAAGTTAAGTAAATTGTTTTATATTTTTATTTATTTAAGGAACGCCAACACGATTTGCATTACGCTTTACATAGTTTAAATTTAACAATGAGTCATAACTAAATGCTGTCACTTATACGCAACCACGGCATGCTATACTTATAATAAAACTGTAACAGGTCCAATTCTGTACAATAAATATATTTTGAAAATTTCTTTTGGAGGGCTCTCTGTAGTCGATACTGAACCCAAAACTGTATTTTTTTGAGTTTATGTCTGTCTGTCTGTCTGTATCTTGGCCGCGCATCACGCCTAAACGAAAATGTAGGTACCTATATAGTGTCTGAAAATTGTTATAAACATCTAAAGTAAAAAATACGCGCCGTAAATTTTAATTTTGCTGCGAGGTCGAAGAATTATCTGCCCTGCCTTGCGTGTATAAAATTTATTACTCTAGCTAGATTATAATAGTCGGAGTTTTCCCTTGTGCTACCTTTCTATTTGCTTTTTCTTTCTAAGGAAAAGGTAATTAGATGGTCACCGTGTTGGCATTTAAACCATAATGGTAAGCGGTCACTGCAAGTGCGGCTCATGGGTGTCTCATTACCATAGCAATGCAACGCAACGCAATAATAGATAATATACTATGTGTACAAGCTTTGCTTAGTTTGGGGCCAGATGGCGTTGTGTGATAATTATTTACTTATCAAACAAAGCCATCATTATTTATTAATAGAAAAGATGGAAATGTGTATCAACATACCCACTAATTATGAATTAGTTAATACACAAACTCACTATTATCATAACCGTAAAAATTGCACACATGAAAACACATATATTCACATAAATTCAATGTATCATTCATTCGAAGAGAGGTAGGGCGATTTGGGATTTCCCGTGGGTTATCCCATTTAAATTGGAGCCGCCCGACTGGGGACTGTACCTCCGCCTTACAGAAGACCGCAGTGAAATAACACTACTTGATGTAGTGTCGTGTTTCTGCGGTAAGTAATGTTGCCAGTGCTCCACGAGGATACGCTGGGCTAGTAGTATTGCTGCTAGCACAGTGAGTCCTCATCAACAACATGGTTGTCACCCCGTTAGTGATACCCCTGGTATTGCTAGCGGCCATAGGCTACGGTGACTGCTTACCATCAGGTGGGCCGTATGCTTGAGTGCCACCCAAGTGGTATAAAAAAAACTGTTTAGTCTGATTCAGTATAGCACATCTTTGAGCATGTATATATACTAACAATATAAGTAAAAATAAAACTACAATTTCACTAGAAACACTAGGTAGTTGTAAATAGTAGTTACTACGTAGTTAGGATAAGTTTTCACAATGTTGCAGTTGATTAATGAAAGTATCGTTTTTAATAATAGATAGTCCGGTATCAATTTAAAATTACGAATAAATGTACCCTTACCACTGTTCAATAAACCAAGCTTGTTCTCATTGTTCAATAAACTCAAGGCTTGATGCAAATTCAGTGTTTAATATTGACATAACTATTATATTATGTTTAATGAAATGAAAAGGACTCTCTTTGTACTATAAAAAAAACGGAATACACATGTACAATGGGTTCAAATAAACCCAATAAGATATTTCTGGAAGCTAGCTGATGAGAGACAATTTATGAAAGTTAGAAGGGACAAAGGAAACTTTCTTTGTAGGCGTAGATACGCCGAAGTATACTGATATGTGCTTGTAGGCTCGCACAGAAGTTTTACTTCATTCGCATTACCGTCACATTTCGTCTATTCCTAAAGTTTTGTATCATTAAATACAAAATATTTGCTTTATTTCGCTCGAATACGATACGGATTTCTTCAAGCAGTCCTGAAAGCAAAGCTGTCCATTACGTGTTTCAGGACCATCAGATTGCCGCGGCGACGCCACCTTTCAGAAGACCACAGTAAAATAACACTACTTTGATGTAATTTTGTGTTTCTGCGGTGGGTAAGCTAAGTTGGCCGTATGCTTGTGTGCCACGTTAGTAGTATAAAAAAATATGTTCATATCATAAAGCTTCTTTCCATTAAAACTAGCGATTTGGAACCCTATAACAAACTACAAGAAGTATTATATTCGGGTAATATGAGCTCCGTAGTTGACGATCTCGCCAGCGATGTTACTACACCCCCACTGGCTGTCTGGTACACTTAGCAGTGTCTCTGCCTTTTGTGCTTTAGGGCCCGGGTTCGATCCTACATAGAACAAGCATTTTGTAGGAAGAATATAATATTGTTTTGTTTTTTATGCGCATAACTTTTAATAAATCAATAATTACTTTTTCTATGGCTCTGTGATCTATTTCTTTACGTTTAAGATTATTTAAGTAATAATAATAATAATAATAATATAATAATAATGTTTGGACATTATCACACAGCGCCATCTGGCCCCAAACTAAGCAAAGCTTGTACTATGGGAACCAGTAGCTGATACAATACTTAGATACTATTTTTTTTGTAAATACATACTTATAATACATACCAAACACCCAGACGCAAGACAAACATATTTGTCACATAAATGTTTGCCCCGGCGGGAATCGAACCCGCGACCTCTAGCGTAGCAGTCAGGTGTACTAACCACTAGACCAGCGGTCTCGTCTGGTAAGTATTATTTAATTAAACGAACTATTGTGGCGGTTTATTGCTTTTGTTGATTAATAAGGTATCATATATACTTTTAGTCATACATTTGGATGCAAAACAATAACAAATCACATCATACAGTGTTAGAATTGACAATTCAGTTTTCACATTCACTATATTAAGAGATTCACTTTATTTGATGTGGTTCATCTCAATGATGTTTAATGCACTTATGTCCTCAAAGTATTTACTAAAAGCACAAAATGTATGGAAATCCTGAATCGCGCTGGCGAAGTTTACCGCGCAGTTAGCATATATACCGGGACCGTCTGCGAACTAGCGGGGACGTCCGTCTCTACAGGGTGAACCGATATGGCGGCTGTGTCGGTCTAATTCAGCCGTACCGTCAGATGACTGCAGGCTCTGCAGTAACCGAGCACTCGTTGCCCGGAATGTTGAAATGTAAACTGATAATGCATACTAATATGTCACACGGGTCGGGTTTATCCCGACCGAACACACCTCCGTAGAGAATTCGACCGACCCACCTTTTGCCATTTTTGAATTATTAATTTATAGCGTGCTACAAAGCTTCATTTTTCGAAGTTTATGGACACAAACATACAGAATCAGATAATTTTATAATCTTTTGGTTGCATATTTTAACACACTGTTGACGGGTTTCCAAGCAAATGTTTTGCTTATATAATTAGGTGTGGTGTGTCCCATTTTCCGGGTATTTGCACGTAATTTAAATGAATGCGGACGAGTAAGAAATTTAAGCAGTTGAAACATATTCTCCATATAAATATGGGAAGGAAGAAGAACCCGAAAAGCTTATTTCTTTTTTATACGAAAGCTTTAGAAATAGCTCAGGAAATAGAAAACCAGCACGCACACGGTAGAGTGCAATATTCATGGTAATGCGTACTGCGTTTGACACAAGTCTCACGAAATGTCATGTCAAAGTTTGTGTACGTTTCAGATTGTCGAATTTCGTTCACTAGGCGACCGCTAGTTATAATTAATCGTCGGAGTATCCAAATCAAAATCAAAATCAAAAATCATTTATTCAGTTCAGACCCTATTAAGGCACTTATGGAGGTTTAATTAAACTCAGTGCTCTGTCTTTTTTTCATGTATTGTTATATATTCCCCAATACGTATTTTATCCGGACGATTTTTTACACACATAACCTGTTTTTTGGTAAGGGTGAAATAACTAGCGGACTTGTAATATCATCTTACTGAGATCATATTTTCGTGAAAAGGACGCGGAATGAGGCATCACAATCATACAAAAATTTAATCTTCTTTTGCATATAGAGCAATCAAATTTTTAAGAAGTTAAACCATTTACTTATTTATTTCATCGCACAGTATACATAAGTACACTAACAATCTTCAAAAGCATAAAAACAACAGTTGGGTTACCCAGATAACTCTGGGTATCCTTGGGTAGGTTACCTTGGTAACTCAAATCCAAAGTAAAGAATTGTCTCCCTTTACCTTTACTGAAGGCAAAATTTAGAATATTATATGTACTGACATACATATTCCGCTTCGGCATTAATCATGGCTGCACCATTGAGTAATTTCCGTGACAAATGTTCACTATTAGTAATATATGTTCTAAAGTAAACGACTGGTGTTTTAAAAATGAAAGTCATTTTGGAAAGTTTTTCTTTGACCTAGCAAATGTTAGGTAATTTTATATGCTGATTTGAACCTTGCATAATTAATTTATAACCATGTAACTTTAGTTGATTCGACATCCTCTGGTGGCCGAGTCCGAATGCAATTCTTTAATTGACCACTTTTGAATAAACACTTAGTTTATTTACTATTCGTAAGACGCTGCGAAGATCAGAGGTTGAAAAGGCGTATATTTCTAATCCGAAAAAATAAGGTGCTATAAGTTTAATGAGTATATCTGTGTGTTTGTCTGCGACATCGTAGCCCCTAAATGTTCGTGTCATTCATTCATTCGTCATGTCGTGTCTAAGGTCAATTAGTCGACAGTGTTCTTAGCTATGACTTTTATAGGATTTTGAGTCTAGGGTTTTTAAATTTAGGTTATTATATCTAAGTCAACGCGCTTTTTCTCAGAAGTGTTTTACTTTATGCAGAATATGAGTTAAAGAATACTGATGATACCAAGACGTTAAGGAAATGTACATGAAGTAGCCGCAAATCTCTGAATAAATCACTCAGACATTCAGCCCTCTTTGAAAAATGGCATTACCTTCTGTATTAAAAGCTGCTCTTAAAATTTCACTTTATTTTCACTTCGCAACTCTAATCAGATCAACAGATGATTTCATCTGTTGAGTTGCTTTCATGATATGATTTGTGCTCCGAAGTGTTTCTTTACTTATTTATGAGTTTTTTAATACTAGCCTATTTACATAGTTTTTAAAATAGATTTCTATTTTACAAAAAAATGCATTTAATACTAAACAGAAAAAAAAACTCAGAAAATTAAGTCTAATGTATTGTGTTAGTGTAATTTATTTATAACGTTTCGAGTAGATACACTTTCCAAATTAAATCCAGCTTATTAAAAATAATTATATTTCGTCTGCAATCTGAAAGGGAAAAGCCTTCGAATATTTCGGAGACCTCAACAAGGGCAGTGTTAATTCAACTTTACGCTATCTCTTTCATCTATTGCTATCTCTCTCTCCGTGTCTAAGTACCTTAATTATAATATCAAAGTTATTCTATGAACACAGTACAAGTATGTTTAAAGCACCACTTTGCAAACATAACGGGGTTTCCACTAGCGTTAAATTTTAATTTAATTATTCTAGGTTTTGGGGCCGAAGTTAAATTAGATAGCATGTAGGTTCGTTGGGTAAGGTAAAGGTATATAATATGCGGCTATATTATATAAAATAAAATCTGCAATTCACGAAATTTGACTATTCTTCCATCTATTGTTCATGGTAAAAAATATTCTTTGTTTCAATACATTTATTATTACCAGACTATAGATCTTTCCTATAATATTTCCGATTTGAATTGTTCATTAAAGATAATTTATAGTTCCACTTTAGATCAATTACGTCATTTTTATTGCATACAATCTGTCCCGACAGACGTTGTCCATTCACATGTCAAACGCACCATAGAAAAAGGAGCATTTGTTTATAACGTAATTAAAAATGTCCCGGATGTTTTTTATTTTTTTCTCTTCATGACTCCTGACAATAACGAACACAAAAAAGAAGAATTAGCGGAATTAGTCTAGCTTCACGCATGATTCCGTGACCACGGAAAAATGGGGTTTCATTTTTATATGTAGATTTTGCTATGAAATAAACACAGCTTCATAGTTTGATATTCAAATTATAAAGCGGGAAGCTACTACTTGAAATTATAAGAAGAGTAAGAATCACTGTGCTATCAATATATTATTTATGCATAATTAAAAATGAACAAGTGCAATTCATATTAAACATAATATGCAACGTCAAATGCAATCCGTAGTCTTTGCTACGACATTGTAGACATCGCTACGTTACCAACAGTATACAAACGCTACGCCTACATTACGCTACGTTGTAGGCATCTTTGAATGTGAGGCGCTATGGCTACGAGAGTCCACGAAATAGTTGCTACTATTTTGAAGTTATCGATATCTATAAATAATGAGTATCGGATCAAACGGATTCCTACTGATACCTGTACGTGACATAAGTTATGGGGAAAACCATCAGTTGTTTGAGTTGTTTGCTCAATCTGAAAATACAAAACTGAGCAAACGCCATGTAAATATACATGTGAATAGCAAACACGAACAAAGGTATTTTTGATGTATCAACATTTCCAAATATAACTGTTTTGTTTCGATACATTCGGCATACCTATGCCGTAGTTGCGAGTATATACCTATATACTCGCAACTCCCAAACAAGGAAAATTTTGTTACTATCAGGTGTCGAAGATACCTTTATAGATACTTATTATTATTTTTATACTGTTAAAGTGGCGTCTGATGGTAAACGGATACCGTAGCCTACAGAATATAGATGCTTGCAACACCGGGGTTATCAAGCACGCGTTGTTGGCCCTCGAGAAATCTCTTATGTAACAAGAGCATATTACGAATATTGCATATATGAACATGCATCGCTTCAAATCAATTAACGTTGAACTTTCTTTAATCTCAAACTACCCAGTTCCAAAGGAGCTTCCTCCCGCGCATGGTCAAATTGTGGAATGAGATCCCCGCCGTGGTTTTCCCAAGGAGGGTGTGAAGAGATTTTTGAGGGTCGGCAAAGCGCGAGGTTTACCCCTGGTCTTGTAAGCGTTCATAGGCTACGATAACCGCTTACCATCAAGCGGGCCGTATGCTTGTGTGCCAACACAGTCATAAATACAATAAGCATATTTTTATACAATAACATAATAAATAACATTTTTAATCTCTATGTATGGCATTTAAATATCAGGTCCTTACATATGAAATTGGCGTTTTGTATGGGAGGAACAAAAAGTCGAATATTTTTTAATATAATATATTTAATTAATCAAAGTATGAACCATTATTTTCTATGCACTTTTGCCATCTCATAGGTAGTTCATTGATCCCTTTACTAAAAAAACCAGTCGGACGGGAATCAATAAAATCTTTGAAGGCGATTTGGACTGCCCCATCGGAGTTGAATTTTTTCCCTTGCAAGAAGTTATCCAAATTTCGAAAAAAATGGTAATCTGTTGGAGCAAGGTCCGGGGAGTACGGAGGATGTCTTAGACTTTCCAATTGAAGCTCTTCTAATTTAGTAGCCGTCTGTAGCGCAGTGTGTGGTCTAGCGTTGTCGTGAAGCAGCAGTGGCGTGGAGCGATTGACCAGCCTAGGTTGTTTAGCCGCTAGCTTTTCCATCATGGTTTGCAATTCCTGACAATAGACATCAGCCGTAATAGTCTGGCCAGATTTGAAAAAACTGTAATGAACAATACCGGCACTAGTCCACCAAACGCTTACAAGTAACTTTTTTGGGGTTAATTTTCGCTTGGGGCAGGATTTGGCTGGCTGGCCAGGATCTAACCATTGCGCTGAGCGCTTCCGATTATCGTAAAGAACCCATTTTTCATCACAGGTAATGATTCGGTTTAAAATACCTTCATTATTGTGCCGGTTTAGTAATGTAACGCAGCAGTCGACGCGCGTTTGCCGGTTTGTTTCAGTCAATTCGTGAGGTACCCACCTTTCAAGCTTTTTAATCTTCCCAATTTGCTTCAAGTGAATTAAAACAGTTTTATCACTAACATTGCAGCCTGCAGCTAACTCGGACGTGGTTTGCGATGGATCCGCTTCCACAATAGCCTTCAACTCTTCATTATCAACTTGAGTCTCAGGCCGTCCACGGGGCTTGTTCTGCAGGTCGAAATTTCCAGAACGAAAACGTTGGAACCAAAAACGAACTGTGTTTTCTTTTGCAACACGACCGCCATACACATCATTCACCCTTCGAGTTGTTTCCGCAGCACTAGTGCCACGGCGGAACTCGTACTCGTAAATAATGCGATATTTAAGGTTTTCCATTTTGTAAAATGAGTGACGCAAACAGAAAAAAACAGAAGAAAAAAAACAAATGAATGACGATCATCGAAGCACAAATACATGAGTCTATAGCTGTACAAATTTGAATTTGGAATTCCTTACCAAAGAGGAGAAATTCGTGATTAAAGTGGCCAGTACGAAAAACGCCAATTTCATATGTAAGGACCTAATATTTATATGAAATTGTTTGATCTTTATTTCGTTTGTAAGGGTAGTTCAGACGTATTTAATTGGTACCGAACAAAGAGATTAACGTTGTAATTTTGTTCTGTATTACAAAGGAGTCAACATTATTCTGAATATGCATTGTAAAGAGCACGAAACACGTTTCATATGCATGTATGCCGCTTGCATTGTTCATGTTATAAACAGACGAGGTGTAAGTGTAGCTATGAATTCTGAATACCAATTGACTAGCAGAGTATGTGCTTGTTCACTTTGACTCGCGGGAGCGGTGGCGGGCGCGGCGATAAATATCAAACATATGGCGGAATATCCTAGTGTTCACGTACGAAACGCACGTGCGGCCTAAGTAGCAAGCTAGCGACTGGTGCGCGGCGCCCGCCACCGCGCCCGCGAGTCAACGTGAACAAGCCGTAAAGCAAGTTGTATTTATTGCATAATTTCCCATCTCTCGGTAACGCAAGATACTTTTAGTCATTTAAAAGGTAGATCGAAAATAACACTACTCTGATGTATGAGTTGAGCTCCACGAGGAAACTCTGAGTTGCCATTACTGTCGGTACAGCTAGCTCCTGTTTAAAAAAAACTGCAGGCTATGATTACCGCCTTACCGATTACCATCTGGTGGGCCGTACGCTTGCCGTGTACCTACTAGCTACGTAGAAAAATATATACGGTTAATTAATTGCGAATTCAGTGTTATTTAGTTCATATTAAAAACACACACACAGTTTGAATATAATTTTTATAAATGTTTGCAATAATATAATAGAATTCAAACAAAATGCATTTTATATAAAAGTATAATTTTCTCAATATATGCAACTAATAGGCAAAAACAAGGTTGTATATACATTACTTTAATATTGCTCGACCCCTTAGTACGTTCGTAATAGGCATATTCAGAAAACGAGAAGCAATAGAATCAGTTTCATGCATTCAGAATTCGGAAATCCGACCGAAAGAAATAGACAGAAATGATATTGAGCAATGGTGGCTGTTTATATTACAATAATACATTTCAGTAGCGTGTTTTGAGTTTTAACTTGGTTTTTATCATTTCCCTATTAAAATTTTGTAAACCAATAAAAGTTAATAACCCGAAATATAATCACCATTGATTCATTCATATTCTTAACATGATTGATAAAAAACCCATTGTTTCTATACTTTGTAGTACACTGATCAGTGTTGCCATACAGAGCCTCGCGCGGCTGTAGGCCCGCGCGCTTCCTACACTAGTTAGGCATAATATTATCTGTGGTAACATTGCACGTTACAACTTGTCTCCCTATAGTTTTATTGTCGTTACTCGTTAATCTCCTTGTTGCTCTTTTGTTTTATTTCTATCATTGTAATTGTTTCTTTTATTTAATTCATTTCAATACACGCTATACACCTTTCTTCGTGTACTTTTATTGTTGTGGGGAAACCATCCTCGTAAATGGCGCCTCAACGTGTGTGAGCATTCAACAAGTGCAACGACTAACGTAAATTCCGTTCGTACCGTGTATACCTACATCGTGTGTGTATTGTATTTAACCGGGAAGCCTGACGATGCAGACTAGGAGCCGAGAGAATCGCCGTGGCGAGGATGATGCATCATGACGACGATGCATCCTCATAACTTTTATTTACCAAAACTAAAGATATGCCATAATACGACATTTAGTTACTTACATAGGTACATGAGAAGTTAAGGGTAATCACGAACGATATCTACTGAGAGCTAGCGGGAGAATAAAATGTACAACTCTGTAATTGTGAAATAAATGTGGAAGCGTAATTTGTCGTCTTAAGGTTGATGATACAAAATCGCACGAATCGCAAAGCCAAAGAAACTTGGTAAATATATTAACTTTCTACTTCAGTAATAATTTTTACTTCAAATGGCACAGAAAGAGCTTGAAAACAAATACAGATGCGTACCAGTGGTTGCCGTCTGATATTATTTCATTAAAACTTTTGTTTTCTTCACACTGGGTCTAAGTAAGCCTATACAAGCTTTTAACTACGACTTCGACCTCTTTGAGATACCTTTAAGATAAGACCCACACTATGTTACGTAATTATTAAAATTAGCTCAAAACCTCAAGCTACTTCCCCCTAAATATACAAATAAATTTCTGTTCTGAGTGTTATAAAATTATTATTAGTATAAATATAGACTCGTCAAGTATTAAGCCTACAAACTTGAAATATAGCAGGTTGGTTCCCTGTAAGGTTAGGCTTTCATAATGCTTACTTACTGGTAAAATAAGATATTTTAATTCGGCTCCCGGAGTAAAGCAGAGCAATTTCTTTTAAAAAAATATAGTCTATTAAGTATACTTCCAAATGTGAACGCATAAGGGGTTTTGTATTGTGAGAAAACTAATATTTAAGAAATTTATAAATAAAAAAATCCATTCACTAACTAAGGAAATGTAATCAGATTAAAATGCTTTTAACACTCAGTAAGGTACAGTTCTTTTACATCACAACATTTATAATGAAACCGATTTTCTTTTTATAAAAAGGTAATTAATATTAAGTTTTGCCGTAAAGTTAAAAGTTAAGCCACTGAATTACGCTCAGAGCATTATTATACTTTTAACTTCAAAACGCGAACAAAGCTTTAATTAGGGTTTACTGAAGGAATATATAATAAGTGGAACAACATAAGAGATATATTGAAGAGCAGTGTGAATGAATGTATAAAACATGAAAAAGTTGCAACTAGGAAAAAATGGTTAGACGCTGAAATAATTGATTTAATAATAGAGAGACGAAAAATCAGGAACAAAACCGATAATGAAAGCATAAGAAAATATAAAATCTTAACTAACAAAATAACTTTAAAATGTAGAGAAAAGAAAGCAAAAGACATAGAAAACGACTGTAACTTAATAGACTTCTTAATGAAAAAGGGAAAAACCGATGTAGCATATAAAATGATCAAGAAATTAGACAACAAACACAAATCAAAAAGCACAACCATTTTAAATGAACAAGGTAAATTACTAATAGACAACAAAAGTATAGTGGAGCGTTGGAAAAGGTATATAGAAGGACTTTATGAAGGAGAAGGATTAGATGAAAATGACATGGAAAAAGAATACGAAGTAGAGGAATGTGAGTTGGGACCAGACATTTTGAGGTTAGAATTTGACAAAGCATTACAAAACATACAAAATGGAAAAGCCGCAGGGGACGATGGTATATATATAGAAATGATTAAATATGCAGAATGTGAACAGTTATTAACAGAACTATTTAATTTAACAAGGGATATGTACAGGACAGGAAAGATACCAATGGATTTCAAAACAACCAAAACAATAACATTACCCAAAAAACCTAACTCATTGAAATGTGAAGAGCATAGAACCTTAAGTCTCATATCACAGGCATCTAAGATATTACTCAAAATTATACAAAATAGAATTCGTCAAAAAATAGAAGAATGTTTGAGCGACGATCAGTATGGATTCCGAAAAGACAAAGGCACAAGAGAGGCAATTCTGGCACTGCGTATGATAACTGACAGACGTCTGGAACTAGGACTTAACACTCACATTGCTTTTATAGACCTAGAAAAAGCATTTGACAAAGTCAACTGGAAAATAATGATGAAAGCTCTAAAGACAGCTGGTGTGGATTACAGAGAAAGGAGAATCATATATGAGCTTTATAGAGAACAAGAAACTGTGATAGAGTTAGGAGAAGAAAAAAGAAAAGCAAAGATAAGACAAGGCGTAAGACAGGGGTGTCCACTTTCACCAGTAATATTCAATTTATTTGTAGAGTTAGCAATAAAGAAGATAACAGAATCAGAACAGGGAGGTATAAAAATTAACGGTAAAAGAATACACTTTATAAGATTTGCAGACGACATTGCGGCATTCGCAGAAAACAGGGAAAAACTAGGAAAATTTATGGGCATCATGGATACGATATTTAAAGAATTTCACTTAAAAATAAATATAAATAAAACCAAAACACTAACGACATCCAAAATACCTTACAGACATACACCTATCAAACTTAACAAGAATGCAATAGAACAAGTAAATAACTTTAAATATTTAGGTAGTATTATTAGCAGTGATTCCAGATGTAGTCACGATATTAAAGCCAGAATTGCAATAGCAAAACAAGCTTTTAATAATAAAAAAAGGCTTTTTGGATCTGGTATGAATAGAAAAGTTAAAAAAAGGCTTATCAAGACATACGTATGGAGTATCGTACTGTATGGATGTGAAACGTGGACACTGACGCAAAGAGACAGAGAAAGGTTGGAAGCATTTGAAATGTGGTGCTGGAGGAGAATGGAGAGAATAAGTTGGACAGAAATGGTAACAACAAAGGACGTTCTGAAGAAGGTAGGAGAAAAAAGAACGATTACAAGTACGATTGAAAATAGGAGGGGCAAAATGATGGGCCATTTGTTACGACATGACGCATTTATACGAAATATCATAGAGGGAAAGATCGAAGGAAAGCGTGGCAGAGGAAGGCCAAGGATAAGTTACCTGCAACAGATAAAGACGAAGGCTAACGTTATGTCGTACCAAGAGGTCAAAGAGATGGCTAACGATAGAACGGCTTGGCGATTGCTCCACCGACAAGAGCCTAGCTCTTAAATATATGATGATGAAGGAATACAGACTTAAAGGTCTAGTAGTAAAGATAAGGAGAAAAAAAATTATATGTAAATTTATTCTAAGCCCAGTCTTTTAAAGACGACTCATTAATGTATAAGGCGATTTCACAACGAAGTATGTTTTATGTAGCTTTCGGATCATCCTCCTGCCCTAATCCTGTCATTTGGACACGCAATATGTCTCTCTCTTCCTTTCCTCTCTTCCTTTCCTCTCTTCCAGCCGTCATTTCCCTATCTAGCCATGTAACACAGTCCAGCCATCTTTGCTTAGGTCTGCCTACCCATCCATGTTCATACATATAACTCTGATTGCTCGTTATCCTGATTCTTCCGCACAACTCCATACTATGACAAGCGTTTTCTCTTCAACTTTTCAGTCTCTTCGTCTTTAAATCTTCCTCTAATAAGCTAATTTCTTACCTTGTCCACAACCACTTCAACATTCGTATCTCAGTTATATTTGTACGTAGTATACTATCTACTCTGAGGTTATATGCAGTCTTCTTTCACCCTTCATCTTTGTAGCTCAACATTCTGGTCTAAATAGGACAGCTAAAATGTAGCTCTCGTAAATAATATAAAGAAAAATGAGAGCCGATTTTCATTTTAATAGATAGGCGGTGATATAAATAAAATAGGTATTGATTCATTTCGCCGGCGAAAAGGTCAGTAGGTCGGTTCCGAAGCAGTTGTACAAATCTTTTATTCGTCACTGATCGATGTGTTAAGGGATTTTGGGACAAATGATTATACAGGTTGTCCCAGTTGGTAATATTTATGCAGAGAGCTATCACGTCTTTTGAACATTGATAAAAAATATCCTAATTCTACATTAGAGATGCCTTTATGAAGTTATTACCAGGTGATGGTTCTTATAAATAGCACTAGCGAAGACTGAGATGGAATTAATGAGGGCCGGCACCCAATATTATTTTATCAACTATACAAAAAAGTGTCTCTTTTACATAATACCGTGTTATGGTCTCAATGAAAAAAATGCTTTAATATAGCTTTTGCATAATAGGTTCTTACTGGGACAGCCTGTATATGCGATATGCTCTTAACTTGATACGCTGAGGACCCGAGTATGATCCTTGCCAGCAAGCACTTACTTTCCGATGTAAGATAATTCATATGTAAGTATAAATATTTATATTTATACCGAAATTACACCGCAAGCTCATGCACGCTCCCATTGAATGTTAATTTGAGAAGATTTTAACCTTTATATTGTTATCACGTCACAATATTTTCTATCTTTACGATTCCCAAAATTCTCAGTTCAGGTGATATTTTTGGAACAGAAATATATTCTGGATGCGAACATTTTCCTCGGCAAGCTGAAGTCAAGTGTGTAAAGTGATAATAACCATAAAAGTTTTATGCGTTACCTGTACCTCGCGACCCGTGTGATTGGAATATGGGTTTCGAAATGGATTGCGGTGTAAGATGATCGTAAATACTTTGTGCCAAATATTTTATAGTTTGAGTGTCCAGTTTCATGAGTGTTCATAAATACCTGAAGAAGTATTTTAGGATTACGTTATTCTTAATATAATAAAACTCTAATATAACAAACTTAACTTTGACTGTTGTAAATAATTAGTCTTTATGAGATAAGTATGTAATATTTAAATATGTAAATTGCTGAATGCATTACAGTGTACGCAAAGTTTAGTTTCTGGGTTTATTACTTATTCTTATGACAGCAGCTAGGTTCAGCTACCTGCAACTGCAGTACAAGCTATGTTATAGTACCTATATTGACACGAGCATCCCTACTATCTTACTTATATTCTAACCAATTTTATAAATGCGAATGGCTTTATTTATTTTTGTTACGCTTTAACTATTCAACCAATCATCACGAAACACACGTTATCACTGGTACAGAAAAGGACATAATTAGGGTAGCTTTTATCCAGAAAAAAATACTTTTTTATCTAGAATCACGCGGTTCGCCCGCGTGATTCTAGATACGGGTAAAAGCTAGCCAATTACTCAAATTATACTAGGTAATGAAATCATCACGCAGTACTCCAAGAAATTTCTCACGGTATTTCTATGCATCCTACCATCTACCTATCCATTACTACCATCTCAAACATCAAAAGCCGGCATTAACGATACACTTTCAGAAACAAAACCTAATTATTTATTTACAAGGATAAGTAAGGTGGAAAATTACTGATCGTAAACTCATCCTACTGAGGGATTAAGTCTGATTCATTGATATTGTTGCTACAAACGAAGTCTATTTATGATCCCTTAAGAGTTTTATTTAAGTACTTACCTACATAATTTTACAATGTATCACAGTCACAAACTGGAAGTACCGACCTCGTTACTCAATTTAACCCTGCGTTAATTGAATCGTATATAGCAATGCGCTATTAAAATTTTATTACAGTACGTAGGGCCGAGATACAACGAATAATGATGTTATATAGCTTTTCCCTTGACCGATTTCGGTAAAATGTATAGCATAAAAACCTTCTCCAAGCAAAACCACTTAGATGAGCCAACTTTCATGTGATTGGTCAAATGATGTTGGAGTCTATCTATTATATACAATTCTCGTGTCACAGTGTTTGTAACAAAACGACTTGAACGGTTTATTTAATTTTTTGTGTATATTTGGTAGGTCTAAGAATAGGACGTTAACTAATTTTCATACCCCTAAGTGATAGGGGTGGTCCACCCTACGTTTGCCGGGTCAACTAGAATTTTAAGTGAAAGACAGAATGTATGAATGAAATAGAAGCGTACATATTGCGCCGACGCAAATAATTAGAAGCGTAGCAGGCAATAATCTTTGTATAATTTTATAATAAATTTGATATTTCGTTCACATCAGTTATATATTATATTAAGCCGTCATGTTTTACGTCCAACCTCCGGATGACATTGAAAGGCATCCCAACCTATGTCCCCGCGGGAAATGCAATAAACATTCCAACAATTTTCATCGATATGTTCATAGCTTTAGACTGGCCCCGAGCACGTCACGGAGAACAAAGGCCTTACAGAAAATTAGTGCTGCACAGACTCTTAGTTTTACTCGTAGTACCACAGAAGCGTATGCTCTTTGAAATCTAATTAGTATTCGGAGGGACACAGTATAAATAAATATCACTGTTTTCAAACCATAACTACTGTAATCTCTTTTTAAGTCTTAGATACATTCGTAAACTATGACACACACGGTAGGACTCGGTAGGAGTCCATAAATTAAACGTCGCGAAGCAAGCTATGGACAAATGCTCGGAGTTTCTTTGTAAGATAGGAAAACGGAAAGAGGTAATTAGTCAACCAACGTAACCGACTGAGCTCTAAGGGTTATTAAGCTTAAGTGCCAATGGGCCGGTCCTATATGCCGTAGAACCGACAACCGTTAGAGTAAACGAGCTCTTGAGTGGAGACGGCGTATAGGCAAGCGTAGTGTAGGGCGCCCACCAGCTACATGGAGCACTGATCTGCGCACTATACTTATATACCTAAGCACTATACTATATTTTGGGGACTGTACTACCACCTTACAGAAGACAGCAGTCAAATAACAATAATTTGATGCAGTGTTTTGTTTCTGCGGTGAGTAAGGTTGCCAGTGCTCCACGAGGTCCTTATCAACAACATGGTTGGTAACACGTTAGTGATACCTCATGCATAACTAGCGGCTATAGGCTACGGTTACTGCTTACCATCAGGCGGGCATGTATGTGTGTGTGCCACCATATACCCACCACATAGTAGTATAAAAAAAACTATAACTGGCAGGAAGTGGATGAAGAGAGATGAAGATCAAGCTCAGTGTCGCGTCGTGGGGAGCTTTATGTCCAGCAGTGGACTGCGATTGGTTGATGATGATGAGCATGTCTCGCTTCATGGTAAACGGTTGCCGTCGCCTTATATTTATCAAAACACATCGAACAACTAAGTTAGTTATATTTCGGCAACAACAATATTTTTGGATGATAAAAGCTAATGATCCTATGAAAAAGGGTCCGGAACAATAACTCACAACTTCCTATCTCCGTGTATGTTTGCGATGAAAAAATTTGTTAAACAAATCATTTTCTTGTCAAAACCCTGTTTCTTTTGAGTATGTACGTATTTTTATAAAGCTTGTTGCAAAGTACAATGTTATAAGGTGCAATTATATCTATACTTATAATAAAACAGGTCCAATTCTGTACATGAAGATATTTAGGTATTTTTTTTGTAGGGCTATCTATTATCTGTACAGAACGCAAAACTTATGTTTTTTTATTTTTGTCTGTCTAACTATGGAATGGATTCAAAAAAACTTGAGTTCATACTACGAGGTAAAAAATAGGATACTTTTGATCCCGAAATTCAGCACGGTACCCTTGAGATACAGGATAATGGTCAAAATGTACGGGACTTTCACTAGCCGATAGCTGTAGCATAGGTACTTGAAATTCGAATTCGAAGAAGCGGGCTACACATGCAGCGATAAAAACATCTCAGCGGCCTAAAGCACGCACACTCACTGCTCATACTCGTACACAGACACTTGGTAATGTACCGATACCAAATATTCTTTCAACTGCTTTTTTTGATACACGTATAATATTGTACATTTGGGACATATTGTTAGTAAGGGACCATTTCATGTGTCAGAAACGGCGTAAAATTACGCTTTTATAGCTTTAGTGGGTTTCTCTGTAGGTAATTTACTCTTTTTATCACCTGTAGAGCTACAGTAACCAACGTTTTTCCAACATAATATTATTTCAAGACTAGCACATATTTATGTATACCCTAAAATGTGTGCAGTCAATTGAAAAGAAATATATTGGGGATCAATTAATCCAGGTCACCAAACGTACATTTTAATATCATTAAAACTAAACATGAAAGATTATTACAGAGTTTTATTGGCTTTGTTAAAGTTTTATTAAACAGTAATAATACTTTTAAGTTAAATAAGCTATCATTCTTAATTTAAAATACATTTTAGTTTTTATTACTGATTAGGATTACATTTATATACATTTTTCCAGTTGGATTTAAGAATAATTCATTACCAATTGTTTGCGGTTGAAAAACACGCCACCCATAACCTCCGAAACCTACGCCAAGCAAAACGGCTAGATAATAGAAATGTGTTTTGCTGCCGCGCCACATTCTCAACGTGGGCAAGACGTGTTTTTGAAAAGCAAATACATTAAATAAGTTTTGTATGTATTATTGGCACTATCCGGTGTTGTGCACTCAGAGACGGGCCCGTACACAACGATCATGTCATATTCATATTATAATATTTTTTTGGAAACTCCTAAGCTTTGGTCGTGTACCTTTATCAGCCAATAAGACAAAGTATTCCTTTCCTACAAATAATGCTGCTTTGTGCTTGTATAGAACCGTAAATTGTATTATTTCAATGATTAAATGTTTTCTGATTACGTGTATTCATAGACCGTTGATAAAAGTATATTGGGGTTGTGGGGCGAGCGACGCGATCATGCTCAGCCCCCGCAAAGGGAAGATCTTCCAGCCAGGCGGGTGTTGTGCCTGGGGAACCGCGGCTCCGACTGTTCTAGTCGGAAACTTGTATATATGTTGAATTGCGTAGAAAACTTCGCTAGCGCGTGGCAGGATTGTGACGTCATTCGTTGAATGTTGTCCTGCTAGTTAGTCGATTTCTAACGTTGGTTTATGTAGCCGTGAGGTCGCTACAGGGTGTTGAAATTAGAATATAATCGCCTCTAAAGAATAAAAATTAAAGATTTGAATAACTGCAGTGTAAATACTTTATATACAACTTTTGGTCGTAGACTGCTGACAGACAATTAAATTTGCGTATTTCTAAATAGGTTAACTTCACGACTTCTTTTAGATCAATATAAGATTATTATGTTTCGCTTAAATTCACGGAGCCTCTTAATCAATTTCAAAAGGTCCGGTCCTTTATCTAGGCTTGCGTGGGGATATATATCCAACACGTAGAGGCCCGTTGTTTTTAGATTAGATTGTTATTAGCCAGATTATTATTATTATTATTACTACCGTAATAAACCACTTCTAATCAAACTCCAAGTTTTTCTTTCTGCGTAAAAACTTTACGAAACCGCGCCCAAGGAAATGAATTCTTTTGGAACATAAATTAACCCATAATATTTCTTTTTCATGAGCAAATGTCGTTTTAACGACTCGCCTTAATTTAACTTTTCATAACCAGCCTTTGTCAAGAAAATGTCCATCAGCCAAGTTGATGAACATTTCTTTAATAAGCCTCGGTTAAATAAATGAAATCATTTTATTTAATAAAGGAATGAAGGAACAAGGGCTGAATAGAAGAATAAAGTCGATAACCAACAGAAAAAATACCATACGTACATGATCGAACTTGAGTGCAGATTGCGAAACAGTTATGTTTTTGAAACCTTATAATTCAAGATTATATTATACCAATGTAGTTTAGAAATACGGCATATATTACTATATAATACAAGCTTTTACCCGCGGCTCAACTCGCGTTAAATTCGGGTAGCGTGTTCCCATTTTACGCCTTTATGGTTGAATTTTGAAAATGTATTTCCTGAAACACATATTTCCTTATTTGTTTACAGAACTAATTCTGTGATGATTCGAATAAAAAAATATATCTAATCATGTTTCTCCATACAAACTTTTGACCCCAATTACATCGCCTTAAGGGTCAATTTCGCAAAATCCTTAGCGTATACCTACGTTCTAATACCTATATGCGTTCCAAATTTCTGCGCAATCCGTTCAGTGGTTTGAGCTTTGTGTTGATCGATCAGTCAGCAATCTACGTAGTAGTCCTTTAATCAATTTAAACACTTCACGCTTATATACGCTTCGCAATTATATTTCTATCACGTACGTGGTGCTTTAACTCAAGTTTAAATTTATAAAGCATTATAACTAGATCCAATGACGTCACGCCAAATAAAACGATTTGCACTGGAAATTGGATTTGGATGTGTAATTGCTTTGGGACCGAATTAGCAACTCACTTAATTTGCCATCGCTGGGTCGTGACCTATCCACCCACTGGTGGGTGGATGCCTAATCAAGAAAGAAATTCAAGAATGAACCTTCCGATTCAAAAGCGGAATAAATTTGAAAAATGACCTCGTAGAAATGAAACAATGTTTCGTAAAACTATCAACTATCTCATTGGTTATTAATTGCGTCGGTGCATTTATTATCCGAGTATCTGTTAACGTATAACGTCACCTCATAGTTAATAATATTCTTTATTAATCCCACAGAGCTTTCGCCAACTTTGCAATTGCAATAACTACCACATAATTTAACATATATAAACTAATAAAAACTAGCTGACCCGACAGGCGATGTCCTGCCTTAGCTATGAATTCATATTTGAAATACACCATAGCAAAATATAGTGTGCGTCCACCCACTAGTGGGTCACGACCCCCAACCGCGCAAGTTTGTTACAAATACAAAATTATCTTTGGTCGAGCTACTGCTCGATGCAAGACTGCAAGACCTCAGACTATATAATATAGAACATGAACCTAGCATACGTCTCGCTTACTAAAATAGGGTGCAATCATAAAGATTATATTGGAACAGAAACTGATTTCATTATTATTGTTGCAATTTTCGAATGATAATAAAAATTTCGAAAATAAACTTGCAATTAAAAAAACATTCTAGATTGGCGCTTTTTTGACGTGTAATAGCTTCTAGTGCACTTTTTTGTATTAGAAGAGACCTACAAAAGCCTGAAATATATCTAGTTTAAGAGACCAGACCAGTGAAAAAGTCTGTGCAAATGCTCGAAGGAAATTTTCCGTTCACACTCCAAACACTAACGAAGTTATTCGTGTTTTGAAACTTAAATAGAATTCTTTGCTGAAACGAAAAGATTTCTGTACATTTTCCGATACATAAAACAGCTATTAAATCGAATAAACATATTTTTCCGATATGAGAAACACAATTTACGTGTGTGTACTAAATTATCTTGAAGGTACTCGACCTGCTTAGAATAAATAGCGTTATACAATTTCTCTCATCCCTTTTGACTGCAAATTCTTATTTACGTATGAAATGCGATTACATTGTCATCCATAATATTTCTTTCGTAGCAAATTGCTATGTGATGATTATTAATATTATTATTAGTAGTTCTACAAGTCTTATATATTTTAATAATCTATATTAACTAAATTGATTAAAAACAAACAGATAAAAATATATTTATTTAGCTTAATATGTTGTTAATCGTTTGAGAAGTAGGTCATGGTAGCTTCTTCATAAGCGAATACCAAGAGTCAGATGACCTCAGTGAGGTTATTGCGGTGACAACGGTTGACATAGGCACCTTTATCAACGCCCTCCAGAGAAGGAAATAAATAGCTACTCTGAGATAAGCTACTCAGCTAACATACCGGTACTAAATAACTTTAAGTACTATATAACTACTATATAACTTAATTTAACTACTATATAACTTTAAGTCTACCATCTTAAAGTTATATAATTATTATTATACCAAGGTGGCCAATAAGCATGGTAAGCGGCTACCGTAGCCTACAATGCTCGCAACACCAGGTGTATCCACTCGCACGTTGCCAACCTTTTTAGCCATGTGTTAGCAAGGTGCTTAGATTCGCTACCACGCCACCATATCTACAGAAATCGGCATAACAAGCCACTAGAAATGAAAAGAGCGCTTTTTAGTTCCGAAACTGATGTCACTGCTATTCGCCTTCTCGAAGCCAATCAATTATGAACCATACTGCCCTATGCATAGCGCTGAAATCTTAATTCACACGTTGTGTTGATATCAGTCATATTCATATTAGTTTTAACAAGTTCACGGCGCTGCACGGTAATGGAAATCAAATGCTATTTTATAAGCAATGCTTAGTTCTCAAAGTAGCTACCCAATACATAAATAACCTACTGATAATAAATATATAGCGATTGATCTCTATTGTGCATGCTAACTAGGTTCTCAATTATAGTGTTTGAAACAGTAAGGGTAGCTGTTATTAGCTAAGCTAGGATTACATGTCGTAAGCAACGCGTCATCTACATAGAATACCGTGAGTATTATGTGTGAAAATAGAATGATACGTTCGGATTTGTTATTAATTTATTATAAAATCAATATATTTATCGGAACAAGGTTTAAAGAAATCAAAGGACATTATTGAAATCACCAAACCATGTGTAATAATTTTGATTTCGAATTAAGTTATTTACAAATAGATGTTGCCAATGTCACAAATGATTCGACTCATCCAACTTATATGATCTTTTGGTAACTCCAATACAAAAAATGTGTCTTTCAATTTTAAATTAACAATTACAGCTCGTTTGTATCTTCAGTAATTTCGGACATTTCTACTCCTCAAAATAAAGTCCCATAAAGGGAAGTGACTGATTGAAATAAGATTATGTAAGGCAGGGTTTCTCAGACTTTTGGCTCCACGAACCCCTGTTAGTGTTCAGATGCCATCGAACCCCTCACTATAATTAAATTAGCTGTTAAACAAAATACGGTTTTTATTTCAATAAAATGTAACCAATACAGTGCCAAAATAAATATCTGTTTAATATTAATATGATGGCTGTGCTTGTTTCTTGTCGCAAATTGATTCTATTTTTAGAGTAATTTGCTTGCCAGTCATCAAGCCACCGTTACGTTAATCTTGTCGTGCACCCCCTACCGTCGAATGGCGAACCCCTAGGGGTTCGCGTACCCCACTTTGAGAAACCCTGATCTGGGGAAACTCTCAATCATGAATTTTCCAATAAGCCGTATAGGCCGCGGCTTAGCGGCGACACTTCCAGTCAGAGCGCGGCGGAATTCAGGAGTACATAATAATCAACTCCTAAAATTAAAACAAAAATTGTACAGTAAAGTATAGTTTGTTTATATCTTTAGGGTCCCATATACTCTGAAGAGCTTTCCTTTAGTTATATTTCTTTCAAATATATTCATTTTATGGCAACGGGATGAACGCGAAAGAGGATGTGAGGCGGCGAAAGTAGGAAACAAAACTAAAGCACATTTTATTTTACTCATGTGATTAAAATTTAGAGAAGCGACCGATGATGTCCTATTTCTATTCAAGTGACATTAGAAAATCCTAAATTGGAAATACTCAAGTAAACAGAACATACAAATAATAATATCTACTTACTTCCATTTCGACATGACTGTCATATACCTACGAGGAAGAACCAATTTATTTGGTAGATATACAAATTGAATTTATGCTTTTTATGTCTACAAAAAGCTTTTAGGAAAACAAACAAGAGAGCCTATGTAAGTAGTGGATTGGTGTATCCATGTTACTAGAGATATGGTGAATAACTTTCATCAGTAGGTAACCGTTTGAAACTTGGCATATCCAAGTATATTTCTGACGTAAACTGTTCTGAACAATCGGTTTTTGGCTTTCCAGACATGTGTGAGTCAGTTGGTACTTCATTGTCGGTGATGATATAGAGATAAATTAATAGTTTATTTTCTGTCATTACAGAGCTTTAGAGTATTTTGTTTGATGGTATTTTATGAGGGAAGGGTATTTGGTATTTTAAGGTAGGGCATTGCCCCCCCTCCTCCGTAGCTACTACCCTGGGTATTGCCATGTATATGCCATGCATGTATGAGATTAATTCAAAATCCTTTTTTCCATTGATTATTATTTGTACCTTAATTAGTGTATAACACTTACGTATTTACAATGTAAATTAGGCAATGAAGCATTTTGAAACTTTTCTTCTCGTACATTATTTTTTGTTCTTTGTATAGTGACAGTCACCAAACATTTTAAATTCTTGTTCCTAATACGTTGTTTCTCGTAAATATAGTTGTTTAAAAATATAAACCTTTTAGAATATTATACCAGATTATACCCTCAGTTTGTATTATAAAGTAAACAAAGGGCAGATTTGACTGCAATTTCTGCGTTTAATTAAAAGTCCCTTTGACGCTGTATAGGTAACTAACTAACTCTTATAAAGCAATTAGTCCCATTTCACTTCGAAATAAAAGGGACGAGCGAGAAATAAACGTCTGATTCACTTCGCAAGCGCCGTAATTTGATCATGATAACGACTTGATTTGTTAGTCGACCGTGTCTTTCTTTAGACATGAATTCGGATTACTAATAAAATTCAGACCTACATACATATCATCATTCAAGTGGGCATAAATCGCTATTTAAATATTGACTAACACATCTCTTTTGCTTCTTTTAATTTCTCTTCTCTTCATAAGCTTTTTATTTTTCCACCATTACGTACTTTGGTCATTTGATCTAGAAAGTTAGACGTCGGACTTCCACTGCTACTTCTTCAACTCAAACTCGTAATATACGTAATTACCTGTATATTTTATGTCAGTTTTCTTCACTCATTCGTTCTACATTCTACAGATGTAACGAATACCAATTAGCTATTAGCTAGTACAATTTTAGCAGTATTACTCGTACGTAGTAAGTATATTATCTACTCTGAGGTAGGTAGTATTACGAAAAATTTTCATCGTACATTTAGATTTTTCTAACCTACGCATTAATTGCTAATTCATATCTCTGAGAGAAGGAGATACCTAATTATTATTATTGTAAAGTATCATACCAACTATTTGACGAATATGATAAAATTTTTAGAACAATATACCAAACGAAATATTATAAATTTTAAGCGACCCAAAGTGATTTTCTTCAGTAGCGCCATCTATGCTCCATTGGTAGCAACTTTTGCTTTATAGCGGTATCAGCTGCAAAGTATTATCTCTGCTAAGTTTTTGAATTTCTTCTTATGATGGCTTTCGGTATAACCTCAGAGTAGATAATATACTACGTACGTATAACCAACGAAACGAGTAACAGGGAGAGGTCGGTGCTGGTCGCTAAAATGCAAATCAAAACTGGGGAAAATAAAGTGAGCTTTAGTAGATTGTACGAACTAAACTGCTCAAAGCTTTACGAAGTGTATGCGGTTCACGATAGACAATAGATGGCAGCACATGTGGATGCCTATACTTGTACTTGTATATATTATGTACTCTGAGCCTATACCTACAGCCTCAGAGAAGATAATATTCTAAGCTTCCGTCAGGTTATCTTTATTCTTTCCACGAGCACAAAAATAGGTGCTAGCATATTGGCTAGCATGAAATAAAACAACAATAATATTATTTATTATTAACTATTTATATATTTCAATAGTAGATATCTCATATAGTTATAAACTATTTACTCTAACGCTCCGCACACAATATTTGGTTTAAGTCTAAATGATGACGAATCAACAGTTAGTGTCAATCAACATAATGCATAATCAACAGTCGAACAAAATGTCTAAAATATTACATTTAATAGTGAAACTAAATGTAAACTTAGAATATGTTAGCGCTTATCCGTCGTTTATGCCTCTTAGGAATACTGGTTCACATTAAAGTACATTTATAAAAAAAACTAAGCTATTTAGTGGGGAATGTTAACTTTGGTATAAAATATTAATTATTAACAACAAAACGTAATGAAACTCAAATTAAATCGAGAACGACACTTAAATCGAAGCATAAATTATGAAAAATACTGTTACGATCAATACTTTAAACCAGTAGGTATATTTACAAAACTGGCTAACTTAAATTATACTTAGAGGAAACAAAAACATCTCGTACTCCCGTGAAATTGACGCGCAGCTTACATAAAATTGTTCATAATTCACAAGATGCAACATGTTAATTCCAATTTAATTGATTATATCATAGACATAAGTATTGTTAAAACGTACAAAGGTAACGGCCAAATATAGTAACGTTTGTTTAGTAATTTGGAAACAAGTTGCGTTATGTGAACTACAAAACATAATAGGATACAAAAGTCCACTGCTTAAATATAATAATAGTTATAGTAAATGAAAATGTACTGGGAATCACTATACGCAATAGAAGTTTAATAATCTAACACACTATAAGATTCATTTTCTGTTATATGTTTTTCTCTATCGCACCATTAAATGTATATAGGCTCTACTAGAAATTATCAAGGCTAAATTTAGTAGGTACCGTTAATTTCTCTACCTCCTAATTACAAAGATAATTTTTATCTTAATTTTTCTAAAATTGTTTGTAAACACCAATTAAATCAGCTAATGTAATATAAAACTGCAAACAGAAGGTCTACAAAGATAAAAGAGGTGATAGGATAGGTATCATATACCGTATTTTGTAACAATTTTACTGAATCAAAAACCTATTTCGCAAGCAAATTGTGCAATAGAACCTTAATTTCCGTGTACATAATGGATAGATACGTATAAATTTTCTAAATGTCAATAATTTCCTAAGATAACACAAATATACCTCAGTAAATATATAGAGATGAACTATATATGGGTAGTATATTTTTTCATAATATTAAATTGTCGTTATTAGAACAAAATTGAGTTAAGTTATCACATTTACAAGCAGTAGTTTTACCCTTAACAATCAGTTTTGGTATAACAACATATAAAAAGATTCGAATTATATTCTCTATAAATAACTATAGAAATCGTATATTCACCTCAATTTCTCAATTGTAAATCAGTCAAGCAACGACCTAAGCAGTACGTATTAAATTGGGGTTTTAGTAGTATAAATAAGGAAATATATATTCATTCATTTATACCTGTAGGTATTGCAGAATATTGCATATCCAAATTCAAAGATAACACACCACGAAATTGGATAGGTAGTATATTTAAAGAGCAGTTTTGAAGAGGGGCACTACTACATTTAGTAGGTATACACATATTATATTGCACTATAAATATCTCCGAGAGAGAACTATTGTAAATAGGTAATATTGGCAACACCTGACAACAGTGTTCACATTGCAACTTTGAGGGGGAAATGAAATTACTTAACACATTAATTATAAGTGTTTTTCCAACAATATATATCTCGATAAGGTTATTTTTCCATAGATATTGACTAATCGTGGCCCATACACAGTATAACCCATTGCACATATTGAAATTATTAATAAGCGGAATCGTGGTATAAGTGGTACAATAGTCGCATAGAACGTTATTGATAAAATTATTATATAAGTTATATATTTCTGCATTCTGTGCGTGGGTATCTTCACTAACATACATCTTCATAAAACAACCTCTTTCTGTCAGTCTGTTCGTAGGTTAAAGCTTAATCGAGAACGAATAATCTGGACCCGAATACATGTTTTTGTTTTTAGTTCATATGCTCTTGCCATACCAACCCTATTCCGATGCCAGTTTCATTTAAAATATGTACTGACAAGATATTTATTTTAATTCTGTTATAATTATTTAGCCTTCATACATACTCATCAAGTTTCAAGAAATGTGTTAAACATATTACAACGTATAAGGACTGGAATAATTTTAAACAGACAAATGTCACACTGCTTATCATTAGCAAAACGTTCTATGCGACTAATATAATAATAATAATAATAATAATAATAAATATAAATATTATCATAAGAGTAGGTCGGTTTATGCAGTAGAGTCATGTGTGGAGGGGTTGGGAATGATCGTCCCAGAGGGGTGTTGCTCCCTAAGCCTCCGCACTTCCCTGGAAGCCGAAGCCAATTCAGCTTGTAGCGACATCTCTCGTTCGCGCAAGCACTTTATCTCGTTTTGCCATGTCTGGAAACAAAATACATTTTGTTCAATAAAATAAAGATTTAATTAAATTTGTGAGTTGCCTATTCAGGATGAATATAATACTTTATTATGTAAAATATAAATCAGTAATATTCGAATAACAAGGTTAAATAACTGTAATATCACGCCGGTACGCCCATGAACCGGTATTGGATAAAACTAGTCGTCGTCTAGTGTTCGAAATTAGCCCACAATTCGAAGTATAAACTAGCGTAAGTCCTTATTCTAATGTCTATGACATTCAGCAAACGCATGGTAGTGTGTGTAATGTTTTTTGTATTAATTTTATGTATTTCTATATAAAAATATTAGCTTTCTGAACTCCTTCTCCATATAAACTAACTGCGATAAGTTTTCATACTTCTCCGTCCGCGAAAAGGGGTACACATTTTTTGCTTAGGTATAGGTATTATACTAAAAGCTATTTTGATGTTATGCAATTGCATTTTCACATGGGGTGTTCTTTAACTATTAGTCACACAAAAAAAAATAGTCACACCACGTGAAGGAAAACATCGTATGGAAACCAACTCGACCGACCGGTCGACTGAGAATACATACATACTGAGAATACACACACAAGGACATACGTCCTTGCACTGCTTAGAGACTGCGACAGATTCACAGTCTGTCACGTTGGCACTAAATTATTTTCGGTGAAAAATGTGAATCGTAAACTAATCATGCGTGCCACTTCGGGGACCCACGTGGGAAGGTGTGAAGATATAATTCTAATGATTATGATGTCGATACTAACAATGTTCTGCTTGAGCAGGTCCAGCTTGTCGTTCTTGAGGCGGCACACCTCGAGCCGCAGCAGGTCGTCGGGCCGCGCCTCGCCGCGCGCCGCCTCTGCCGACGACATCGACTCCAGCCCCGTGTCGCTGTCCACGTACACGCCGCCTGCACAACACACACACACGTCACTACACGGTCGCTTAAGGGGAGCAATACGGGGTATGTGCGATAACAACAGCTATTTGCAGCTGACGAGACCGCTGGTCTAGTGGTTAGTATACCTGACGGCTGCACTAGGGGTCGCGGGTTCGATTCCCGCCGGGGCAAACATTTATGTGACAAATATGTTTGCCTTGCGTCTGGGTGTTTGGTATGTATTATAAGTATGTATTTACAAACAAAAAGTATATAAGTATTATATCAGCTACTGGTTCCCATAGTACAAGCTTTGCTTAGTTTGGGGCCAGATGGCGCTGTGTGATAATGTCCAAACATTATTATTATTATTATTATTTGACCCCGAGTAGGTAGGGTCGCCGCTACCACCGCCCCTGTATATAGCGACGGAGTCCATGTCGTCACCGAACCAGCGAGGAAGATTCGGCACGACCTGATGCCACTGTGCGATAGTTTGCATGAACAAGTCCTACGCCCCACTACAGCGTTTGAGGTTGCAATGAAGGGCTCTAATGGAGCGTTCCATTATGAGGCCTCCATTCCATCGACAGATTAACAGATTTAATGTAATATTGAGAACTTTATAAATAACGATAAAAGAACAATAAAATTATAAATGCAATTGGCTAAATATTACTTGAAATAAATATATGAAGAAACTGTGAAAATCTAGAAATCAGACTATCTACAAACAACCAACGAATTAAATGAAGTAAATACCACCCTAGAACCATGCTAATGGTATCCAAACTTGCTAGACTTTAGACAAATGTTATTTTGAGAGATAATCATAAAATCTAGCAAATTGGCTAAATGAATTGAAGAAAAAAACATTCATGCTTTTACAATGTCTACCAATACGTACTAAATAATATTCTACGCTACTTTCAAGATTCAGGACTAACCTGCAGCATTTTTACCACAACACAGCCAGTCCTTGTCGTCTAATTGGAAAATAAATCCATTCAATTACAAAATACCTACTAAGAGTCAATCTAAACACCTGCTTCAGGAAGTTTTGTTTTATACCATGATAATCGCAAGCAAGTCAATTAAAAACATGGTTTGGTCTGGTGAATCAATGAGGATCACTCGATTGCAATGTAATGATTTCTATAAATGAATTTCTTCTAATGCTTCTAAGTAAATAAAGCTCATTATTGCAAGTATAAATGGTTTGAATATACATTTATTGGTTATGATAAAAATTATCCCATTCAATAACTAGATGTCCGAAAATTTTACCAGTGGTTTAATATGAAGTGGTAGGTACCGAACTAATTGCAGCCCTCTCAATCTCTATTCAGGTCACAAATTATTCCAAGTCTATATACTACTAAAGACTCGAATGAGCGCTCAAAATAATCACTGTTCCACTGAATTGATGTTCCGGAACAATAGGCCACAGTGACTGAAACATGACCATTGTTCAATGAGCTTCCGTATGACAGTTACAAATATTATGACATTAGTAACCAGTACCATTTTTTTTTATGTTGCTGCTTCTTCAAAACGACGTCAGAATCTTTGCATCAGTTTGCTGTGCAACCGTCAGATGGAATAAGCTGATATACCAATATATTAATCCAATCTAAATATGAATGTTCACGTGACACAGCGGGGCGGCCGCTGCCGTCACCAACCCTGTAGGTTTATCAGAGAAGTGACGTCAGTCACGGTGCTACTAAGAATGCGTATATGACGTCACATCAGCGATAAACTTGGTCGGCGAACCGAACCATCATTGCAGGCGTGACGTATAACACTAAGGGCATGGCAGTGCAATATTTTCACACACAAAGCCCCTCTATAATAAATCAATAATTATCTACGAGCGCGACTAATGAGCGCACACGTTCATATCGCCAGTCTGGATCACGAAAACGCTAGACTGAATAAGCCAATAATAATTTAATATTTTTATGTTCAGGGACGTCACATGAAGAAGCGAAGGGCAGATAGAGTAGTCACGAGGTAGTGTAACTCACCGAGGGGGTCCAGGTCTACGGAGTTGAGGCTGGAGTCGTCGCTGTGGTCGTGTAGTGGGGGGCGCGGGGGCGCGGCGCGTGACGTCACATCTGGACTGGACTCGCCCGACCCGCCCGCCGATCGCACCGAAACCGCACTTGCGGACGACGACGCAATAGACGACTTCGACCGACCGCTCTGGAACAATTGTACCTTTATATAAAACATGTTTTATGTAGTTATCAGAATTAATTAATGTTTCGTTAACTATGGCCTATTTCATATGTTGCTACTAAAAAATAATACCTAATAAAAACGAGCGAGCGGTAACTGTGACAAGTTACCATTTTTTGTCGCTAAGACAAACAAAAATTCTAACGACAAAGTCGCTAAATTGGCAAAATAGTTTCTCGACTTCCTGTAATGCGATTCCGCCCTGTATCATAAAATCACTTCCAGGAAGCGACGAAAGATGCTACACATCAATTATAAACCTTACCAACAAATATTTGCAGTCTAAATTACCACTTGTTCGGACAAAAAACCACCTGAGAAGAACCGGAAAGAAACTCAGAGCTCTGTCTTTGTTTCACGTTTCATCACTGATACGGGAATCGAACCCGGAACACAGTTTTCAAGCAATATACTGGGGGCCATACCAACCACTAGACTAACGGTTTCGTTAACAATTCATGAAAGTTTTTCTGGTTTATGAAATATTTTACTAGATGCAAACAGCATGACAAACTTTGTCAGGCAACGATCAAGTACAACGTACACTATGGATACACTCGAGAAAATATAATATGAACATATAATCGTATTCGCATATCATAGTACGAAATGTGATTCAATGGAAATAAAATCGTTTGGTCTTAATGGTTTATAACATAAATTTTCAGTATCCATTAACTTATAATAAACAGATTAACAACTTACATTCGGGGTATGTATTTCGTTCGGGACATATTTATTCCTATTCAAATGATTCTTGTTGGTGTCGCCTGAGAGATTCGTATCCACACTTGGTGATCTGAAACATACAACATTATTATTCAGACCAACTCAAACTCTCAAACTGAACCGAAAGTTTATGAATATTAATAACTATGTGCACAGTGAGTCTTCAACAACAGTAGGGTTGGCAACGTGATACCCCTGGTATGCGTCTATAGGATTCGGTGACTGCTTACCATCGAGTAGGCCGTACGCTTGTGTTTCAAGTTAGTAGAATAAAGATAATATAGTAGGGAGAGGTGTTACAACACCGACTTTCCACCGAAGATATTGTGAAGATATTGTATAGTGAGTCCGTCGCCGTCTCTTAGGCACTACATACGTCTTTGAATTACTTCTCAGACGTATGCAGGTTTCCTCACGATGTTTTCCTTCACCGTAAAGCTCGTGGTGTGACTAATCACTGCACTTAAGTTATAAAACCTTATTGGTACAGACCAGTGGGATTCGAACATGCGTCGCTAGAATAGCAGACAACGCTTCATACCACAAGGCCACCACGGCTGTCTATCTAAGATAAGAGAGATATGGATATTTTAACTCACCTGACTTTAGGTATGAGCACTTTCTTAACAGTGTCAATGAACCTGGAGGTAGGTCCGTCTTTGTTCGGAGTTCCCTCGGGTTGAGGCGAGATCGCACCAGGCTCGATCCTAACCCCCGTACCAAGAAACTCTGCCGATTTATTCTTCAAATCGTCGGCTAAATTCTGTAGTAGCGACGCGCGCGTTCTCAGTTCTAGCTGAGCAAACTTGTCGGCTTTGTAGCAAGCGTTCTCAGCGTTGATCAACTTGGTAAGGAGGAATTCTTTGAACTCCTTCCCTTTGCGGAACACTGACGGCTGAGGGAGAGTCGGCCCGAAAAATGGTACGTCCACCCGAGCGGTGACGGCCACCTTGTACCTGGAAGGACAAAAATTTATTTATTTTTTTCCATCGTGCCTCATTGAGCTTTTGTTTGTCGTTTGACACATAGGCGTGCCCTATTTGCGTCTGAAACGCTACAATTATTCATGTCATCAATCGTTTCAGTCTAAAATAAAGCTGTTTACCTCTTAAACGATTATTATAAATATTAAAAATACAATTGGATCATCTGCGGGTGCGTCACTATGCATCATCTATATATCACAATGATAGCCTAGATGATAGGACGTGTCCGTGTAAGGCTCCGAGAATATAAAAGACAGTAAAATAAATAACTAATATAAGATATAAAATAAAATGAACAAGTGTGAAAGCAGCTCCATTCATACTTACTTACTATCAAGTGGATCGTTAGCTTCCACAAATTCCACAATGAGAGGTGTATAAGAAAAATAATTATAAAGCAAATCACGCCAAGGGGTTTTTCAAAGGAGTAGACCCTTATTTTAGCTTCAGTGGCTAATTTACATCTGCCATTCTTCTCAAATACGACTGATATAGTAATAAGATACCTTTACTACCTAGTATCATTTACTCAAAAGCTCACTAATCTAATCAATTACTAAGTCGGGATTCGTTTGCATATAAATTAGAAATAAATTTCCCATCCCAGTTTTCAAGCAATTCAAATAGGTTTATCACAGTACGGCGTTGAGGATTAACACAACATTTAATATTTTATTGTATTCGACTATCTTAGTTTTCATCGTTTAAACCAGCAAATTTTCCAGTGAAATTGTGTTGAAACTTGGTCGTAAAATACCAGTATAATAAACGTATGTATTATAACTATGTACAATAAAAAATAGCGAAGGTTATACCTGGTCTCCCCGCCAGCTGACTCTACTGGAGTAACAACGATGAAGGCGTGCAGAAAATGAGATGCAATCATGTCCGGCGTGAAGGGAGTCGGCTTCTCCTGAAAATGTATACATGGCGACTGAGAAAACAAAACTTAGTTATGTCACAAAATACTTTATAGAACCTCAATCAGTAATATAAATGAAGACATTATGAAATAACCATTATGTCAATTAATATCTTTGAAAATTGTTAGAGAAACAGAGAGTCTGACAAGCAGGCTTAGCCATGTTTATTATCTACAACCGTTAACGCTATAGAAAAGGAACTTAATGGGAATAAATACTTTTACGTTATGTCACGTGTTCATGTTTTTAATTCCAATACATTTCTTTCGTTTTCTATAGCGTTAACGATTATAGATAGTAAACATGACTTAAGATACAGGGGTTTACCCAGTATTATCAACTCTGGTTTCCATGTAAAAATAAGTTGCGAAGTTCAGATGGCAGTCGCTTTGTGTAAAATTGCAAAGGATGCAGCGATTGGTAGGTTACATAAATACGTATTAAATATGATATATCATTTTACCTACGTCAAGTTAAAATGTGTATAATAGAATACATTTTGCCTTATGGTAAAATATTCTGGGTAAATACACAGAAGAAGTACTACCTTATTTGCATATGGGTTAAACATAACCCAAGCCGAACTAATTTCTTACAAATAGAGTTCTTAACTGCACATACCACCGACCACGTAGAATGATTCTACAATTTCGTTTCTGTGATGCTGGCATTTCGTTCGCATTAAGTTTCGCAGTTCGTTTAGTCGAATGTTGACCAACATGCAAATGTTTATTCTGTTTCGCCAACTATTTTACGTACCTGGAACACAATCGCAACAATATCGTTGCCAACGTGTCGTTTTCTTTGGAGTTGTTGCGCGTCGCATGCGGTGTGAGGGAGCAAGGGTGCTACGTGGAACATGATTTCTCTATTGTGGTACTGCTCATACACAGCCTCCGTGCCGGTGTGACCGTTCATTATGTCCAGCCCGCCTCTGTAACCTGGCCCAATGATATCTAGCATGATGTTGGTGACAACATTAGCGCAGAACAAAAAATGGGAAACGTACATATGAAACTATACACTGGTAATTTATGTACAGTTTTCAGCAACGATCCATTCAAATTCAAAATATCAACTTATCTCTTTTGTAGTTCAGTAAATCCACGGATAGCATCCAGCTTAATTTTGGTAATCACGAACGATGCTGCTATTTCATGACGCAATGGTTATAAAATTATTGTAAGGAGACCTAAGCTATTGGTAAAATTTACAAATCTTATTCCTATTAGTTTAAGGTCAACAGAAAGGGATTTTGCGGAAGTGACTGTCGTAGTAGGCACTTGGTAAAAAAAATGCTGAGATTCAAGGTCGATTTACTTGGCGACACAAATGTGGGGCGAGATAATAACAAATCTATTGAAACAAGGTGAATGTACGATAAAACCGAATTACCACCGTATACCTTCTTACTGCCTGCCTTGAAATGAGCACGGGATGTTATGGTTGAATTACTTTCGTCTTGTAGCAGTATTATAGTGAGTAATGGAAAGATAATGAGTAATAGGAACCGGAGAGCATGTATAAAGAGACTGATGAATGTAGAAGATGTGTCCAAGTTAAGAGTGAAACAGCGCTCTTTACTGTCTGCCAACCACTAAAGAGACGCAGCGATATGGTTTGTATGTATATGTAAATGTATGTACCTTTGTGGTCCTTCAACTTGATCCTCTGCCCTAGCATGTCTAAAAACTCGTCGAAGGCCGGTGACGTTTCGTTGTTGCCGAATAGTTGTTCTTCTGTCGTCTGCCCGTATTTCTGGTACAGGACACCAAATTTGAATGTTTTCACTAACACATGTTCGTCGTACGAGGCGATAAGCGAAGACGCGTGCAAACACATCACTGGCGTGAAGTTATCCACATTTATTTGCTCATTAAGCATCCTGGCCATTCTTAGGGGCGACGGCATCATTCCTGGTCCTGGTGGAAAGAAACGAAATAATTTTACATTCATGGTAAAAAGTGAGGACATAAAGGAAATAATATAAGTAAAAAAATATCATTATAACATAGAAATACCAAAATTCGTATCACAACATGGTGAACAGGTGAAAAATTACACAGAAAACGAAAAGTCAAAAGTATTCCTAATAATTGGTTCCCACAGAATGTGATTCAAAGGACGCGACTCATATGGCCTTGCCCTGAATTTGGGTCAGTATAATAACGGTTACATGTAAAGAAATTTCAGGTTCCATACCTCGGCTTTCGGGCCCACACCCGTGTATCGATGGCCGTACGGACTCGCACGATAGGCGTGTACCGCACCAATCGCCAGGTCCTCGCGGAGCCCTTACAATCACACGCCGTGGGAACAAAGCTACATGCGGATCAAAACAGAGTCTATTACTCAGAACTATATTTTTATTTTTATAAAGCCAGCTATGCTTATTCACCTATGCGACCGTTTTTATCAGATGATGGTAATAACCAAGTTAGCGTGGTGAATTCGAATAGAAGAAGGGTAATGAAAATCAAGACCTGGAGTCTGAGAAAAGCACAACAGCTCCATGTTAGACAACCGACCCTATGGTCTGAGGATAAAGACGCAAAGCGGACAAGCAGGCCACAAAAGCGTGATCTAGTGAAAACACCAATGCCAAGTGGCCCAAAGTTCAACCAGCTTGTTGTACAGTTAGAAGGCAAAACGAAATATGAAACAATCCTTAGTATGGTGAAAGCGCAAAGTATGTGTATTATAATAAGTCAAGCTATACTCTGCCTTTTACTGAAAGGGGCACGGTATGGGCATAAATCAAGATAGTACTCACTAGTGGTGGGTATAAGTCCGTGCATTGTCTCTGTGCGTAGCCTCAACAGTATTCGGGTGTGGTCTTGCCCGGCCATTTGTTCGTTCTTCAAGGACATCACTACTGGTCCCAGGCTCTCATCTAATCCGACTAAATTGATGTGCTCCTGGTGACAAAGAAATTATACAGATTAAAATAGGTCCTGCGGTATTTAGTTGTAGTATACCGAACTATGAAGTTGTCTAACGAGCACGCATTTTTATTATAATTCATGACATATGATATTAACGATTCTAGTTCATTCGTTCCTATATCCTTATCGTTTCTTTTGTTGTTCGTCAGTTATTTTTGTATGCACATGTTCCCAGTGGCCGCTCCATCATTATATCTCTTTACGTTCAATAAATGATTTCCGCCACAAACTAAATTTTTATCAAAAGTTCTCAAATCATGTAAATCAATTATGAAATAAACAAAGTTAATATTTCCCTAATCATTATTTTTGTTAATTAGCGTACAGGAAAATTCTGGTCCATATTTCGATATCATTAATGGGAGTAAATACACGTCGTACACCAAACAGGAAAACTAGCTAATTAGGAATGTAATATACATTATTGACAACACGGAGCAGTCAACAATTTGCCACGCCTGGACCATAAACCGCGGAGTATGATAGCGATCCATTATTTACGGACAAGGTTACTTTAAGGGTAATGATCTTACGGTTATGAGCTTTTCGTGTTTCATAGGTCAGTCCAAACGATATTTAAAGGGATATTGTTTTTGGTATTTCACGCTGTATTGTTTTTATCATCATCATCGACCTATAGACGGCCACTGCTGAACAAAGGCCTCCCCATAGATTTCCACAATGACCGATTCAATGCGGCCCGCATCCAACGCTTGCCAACCTTTATCAGATCATCGGTCCATCTAGTGGAGGGCCGTCCGAAGCAGTGTTTTCCAGTGCGTGGTCTCCACTCCAGAACTTTATGGCCCCATTGGCCATCCGTTCTACGAGCTAGCTAGAGCTAGAGCTGTAGTGTTTTGATATTTCGAAACTGTGTGTCTCTAAGGTCACAGAGTAAATAAATAAATATTAAATTATTAGTTAGGTAATGGTGAACTGTTTGTCATAGCAAATAATGTTCCGTGTACAATCAATTAATTAAATTGCCTTGATTTAGCAAGATGACTCCATCTATGACGGAATTGGTCTACTGACACTTGACTTGGTGCTATTTAGTGCCGTTTAATATGTGAATAAGCATTTACTGATGATGTCATCCACAGTTATACACCTTATTTGAGATTGCGGCCAATAATTCCTGCTTTTAATTTGTAATTTATTTTTTCCGCGCTAAAACAAAATAAATCAGTGTCAAAAATTTCAACAAGTATGTAGGTATATTTGACTTAAATTATAGTTGTAGTAAATATCGCTTACCAACAACGACCGATGTCTAGAAAAACTTTAATTCAAAATTCATGCTGTAATAAAGCACTTATGAAAGCCTACATACTGTAGTTCTCTTTACTATCGTTATCTCTACATGATTTCAGAGAGCATATAGTTATTACTTACACACATATTTACATAATGGTTCTGTTATTTCATGCTGTGTAATCTTCCCATCCGTAATCAAAAAAGCTAGGTCGAACACGTACGAGTACTGGTTTTCTAACATTACTTTACTCAAACGAATGATACGCTATAAGAGTTTACCGTTTCCTGTACTCAAATTCGAGATAAATTATCACATTGCGTTTTAGACCAAATGTTATATTTTTACTCTTAAAATCACACAGTATAATCTTTCTAAGGTTTTAATAAAACATATCTCCGTTAATACTACTTTCATAAAGCCGTGACAATGCAGGAAAATTACTTTTTCGTCCATGATAATAAGACTGGATTCTAATTTGTTAAGCAGCTAATTACTCCTCGACTAGCACAAGGTTTTTTAATCTCAACATAGATGTCACTTTTGATCCATCTTTGACACAAAAATATAAATTTGGTGTTTTATAAATGACACTATGCGTGCCATAAATGTGCCTTTAGTTCGCTTTCGATGGTGAAACCCAATTTCAATCAGCACATAATTGATTACCGATGTAAATATTACATTCAGAACAGCGAAGTTAAACCAAATTATACCAAACTCAAATAAAAATCGATTGAAACTATATTGCACCAAAGTACACTTATAAATCACATGGAAGCAACGATAAATTCAAACTTTTATTCGTAGGTATGTTTATTTTATACAACTTAAAACAACAAGAGTATTTAGCTAATCGCAAGAATGGACAAAGGAGTTACAAATCTCATGTGAAATGTTAATTTACTTACCTACATTGTTACGTCAACCTTGCTTGTCTCTATTTTTTAATTCCCAAGCTTGCAGACCTTTCTGAAGGATAGGTGCTATTGTAAACAAGACAATAAGTTGTTACACACAGCAATATGTATCTAAATTATCATCTAGAATTGAACGACTAAACCAGAGATTTTTTGAGGTAAACTTTACTATACTTTTATGATGTGCCACGAAATTGTAGTGCTACCTATTTAATGAAAATTTCTGTTTTTTAATAATGTAAGACACATATATCTATAATCGGCATCAAGTACTTCTGTAAATTAAAAGTAATATAAATATTCTTATTGAGATAAACTGAGATAAATTAACATAGACCGTTAAAATAATAATCAAGAAAAAACCAAGACATGCATATCTAAAAATATTAAAAACAAAGATCTCAACGCTTAATTAATTCAACATGCGTGCCTTATGGCAAATTGTCCAGTCTGCAACTTCCTTTCGCAAGTTAGGTCCTCTGCCAGGAAGTTAATATTACCGCAATTATAATACGAATAGATTTAATACAACAATTGATTGGAATGAAAAGATTTCAAATTCAAAAGACACCATCCGTCTTACGTTGATAATTTGGTATATAAATACTGAATTAACAAGAAACAAGACTAGATGATGCAATGTTAAAGCATCTACGACTTATTATCACGTATTACTGACTGTAGGTGCGTTTCTTTAATAATTATATTAAGAATAATAATACCCAGTCATAGATTAATTGTGCATCTATTAAATCGGTAGTGTCAAGTATCAACTCTTATCACATACGATATAAAAAAACGCAGGATTTGCTAACCAGAAAAAACTTTTAAGAATGTTGAGAGCTTTTAGCCTTTACATTAATGTAATTCGGTGCTGTAATGAAAATATATGGAAACAGTTGACAGCACACAAGGTTTTCCCTTCTACACTAAGTGCAAAATGATAAAAAGTATCATACCATGGAGGACAGCAGGACAGAATTCTTCTTTATACCACGTTTGTTCCAAATCTATATTAGCTGTTTAAGCGTCTTTTAATATTACTAAGGATTTTATCGACAGATCCATCAGTCTAAATAAGGATGTCGCATGTCATTTCGGAAAATATATAAAAAATTGATATCTTTTATCAGTGTTGCCACAAAGAGGCACATTGAAAGCTAAAGATGGTAATTGAAGGGACGGGGGTTAATGCCCCACTTCGAACTCGTTGATGGATGACGTCATCTTAGACACAATCTTTCGGTTTTTTAACGCCATTTATCGGTTCCATTTTTGACGTTATCAAATTCTCTCGAGTGAATGGCAAATTGATATGAGTAACCGATAAATGGGAAACAGAAGAATATATAAGAAACACGATTTCAATTTAAACGTAATCGGAAAAAGACTAGCTTGATTCTTAAAGTCTAGATAGAAATAAACTATAATATAATAATTAAATAATAATTATTATTATTTCTTTCCAAAATTATTTATATGGAAAATGTTTAAGAAATACAAAGTAGAATTTAACTAGGTATGTTGTCATGTGTCATGTGTGTGTCATGTCATTTGTCAATGTCATTTACTATACTAACAATAGGCCTCAAACTAGGCAAAGCCTCTATCTTGGGTACCCCGAAAGATTGAATTAAAATCTTCTTTTAGGTCTAATCAACTTAGCACGGACACTAATAAGTTTAGCGATTCAGAACACGTGTCTTAGAGTAAATGGACAATATTGAAGTTATACCGCGTGATATCACATGTTGCTTACATTTAGGGGAATATGATTCGACAAAAACTACTTGAATTTAATTAATCGGAAGTCATAAATGATTAAAACTGCGTTAAAAATATCACAGTTATCTCGTTTCACATCTGGTACTTTCATTTCAATGACCCCATTTTGCACCAAAAAGGTATTTAAAGAGCTCATATCTCTCGGTCTCTAAAGCAATTTTACTTTATGAAAGAAGGCATTTGGTTATTGCTTCCATTTCTCCTATGTCGCAGTCTGACTGGGCTATCTGTCATCGCCACTGATTTGGAATGCATTCGCCCTTAAACGAAATCATCATTTGATATGATAATTTACTCTTCATTGATGTAATTAAAATAACTTAAGACTTTAATATCCTCAGTTCTAGTGAGAAAACTGTCTGCTGCAGACAGTCTGCAGCACAGTGTATAGTTGACTATTGAGACTGAACTATTGCACATCATTATTAGCGGTTACCCATACAAATAACGCATACAGCAACTATTACTTAACTTCGCTAATCAATCGAACGTTGTGGTTGCAACTGCTCGGCGAAACAATTTATTGTGGTGGCGCTCTGGCGAAATTTTAATGTATCAGCATAAGTTTCGCTACGCTTCAGAGAGGATGTATCTGCGCGTCAACATTCAACAGCTATCGGCTTAGTGATCGGGGCTTCGCATTCATCTAGCCTAACCCTTGCGGTGTCACAATAGCCCCATTGAGCTTTGCAAGGTTGGCGTTAAACGATTGTAATATTTTATGCAAATCGGCCGCGAGATAGGCCGCTATCCTTCCGCACTTTGATAGGAAATTGTATACGCTTAATCATAGCTAACAAATGTAGGAAAAAGCCTGTTTTATTTATCCATCACTAAGTTAATAGACAAGCACATCAGCTTGATGATTGGATGGCATATCGCACGTTACCGGTTTTACGACAAGTTCTTTACTCTTGTTGAAGAACGCCATCAAGTTCATGAGCCCACTAATTTTACACTACATATATACATACAAACGAACAACCCACACATAGTGAGTCGACTTCATAAGATACAACAACCCTACGAAAGATATTATATCCTGATTCGTGACGTAAGTAACTGTGAATGGAAGATAGTAAATGTAATAAAGAGGATTTGGGTAATGTGGACAACGATAAACACGTGAATAATGGAAGTAAATTTCAACAGAATATTCGTCGCTTTTAATGGAAGCCTTTGAAATAGTGTAACCACTTTACTATGTACTTCACAGCAATTTATGTTGTCTGTCACATTATGGTAAAATAACGGATCGTTGTGAGTACCTCTACCTACTTAGTACGGCGAGATGAAGATGATGGTGAAATAAACCAATTGAATGTGTTTGGTGGGAATCTAGACTAATTTGCATGTCCAGTATATTTTTTTTGTTTCGAAAACATTGTGTTGACAAAACTATGTGAAATGATACCCCAATTTTATTGTGTACAAACATTGTTTTGAATGTTGTAATCAGAAGATTGTTTTATGAACCAGGTTGATAGCTTCAAATTCGCTTTAAATAGCTGCATACCACTGCTATATAAGCAGAACGTTTCTAATGCTTACTCATACTATTTCTATTTTGTTTCAACATCATATAAAAAAAAAGTATATAACATTGTTGGTCCCTATCAACTTAATCTGTTCAAAAATTGCTTCTAATTTGAATTAATTAACTGATGCATAAATTGTTGTAAGGTAACAGGTATAATTCTTAAACGAAGTATGTTGATTTTCCCTTGCGATACCTCACAGGAGGGCTCTAAATTGGCCTTCAATAGTGTAATCAGCATAATCTACACGATGAGAACCTGGTTCTCAGGGCGTGAAGTATACGCGTTCCGCATTGTGGACATGGCTTTTTCCCAGTATCAACTTAATGACCACAGAAGCATGGGCACAGCTTTGTGGTCATCTTTATAAGCAGCTTCACTTTTTACGCCTTATGCCCTTACAAATAATAAAATACATCATTCAAATTGTTTTATATTACAGGGATCATAGTGATATTTATCTATGTTACATGTACTTGATTATTATATTAACGCAATGTCTTTAGGTCTGTATGTACTTTAATCGTACTGAGCTCGAGAACTACTGAAACTTACATGTTCTTTTATTAGGGATCCGGTTTTGTTTTTGCATGCAATTCTCCTGCATCGTAATATATCTAGTTTTATTACATAATAAAGTCGTAAACAAACTAGACTTTTTCATGACTTTATTATCGTAACGCATAAACTATAAACGGTTATATTGGTGTAGGCACCAAGATAGGGTAGGATAGTTGTCAAAACATATGTACTTCATTCTTAGACTTATTATTTAAACAAGCGATCGCTTAATGATGGAAATTCCCCCACAATTTGAAATATAAACAAACCATTACTTTGTCAAGCAGTAAGACTTGTGTCAAGCCCATGGTTATGTAACGTTCGGTGTGTAATGTTTCTTTAATGTATTTCTTATAACAAATTATTAGATTGCATAGTCCTTCCCCATATAAACTTTAACAGTGACAAACGTTTTTACGTAATTTTGGTAAAAAAGGGGTTCACATTTTTTGCTTCACGTGTTTAATATTATGCTTAAAAGCTTATTATAACCCGTAGGGGTTATAACAGTAGTAGTACTGTTCTCATTAAGTAGATAAGCTTAGCGCTTATCAGTAAGAAATGCTAAAGAACTTTGTGGCTTGCGAACCAAACACGATCCATATAAAATCTGTCATATAATTTTCTCGTTATATAGCTACTGTGGATCTTACTCATAGCTTGCTAGGTATTGTGGGTAATGTTGGCATGTTCAAGGCTTCGGTCTCAGACAAAGTGGCGCTACTACCCCTATCAGCTGTCAGTGTGGTTAGAACTTCTACATATATGCACTTACATGAGTAACATGTCTAGAACAGAGTGATCGCTATTATTACTCTACTACGTAATATTTACACTTCACTTGTGTTCGGTTCTGATCATGAAATATGTACATGAAGAACGTTTTAGGTAAATATTTAAAGAAAATAAAAAATATGTAATCACATAAACAAGCAATTATAAAGTATTACTTTTTTTATCTCGAAATCCATCCAATTAGGATGAACTATCTAAAAAAACAGATAAGAATCATCAAAAATGTGTTACAAATAGGGTGCTTCATATTCATTCATAATAACGACTTTAATTATTCTTAGCGAGTGTAAAAAGTACAAGAAGCGAGCCTATCGGGCGTGGGTATGGGAAAATTCACACGTGTTTGTAACTGTATCGTTCTAACTTTAGATTGCACTTATTTTACACAACTTTAGCGGGAATGGAATGAGGAAAATAAATAAATTCTCATATTTAAAAAAGCTCTTAAAAATCCGAGCACAAAAATGTTTAATAGTTCAGCATACAAAAAAGTTCGACATACAAAAAAAAAGAAAACAAAAAAATTACAGACAAGAAAAAAATGAAATTCCAAAATTAAACGTTAGCTATGAAATTTTTAGTGTCATTTTAATTGATGCATTATTTCATTTAACTCCATCTCGCTTCCACACCCGCTCTCGCTCTAACCCCATAGCACCTTTAGAATCGAGCTGATACTGTACGTACAGTCACACTGCGGTATATAGGCCAAAGTCTTGGCACGACGTGAAATTTTGATGCAGCACAGATACTAGCTATTAAGAATGCAATTTGCTGTAACCGGTGCCAGATGACATAAAAAGGAGAACTAGGGTAAATATCCGGGTTTGGGTGCAGACGGAGTTATCCGCATACATAAAACTGGGACTTTTCAGAACATATTTTTGTTATGTAAGGAAATAATGTTCGTAGTCAAATAGTCCCATGATGTTTCTTATGACACAAACGGCCGAATACAGAAACTACATTCCAAGTTTGAAAGCCCATGTAACTGTTTGAAATTTCGTAGAAATACAATTTCACATAAACAATCGTAGGCCACACAAAAATGTGGAATTAAATTTGATTGGCGTTTCAGTATTTGACCATTGGCCATCAAATCGCCGTGTCATATTCGTGGTAAGCAGAGAGCAAAGTCAATTAACTTTTAACCAAACAATTCTCACATATTTCAAAACAAGTTTAAAAAACGAACTGTTTTCTTGACCGATACACAAAAAAATTAGACACGTAAAATTGTGTGCCACTGAATTTTCATCAGCATTTAACTGTCGACTTGATAACTCATCCATCTGAAGCATGCGTGTATAATAAACACCTACCCTCATTCAATACCATCATATAGCCTTTAATTAAATATATATCTTGATGGTTCATCGTCGCAACTTACAAGCAGGCATAAATAAATTTTATCAGTGCATTGTAATTATGTGATACCATCCTGCGGTAGACCTTTTACGGAAGGTCAAGATATAAAAGGACGTTGACATTGACGCGACCACGGCTAGGCTTTATGTCAAGGGAAGCGGGATCATGCGGACATGATTGATTTATAAAAAAGTGTTTTAAAATTCGAATTTTGTGTAGGCCGAGTAAACGCGGAACATATTTTAAATTGTTATTTTTATCCAACTACAGCAAAGCAAAAAGGGTTACGATGACCACGGTATCCTCTGAACATCTCTATGAAAATTTATTAAATACATGACAATATTTTCTTGTTTCATAATTTTAGAGCGTGATTATTCCGTATCCTGGTTCTAGTTTTTTAATAATCAAAACAAACGGACATGTATCATCAAATTAACAATATAATTTGAAATAAATCAGATCAACACTGTCTGTCATTATACCGAGTGAAAGTATTGCACTAACTGCGCAAGAGAAAATTATGAAGAGATAAATCTAGAAGCAAGTATTCAAATAGCACTTAAGGTGCACTCATTACAAGAACACATGCAACGATGCATCATTAAGTTTGGCATCCATTAATATTCATAAACGTTGATTTCTCATTTGTATTGATACATAATATAATGTCCAAAATAAATAACGGATTGAGATATTGCATAAATGGAAACAAAACTAAAATATGATTACGTAGTTTATAGAAAACAAGCGACCCGCCCCGGATTCGCACGGGTGCATCTCGAGTCGGATTTTCTCTACTATAATATGAAACCAGTGCCGGTAGCAAGAATATTTTTCGACTACGTATTCGTAAACTTAACTCGCGAAATTTGCATGTTGTCATGCTAATTTTTAGTTCCACTATTCACCGCCGCAGCGCTGTTAATTTTTCAATACAAAAATAGTCGAATGCAATACGAAAACATTGTCGCAATTAATTCATGCTCGCGCTACTGAATGAATAAACTTTAATGCATATTATATACCTAATATTATAAAAAATACGGATATTTTTCAGCGACACGAAGTCTATGTATTATTCGGCTAGTTATCGTAACAGTCGTTCATCATCATTCTCCTGCCCTTATCCCATATTATTTGGGGTCGGCGCAATATGTATTACTCTTCCATCCTTCTCTATCAGCCGTCATCTCTGTATTCACTTCCTTTCTGGCCATGTCATCTTTCACACAATCCATCCATCTTTTCTTAGGTCTACCTCGACCCCTGTACCCACCCACATTCATACATAAAACCTTTCTTACCACGTTATCCTTATTCCTCCGCATAACATGCCCATACCATGATAGACGCTTGCTCCTCAACTTTTCTGTCACTGGAGCTACTTTCCAACTTCCGTAACAGTCGTTCAATATTTAAAAAGTACATTATGAGCTGTACCCGTATCTGGGTAGCCGAACGCCGAACGGGTTGCCAAAAGCAGTTTTATTTTTCTGGCCGCAGACAGCGTGGCGCGCAAATGTCAGATGGTTCGCGTACCAGTTTTGAATTACACTTTTTATATCCGTCCCATCACTTGAGGAAAGTGCAGTCTCAAAAGCAATAATACCGTGATCCGATTTGTGTACTTTTTAGCTCCATCTTAACCTTTTGCACGGGTTTTGTCATGTAATCTAACTTTAAAACGTGACTTAATGAACAAAGTTTACAGTAGTTCGTTCTTAAATCTTCGCAACTGTAATATTTTTTATATCTCGGACTGTCGTTTACAGCGTTTTAGAACGTTAACATTTTTCTTTATAACAGTTAATTAATTAACTGTTGAGGAAAACGTTACTTTACATTTACTACATTTTATTACATTGACTTACTTATGTAAAAAAAACACAGAAATTATAACCGTACTCATATATCAAAGTGAGTATCAAAGTGAGTAAACATTTAAGAAAATCGCTTAACTTTACAAAGGCATTGCCAGTAAACAACCTAAAAAGTATTTATATTTTTATATAATGGTCCGGTGTGTGTGTTCGTAGCCAAATCTCCCTCTGTGAGCAAATTTTTGTTTTTAACGGGTATTCTGAATGGTTATTTAGACCTGGTGGTAAATTAGACCTTCGTAAGTGCCTTATTAGGACCTAAACAGAATAAATGATTTTTGATTTAGATTTTTTTCTTAGCTGTCTAGGACGCTGTAGTCGCTTTGGTCGCGATCCAATTTTGCAATATCTTTAGATATACTTTATTCTAAACTTACGCAGTCGAAGTAAAGCTAGTAATGTACTATAGAGTATGGATTACCTTGCCAACGAAGAACCGCCTATAGTACTTGGCGGTGTCATCGGTGTCGATGTTGTGCCGCCTGGTGGTTTGTCGTGGGGTGCCGGGCTGCGCTCGGGACTCGCCATCTTCGTCGTGTGGAGTGTCATCCACTCCGTCCACCCAATAACCCCCGCTCGGTGGCAGCACTATCGACGGTGGGGTACCTACCACAACAATGGAATAAACGATGTTTATTTTTATTTTCATATCGCCTCTCTGTTAGGGTAGAACCTCAAGAGTAGTTAATATACTACGTACTAGTAGAATCTCTTGGAGATTAAGGAGCGCCACTGTCAATGTGCCTAATGTGCCTAACACACTTCTATCTGTTGATATTATTTTGATCTATATGATGTTTAAGACAGCCAAAGAACGTACTCATGCGTAAAAGAAACCCATAACTCATTCGAATCACCATGAAACTTTGACATACAATACAATAGTGACATACTATGTATAAAAGAGAACACAACAAAGCGTTCTCAGACGACAAACTATGATGAAAATACAGCATTTTGGTAGCACAACTTCGCATCTTTGGGAAATCACGACGCCAATTATTTTGTACAGCGCCCATAGAGCTAGAAAGATCGTGATGGGCCTTCAAGTTGGGATTAAACGGCCGCCTCAAGGCTGTTTTTAATGCTTGGTGTGTAACAAATTGATGCAATTAGATCTATGGTTTATTTGCAGGCCTTTTACGGATCGTGTTTAATTTATGCCTTCATTTGGTCATAATAATAAAGAGATCATTGATGTAATCAAGATTACCTAGACCTAGTGGTAGCCTTGATTGAAAAGTCCTCTAGTGTCAGTGAAAGTCCTATCAAATTCCCGTTCTGCCGTTTTGGTTATTAGCAAGGACAATTTGTCAGAGATAAAAATATATTATTTGGATTTAAAAAAGACTTACGTGTACGAATAAATTTTATATATTTATTTTTATCCAAGCCATATCCAAGGGTGTATACCTACAATACAATGGAGATAAACCAAACGCAACTAATTTCGACAAGGAGCTCTGCTAGCCAGACCATTGTCCATTGAATTTTTAGATGGCTTTCTGCGTCCCTCCCTAGTCCTGCGGGACGGCATTGTTCCACTGTCCACTCATATAAAGCATCCTTATTACTGGCGAAGTAGTAAAACAAAACCTCATGTTGCACCCTTTTGCTACGTAGTGCATTATATTTTGTTCTGCGCTGTTATAGATTTTTTGTTGTAAAGCGCTGATTTAATCTGTCAGTACATGTGAAAATGGTTGGTAGTACCTCAGAGTAGATAATATACTACGTACAAGTAGAACGCAAGACTTATATGAATGTTACTAAGTAAAGGTTCACATATGAAGACGCTTATTATCATTGTGAGATACACCTACTCTAGGTCGATCTTATCAATGATATTTTATGTGTATTTTTACTTATAATATCGTTGATATCATTGGATGAAAATATCGTAAAGCTGTCAAATGGCGGCATGTAGGTACTGTTCCTGACATTAGGCATGAACATTTCAGTTAATAAAGACACTATGATTTTTTGCAGCGCAGCGCTGCATTTATTCCGTGTTGTGTACATACATATTTTGTTTGTGGAATACATGCACGTGTGCGCGGAAAAAGATGATAAGCTTTGTAAACATTACCCAAATATTATATTTTATTCCGTAAAGGATTTTAACTAAATACGTGAGTCCGTTTCCAGATTCTGTAGATGATACCATTTAAAGCAGAATCCGTTCTGAATAGTTGATATGCTATCTAAGTATACAGTATACTGAAAATATACTAATTACGTTAATGTAACAGAAATGCAAGGGTTCGTTATTTAACCTGCCGAGCTTTCAGTGAAACCGCAGCTTGATTTCCCAAGATATAAGCTCTGGCCGCCATTTAATTAAATTAATGCTTTAATCAGTAAACTAGCAACGCGGAAATTGGAGTTTTTAACTCTGAAATTACCTTGAAATTTTTCGTCGCGGTAAATTTACTTGAAGGATCAAAACTTGACATAAAACTGACCTAGTTTTTAATTGCAGTAACTACGTCTCGGTTCTTTTTGTTTTATTTATATCTGCGGAATATATCGTATGCAAAATTAGAATTTGAGCCATTGATTGGTGTGTATAAAATATATGTGGGTACTTCACACGTGTAATCTCAGATTAAGGGGCTGTATACTTTTTGTCCAATCAACTGTATTGTGTGGAGCTTTTTACCAGAATTTCTGATTTGTTACTCTGAATTGTGTGTGACAAGTTTCGAACAAGATAGTCGTGGTTTATTCCGATGGTAGCTTTCATTTTAAAAGTACTGTAATGTTCAAGTAAATTGTTAGGTTTCTGAATGTCTAAGAACAAAACAAGTGGTTAACCTAAGCATACTTTCACACCTGGTTCTCAACGTTTAATTTGCGTTAACTTTCTCCAGTTCCCAACAATGAACGAAAGTTAAGTGAATTCTAAAAGAATTCGTGCATTTTACACGCAAGATTAGTGTTCCCAAATTTACGCCACCAATCTGTAGGCACTGACTCGCCTGTTGATTATGAATAAAAAAGTTGAGAAAAATATTTTCTAGTACCCAAAAGCAAGAGAAGATACCAGTATACTTACTCATATAGCAATATGTAATACAATTATATTATTAATATTATTTAAGCGAAAAATTTATGCGATGCTTCTGACACAACTTATGACTCTATGACTGCGCTTGACAGCACCTTTAATTAAACTTGGTATGTAATTACGAACGTCATTACAACACATTTATTGCGAAATGACGCAATTTTCTTCAAAAATACAAGAGATTGCTGAAATAACTTCTAACAAGCACCGTTTCGGGGTTATAGTATTACGAAAACGTGTAGTTTAGTTTAGTTACATGCTCCACGCCTAGCTCTTTAATATAATAATAACTACCATATTATAGCTGTGCCCGCGACTTCCTACGCGTGGAATCATATTTTGTTCTCAATTTAATGAGCTTTTTTTACGCGAGACGTAAGCCTTTTTCTATACTTCTAAAAAATTGCCACCTGAGAAGAACCGGCCAGAAATTTTATGATCGGCAACGCGCAAGTGATAACCAAGGTGGTGCAATGGTGTTGCAAGCATCCATAGTCTTCGGTAACCGCTTACCATCAGGTGGGCCGTATGCTTGTTTGCCACCTTTTTAAAAAGGTTTAAAAATAATCTTAGTGCTGCCTTTTTTCATAAAATAATCCTAATTAAACAGAATCACATTTAAAAAAGAAAATGTATGATAAAATGACTTCTAGATACAAATATCTAAATGCAAGCTACTGAGTTGGTTTTTTAAAAGAGATGTAAACACTGACCAGGCTTAGCAAGAATTTCCTGCAAGAGCCGTTGACTAGCTTGACAAACATCGTGGCGATGATTGACGATAGTACCGGGCGATGACGGCGGCCCGTGCGGTGCGGTTACGCGCCCTCCTGGCGTGTATGAGTGCCTCTCGTTGATTCCTGTCGTGCCCACTGACACAGACCGAGGACCACAATCTCTCCGTGGCACCTGGAAAAGAAGACATGACGTTAAATTGAGGAATTTTGCCACTGCAAAGGCGCAGAGTAGGTAACACAAGTTGCTTCGTCAGAAAACATTAAAGTTATGTGGGTTATTTTTTTTATATATATTTATGACGATTTTTTTTATACCACTAAGGTGGCACACAAGCATACGGCCCACCTGATGGTAAGCAGTCACCGTAGCCTATAGCCGCTAACAATACCAGAGGTATCACTAACCGGTTGCCAACCATGTTGTTGATGAGGACTCACTGTACTAGCAGCATTACTACTAGCCCAGCGTATCCTCGTGAAGCACTGTCTCCCTCCAAGTGATTTCTCTAACCGCTAAGAATGACAACGTGCTAGTGTAGCCTTTGGTATAGTTGCTACGTTCGTACTATAGTCATAAACATGGTAATTAGAGTACAAGATTCTAGGAATACTTTCCATAAGATCCGATAAATTAAGCACCTTGGTAACTTCTCGACTGAATGTTCTAGAAGATTCATGCTCACGATGAAGACAATATGGGAAATGCATTTTGATTTGTTCGATCTATTATATTAGGATTGTGCTGTAACAATTCACACATACGTAATCATAAAACCATTAAGTAAATCTAAAAAGTCATTCACAACTGTTTTAAGAGCATTTCGGCATCTGACACAAAATAATAAATATCATATTTTGTTGCACAACAACGGATATGAACGGAACTATTGACCCTGTTTCTCATGAATCACTGAATAGACTTCAGATTATTCAGTGACATCTGCCAGATGCCGTTTTAATAAAACCAAAGCAATGGTATTTAAATATTAAAGCTCCTGTCACACCTAAGCTATACATAGAGCCGGAGGACTTGCGACTAGGGATTTCATCGGCTACTGCATCGCGGTCGCTTGCAGACGAAGATAATTGCAGTCGTTCAGGTGTGTCCAAATCGTAGAAAGTTAAACCAGGAATATCAAACCGTACTACGATTATCTTTTCTTCTGGGATCGAAATCTTATCGGTTTTCTCATGGGCCCTTTGAGCTTGAATGCCCACAATTATTTTGCGGTTACCCAAGTAAGTTATGGTGGAAAACTTCATAGTAACTTGCGGTCGAGCCGTAAAGTTCTGATGCGGTTTAATATAAGTCAATTGAGTTAGTTACTACATCAACTGTTTGTTTAGCTGAAGGCAATCTATTTCAATGCATCTGTAAAGCATCAAACAGTTAATGGAATTCGACCTGCTTTCAAAGTTCAATCAATACGCAGTTCTTAATGAAAATTCACCACTGGGTGTGTTAGCCGCATTTGGAATATTTAGCTAGTTTATTGATCTTGAAATGTGAGCTCAATGCCCCGGTTTTGAAATCAAGAGAATTGATCCACAGTTTGTTGAAAAAAAGAAGGTTTATGTAACAAATTTGTAAGCTCGAAATTCCGCGTAAGAGCAAGCAGCCGTGACGAGCGCATAGTCCGTTGAACTTACACCGTGGGATTAAATCTTTGTTCATGCTCGCTTCAGTATAACTGTACAGATTCGCACTTGATCGTGACTATTTAGGTAAGTGCTATCAATCGACATCGTGAAACCATAATTGAATTGAAGTCGCTGACATAAACAAAAATGTTCCAATGTTACGCACGAACAGATTCATAAATAAAAGAAAACAGGTGGTCTCAATGAAGCGGGTGAACGCTCATTCACGAAGCAAATGAAAATTGATTCCGGATTATTGACTAGCCCATAAATTTTACCACGCCCGTAAACACCGTCAAAAGTTTAAAATAGGAAACCGGAGGAAGCATTAGCTGAGGCGTTGACAGCAACTTGAAACAAGTAGCGTGGAAAAATTCAGGCCATTTCCACTTTGATCAAATTAATGTGACGTCACTGCCGCCATGTTTACTTTTCCCGTGCGTGGAACTGCTGACATCAAATATTTTATAATTGCGCAAACTATAAACATTTTATTCTGGAAACTTATATATTTACATATGCGCAAATAAACCAGACAGGTAATCAGGGAATTTTATTTTCAATCCATTTAGTATCTTTTGGTTTAGTGGTAAACTTTTCAACAAAGTGCAATACAATAAAAAATACTGATATGATTTTTTTTATTTGGCACAGGACAGCCATTGATCAAAATCTCATCTGTTGGTAAATGAAGATATGGTCGAATGTGGGCTCGTTGTGTGTTTTTTAATAATCAAATGGGTCTCCCTGAGCAAAATCTTGCTTAACTTCTAAACAGCGGTTAGCTGACTAAGGATATAGGGGTATTTCCAATACTATTCCATCATAAATTAGAACAAAAACTTATTTTTTGGACTTGGACCTATAAGCAAAATTACAATCGACTTCTGCCTTCAATGCTAACCTCAATAATACAAACCCATGATAGAAATATACCAAACCATTCGCCTCATATAAAAGTGTCATCGTTCCACCCATGGAAAATTCGAACACATAGCAAAGTTATATAGCTCCTTTGATGATACACAGGAAACCCTTACATTTTATTTTTACACCATAAAAATAGCATACCGCATCGTTCGTATAAAAGCCACTTACAAGGACTGGATTACCGGAAAAACTAACGTCTCGGACGAAACAGCCGTAGGTTAGAACATAATAGAAGATAATAATTAAATTTGTGAACCTTATTAGGTCGTAGATATTCAAATATAAAATAAAACTTTGGTCAACTATAAGAGATACAAATATATCACCTAATATTTCATTTTATAACTGTATTATCACACGTTTTATCATTATCATTACCTTATAGTTTGCCTACCTAAGTAGCCAGATTTCACAGTAAATTAACGAAGGTCAGATGTCAGTCTTTCTTATACTGTAGAATCTTGTATACTTTTACAGCCAAATGACTATTTGGTATAAAATCAAGTTTAATCCAGGGCTACAGGCATTGGATTTTTGCCCATACCTGCACTGAATTAAGGTTTGTTAGGAAAATTAAGCTGTGTTTTTATTAATATTTTAACACACTATGTACGACAGTATTTTGCAATTGTTGTGAAGTAATTTAAGGTTATTTATGTTAATGACCAGCTGTGCCAGTTTGAACAAATTCCATATTGGGACCCAAATAAGAATTAACCAAATGATCACTCACACACGTTGTTATTTTAATTGTGCGGGTTTTAGGTATCGTGTATCCAAATTTGTGAGGCTTCCGACTTGATAAAGGCAAGTAATTCCTTTTGCTTTACCATTGGCCTACTTTTTGCAGATTTTTTGGTCACATTGGACTGTTGAAACAAAGTCGTAGAAGGTTTAAGTGTCTGTGGATAATCTCTTATCAATAATGGGATTAATATTTGATGTTTTCGGACCTTTACTAAGTTCAAGTGTTTAAGATACCCCAATTAAGTTTATAGAGTTTTTAAAATTAGTCTTGTCACCATGTCAAGAAATTGAAATGCTTTAAGGAAAACCTCACGAGTAATAACTAAAGCTTTTTAAAAAAACATACAAAAACAAGAATATTGGTGAATGCCTTACATTGCAATATTTTAGAAACTTATTTCCCATTCGAATTTCGAATATTAACCGTAATTTGTATAGAAATACGTTCAATGTTTAACAATTACACAGAACATTATGTCCCATTTAACTTTTAATTACACGTTCTAATTCCAAACAAATTATTCCAATAAATTACTCTTTACCGAGTCATTTGTACTGGGTGGGAGTGGGAGACAATTTTAAGTCACAATCTTAAGGGATTTATGTTTAAAGGTCCTTAATTCCACACCCACGAGTGTACTTTAAGTGCTTTCTATGTAGGTGTGGCATTTTTATTTTAAATAGCTATGTATGATAATTCTGTTGCACTATATTTTTATTTTAAATTTAGAACGTTTATACGGGAAATAAGCGGAGCTGGTAGGATTCTTTTAGTGTCTCGTAAACTGTGGTGGCTCGTATAATATGATCTTGTAGTATGGTGTAATCTGAACGGGAAAGTTTTAGTAGCATTTAAGCAACAGCAACTTATTTTCACACATATTCAAGTTAGTGCTAAAATACAACGTTTTTTGTAAATTGAATTTGTCATGGGATCTTATAATGATTTGCCAGGGCAGGATTCGGAAAAAATACACTTAAAAAAATATTTAAACGCATTCGAATGAAAGACCGCCCTTATATCTAAGTTATGGCTTGATAATCGGTAAAATAGAAACATTATTTTGAATTTAGAACGTTTTGTACGTTAGTCACGTCTTTGGTTATCGTACAACTAATTTTATTCTGTTGATTAGATGGATCACAGGAACCAATTATGTTGTATCAAATCATTAAACTAAACTAATTCAACAAGACTAAAAGTATTGCTATCCTTATTTAACCCCGCACATGAGAAGTAAGACTTTTAGTCCCGTCAAATTAGTTCAGTTTAGTGATTTTGTACAACAGAATTGACACCAAATGAAATGACCGGGTATATAATTTTAATTGGACCTTTATAATAGGACTATTTAAATAACGAATTAAAGTTAAGGTAGGTGGGGTCCCAAATAAAAATTCTTCAAACGCAATTACACTCTCAAAGCGAGTTGTATTATTTCTGAAGGGGCATAAAACAAGCCTAATGTGTTTACACCTGGAGCATATCGTTCTCGTAATTAGCCGACCGTGTCGAGAGACAAGGGTAAATGTACCTTTAATTATCCCATAACCCTTACTGTTATGGACGTAAAACCCATCAAGTTCGCCTGAAATTCGAAAGGAACTATAAATACCTACTAAAAACTTACACAAAGTACCTGTCTTAAAGTCTTAATATTGTACTATTAGGAATAGTATTAACAATAACATTACATATCCTACACAGATAATGGTGTCGAGTCTGTTGTTCAAAATGACTAAACTTAACTAATTTAACAGGTCTAAAAGTCTTGCTAGCCCTTTCTCATGTGCGGGGTTAAATAGGGATGGCAATATTTTAGACTTGTCAAATTAGTTAAGTTCAGTAATTTTGAACAACAGAATTGGCACCAATATATTGTATAAGGAAAGAACCAAAGAAATTAAGAAATCTTTACATTTTTTCTCTTCCCTATTTGAATAGAGCTTATTACTTTATTTATAAGTTCTAAATTTAAATTTCTACAGCAGCATCCAAAAACACTAGTAAAACGGTCTTTTATATCGAATGTGTTTCAACGGTCGGTATCGGTCTAGTGGTTCGCTTAAATTTAGAATTTAACTCCGATAGATTATTTTTAAAACTATTCCATATTTACGGTTTTCCGCTCAGAATATTTACGAGCTTTTTGTAGTAAGGTATTGTTAGAAGTTTTAATAAAATACGAGTCAAACTTACTGCTAGGCTAGTGTATACAGGCTAGAGGATATTTTTAAGTTAAGTGCATGTGTAACAACCCATACAAATACATATATACAAATTTGTTAACTTAAAAATGTTAATTTATTTAATTAAATTAAGGTTCCTAAACTTGCAGCAGAAAATCCAAATCACAAGTAGATGGCAATAGACTTCTTTTGTAGTTATAATTGATTTTAGTATTATTAAGACCAATTACATCACTTAAATGATTTATGATATGACAGTTTAAAGAGATATTTTTAATATTTAATTAAAAGTGATAACTAAAAATATTTGACTACACAAATATTTTTGCACACAACACAAATATGCAGTTTTATATAAGGATTATCTAAAGAATTTGTGACGGTGTATTTCATTAGGCAAATGTAGCTTCCATTTAGTTATTGGAAAACTTGGGAGATGTGAGCTGTAGTCAGTAGTCACTGCACAATATTTACTTTTATACATTTTAAGTAGGTGCGCAGAAAGTTCTACGCCAAAAACAATAACCATAATGATGTGCCCATACATTTGCCAACTAAATATTATATTCGTCAGCATTGAACTTGGGTAGTTTCTATAGGAGAGTATGTACTACAGAAGAAGGAAACATGAAGCAGCAATATAAAAAATGCATATTATGGATCTGCACCGACGGCCAGCGCAGCATTGTCATTTCGAATTATGACGTTATCGAGGTACCTAACCTTTGCTACCTATAAATTGACTCATTTGGGGAAATGGTGCCAGCGCGGCGCCGACCGTCCGAAGATCAGATATTTAAATTACTGCTCATAATTTGAATTTAGAATATGACTTTATATTTCCATAATTTTATTGCTATTTAGCTTCAGACAAAAAGAAACATATATTTTGTTTTAGAATTAGATACAAGGCTTTTGGCCAAGCGGAAAGAAAAAATATGTGAGACAAAAATCGAGTTTGGGTACTCGCTCGAGGGAGAGAGTAGATAGACCAATGAATAATTGGTTTGTGATCGAAAGTAAATTGGTGGCGTGCGGTTGGCAGCGTTCACACTACAGTGTCGGAAGCATAGATAGCACAGGTGAAATATCTACTGAAACTTACGTACACAACAAATTACGTAGTCTAATGAAACCGTAACAGCCTGGTCGAATCCTAGCGTTCATGTTTAAGGAAATACCGTGCAATACAATACATAAGCATAGAATACACAGATGTCCTATAAAATTTCCCATCAAAATAAAAGATAGTAATAATGAAAACGTCAGATAAAATGATCACAGATACGTAATATGAGTGCTACATCGTAGTATAATTGCCACAGATAAAGAAACACAACCATAACAATACACTTAAAACTATGACAAGTACCTACTTGTAGTTACAATATATTGTAGGTACAATATACCTATATTAGTGACGAACTTAATGACAATAGCGTGTAAGGGACCACTCGTGCACGTGTCACCACTAAAGTTAAACAGCATTATCTCCGTTCAAACACTGTTGCGATAACGAATAAGTTTGATTATTCCCCCAGCGCATTGCACTCTTAGGTACCTATGATATAAAATTAAATATATATCTTCACGCCTTCCCATAAGGGTCTCCGAAGGTAGGCAGGGGTGTTACAACACCCACTTTCCACCGAACATAATTTGGTGCCAACATGACAGATGGTGAGTCCGTCGCCATCTCTCAGACACTACATACGTCTTTGAATTTCTTCTCAGACGTATGTATGCCACTTTCCTCACGTTGTTTTCCTTCACTGTGAAGCTCGTAGTGACTAATCACCGCACTTAAGGTAGAAAAACTCATTGGTACAGACCGGTGGGATTCGAACTTGCGTCGCTAGAATAGCAGACAACGCTTCATACCGCACGGCCACTACGGCTCTTGGTATGAAATTTTAAATAAATCAAAACACAGCGTTTATGTAAGAAGAGTATGTAACTGGCCAATCAATCAACTTGCTTGTTATAAACACGAATCAGTTCCTGTAACTGAAGTAACCAATTAGACATTTCTAATAGAATGTTCATGAAGAAACGTAAGTATGCAATTAATTATTTATTATTTAAGAAGGCATTTCATTGATTTATTATCTCATAAATTATAAAACTACGATTTATTAAGGTGGATATACACTAGGTTATTTTCTCGAGCATTTCTATGTAATGTAACGTTTTTATAAACCACTTAAGTGACACACAATCATACGGCCCACCTGATGGTAAGCGGTCACCATAGCCCATGGACACTTGCAAGACCACGGGTAGGTATCACTCGCGCGTCGCTGACCCTAAAAACGTTCCTACGAAGGGTACAATACAGGTAAATCTCAATTTCCAAAGGAAGTCTCGACGTTTGGTTCGTGAAAGGGTGATGTAACACAGATTAAATATGAACAGAGATGCCACAAGGCTGGTTCTGTCAACAAAGGCATTGTTTTTAATGGATGTTGTTCAAGAGTTTTAATTCTAGCGATACCAACTTCCAGGGCTCGGTAACGGGGTTTCCCGTGTTCATTAAACATGATGGGGTGTCTACGTGTTTCTATTGTTCGAAGCCAGATCCTAACGATATTGCTGCCCCATTTTGTTCCCGAGATAAAGGTACTACGACGCAACTTGTACAATATCAGATGGAAACATTATTTTAACAATTCGCATTCAATGTACTTACACCGTGCAAGCAGACGAGATGTTTCCCCTTGCTTTCGAGAAATGTTTTGTTTACACTAAGAGATTTTGAATTAACTGACACAATGTAAAATGTATGTCGTTGTATGTATGTATGTATGTACGAGTAGGAACCGTGTGATGTATCGAATCACTTGAACCGAGTATCAGGTGAACAGAGAAACCACAATTATTTACATTTATAATCATCTGTCATATAGAATTACCAATTGTGGAATTTGTCACCAAAAACGTTTGAAACAACACCTGATACTTGAAATTAAATATATATTTTGAAAAGCTTTCATCCATTATTCAAATGGCAATCCATACTAATATTATAAATGCGAAAGTAGCTCTGTTTCTTTGTATGCTACCTTTTCAGATCTAAACTGCTGAACGGATCGTAATAAAATTTGAAAAGGAGATAGATTATAGCCTGGGGAAGGACATATGCTATATTAATCTAGAATCACGCGGGCGAAGCCACGGATAAAAGCTAGTATTAAAATATACTCAAATATTTTTTTTAAACTCAGTACACGAGGACCCATTCCAATCAAACATACATTTGCGTGGTTTGGATCAACTCGTAGCAACGGCATGCATTTATTTATTTGGAAGTTACAAGACTAAAATGCAATGCAAGTTCCATTCACTGTTTAACGACACGCTATTCTGCACATTCGTATGAGAGTAATAAACATGGAACGAAAATTTCTCCAACAAATCACTCTTTTGAAAACTCCAAGGTGGCATTAAATACGTGAATGGGAGCGAAAAGAGTGCTCTTCCTAGATAGATCCCAGGCGAGTAATTGCGTTTATCGGAGCGGTAAATGAGCGTTGCAATCTTTAATCAGTTCTGTCGCTTTTTTTTAATTCCACCGCACCGACCTGTTTGCTTGTTTATCAAAGATTTGTTTTAGACTGTTAAAAAGTAATTAATTGTCTTTATTTTTCGTACTTCGAGGGTTTAATTGATAGAATTCGCTTTGCCAGTGTTGTGGGAGCAAATTGTAGATCCAAAATGTTATCTAAATGAAGCATCATAATAGACCTATCCCGTTGGTTTGTTGTATTAACAAAAGTCATTGTTTACAAGCCGGGCTAATAACGCGTTGCTGTAAAATTAGCTATTGTTTTAGACGTGTAAGAAATATGGTCCATTATATCTCAACGTAAAGGGGTTCCGCCTACAAGTTTAGCAACGAACAATCGATTCCATTTTCATCGAATAATAAGTACATAGTTTGAAAATAATACATTAATAGAATTCGACAGGACATTAATTTCCGACTTCCGACGAAAACGTTTCGAAAATTAAGCGTTCCATAATCGAAGCAAAAATGATTCAAAATAAAATTTTGAAATAGCCAAATGTTCTATTCTAGATTCTAATTTTATTTTTAAAATATTAAGTAAATACCATACCATACTTTCATGCATAATTCACATCGCTTGCCATCATTAAAATCATTAATGACGCGAAGACGACCCTACCTTGAATGCGATTGTCATTTTTGCATTGTGTAATATTTGCTGCGTACAGAACGACAGAATCATATTGTTTACTATTGTTGTCATCGATATAGTGCCATTCGATACGGCACGGCCTTCATTCTTCAATTAGTAGCGATAGTAGCAATGATATTACGTCACGTTACGTGACTAGCAAAGTACGCATATATAACAATGTTAGTGAAATGCAATCATTATGACATGACACGTAATGAACCTCCTCCTCGCATACAAGCCTGCAGTGAAGCTGGCTTTATTCATCAATTTCACTATCGTGGTGCATGAGAGTATTTCCCGCAAAAAGCGAACGCTGAGCTTTAGGATTGCATCATTGTGCTGAACAAAAACGCTGCAGAGCTAATTTCGAATGCACTGCGCCTCCGTGAATGCCATTACTAGCTTACGTACACGCAATAGACCTACCATAATGAGCTCCAAAAACGTTACGTGCATTTCAAACGAGACGTTAAATGAAACTAAACAAAACAAACACACTGGCCAGTAATAAAATATAAATAAAACGTTTTCGTTCGAAATTCGGAATTATTTCTTTTTATTTTTACTACTGTATTCGTTGGAGGAAAACGAAAATTGACAGAACTATGTAAATACAAAAATAAAAATGCAAGTAGGAAATTAGAATAAAATGTCAGAAAGCGACGTGAAATCCGTTAACAATGCTAATAAATAACTGAACATCGAGATGCGTGCAGAAAAGACACAAGACCTTGTCTAACTAGTATTAACAGGTTGTCCACGCCGAATACAGTTATATGACACACATTGCTGGCCTGAAAGCTTTGTTGATATGCAGATGGTGCTTAAATAACTATGAGATACTCGTATGAATTTGTAACCATGATTGTGTACCGATTTGCAGAACGATACCTGTAACGATTTAAAAAGAATCGAATCGATATGTATCGTATCGATCAGTTTTTTTAAAGTCGAAATCTCAAATACAAATAAATTATAAGGGATACTATACTATTGGAGTACTGTCAAAAGTTATATTCTTCAAAGCTATGCTTTCTGATATGGTTGGATATGGATATGTCAAGAGCTTGCACATACGAACAACGTTCCCAAGCAACAACATCGTAATAAGTACCGTCTGCGAACTCTCATAAATTAGATACCTTACCTACTAGTTACTTAGGAATTAGGGAGTTTACGGAACTACTGGGACGTACACGAACGTCTGCATATCACATTTTTAATATGTAAAGGCCAAAAGTGGGGCACCCTAATATAATATGATTGAATACCACTTTTAATACGCTCCTATATAATACGCGCCATACTACAAAACTTGAACATTACCAACATTCGTTATTTATAATTTCTATATTTTTCTAATGCTGCATTGCTTAACAATAATGTAATATTAGTTTCAAAACGTACCTTCGTAATTCTTCTTAGACCTTCATGCTGGCATACATATAAATTAACAAAATAGCAAAAACACACAGGATGTGCGAGTAGTAAGCGCAAGAGATGCGGCAAAATTAATTCGAGGTGTGCACACATGGCAACAAAACAGAATAATTACGAAATAATAAGCACTCTGCGCAAATGCGTGCGCTATTGTAGTCGCTTCAACCGCTTATGTTAGCAAGCGAGTTGCCTGTGTTTTTTACGTGACTGATACATGTTACATTGTTCCCGCATCGTTTTAATACTTACGCAGTTGATGTAACGATTGATAATATACTAATAAAACTTACGTTTGTATGTGTATAGTAAGAAAAAATATATAGGACTTAACAAACCAACATACACATATTTGAGGAGCTTTTAAAAATTGCATTTTATATGTCAAAGGACGCTGGAAATTCTCAATCTTTTTTCTAGTTCTTCAGACAAATTATGATTACATCATTTCATACACTTCGTATCTTGTATGAAAATTATTAAAACATACATTGAAATATTTAGATTTCTTGCCGATTCATTTCAAGAATTCTATTGATAAAATTAAAGACACTACGAGACTGACGAGACCGCTGGTCTAGTGGTTAGTATACCTGACTGCTACGCTAGAGGTCGCGGGTTCGATTCCCGCCAGGGCAAACATTTATGTGACAAATATGTTTGCCTTGCGTTTGGGTGTTTGGTATGTATTATAAGTATGTATTTACAAAAAAAAAAAAAGTATATAAGTATTATATCCGCTTCTGGTTCCCATAGTACAAGCTTTGCTTAGTTTGGGGCCAGATGGCGCTGTGTGATAATGTCCAAGCATTATTATTATTATTACTACGAATTGTGAAATTGAAAGACCTTTCACATATTATCTTTCTCATTTGTCAACAAACGTTAGTAAGTTATATGAACAAGTTTTTTTTTTTTTAAACACTAGTATATATCTCCATGAAATTTAGAGCAGATCAATAGCTTCATTATAAGTCCGTCTGACAAGTCGTGACTAGGTTTAGTGTCACGACAAATATTGCAACGGAGCCCCACGACACGATTTCGTCAGTGTCCTATCGTGCAAAAATTATAGTGCCTAATATGGCGCTTAGTAGTTTTCTTCAATCCGCATATTAACTAAGCTAAAAGCAATTATTAGCAGATATAGAGAAAGCAATTTCAAATTATGCATATGTTCAAACGTCTGTTATGAGGTGTTACGGTAAAACCACGACTTGTTGGCGAGGCCGCTAGTCTAAGAGAAACTATGCTAGGTTTCGCGGGGTCGATTCCTGCCGGGGCATACATATATGTGCCTAGTGTCTGGGTTACTGTTACTGTTACTGTCAGCCTGGTACATCCCACTGCTGGGCAAAGGCCTCCCTCCATGACTTCCAAGATTGTCTGTCCAGCGCTAGTGTTGTCCAGTCTGCTGTTGTGTTGTCCAGTTCGTCTCGCCATCTCTTCCGTGGTCTACCGCGACGCCGTTTAGCTGTATCAGGGCTCCACTGTGTGGTGATTTTAGCCCACCGATCATCAGGCATGCGGCAGACGTGGCCAGCCCAGTCCCACGTCAATTTGGCGGCCTTCAGAGCTACATCCGCGATTCCGGTTTTTGAGCGCAGTGTGGTGTTTCGAACCCGATCCGTTAATTTAACACCAAGAATACTGCGTTCCATTGCGCGTTGGCAAACCTTGAGCTTGGACTTTTGAGCGTCCGTCATAGACCAGGTCTGAGCTCCATAGGTGAGGATAGGAAGGATGCACATGTCCATGAGTTTCCGCTTTAGTGTCAATGGAAGGTCACCCTTCATAAGCGACTTCATAGACCAGTAGCATTTCCAGGCGTTTTCAATCCTCCTTCCGACTTCTTTGTCTTGCCTGGTTTGAAAAGACACTATCTGTCCTAAATAGATGTACTCATGGACATATTGCATTCCCTCACCGTTGACCACAATCTTTTTTTGGGTAGTATTGCTCATTACTTTGGTCTTTGACATGTTCATCAGTAGTCCAATCTCAAGGCTTGTGTCACTGAGTTGTTGTAGCATGCGTTCTAGTTCTGAAGCCGTGGAAGCAAATAACACTATGTCGTCAGCAAAGCGAAGGTTGGTTAGCCTGATTCCTCCAATGTCAATCCCGGATTCGTTCCAGTGAGCTGCTAGTTTTCTAAACAGTTCTTCGAGTGTACCGGTAAATAGCTTGGGTGATAGAGGGTCTCCTTGCTTAACGCCTTTCTCGATGGGAAATGATGGACCAATTGTATGGGTTTTTAAGGAGGCAGTACTGTGTAGGTATATGATACGGATCAATTCAATATAGGTGGGATCTATTCCTTGATTATTGAGAGCGTCGAATATGGCGGAGTGAGTGATGCTATCGAACGCTTTAGAGTAATCTACGAATGCAAGATAAAGTGGGATGTTGTTTTCTTGGTGTTTCTCAATGATCTGGTTGATTGCATGAAGGTGATCTGTAGTTGAAAGACCTGAGCGGAAACCTGCTTGTGCCGGTGGTTGGTGCTGGTCGAGCAGTGGTGAAATTCGGTTTTCTATTATCTTTATGAAAACTTTATACAAATGAGATATTAAACTTATGGGTCGATAGTTGTTGAGGTCTGATTTGTTTCCTTTCTTGTGTAATAAAATAATATTAGAGTGGCAAAATTGATGGGGGAACTTTCCTGTTTTTAGTATTGTTTTAAAAAGATCTGTAATTATGCTGATAAGAGAGGGCTTGCCAATTTTTAGAACTTCTGTACTGATGCCATCGGCGGCGGGTATCTTGCTAAACTTGATTTTACTTAGAGCAGCCTGTACTTCAAAGCTAGTTATGAGAGGAATGGAGTCTGGACAGATGTAGCTTTTATCTGGTTGTTGCTGAGACTGTTGTGGGTTGTAGTATAGAGATTTATAGAACTCAGTGCAAAGTTCCAAAATTTTCAATCTGTTTCTGTGTTTCAGACCATCTTTATCTGTTAGATTATTTATCCCTGACTTTCCCTTCGATGTCCCTTGCTTTGCTATTTTTAGAGATCGATTTTGTTCAAGAGTAACTTCGAAAAGTCTTGTGTTGTAATTCCTGATGTCTGGGTATTTTGAATATATTATAAGTATGCATTTACAAACAAAAAAAAGTATTCTATCAGCTGCTGATTCCTATAGTACAAGCTTTGTTTAGTTTGGGGCCAGATGGCGCTGTGTGATAATGTCCAAGCATTATTTATTTATTTTTAAAGTTTCTCGAAAACTTGTCACATACAGGGTTATGTTATGTTTTAGGCTGAAGTAACAAAACTTAATACATTATTACAATAATACATTAACGTATTAATACCTTATTCTGTCATAAAGGACATCATTACTCAATCCATATAAGTCCAAGGCTCGCGATCGATATGAAAGGAACGGTGCTAAATAATTCTATGCTTGGATACAATGTTTGTCTACGTTGCCATAACAACAACATATCGAAAGATTGAGGCTAATAACCGGCTAGTATATAGCCTGTTTCGCTTCGCTAGGCTACACGTGCTCAAAGTCTTTGTTTAAAATATGACAAGCCCACATCATATCTTTCTGTCTTATCATCTTATGACGAAACATTCACCGCCTTAATACATCGCAATAGAGTCGAAAGTGATGTAACAATTAACGAGTACACGTAACCGGTTGTTGTAAAATCATCATCATTTGGTTTTTTTTGACACTGTCTGTTATTGATTGTATAGTATAGAGGCTGGTGATCTCACCACCACAGAGACTAATGATTGGTCAAGCCAGAACCACCTTGACATATTGTGCAAAAATATTCTAATTTGTTGGTGAGTGATTGATTTGAAGTAACTGGATGAATAAAATCTACTATAGTAGGGCCAAGATAAAAGGAATTTTCAGTTTTGACAGGTCTGTATATCTATCGATTCATATTTTTAATAGACGTGTTACTTTTTACAGTTTTTACAGTTTACGTCACTTTTTTTAGCTGAAAAAGATACCTTGGCCCTACTATAGGCATATTTTAAAATCTATCCAAATTTAATTTTGCTGCAGTGATTCTGTGCAAATTGTGCAATGTCCACAGTGGATCATATATGGACTGTGAAATTGATGGATATAGAAAACCTCGGATTGAACGAATGGTTAGGATATTGCTCTCGTGGTTTGGTTCAAACCAATACAGATGCGTGATTGTAAAATCCAATCAACAAAAACAAAATGAAAAACAAAACAACAGTATAAGGGTCCCTCCCTTATTGTGCAAAGCCAAACCTCATAGTAGAAATAAATACCTCAACCGTTACATTTTGAAACGATTGTAGTTGTCATTGATATTTTAACCAATAATTCAGTTAATTAATGAGATGGTAAGCGGTCGCCCTAGCCTATTGACGATTGCAACACCAGGGGTATGACTCGTGCGTTGCCGACACTGCAAAGATCTCTTCACACTACTCTTGAAGAACCCCATGCTGTACTCCTTTGGGAAAACAACGGTGGCATGTTCATAACAAATTGATCGAGCGCGGGAGGAAACTTCTTTGGAACCGTGATAAACAGTGTGTAGCTTGAACCCCGGTTGGAAGTTTTATCATGTGCCGATACAGGTGCTCATACAGGAATTGGGAAGCGCTAGATGCCTAGGGCTATTTTCAGTAGTGGACGTTCTTTGGCGGATGTTGAAGCAAAATATGATTGACTTAATATTGGACTAAGGGTTTGACATGTGCGCTTTATGTATTAAAATATAAATATAACAAAACATTAATATCATATTGAGCGGTAATTTAAAACTATACGATAAAATTTATCGCTTTGACACAATAAACCAATGCCAACGATTTAATCATAATTTTTACTGATCATATGAATATGTCGGATTGTGCCATTTGTAAAAAGTTGAGGTGTATTACTCGTCTTCATACACAATATTAGGTAACACTCGTCGTAACATAATTATAGCGATCGCTGTTCAGTCCGTAAAATTAAAACAGAACTTCACTGACAGTGCAATTAGTATTATGATCGCAGATTTCAAGAGGCATAATTGCTTTATCTGATAAGGAACATACAACAATTTCGATTAATTAACATTATATATCAATATGAAATTTTAAAAAGCGGCATGCACTACTAAAATTCTACCCTATTCAATCAAGTTATATTTGTATTCAGTGTCACCATAAACACAAGTAGTGTGTGGCTGTGAATAGTTACGTGGAGTGGAATGTTATAAAAATAAACTCCTAGCAAGTTTGCCCCTTGCCTAATCGCTCTGAACTTCCTACTTCACTAATTTCACGGTATTCTGTTTTCTTATTACGCTCGCGCTTTAATCAGAGAGGAAAAATACGTGATTATTTTTGAAGCACCTATTCTGTGTTAGAACGCTTACGTATTGCTTTGATAAGCCTTACATCCGAATTGACAATGTGAAACTTTAATGAAACTTCTCCTATCTCAAATCTGAAAAAAAAACTAGCCCAGCAAACTAAAATGATCTTGTTAAGAGCCAGAATGATCCAGTATGATTTTTTTACCGTTTATTTTAACAAGAAACAGACATCCGAACATAGTAGACTGAGTTAAGCTTAGATTTGTAGATTGTATCTTTAATTAGCTTTGTTTGATAAGTTGATACCCAAAATTCTATCAAGTAATATAGCTTGTTCGTCCTTACCGCTTTTTACGCTTTTTTTAGCTTTTTAACGCTAACGAATTTGACCACGGTTCATTGAAAATTTGGAACGCAGTTTTATTTACACACAACTTTATAAGCCACATTTCAATATTGGCCAAAACAAAATAGAAACTAAAGGAAACGAACTCATTTCTCAACTGTATGAACTCCATCCAATAACATTTGAGTTGGTACTATCGCCTATCGCGGCACATTACGAGATACTACTCTTTAATGCTGTTGTTTTAGTGGCCATTATTGTGTGTACTGAAGGCTATAATCTTCTGCGTTCCATCGCTCCAGGCGATGCAAGTATTGGAAACGTATTTAGGTCGGGTTGAACTTAGTCCTGAAAGTAGAATGGATTCAATCACACGGTCGTATCATTAATCTCCGTATAGTGTTGTATTTAAGCTTAAGCTCAGATCAACGTGCAATTTGACAGACGCAGGTTTTTTTGGGCTCTATTCTATATCAGATCGATACTAAATCGATATTTCAAAACGATGAATAATTTTCGTAAAATCCGTTTAGTTCTTTAAAATTTAATGACAAGCAACTTAAGGATAATCTTTTATATTCAAACACAAATAACTGAAATTTGCTTTGAAAAATATATTTTGTTATGTCCTTTCAATACGTCAACCGAACATTATTTATAAAAATGGAAGCTCAAAGGCTACAAAAACATGCCTTGAAGGCTTGTCTATACGCCTCTGAACTGCTATCCAGTTAAAGTTCAAACAGCTGACAGGCTTTACCTCTAGTAAGTATATTGACAGCTCTTAGAACTAACTCGGTGAATTGTACAATTTAGCTCTTCAATATTATCCTGTAGGGCCCCTATTCGATAACTCTGAGTCACCGCCAAACTTTTTGTTCTACAAAAGATTATGACGATCGATAATATTGTCCTTGTTAATTTATTACTTAAATATATTGAAGGAACATTAAAGCTTTATAGTCATCTGTTTTCTCACCTGAGTGCACTCATGAAAAAAATAATATTCTTTAGAATACATCAAATTGCATTATATAGGTACTATTGCGCACATCAGCAAAAAAAAATGAAAGTAATGTAATAAATAGAACTGTAATAATAAATTCTCCCTTCATTTTTACTGAAAAAGGCCTAAAGTCTAGGCAAACGACTAGCGTTTGCAGGTAAGCGGAAGTTATTAGCGAGGTCTTTGACCCGCCCGCCTCGTCAGTACCTCGCCCGCGCCCGCCCAAACAATGTCGATAGCGTTTGATATAAAAATCACAGATTTTTGGTCCAAAAGTAAGCTAAATATATAGATATTGTATAATTTTCTATACATAACAATATGCTTAAAACATCTTCTAACAGAGTGTAACCATAAGAATAAATATTTTATGGTGTAACCTCAGAGTAGATAATATACTACGTGTGTAGAGTAATATGTTAAAAGCTCTTGAATCAAGTCTGCTATTGTATGACAGTGGACACCGATTTCTTTTCCATCCAACTTGGTATAGTGAATATCAGTGTATTTATATAAAAAAAGTACCTATGTATATAATATTCTGACAGTCGTTGTTATACACACGGCAATTTTAAACCACAAAATAAAGCTCTAGTCTGTTCTCATACACCATATATGATATAAGTTTGGTCAGTTCATCCAACATACCGTTAATATGCTGCTTGATGCCAAGTCAAATTATTTTTTCAGGGAGTAGTAAATAATGAAGCTACCTATGTATAAGATACGCCTTCACATCCTAACCATGCGAACTAAAGGCACCCCATAATTATCCCCGGGAACATGCCAACATCTCATTACACGAGCACGCTCGATTACTAAGATTTAGTGCACGGTAAAAGCAGTACAAGTCATGCCTAGTACATTATTTGCGTAACTAGCTTGCACTAGGGTTGCTCAAAAGTTTACTGGCGACAATTTTACGATTCTGATTTAATATTTACAAATACATACAACTTTTGTTGATAACAATTAAATTTTTTTGAACTACTGATACATAAATCCTAAAAATGTAAGTATGTAATTTTATGAATCGACAGAGGCAACAAGGTTTATTAGTGCCAGAGAGAAAGAGCATGATAATTCTTTTTAGAAATCGTATAACCGATAAAAGTATTTATTTGTGGCTGCATATATTTTTTATACAACTAAGGTCTAAACTAAACATACGGCCCGATTGATGGTAAGTGGTTACTGTAGCCTAGACTCTTGCAACACCAGGTATCATCGCACATTGCCGACTCCGCAAGAATGCCAAAATCACTTCTCACCTTCTTGAAGAATCCCATACATATAATGCATATTATATAAGTTTAGTAAGAATTAAAGTAAATAGGATACTTGAACACGACCCACCCCTACGCAAACGGAGCTACTGCAAGCACCCGACGCACTAATTGACGACGTTATCGAGTACCTACACTTAGTTTCAGCTCCAGCAAACTTAAAGCTTTCAAATACCAATTTTAAACTACTAATACGCGAGTACTCGGGCAAGTTTCACTATACGTTATATGGATCAATGTTAGCATTTATTTAATGCACTCTGAAGTTGGGCCAACATGTTCCTTGGCTCAATAATATGTCACTGACCTATAGCGAACATCGAACCAAGAGTTTAGTGCGTTCAATAATAAATTCTTTATGCAAATCGCCTCACGTTGTGAACTGTTTACGTCAGCAGTTCGTGGCTCTCATTCACGTAAATTTTATGTATGCTCTTGCTCGGCGATAAACGTATAATAACTAAATTATCCAGCTTGAACTCTCTTGACTTGCCTTTCCAAGTAAAACATTTTTTTGCGAGCAATATACAATTATATTACTCATTTACTTTATCAAATAAGGACACGCTATCTATAACAGAACCTTAATAAGTTAATGCTCTAATATTCCCCAATTTGTGGAAATGGACCGAAACGATAGTGCAATTAGTAAACCATGGATTTGCATGATATTCAGGTCAGTGTAATACTTGTGTACATTTAGCGATAGCTTCGGTAAGCGGCCTAGTTACTTCTCCAGTGACCTGTGACATTGAATAAGCTTTTGGAATGGAAACGACAAAATCGAGGCTGCTGGCACCGTTACTAAGACATTGCATAGTCAGTTATGCGTGAGAACTTTATCCAACAAATAGCACACAAGCGGCAATTCCAAAATGAAACGAACAAAAGTAACGCGCTTACATTTCAATCAAATTCCTATTTCCCGTTTCATTTGACACGACACTCAATATTCAAGCGACAGAACTAGAAATCGAGTCTATGAGCAAAAGCAAAAAATCTATGTCAAGTTGTAAAGAATAATCTCGCATAACATTTTTGTTTCAATTGGAATTTAGTATCCTTAAGTATATTCTTTACCCGTCAACGCTTTGCCGAGAATTATATTTACGGACGATTGTTCCAAGCTTAAAGCACCACAGATAATACACCGGCATGAATATGCCAAGCGAGTTTTCAAGTTCCAAATGAAAAATGCAATGCTGGCTGGGCGAGGCGCTGAATGAGACCGCGTTGTAAAGCGAAAAATGTTATACTAAGCCGCCAGAAGAGCGGCTACATTGTCAAACAAGAAAGGAACATTTTGCATCCATCAGTTTTTCCTATTCACTATTTTATGAACGCTCATAACAGTACTGGTCAACCTACACAATTTCATTTAATTCAAAACGTAGGAACAAAAAATATTCTGGTTAATAAAGCACATAACATAAATGAGTTTTAGTTATTAGACACTAAAATTCAGTTTAAAATACGCAATATCCGTAGACTTTTTGTCTTATCGACTCAACAACTTTTTAATCCACTCTGTCGCTACTTTACGTCAATAATTACAGAGTTTTAAAGTGATATCAACCAATTCGTGGATCCTGTGACAAATTCCACCGAAGCTGGGCTACTATTTGAATTTCAACGACTCCTTGAAATTCAACGAGCATTTTATGATAATTCACTTTGCAGTTTAAACTTTTCTCGCGCAGTCTCTTACCGTATGTTGATTGTCCCAAAATACCTGTAACAAAAATACAGTCGTTAGTATGCACACTTGAGATGTAATAATACTTGAATTATCATGACGTGAATACAATTTCACGTATATTTACTCCACTCAAATACTTAGTAGTTTGGGGAGAAACCTTTCTGACAAAAAGGACGATCCTTTACGCATTAGGCCCTCATAAGGCCGATAATTTATAAGTATTATTTAATCACGGGCTCAACTCAGCAGAGAATGGGTTGCGCTAAGCCCGGGCTATCCAGATTAGGCTGGAACCGCGGACGACGACAATCTGACTAAACACTCAGTCGAATGTACATGTCACGTTGAGATCAGACTACGGCGATTGAGTGGAGTATTCACCTGAATTCTGTTCACATTTACGAAAGAAGCATCCAAGTAGCTACCGTAGCTCAGAGATTTTATCGGGAAAAATTTATGCGGAGACATGAATAAATCGAAGAAATAAAGGTAGAGAAGCTTAACTCAAGAGATATTGGCGCTATAAAACATGTAAAGCGCGAAATATGCGACTATGGTGCGGCGGAAGATAAGAAAGAAAATACTTATAAATCACTAGGTATGTTTATTGCATTGCACGTGAGGAATACTAAGTGATCTAGTAGACAAATATTTTATTAGTGCAGAAAGTTTTGCGCACATAAGTAGAAATAAGTATTAAGCCAATGTTAGTTATTAAAAAATAGAACATAACAACGTAAAATTTTACTAAAAATAACCTTAACCAATATTTTACCCACGCTTGCACCAAACATTTGCGCAGCTTGGCAATGATTTTGAAAATATAACAATAGCCTCTCGAAAATGGTCTAATAAATTTGGGAAATAGCGCAGGGCATACTTGGAACTCGTTCAAAAACCTGTCCATAGGAACTAAATAGATTTTGGGGCTGGAACGTTAAGAAACTTTTCCGGCGTGCTCAGGTGCAGGAGCAAGTTTTACGAAGCAATTTTCAATGGTAAAATTACGGTATCATGGGTACCTCATACGCAATAATGTATCACCGTCCCGTGTGCCTACAAAATAATGAGTTTGATTACATAAAAAAATCTTATTTTTGCTATTCAAAGTTGAATGTACATTTATCCTTAACAAAAGGTTATGTAAATTTTGCTATAGAATTGTAGTATTTACTTTCTCTATATAACTACATTAAGAACCAACTTGAAAATTCACGATATCTAATTACAAAGTTACGGAGAGTATAATTTCTTTAACACATTTATAGACAATACGAAAATGACCTATTCTAATTAGCTTTCATTTCTCAGTACCGATAGCTGGTGAATCAATACGGTCTGTACATTATCATTACACTATCTGTGTATTTATATATTGATATTATCATGATACAGGGCAGTTGTGTTTAATTTTGCCCTAGTTCCGGCCGATATTAACTTTAATATCATAATAAATTAAAAATAATTTGCCAGACGATTGTCGTATGGATTAGGTTTGCATTAATGTCTTCATATTAAGTATATTTACTTTATACATTTAATCGACTACTTATTGTCATTCGATAAAAGGTAACGCCATCATTGTAAGCGATAAAATCGATTATTAACACAATACGAGCAAATTGCAGACTTATCTTTTCAAAGATGTAAATGGGACAACCAATTATGTTGATAGCATCAAAGGACCTTTTAATGATACGTTAGATATAACATTGTTACTCAGATTAGGATAGGGACTTGAATAAATGGATAACGAAAATATATGAGGAGCACAATTTTTTGGCGGTATTAATTATTTTAGGAGAGGAAGGCCATATACTCTGTGACAGTAAATCGAAGTAAAATAAAAGCTAACTTTAGTTTGTAATCATAATTTCAGGAATTAACTTACGCAGTTCAATCTGAAATCTTCTTAATTCATAGAAATTCGATATTAATTCGTTGTTATAAACTTTATGAGCTATTCATAAAGAGCGTAGTGAAAGTGTTTAAATTAATGAAAGTTTAATTGAACCACGTTTTTATTTCTTCATGTTATAATCGTATTTGCGGACGGAACGGCGCTTCGTTACCTTTAATAGCAAGCAAACAATTAAATCACTGCACTTGAAGATATGAAGTGGCAAGCTAGTGCCAAATCCGACCACAATGTCATTGTATCTGAAACTAAAGTGTCTATAGTACACAATGACACAGTTGCAAGTCATTGTATGTAGATACTGTATGCAAAATGTATTAACACAATTTACATAGAAGATTGGAGTTCATAACTGTTCTTCTGTCTTAATCGCTACTATGGCATATGTAACCAAGGATTTAATTGAGTTAGTCAGTGATATCATTATTAATTATCTTACGACGTATTGTGTGGAGATATTTTCGTTTCGTCATTGAGTGTCAATACTGTCAATTCATGCACTGTAAATTTTTAAGTCTCTAATCATCTCTCAGAAACGCGGTCTAATCTAATGATGATTAAATTAAATGTAGATTTTTATCTAAACTGCCTTTTCCCATTCAAGTCCTGATTACCAATAACCATATACCTACACGTCACCAAGGTGAGAATGAAACGAATTTTCACATTCGAGCCGCAGGTATAGGTAGGTGAAGAGAAAATACGAGTATTATTTGCGGGTTTTACAATAAGCCGACTTATATCCTCATATCCTGTCTGTCGTCAGGTAAGAACTTTACTACGTGGCGATCAAATAATACCATGGATTTTGTGGAAATCTTCTTATCTGTTCCTCGGAAGTAGTTTCCGATTCTTAGGCAGTGAGCGCTGTTTGTTCTGCATTTCCGTAGTCGGAAACCCATGTGTTTCACAACAGTAGGTAATATGTAAGAGGTTATTAGCGCAATCTTATACCTACATAACAAAAACAATTATTTTAATTTTAATTTCTGATATTTTTAATATAGTTATATATAACAGTCATGAAACTGATTACATAAAAAGAAACGTTCATTTCCTCTATCATAACTACTAGACTCATACTAACTAGACCTTACATTTTCCAGAGATCAGCTTTTAATACGTCACAAAAGACTTCGGTCGGAATACCAAATATTTCCGTCTAACCGTGAGGAAAACTAATTATTCATATTAAAACTGAAACTGAAATCCAAACAGAATTAATTACTCTCTGGTGTTAAACAGGGCAAAATATATATCTACCCATAATATTATTTATTTACCTCATATGTAGCATGTACCGTATTGATTGTTGTAGGCCTTCTGTTGTGACTGGGATATAAAAAATTACCATGTCATCTAGAGAACTTTACATCCACATAGGAAACGTGTACATCGCAGAATTTTGTAGGTAATCACTTTTCATTCTGTTACAAACATGAAAACCAATATATCTTAGCGTACAACTGTTCATGATAATAGTGTAATGTGATATCAATTTTGCAATTTTTTTTATTTTTTATTTAGTGAACAAAAATATTTCATTATAATGTCATAAGTTATAAACTTAAAATAAACTAAACTAAGAAGTACTAACTACTAACCTAAACGTAAAATAAATGTCCCGAACCACTGTCACGGGGAAGTGTGCCAAGAAGGCTGGCGGCATTGCCACGCTGAATTGCAATGCTTATCCTTTGCTTATTTTGCATTGTATATCATAAAACAATTGTTTGTTTTTCATAAATTATAAATTAAATATATTTTGCAATAAAATTGTTATTTTTATGTCGCTTATCGTTTAAATAGTTATGCAGATAAAATGTGTGAAGAGAAATTAAGTTAATGTGTTTATAACATCAATGAATTAATAATTAAATGTAGCATAATGAGATTTTTTATTTATATTTATGCGTTTATCGACACCAATACATTGAAGTGAATTGGGTTTTAACCTACTTAACATGGGTGGAAATCCAAAAATCGTATTTCTTTTATTATTAGCAAGCAATGATCAGTGAGGTGTGAATAAAAAATATATCCATTTAACTAATACTGTATGTATGTACATAAACCACATGAACACTGAACAGGCGGCGGTTTCAGTAACAACTGATATCTGATCTGATTCAATAATAAATATTCCATTTTAAAAACATTGTATTTTTGTTCCAATAATTTATCAATCAGGCTTATGTTTTCCTACTGACATAAATTTTATTTTACTATATTATGTAGTTATTTCTCTGCGTATCCACACAAACATATTATTCTTACTAATAATAAATGCAAAAATGAATGTGTTCATTTGTTTTTTTGTTACAAAATCAGGCAAATAGGGATTTTGACGAAATTTTCCACAGAAATAGATATTGTATATAGATATTGCCTGGAGTCAGGTACTGGGAACTTTTTATTTTGGGTTCCCTTTGCATTAGAATGATTTCGAAAAACAAAAGCTAGTAATACCTAACCAGTTCAGATCATACATTTTAGCATTATTCATAGACTTGCAGTAGTTGCGCGACTATCGTAAAACCCACACGTATTGAAATTGGATCCATGATTTGATTTATTGTTGCACTACAAATGTTGAAAGGTCACCCAGCTGGTTGTGACCTTTCAACATTTTTAGTGCAATCGGGAATTAATTAAGTAAATAAACAAATTAGGTCTTCTGCATGTATGGTCCTGAATAGCCATTTATTTTCGATTGAACGGACATGTAATTCATGTTCGGTCAACCAAAACTCGAACCCCATTTTAATCGTATCATGGATCCGAATACAACTTAATCGATGTTAATCGGTAATTTGGTAAATCGATCATTCAACACGATTTCAATATTCATATTACCTACCTTACCTATACGTATGTATTGTTCATGATCTCACTGAAGTGACGAAAATTGAAGATTGAATGAAGAGACGAGTGTTAAGGAATCGGAAGTGTGGAGTAGGCTTCATGCTCGCTGCCTACCCAGAAAGGCGTTAAAGAACTTATATTTTAGTGTGCAACTGTGTACTTATGTGTAAATGCAACATCCGAAAAGCGTGTAATATAGATACCACCTGCTTGTCATATAAAAGACACTCGACATGTGTCCTTTTAGAGCGTATAAAAAAAATTTACTTCCATTGATCTTGAAAAAAACGGTTTAAATCATTTAAAATGCCTCAAATAGCAGATATTTTTATAAAATAAACCTCCTAACTAACACAATACATATATTTACTTAATAAACATCCCTTAGAGATCTCTGAATCAGGTCATATAGTACACACATATCATATTATAGTCAAAATACGAACATCTCATATTAAAGACTATTAATTATTCAATTCATAAATAATAAATTAAGATGGATATAGCAGTTCGAAGCACACCATTTAAATAATCTACCGAGATACACGCTTATCCGTATAATTAAACGGTATTTTAATGGTTTAATCGGTTATAAAAACGTGTAATTATGTAATTATAGGTTCAGTGATTGCAGATTGCATGTTTCGTTGTCAATCAGTGTTCATTGACCGCTTACAAGTCAACAAAGAATATCTGAATATATTTGTTCTTGTAACTCATTGAATAAGTCGTGTTTCATCAGTTGATAATTGCATCTAATGATGACACGACAGTCACGAGAGGTTTAAAAAAATGTTTACCTATGCGAAGAACATTTTTTTAGTCCCATATAAAATAAAACTAGTGACGTTTTTATTTAATAGCAAAAACAAAGTGGAGATGTCAAAATTGGCCCGTGTGTAATGCAATTGAGACACATGCATTGACATAATATTTCATACTATAATTTCATATAGTGCAAACCGTCAACTATAGTTTCTGCACTTAATTTTGATATAATTTTCAGACTACTAAACTAAACTAGAATTTATCTTCTTTTATGATACATGTCAAGAAAATTGTACAAAATGTCATGATGAAATGTCATGAAGCTGAGTATCTGCTACATACGCGTGTTCAAATGCACGCGCAAGGAGGCAATTATATTTTATGAGTAAACGCACACATATTCAGCATTAAATAATACAAAACATCGTTAAATATTATGCATATCCAGAGTAAATTTTATGCCAGTTTAGCAGAGCAGTAGCACTGCGCCCGTGTTCCTTACGCCCAGAAATTTCTACGGAAATAATGGGCAAGTCCTGCAAGCTATACGACATCTGATTCTACTAGGGCCGGTAGCAAGAACATTTTCGACGGCGTATTCGAAAGCGTAACTCGCGTAATGTCAAAATTTTCATACTAACTTTTAAGTTCCACTTTTCACCGGTGCAGCGCTGTTCATTTTCCAATACAAAAATTGTCGAAGGCGATACGAATACAGGCACAAATTATTCATGCTTGGGCTACAGAATTATTACTAATCGTTCTGTAGATATATGCAAAATGATCAATTTTCATGAATGCTACTAAGCCATCTCTTATAACCATCTGAGGTGAATGATGACAATAAATAACACTGATGCATTGAAGAAAAAATAAAGTCACTTTAGTGGGTCACGGAACGGCTCCCGGTAGTTCCTACCTATTTTAAGTTTGGTAGCGTTTGATCGATCGGCTTTAGATGCAGCTTCCCAAAATATACACGAAGTTGACCAATAGCGAAAGATTTCACCTCTTATTAGCTATTCCCGTGGAAAGTGGAATGGGTGATGTTCCTTTCTGAGATTTATAAGAGTTGCGGCTTTAATTAGATACTCAGTCTCAATTTATCTGCTTCAAGAGATACAAATGTAGTAGAAATCAAAAGAACTTTTTCGACTAGGAATTTCACAAAGACAAATATGATTATGACAAAAGTATACATGTTGGACAGAATAAATATATTCAGTATTTTTACTTACACGATTAACCAAAACATCTCTCAGATCCATGGTATGTATGGGCACAAATTAACACACACGCGCTTCATATCGGAGTCACGATGACACAACTGGCAATAAATTAAGAAACTACGCGAGCTAACCTTATTTTTAACACCAAACATAATAGTCATGTTTAACTAATAACAAGACAAGTGTCGGTTACTGCGAACATAATATTGCTTACGAGAGTCATTATTTACTCTGACAAAATAAACGGCTGTCCGCCAATACATATGTATATGTATGAAGAAGATTTCAATTGTAAAACTTTTCCGTGTTTGGTATGATGTGCAAATATGGATTTCTTAAGTATTAGCGCAGCGCGTGAATACATTTACCATTTTCACACTTGTTTTATAAAACTTAATGTGCTTGCTAACATTTTTTCAATAATCTCTTTATAGTCTTTCTTTTCAATAAATACGTAAATAAACCAGCATTGCTCTTTTATTTAGGCAAATCACACTATCTTACTACAATAAAACTAGCACATATTGATCTTAGATCGAACATGGAGCACTGAACTTTGGCGAGAACAGAAGAGCTAATTAATGAATTTAATTACAAGAAAATAAATGAGCTCGTTCCATTATTGCTAGCTTGGCTAGACGCCCACACTACAAGTAAGCGACAATTCGAAGAAACGCCTGAAATAAAACGTCTGCTGCGTAGCGAAGGTTAAGTAGATATCTTTTAAAATTAAATAAGATAATCATGTAATTCTTGCTAAGCCTAATTACAAAAACATTTAATTGAAATTAACAATGTTCTTATAACTGTAGATTGTGAGATCTTCTTCTTCTTCTTAGTCGTTTCTTCATGACTGAAGGTCGTGTCTGTTTTGGAGGTGGTTTATAAGCCTTCTCCACCGGCAGCGGTCTTCGGCCTGTCGTAGGGCGGAGCCGATGGAGAGCCCAGTTAGATTTCGAATCTGGTCCGACCATCTAGTTGGAGAGCGCCCGCGTGGTCGTTTCCCCTCCACTTTGCCAAGAATAACTAGCTTCTCTAGGCTGTCATTTTCGCGCCTCGCTATGTGACCAAAATATGAGAGGATTCTTTGTAGGCAGATAGTGGACAACCGTGTTTTTATACCTAACTCTGCGAGTATGGACACATTAGTGAGATATTTGAGCCTTATTTAAATTAAATGAAATCGACAAGTATGGTCTACTGTTTTTCACTGGTTCCTGGATTAGAATAAGTTACTACTACTACGGGCGTCTGTACTATCTACATACACTTCACAAATGCTGTGTTGAAAACCAACGTATACAAGAAATATGTACGAATTTCATTTTTTAGCACATGATTTAGGGAACCTCTAGGCCTTATCCCTGTTTTGCAGACTCGGTGTTATAGAATAAATAAATACGAGATATAAAATAATTATTGTTTATTATTCCTAACGTTAGTTCTCGGTAATTGTTTGCCTTTACATTGTCGGCCCGGTACCGCAGACGATTTGCAGATGCGATGGATACGTTCAAGACCAAACAAAATGGTTTATACGGATTACCATCTGACGTACTCTCATAAAAGGCTGCAAGACTTCATGTGAAATACATCATTGTTTATTTATAAAGCGCATATACACCTGCGTTATTTTGAATAAGCGTCAGCAATATTTTCTTTATCTATAATGCAATAAAGTGGTCAACATGCAAGCAAACGGCCGGTCTGGTGGTAATTGGTCACCTTTGTGTCGTTCACAGACTATTGACCTAATTATTAATTGAATGTCAGATTTTTTAGTAAAGGACCATTATTTCTTTAATTCGTTTCATCTAATTCTTTTTAAAAAGAGGCTTCGACTATTATGGTTTATGTACTCACATAAACCATAACAAGCGTATGTATTATGCTAATATGTATAGACAAATATGTATTTATTACATAGAAAAGTCAATGTGCGTATACCGAGTGTAACTAGCCGCAAAGGGTACCGGTTCTGAATACAAAGGACCTGAATAAATATATTGCATTTACACACAATAAAATTAAGGCATCATGTTTGAAATGCTATAAAATGACCGGAAAAAACAAACAATAAAATATTTCAATGCATTATTTCTTCAAATAATTTTGCTTGACGGCAAATCGAAACCAGGTGACATGGTAACATTTCTAGATAACTAACCATCCAATGGTAGTGTAACTATCAATACTGTTTCTTAACTTTAGCCAGAATATGCGCTGGCTATGAATGATGAATACATAATACGGATTCGAAGATTGCTGGAGTGGCGACCCAAAGCACAAACAAGGCCTGCAAGAATACCACCTCTACAATATGGGTTAATTTTATCGTAGAGCAGCTGGTCATGATTGGATTCAAAAGGCACAAGACTGCCAGCATTGGAAAGGGAATGGAGGAGGCCTTTGTTAAGGAATGGACGGGAATCTCAATGACGAAATTGGGTCTTCCACTACTTATACTATTAGTAACTGCATTCAGGAGGATACCTAAAACGCAATAATTACGTCATCCACTCAAGAATGTATATAACTCAGTAATAGCAGTAGGCACTAGTATCCATTCAGTAGGTACCTATAGTTATTGTAATTGAAGTAGGCTAGTCAATGCTCTGATTAGTTCATTGACATTACAATAAATCGCTTTCATTCAGCTGACGTGTGATTTATGGAATTAGCTTTACGTACGCGCTTCATTAGATAAATTGATTAGCAGATCAATAAACAAAACATAAAACAATGTATAATTTAGTTATTTAGGTGAAATGAAAATAATGCGGTGTCGATATTAACTTTTAGCCATAGTAGTCCGATGTGTAGCAGTCGTACTATGCAAATTGAATTCCTAATAAGATACTTAATGAAACTGGAAATTGTGTTGCCAACCCAAATTGGAATGGCTTATCAAGCCCTAAAGAACTACCAAAATTATAATAAACATCAAATAGAACTAACGTAAGTCCTGGAAAATACTGTAGAATCACGTCACGTACTTAAAGCTTTCCATACAATTCCGCATGGCTTGTTTCAATCTCTACGTACCCTGTATTGTAACTGTTTTAGTCGATAAGCACGAAGGCTATATTCTTCAAGCCACGTACATCTCGATACATACATGGAAACTGTAAGGAATCGATTTATACTGAACATCGTCTATTCCGATTTGAGTGCAAAGCTTTGTATTCAGAAAAAGTTAAGTAAAATGCATCTATGCAATGCAAACTTCTTCATCGATTGAACATTTTACATCAAAATGCGAAACCACATATTTGCAATAGAACGAATATCCCGAAATAATATCATAATTTTTAGCGCAAGAAATCTTAAATAAGCGCATATTGATAATCGAATCTTTGTCAATGTACTTGTATCCTTCAAATAGCGCTATCGGAATATCCCTTATTTATTATAAGCTTGGTTAGGATCTCTGAAATTAGTTTTATTCCCACAACATGTATCAACTAGATTAGATTCGTTACTAATATTCTGTATTTATATAAATAAACTATGGATAGATAAAAAACATTATATCCACCCTACTATTTATCTACACTAATAAAATTATAAAGAGGAAAGATTTGTATTTTTGTGGGTTTGTATTGAATGGGCTCCGAAACTACTGGACCGATTTCAAAAATTCTTTCACCGTTAGATAGCTAAATTATCACTGAGTAACATAGGCTAAATATTAAATATAAATATAAACTAGCTAACCGCCGCGGCTTCGCACGGGTAGACACAATATTTGATAAATGTCACCCGTGCGAAACCGGGGCGGGCCGCTACTTATAAATGTAAAAGTTTGTAAGAATGGATGTTTGTTGCTCAATCACGTAAAAACGGCTCAACGGATTTGTATAAAATTTAGCACACAGACAGTTTATAACCTGGATTAACACATAGGATGCTTTTTATCCCGGATAGAATAGGCCGGTATCCCAACAGTAGGGACTGAGGTGAGCACAACAGATTATATTGAAATAAACGCAATTGTGGTCAATATTATGATATTGAAATTTAAAAAAAGTTTTGTTTCTAATTGGAAAATTAATAATGCTGTTTATGGCTCTCCCTTATCCCCACTTTAATTTGATGGTATACATGGTATGGTTCATCACTAGTGCTATTTACAAGGACATAAGATTGCAAGCACAGGCTTTCCCTAAAAATCTAACTGGTCATGATTTGGTATAGGTGGGTTGGGTTGCCTTTTATATTTGTGGATGTATGTTCAACACGACCTATATTATCCACAGTTCTCGGCTTAAATGGTACTAACCGGGGCTCCCTGTATAATTTGACCTCTACTTTAGTAGTTCTACTATTAATTTATAATGATATATTTTCAATAATCGGTAAACATAGGTTGCTGTTGCGGTCTGGAAATATAAGGGAAACATATGATGAATATTTGTTCTTGCTCTGAGTCTAGTCTGGGTGTTTGGTATGTATTATTATTTTATTTTTATTTTATTATAAATATATTTATTATTCATATTATTATAAATAGCCTGCAAAAAAATTCTGAATGGAAATACCATATTACTAAAACTATTCACAGGAAACAGCCAGTCGTTTTCATTTAATTGAAATAGCATTTCAACAGTTTCTTATTAACTATTATTTTGTATGGCTATTCATGAAGTTGTAAATACGTTTTCGTGTCGTTCTGGACAGAAGCCTTATAAAACCGTGCTTTTAATTAATTTATTGATTATCCTCACGATCAACGTGAAGTAGTCATCTTTGTTTTAAGGTCGTCATCAATTGCTAAGAAACGCACACGTAAGATTTTTTGCTTATTATGATAAATAATGCACAATTAATCATGAAAAAGTATTACTGATGAATATTGGATTTATATTCAACTTAAAATAATAATTTCATAAGTATTCGTGGAAATTGTAATTATTTGTATTGAGAGGAATCGTTGTATTATTAGCAGCTGACTTCTGCTACAAAACTGTCCATGAATTGTCAGGCCTTCAACCTCTTTTATGGCTATAATATGTGTGGCTCAGCCAATTGCAATGATATATCAAAACTAAGCGACTACTTTAACAATGGTATTAAGTAAACAAGAATATTATTAGAACTTTGACGTAAATCAAATTTAACTCTAGCAATTTCCTTTATGACCGAAGGCAGTACCCACCAACATTATAATACAAATTACTTTATTACATGAATGCTTAAAATAGCATATGAGTTAATCATTAATACATTTTGAAATCAATTCAACAATTTATTTATCAATAACTAGCGGCCCGCCCCGGCTTCGCACGGGTAGACATTTATCAAATACTAGCGGCCCGCCCCGGCTTCGCACGGGTAGACATTTATATCAAATTTTCCTGAATTTTCTTTGCTATAAACCTCACGGAGCCCGAGACCTTTCCAACGAATGCAAAACCGTGGAAATCGGTTCGTGCGTTCTGGAGTTATAGCGTCAGGAAGGAAAACCCGACTTATTTTTATATAGTAGATTATATAAAACGTAAACTATTTATTTTAAAGTATATGGAGTACTCAATACTAGTAAGGAGAGAGCATGTAAATATATTGGCGAATGTAGAAGAGGTTGTGTTAGTCAAGATTGAAATGACGCTCTATACCTAACCCCTCGAAAGGGACTGATGATATGTATTAATAATGGTGCCGATTCTGTTGCACAAAATCACTAAACTAAACTAATTTCACTGGATAAAAACTCTTGCTATCCCCTTCTTATATGCGGGGTTAAGTAAGGATGGCAATATTTAAGTCCTGTCAAATTACTTTATAATTTTGTACAACAAAATTCACACCAATGTCCGAGTAAGATTAAAATTATGTATATTTTTTGTCTTATCTGGTAATCGTGCCAGGAATCTTTCTCATCTCAAGTTCAACCGCCTCGGATCCAGGCCGTCAAATATTTTTAAAAACATTACATTGTATGTTTCATGAATACATTCACACAGTAATAACAATTCGAAGGCCGTAATATTATTTTGGTGCCGCCATTTTGATGGCAGATGTTGATAACACCTGCGCAAACGCAACTGTCGTTAACTACCGGCGGACGTCAAAACCATATGGCTTGTAGTAAACCGCAAAATAGAAAGTACACGTGAATGGCAGTTTTATAAAATATTATATTGTGGTTATGTGGGGTACGCTCGCTTTTGGTCGAAAAGGAACTTTGGTTTCCTTTAGTCACCTTATTGCCTTGAAGCAGCGCACTTGGAAACATTTGTTAGAGTACATTTTCAAAAACAATAACGTATTTCAGCTCTTTTTTACTTAAACAACAAAAAACGGTGTTAATAACAAAACTACTTGCATAAATGATTAAACTGCCAACCTCTTAACGTAAGCCTGCTAGTAGGAGTGGGGTTGAAGTTCGATAAACACATGTATATCAATGGTTTTATTCAACGGCGTCGACACCTTCAAATCGCTAATCTAGCACCTAACCGTACTTCAAATCGATCAAAGTTTCATATCACTACGTCGAAGAAGGCGGTGACCTCTGCCTCATACAAACAAACCTGAATCAATAAAATACATTAAAATGTATGTGTATATTTTAACACTACACTTAGGGACACACTAAACCAAACTGACGCGCCACAACGTCTATGAGTAATGTTCTACACAACAAGGTGAACTTACACCCATAAATGATGTCATTCGTAACTGTTCTGTTGACAATGGCAATAGGCGTGCGATCGCTAAAGGATTACTACAACACCTTTTTCGTTAACTAAGAGCGGTTTCATACAAACCTTTTTTGCGGCTACGTCATAGTATAAAATATCCAGCAGTGGGATATACCCCAAGATTGTTAATGTAATTTCAGTAGGTACGCAATTAAAATATATGTAAACTACCTAGACAAGATGCGAGGTGGATATATTACTATTTATATCGAAATCTACTATACACTTGAAGGACCAAAAGGTACTATTAAAAGATATATTATTAAAGGTATATTTTTAAAGGTTTATTTACTTTGTAGCGTTTTTTGGGTCGGGTATTTTATTTTATTCTTTATTATGGCAAAATATCAGGAAATTTGTCATTGTCCTAAATTCCGAATACTTAAGAGTCAGAATATTACTCTGTCCAACTTTTATCAAAATCTACCAGCTGGATATATTATTATGCTAAATTACTTTTAAACGTTGCGGAATAAAGCTCGATGTAAACCATAAAAACAGAATAAGATGCTTTTTCCTGTAACTCTGCTAACCATGAGTATTAACAACGTCATTAGTTGGTAATTCTATAAACAGTAGGTTCTTATTTCCTCTGTTCTGTGGGTGTAAACCTAACCTGTATGAAACAGCCCTTATTGCTACACTAAAGCGTGAAGGTTGCCCGACCTTGTAATACATCAACCGTATCGTGGAGCCGATGAACTCAATTGCGTGGTTTATCGATCGCTACTTTAGAAAACTTACATCGTTAGTGTTAACTACAAATTTTATGTACTTAGTTAGCTTTTAATGAGTTCTGTGTATTGTATTTTTCTTCGTTAAAATTAGTAGTCGTTTACTCTCTGTTCAAATAAAATAGCTTAGCAATGCCCCTAACTTCATCTTAAATATTTTCTTCCATATGTTGATACACAATATTTTTCTGGAAGTTATAAAATACAAGTCCCAATCTAAAATCTAAATTAATTTGTCAGCCCTTGAAAAAACGCTCTACTGCTTTTATTTGGTCGTTTAGTTTACTTTTTAACTTCTGAAAATTATGTCATTGCCATTTCAGTTAGCGGGCGTGGTGCTAGAAGTTTCCTTTTGGAATAATTTAAGCAATTTGCAAGTTTTGAAATATATTTACAACGCGATAAGCCGCCTGAACGTGTTTTCACAAGACATGCATCCGGTGATTATGTATCCAGTTTTCTTTGCACTGTATTACAGCAAAATTCTTACTGAAGAAACTTGTACTTAAAATAACATATAAGTATTTAGTCCATTTAAATACACAGTCAATATATTACATAAAGATTTTGTCATTCTCCTAGATTTAAAATTAATGTTAAACTATTTTGTTGAATTTGTCAATTTTATAGGTTCTTTTCTTTTGCTTTCTTTATTTTCTTCAGCAAAATAAATAAACAACAAGATACGTGTTGTTATCAATATGCCTGTTGCCAAAAATATGACACAAACGCGGTTGCGTCAACACACTCAACAGGTGGTGAAAACGTGTGCCAATGGAAAACTTATAGGAAGTACAACTCAATAACAGTATCAATCCATACAATTTAGTTTTGTAGTATAATCTTCGTTAGATTTATCAACAAAAAATATAAACGTCGAATTGATAATGATATGGCATATATCTCGAATCTGAATTACTATACAGTTTGCACTGTACAGCATAATAATTTCGTAATACTAGGTAATACGATAGTTGAGCCGAAATCATTACTGTAATCACAGCTAGATAACATGGCCAACATTAAAGGGCGGCCAAGTACCGTTCTACGCATCAACAAAGTAAAAGCTTAGTAGAATTTTCATTGAGGGCATAGTATTTTCTCTAGTACCCACAAGGACACAATCGCAAAGTAACGATTAGTTGTAGGGTACTTTCAGAAGTAGCACTTAAGTCTTCAATCTTGAATGATGTTCTCACATCAGTTTGAACTAAAGAAATGGTCCACATTAAGAACTATATATAATATTCATTATCCTTGCCGATTTGTTAAAGTGCTATTCCTCGTTCATATGGGTAGTAATTTATACACGATCGTGTTTAACGATAGATTACTTAAAATAGAAATTAAATTAGGTTTAAAGGGCATACCTCGTCGGACAGAGGTGAATGGAGCGGGGAGTCCTTCGAGCTGCGTCTCTTTGACAAAGCCTTCTCCACCCAGATACTAAGGGACCGACGCCGCCGAGCCGGAAACATTTTAACCAAACACGTCACACTTCTGCATTAGAATCCTGTATCTCCACAAATGGTTACTTTATATTATCACACTCGACAAAATTAATCAGTTCTCAATTCGAATCTATAACACTGCCAAATTAAAATTCTAATAGAATTATGCGTGCGTTCGAACTGAATTGACAAAGGAAAATGGCTCGAAAACTCTGGCACACGAGTATGTACCGGTCTGATAGCATATAACACATACATGCTCTACCAGGAAAATAGGTATGATAACAGGATCGTTTACATGCGCTACTTTGCATTGAAAAGAACTCTAGGTTGATCCATCAATCGGAGGTCACAAATCTTTCACTCTTATGTAAGTTCATACCTACCTACATAGGAGAGGGTTCTCCTAGGCTATCACATAACATAATTTACCCAATTGGGAACTACAAACATCTTCAAAAGGACCTCGCGCTCATTATCTGAAGAATCTAAACAAATCGACCAATAAGAACATGAGTCATCCATGGCAAAGCCAACCGTATTACAAGGGGAAAGGACTTAAGATAACAAATCACTCGAGAATCAAAAGCTACACACGGATTTCCACTTGTCTCCTTGGGAAAAGTTAATGAGTGAAGGAGGACCACGAGAAGGTTATTTGAAACAAAAGACTAATGACTTGCTTTACAGTGAAAAATAAATTGTGGACGACGCACAAAATGACCGCTCTAGGTTCAGAGTGCAGACAAAGAGAGGAAATATTTAAGGATGTTACTAATAATGGTGCTTACCCTTAGGTAAGTAAGGTTGCCAGTGCTCCACAGTGACTCCTCATCAACAACAGGGTTGGCAACTCGGTCATTTCCCTTTTGATTTGACTTGCATGCCGCATTGTTTTTCTTCTATATCCATCAATATGTTCATAGAATACATTATTCCTTTATTTGTATGGTATGTGTTAAAATAATGTATAATAATAATGGTATGTGTTAAATTAATGTACTTTAATCTATTTAAAGGCGTCAGGTCGTAACGGAGAGATGGAACTAAAATAAAATAAAATTAAAAAATCATGGTTTGTATTTTCCTATAAAGCATTTACGCGGTATTGTTATTACAATAAAACTATTGGAAATGACTTCGGTTTTGTATATTCAACACGAAAAGAGAACTCATGACTGAGAACGACAGTAATTATTTCAGTTGCTGCTACGTTTTAATTAGGCGTTCGTAATGCAAAAAAATAATGAAAAATGCAATCTACGTTGCTGCGTTATTGTGTTGTAGTTGCCGACAGCATCGTGGGCATTCTCCTTTGGACATATAATATTATAAATTCAAATTCTTGGAAGTTACTCTAATGAATCGATTTCCGGGGGGTATGGGAATTTTATGAGGAGATAAATTTGTACAACCATTAACTAAAAAAAATATCATTCGTGCATCGGAGCTTAAGCACATACCCTTTCTATTTGGTTCGTTCCTAATTTTTATTCCAAAAGAGTTGAACCATTCTGGAGGGATAAAATTCCAGGATTTAATTAGTATCTATTAAAATTTCATCAATTGCTAAATCCGTTCAATCAATCCGGCGTGATTGACTTCAGTCATAAACATCAAGTATGACGTGTGGTATCCCACCATATAGAAAACCTTTACATAACAAAGCCACAAATAAAAAAAGGAAAAATACACCCTAAGTTCCATTCGAGATATACCTACAGGGTACAGATATTTCTTAACACAAGTCCAAGTCCGGTAACAAGTGCTCCTAATCTTCTCATCGTATAATATGAATATACTACCTACCAAATAAGATGGTATGAATAATACATACTCACGAAACTTATAACGTTTCATTATTTCATACCAAATTGTGTTCCCGGGGGCCCTGATCGCGAGATACATAGCGAGTTGCGGGAACAAGATGAATATTTTATTACGAATATTCATATGGGAATTCAATTATGCGCTGTATGATAGGATAAGGGGATGCTAATAGAATAAATAACTTGTTTATTATGTTCAAGAAATAACCACTTACAAAAAATATTTACAGACAAAAGAAATAATAAAAATAAGAAAGAAAAGAAACAACATCTAACTAACAGATAATATTTCAGAAAAGCTGAGAGATGATTATTTAATGAAAACAAATCGAGAATACATGTTGCCTTGTTAGCAGAAAAAAAAACAAAAATAAACGTAAGTAGATTCGTAAATAAGTTTATAAGAGTCGCCGACACGAAGGATAAAAAATACTAATACTCAAAGATTCACGCCAAGAATTGCTGTTAAAATTAAAATAACTGTGTATGAACATTCATATTAGAAAGAGAAGAGAAGAGAAGATTTGTTTCATTGTTTGTAGATAAACTCAGATTTGAGTTGACCGATTTTAATAATTATTTCACCAACAGAATACATTGTTTATGAGTAACATAGGTTAGGTGAGGTATTTAATTATATTAATACGCGGGCGAAATCGCAGGGTAAAAGCAAGTATTATATAAATACCTTGTTGGGAATCTCCAGGTGAGTTGACGGTGATGTAATCGAAGACCCGTTAGAGCCTCTTCTATTTAACACCTTCACAATCCAGGTTTGAAGAAAGGACATGCAACCACCCATTTCAACAACACCCTAAAGAGCTGAGCTTATACCACCAAACTAAGGGGTTCTCAGTAGTTCCTTTTTAAAGTAACAAGGTACCGACACGCAATGTATTTGCTTACTGTAAAGATTCGCAATCACGATTGAACTATAAAAAAAACACTAGAACATATTGACGGGTCCTTACCACGTTTAATATTTGATTTAGTGCCCGAAATGATAATTAGTCACCTTTTTTAAATATTTTGAACGCGTAAGAGAACTTATGATTGACATTACTAAATTTAAATGCAATTAAAACGATGAGTGCGTTAGGACATAAATGGTAATTCGAAATGACTGTAAATCATTACATGGAGTTTTGTTCATCCCCACTAAGGGCATGTAACAATAAATATATAGTATAAATACAATAGGCGGAGACGCTTGATACTGCCCGTTTATCAGTAAACGCTTTTAATTATTAAGTTCTATTTTTTTAGTTAATCTGTTAATCTTACGCATTCATACAGATACAAGCACATGATATAATAGTTAAAGCTTTTCCAAACTGTGAACTTTAGAAGCGATTCGGTGACCAATAAGGCCGAGCTAATAGGCACAAAGACTCAAAGAATAAACTTGCCACTAGCTGTAAAGTGGTGCGACTGAAAAGTTTACTGGGCGAAAGATCTTCTCGTAAGTGCTTTGATGCGCTCTTATTTTGTTATTTTCCTTAGCAAGGAAGATACAAGTTTATTCATTATAGACAATAAATGAATTGTTAAAGATTCAACCTACTCCACGGTAGTTTCTCAATTATGAGACTACACTCTCTCTACTACCAAAAACAGCGCCATTGTACCTACGTGAAAATTTCGTGATTGTAACATCAAAAATTACGGGTATTCATTCAATTTCCTTCTTCCCTTTTACACCGTAATCTAAATAGCTGCGTCTTTTATGTGTACAAAATTTATGACGTTATGTTACAACTCAGTTTGCAAATTGCACAAATGTAAACAAAGCCAGTGGGTAACATTGAACGATCACTCAAACGTGTTTCAAAGACAACTCCAATTTCCATTACTTTAGTTAGAAGATCTTTTTACTTTTCGAAAATTTAAGTAGAATGACAGTTAAGTGTTTCGAATTCAACAAAAGAGAAACAAATAACAATTATCTTTTTATTACAGTTAATTGTAGAATACAATATTGAAAGCGAAATAGAAAAATATTATATTCTTCTATATTTTTAAGAATTTGACTCCTATTTTCTGTCTCCGATCGACTGGCTCGTGACCCTACAGTTTGACCATCTAAACTTTGACTATTGAAAGTAAACTGGACCTCGGTTGACTCCCTGTGGTTACTTCAATTTCTGCATATATTGGACTAGTAAATTTTCAAAACCCAGTAAACTGGGTCGCATTCATAAAACTTTATCTAAGATTTTATTGCGACCGAGTGAAATACAGGTTTCGCAGGTGGAATCCTTGGAAATAGGACGAGTTGGCACACGTTCAACCGCCTCCTTGCCATCTCAATAAAGTGTAATGTTTACATGGCCGCCTGATGCCCTGAAATATTGGAACGGATGCCGACGTGCCGGGATCTTCAGTTCAAATATACTCTGGTAAATTTACAATAATTTGTTCACTGGAAAGTGCTTTCCTTAATGTATGCTTGGCATGTTTATAGGCAGCTGGAAACTCAACATCGTTTGGTTATTTAAATAATTGAGGAGTTTCATCGATTGACACACTGACCAATCAAGTCCTAATTCGGCTTATTATTTACTTACATAAACTTCCTTCAATACGAAATTCTTAATTACTTTTAAAGGCCGCAAAATTTTGAGATAGGTAACCTCCTTTTTACCCGACTACCTTGCATCGAGGAGGGTTATACATTTTTGTGACACTTAAGCTATATAGTGTTATTAGATTCGCCTTAATTGTGGAGAAGAGTAGAGTAGTGTATACGTGGATATACTTTTTACATGGTCGGGTTATTTAATCTACACTTATATTATAAAGAGGAAAGATTTGTATTTTTGTGGGTTTGTATTGAATAGGCTTTGAAACTACTGGACCGATTTCAAAAATTCTTTCACCGTTAGAAAGCTAAATTATCACTGAGTAACATGGGCTTTATATTATACTAGCTGCCCGCCCCGGCTTCACACGGGTGGACAAAATATTTGATAAATGCCTATGCTCCGAAACTAATGTCTACCCGTGCGAAGCCGGGGCGGGCAGCTAGTTTTTAAATATATTAAATACTGCAATAACTTCTTAGTTTCACGTGACCAAAATTTCCGTCACATAAAAGTTTAGATTACATTACAAGCATTGAATACAAAGATGAAAATAAAACTCCTTGTAATGAAGTCGCTGAAACTGAAAGGGGAGTGGTGAAAACGCCGACGAAGCCCTTAAAAAGTCGTTTAATAAATAGCCGAGCCACAGGTCCGTTGTCTTTTGCCCCTGCCTCATAAATTTTAATAGAATCCTCGCCTTTAGTCACCTAGACATACGGGGGTGCCAAGATTTATTTTGGGTAAGAACCTGATGCTAGCGAGAAATAAGTACAACGCATACGTATATTTCTGTGGATTCCATTTTCTGACAAGGGTCAGTCATGTTATTGCCATTGAGTCGTAGACCTGGTTCACATTTGCACACAATCTCTCAGGGACTCGACGTGATGACATGTATGTATGTATGTATGTATCTTTCCTCGGACTCATACATATTAATAAGGGAGGAAAAGCTTACCTTAGAACAGAAGGATTGGGTGCGACATTCTGAGATTTAGTAAGATTGCTTGAAGTTACCAAAAGGATGGCGGACGTTTGTGCTAATTAATGATACTGTTTCCTAAAATGCGTAAAAAGAAAAGTTTAATCAAACATGTTTCCGAAAACAATATCCGAAGTTGATTTAATTGTTAATCTTAAGTTGTTAAGGAAATCAGTAAAAATTTAATCGCCAGCTCAAATTACTTAAGTGCAAAAATTTTCGAGCAGAGTCGCAGGCACCGAAATCTGAGTAATATCTTCTAACTCTGAACAAATCATCAAATTATTAAGCAACTTTACCTTTATCCCTCTATAGGGTTTGAAACATCGTTAGCCCGTTAAATATATTATTCAACTCTATTATCATGTACAACACTGTAATTTTAGCAATTGATTCGCAAGGGAATTGTATTAATTATCAATAGGTAGGGCGTTAATTCCCGACTCATTAGTTTCACTTGCGTTGATCACTACTATATTATTAACAGTAACATGCCTGGACATGAAATCAAGGCTGTTTATGTAGATAATAACGCATAACCGTTCTGTAACTGTATGTTTGCTTTGATATTTGTAAAGTTTGCTTTCTAATAGCAGAGTAAATTATACTTTCGCTGGCAACTTTGCTGGTAATGCTAGGTGAAAACAGTAAATGTTATGATTTAGTTCCGTGAGTGTATGTCACACATCTGTCGGTAGCATTATAATAATGAGTCGCGGGAATAACTGTTAAACCAAAACGAGTGAGCCTTTTAGAAAAGCAAAATATTTCAATATTAAATTTAATCTCAATCTGACATTTTGTATGAACGATTTGCGGCACTTGATTTTCAATCGTTTAGAAACTCTCTATTCTCTTCTGTTTCGATGAAATATATTATAATTTGTAATCTAAATAAGCTTTGAATATAGGTTCATTTAGCAATAAGGTGAGTCAAAGTGATACTGAGTACGGACTACGGACAGAACTTACAACCGCATTAGTTGACGTAATAGAACGACCTTCACCTAACGAGCTAACAAGTAGGAAATAAATTGTCTAAACTTTTTTACCATTCTGAGTTTATTCAAGAGCTACCTACCTACTAGAAATTATACTTAAAATCCAAATGAAATAGAGCTTTGTTATAAAGCAAATTTAAAATTACAACGTCCTTAAATCTATTCGGATTTGTCAATACAATCTCATCATTGTTGGTATTGTTGATTCATAAAAAATATTTGGCGGTTGAGAAATTAACACAGATCTCACTATTCTTCCCATGAAACTTATTTGTTTGAGACTGGAAATTTCCAAAATGATACTAATATTTCAAGTGAACATTATTATAATAAACAAGGAGATTGCCATGTAAATCGCTTAACAAATATCTAGATTGGAACAACTAATTCGACTACTGAAGAAATTGCGCGTCTGTTAGCACGTGAATCACGGCATATCGCGTGTTTTCCCGACCGTAATTCTTCTACGTTAATACTTTTACTAAATAAATATTTTATTTAATTCAACATGCAAATTTCCGCTTTAAACGTCCATCAACAAAGTCTAAATTGGAAAGCACAGTTATAGCAACAGTACCATTTTAGTCACAGTATTCAGACAAAGATTGGTAGAAATGTAAACCACATTGTGCTTATTAGGTACTGCTACATTTTTGCCACTTCTAAACCATGAATCGAAGATTTATACTGCCTTCAAAACGGAGGTGGTTACGTACACGAAACTCAATGCTTGTGGTTTAAATGAATTTGTTGAAACTATAAATACGTTAATTTACCTCAAACTCAGACTGAGTGTCGGGGACCTTACCTGAAAAGATAAGAAAAGTATAAAACCACAAGTAAACATAATACAATATAAATCAAATCCACAGTGGAATACATCATGTTTAACTTCTTCTAATAAATCTTTATTAATCTCCAATAAATCTTCTTTTAAATAAATTATAATAATTATTCTGCGTAAATTCCGAATTTTTTTTTTCTTCGGTACTCCTCTGTAAGTTTTTATAGTTTATTATTATAACAATTTCTCTACTGGAGGAAATCATTGATTCCCTTTGCATAGCTTCCGTGTCTTAAAAGCCTTTGGTTACGACTTACAATATTGCGTTAGCTGGCTTCATCAGCCTCTTCACCTTTATTGTTTCCCAACTCTACAAAATCCTATAGTACATTCTCAACATAAGTAGTACCTATTATATCAAAAGGAGTACTTTACTCCAAACAAGCGCCATAATCCCAGCCATCGCGACCCACTTTCAACACCAACAAACACACCATAAAGTTAACATAAACATTATTACGGGGACAGAATGTTGAACTGTTACGAAAGTACTTTAGTGCTTTGTTTGAAGACGAACATCATATTTTTTAACTACATAGTTCACGGTCCTTAATTTAAGCTCGTCCATTTATGATTTTTATCGAGCCATGCTGTTTTCTATGAGTGAGTTGCAGCTTGGAACCTATACCAAAATATATATATACGTAATCGATTTGTTCAATTCGTTTCTGTAACTTTTTTACTTGGCCTGAAACAACTCGATATAATAATGATATCAATTAATTCTACCATCATAATTAAATTCGTTCATAGTAGTACCCGTTTATCCAGATGCCTATTTATTACGGAAAACGGAACGTTTGTTCCGAAACCCTACCAATACTAAAAACTTGCCATTCGTTTTGCCGATCAAACTAGAATGCATCACTTCACTAAACTGACATTCAAGTATCTACTATATATCCCCTTCCAACTATGTGCCACCAGGATAGACACAGGGATGCGTCTCGCATCAACGATCACCCCTAGCCCTTTGATTAGCATTAGCTGAGTAAGCAGTTTCTGTCGCTTGAAAATTGTGCCTTTCTAGGAATAGGTTGAAAGGAGATAATAAATCCGTTCGAAAATGGAATTCTATAAAAGAATGATTGAAAACAAGATCGGGTTTTTCATGATATGTGGAAAACACATTCTACAAAACTTTACTACATTGATTATGTTCTGATAAAACTTGTGTGGTCTAGTTTGAAATGTTGACGCACTTCGTGGAGAATTATGACGAAACTTGATGCATGTCTAAAAAGCAATGACAAAGGGCATTTGGTAGCAAAATAACATGTAACAATAAATAGTAAAATTTCCACCTAAGAACAGTCATTGTCTTTTGAAGATAATATTGTTAGCTTTGTGACGACAACAAATTAAAGAATTTGTTAATCAAATTAACTGAACCAATTTGCCAACGGGATAATTCGGAATGGATCCGGATTGATAATGTTGAGAAAAATTTTATATAGCATTTATTAAGTAGTCCTTATTGAGAGAAAGTGCTTAAGTGACTGATTCTGATTCAGATGTTATTTTGGTAATATCAAAATTATAAATAGAAAAAGTACCCAAATTACGCAATATATCCTTCATAAGTTTTAAAGTGTGTTGTGTAGTTACACACAGATGGATACATCGAATTCACCCAACCACACAATTCTAATAGTGACACAAAAAATCTTCCAAAGTAGTTGAGAAACCAAATTAGAAGTGTATAGAAAGTACTTCGTTTTAGAAACAAAGGCAGATACAATTAAAGTGCTTAGATATATGAGACAGATATTGTATAGAAGTTAAAACGTTAATGGAAAATCATACTCCCACGGAGTTTTTATTCCAAGACCGAGAAATATCGGCCTCTTTGTTCTATAATTACTTTTGCATGACTAAAGTCAGGCAAAGTTGGAAAAAACGCCATGTTTTCACATTGGAAAGTGCTGCTATGAGCAATGCTAATTTATGCAAAAAATATTTAATTGTAGCCATTCAGCTCACAGTGCTATATTGGAACAGATTACTAACTTAATAAGATAAGAAGTTGATATAAGGTTTTTTAAAGATCTTATATAGTTCTTAAATACCTTACTTGGTTTGCGGTTAAATATCATGGGATTTTCTAATTGATAAGTCCTTATTTTAAGGACAAACTGCTTCAGAATCGAGACACCAAAATGGTTATACGCAACATTTTACAAAAAAAAAACTCATTGAGATTTAATGACAGAAATTATAGCATTGCAATGTCTCGATTAGCACGGCAATGAAGCTGTTAAATAGCAGATGTTAGTAAAAGAAAAAACCTTCATCAAATTAATAAAATGTTACGTAAATGTCGTTAGCGACGTTGCGCAAGTAGAAAAGCCTTTAAAATTTAATGATCTCCAATTAAGATTACAATTATTGTTTTCTTTATATTTCTCTTACGTGTGAAATATGATAAGCGGACCTTTTATTATGGTTGGGTAACAATAAAAAATGTTACAGGGCTAAATTCTTATCGATCCAAATGTCTTACTAGGCTGCTTCTAAGTATTAAGTATACTGTTAACATACACCTAATCACAAATAATGTAACTGTCAATTATTTGTGTCAATTGATTTGAAACTAAATTAACTTAGAAATGTGGTTATACTTTTTTCTAAGACATTATAAACAACAGATTACAAAATCTGAACTCTAGTAGCTACGGTACTAAACACATTCTAGAAATTACAAGAACTCTCTCGAACATTCACTTTACCCGCCTAAATTCTAAAGGTGGAAAAGTTTTAACAACAATCAGAGGTCCCGTCAGAAGTTCCGTTCTCTAATACCGAAAAGTGCTTTGTGACAGACAGTACGACAGTACTTTCAACTTCAACACGGCAGCTATTGTACTTATTGCTTTTGAACGTTTTGATAAGAGCTTAGGAGTTGAAAATTTGGAGGAACGTAATGACCCTTGAAATGTGTACAAATTGTGTGTTAGAATCTTCGTGACTACAATGGCTGTTCCGCACTTCTCTTTATGGAAATTAATTAGCGATCCATGAAGAAAAAACATAGTCACATACAATCAAATTATGACAATATTATTTATGAGATTGCCACGTCCAAAAAATTCAAAAGAGGTATGCATGCAAGTCAAAAGTTAAATGGCACTCTATACCTACTCTCTGTCTACCTCGTGAGGGACCTTTGATATGAATGTATTATATCCATTTACTACGGACTAGATTGAGCACTCGAAACAACTACTCGATCCCATTGTATTGAGGCTCGGGAACCACACACACACTAAGACAGTAGCTTGGCTTCCATTTAACATGATAGTTGTTCTAATGTGCTATTCTTAGTATTACATATATTTCGATGGAATTAGTACTTTACGCCCATTGAATAAAATACTATTTTACATTGTATATGTGTATTACACCCGAAATACGATCCAATCTTCAGTAGAACGAGATTTGAGCTTGAACTACAAAAGGCTTTACAGACGTATGATTTCTACAGTCGCGATTATAATCGCGCGTCAAAGAGTCTTATATGCTTAAAACACCCAGGTGTACTGACAATGTTTATCTTCCCATAGACACATTAATGCCAGCTTATCTATGGGTGGAGAGCATACACGTGGTATATGAATCATTCTATATTCAATTTACGTTTGTCTTTGCACGAAAGTCGTGACTGCTAATAAAGATTCAGTCAAAAGGAGTCTGCGTGTATTTGCTTTCAATACTTCGACGGCATATGGATGTTAGTAAGTCAATGAATAAGTAGGGGCGTTTATTAAGACAGTTTCTATTCTACTTTGGCAAAGAGTAGTCTCCGTTCATTCAACATTCGTTCTAGTCCATTTCGTAGCCTTATACGGATGTTACGTCCATTTTTCATGAAACACACACGTTTTATGCATTTGAATGGCTATTTGTACGTGTATTTTATTAAAGTATTTTAACAAATATTTGTTATATTTGCTACGTACCTCAATAGTTATAAAAGAAATGTTTCACTGGTAAGTACATAAGACTAATAGATGACTACCACACAGCTCTAAAAGATAATAGTACCCCAATATCACTTAATTTCATGTTATAGAACTTTATAGAAAAAGGAAGAGATGTTTACCCAAGTATCTGCAGGTACAAGCAATGAACGTTGTTGTAAATTACGACGGAATAATTATTCAGAAGCGTTGACAACGCATACAAAGAGGTTTATTAATGCAGCTAAATTGAAGTCGGAGAATACAGATATTTACAAGTTACAACCCAACGAACTACTCGCGCAAATGAATTACTTTTACAGCCACTTTGCCATTCATCAAAATCCTTGCGTATGAAATGCCTCGAGCGAATAACACTATTCCTTCGTTCTAATCTAAGACTGAAATGAAAACGTCAGAATGCAGAGATTACGTCGCGTTTTATTTAAAAATTTTATACCACTCCTTTTTATCACTGGTTGCTTAGAGAAAACAAAACAAATAAAGAAAATAACATGCCTTTCGTTTAGGTACCTTTAAATTGAAATTTTGAATTTGCGTGCCCTTTTTTTATTAAAATTCCATTTACAATATTTGACTTTATCGCTAGCCATTTCCAGACATGTGTTCTATTGCGTGCGCGGTTAGTTTATCTTCATCAAAGTAAAGCTTATAATACCTCAGTGTAATTTTATTTATTCTATACTTCACGAACATTATGGACCACCAACATATTTTCTATCAGTGTGTTAAAAAGATATAGTTACAGTTGTTTTTTTCACATGGGTGCTACTTAGTGAGTTACTTTGATTTACCGCAGAAATTGTAAAGTTGAAGCGTCGTCAACTGACAACCATATATCATGTGTCTGTCAATGTTATCTTCAAGTTTTTGTACCATTTACACTGGTGCGTTAACCTTTTTGCTTCGTGAATCGTGATACGGATGACTGACCGCACGAAAGAAATGAGATAAATAAATATAAAAGCGTTGGAAAGGACATTACAGACATTTGACCCCTTTTGTGATTGAATTCAAGAAATTTATGTATGGAAAAGAATCGTTTTTGGTGGTTCTTACGCCCTATGAACATGTTCTTATTCTCTATGGCAAGTGCCATATAGGTAAATAATTTTAATTACACATTTACTTATTTTATATACGACACTATACAATTTTACGATATGATGTGTTAAAATATTTCTTAAGCATAGAAAACTCTATCGAGTCTATGCCCGAAAGCATAGACTTAGTGTAATTTCATGTAAGGTTTACTAACGCTGATATACGCTAGTATTAAATAAGTTCTTGGAATGAAGCGTGCGGAAAGCGCTATAAAGAAATATTGCAATTGTACGTTTGTATGAAATATTATTCGACCTAATTTCTATTTGCGAACAAGAGTATGAAGCCAACTAAACGGCTCGCAAGACTCAATCACAATATTGAGGAATCGTAACTCATCAGATATCGCGGGATATATTTAATCCCGGCTTAGCACAACTTGGCCGGAAAATCTTCTCCGGAATGTGTGAACCCTTTTGAGTTCTTTACTTAGTACTTTGAGAGCTAACTTTGTTGCTAGTACTAGCTTAATATATGGCTGACTATTATGAAGTGACGGCTAATTTCAAATAGAAAATGCTAGTTTAAGTGTTTTAACAAGCGTATGTGATGTTAAGCGAGCGTATTGGCGCATGCATCCACAAGTATTAGTAATTATAGTGTAGTAGCAGGAATATACTCATAGTTCGCGCTTTGAGTTTTTTTATAAAAAGAATAACTGTGCTTGCAACCTCCGGGGATTCCTATTGTATACCGCCTCATCATGGACCTGAGAAAATATCCGTACTTACTGCAAGAACACATCATTACATCAGAGCGATAAATAATGTAATAGAGCCAATCAAGTCATAATTACTCACAACATCATTCATGTTCACACTCTGCTGCTAGGCGACAGAATTTATATCGTGCTAATATCTCACCTTACCATTGGATTGGACAATCAAAACAATAGTACGTAAGAAAGCTTACGGCTTAGATCAAGTAGGTTCAAAGATACTTTATTACATTAAGTTCCATATTCAAATGATTAAAACTAAAGCTAAAGTATGATAACACAAATTACAGAATATTACCTAACCTCGCCACAGTCGGTTAAATCCACGCATAGGAGTCACCGACCGGGTTGACAACGCACGACAAATACCGTTAAATACTTGACAGAGTGCCAAAACTCGCCATACAAACTATATACACCGCGTCGGCGAAATTGAAGTGTGCAGATTGACCTTGTTTAAACTGCAGTTAACGTAATGCAGTGGTTTCAAGAGGAATTTATCTGGCTAGCAAATTCTTCAATTTATTTTATATCCATTAAAGTTAAAACTTTAACTCGGGGTAAATTTATGAAGTTACAAAAACCACACAATATTTTAAATGGCTATGCCAAAAATCTTGGCCCTGTTACCAGGGTGGTTTTGGTTGTCTGATTTTAGATGCTATATTGGCAAAGATTGACAGCACATAGAAGTATGGGAGGCTTGAGGCTTGGATGGTTACACCCATCCTAAGGTAGCATAGCTTTGCAGAACATCTCACAAGGGCCGTTCCATCTGTGCGAGAAACCGCTAACAGATAAAACAAGCAACCTGATATATCAATTATTATATTATTTTAGGTTATATTCAGATGATATTTGAATAAGTAAGAGGATTACGGGTTGCAATGATAACATTCACTCACATTGATGAAAACTCTTACTAGAATCCGATAAGTTTATTGCTGTGCTCAATTCAATATTTCTAAGTCATGCCCGAATACCCCATTCTAGTATATGTTGTGCCAATAACACAATATATACGGCTTCCTCGCAGTGTGCCAAAAGTAGAGAAAGTGAAGTCTATAAAGGCCAGGCCGAATAATAAAGGACACTTCACATTATGCAAGGAAATCTCAGTAGTGTGCCGAAAGGATTTCACGAGAAAATCCGGCTTGTGCTAATACAATTTTCTCGCAAACGTGTCAGGCTAGTCTCGTCACATTTATGACAATAAATTCAGGGCTTCCACAAAACACTGTCGTTGAAAGACTAATTTTTTCATGTGTTAATAGTAGCTTTCTTTAAGATCTTTGATCTGAAGGAAGAAAAATGGGTACTTGTAATACCTCTGCCTACCCCTTCAGGGACCCTTGTGGGAAGGCGATGATATAAATAAGAGCCGTTTAAGTCCCCAGAAAAATTTAAAGGTAAGTAGCTCACTTCATTACCAAACGGCATTGATATTTAGTCGAATTTTGTAATTATCTTAATATAGCCTCCCTTCTAGTACGCAAAAGGAATCATAAGTATCTATTGATAATATTGCAATATGAATATAAAAATATGGATTCTAAGATACCTCTTAAACAGCTATCGGCATATCACAATCGTTTGATAAGATATGTATGGATGTGACGAAACCTTCTTGCATGAGTTAGTAATTACGGTAGTATTACTCTCATAGTCGACTGAGAGTAATAAAATTATAATGGCAAAATATAATGTATTTCCAACAACATATTCTCAATACTTTTTTAGTTATTAGTGTGATGCTTAGTTAATTTGTAACTCACAATTCACGTACATTTTTCTTATACTCACAATACATTTTATAAACAACGAAAAGTGGCAGCCCTAAGATTATCCACTGGGCGAAGTAATTGGAGTAAATAGTATCCGCGCCATCACGCCATATACGCTAAATCACGGCGCGATTTTCGTTACGACCTTTTTTATCTTCCCGTGTATGTATGTACCCCGTTAATCCGTTATATTATGACATTTGTGACTAGTGACGTCAACGATCTTTGAAGTCTACTGGCACTACTGGCAGTTGGCACCGGTATATCTAGCCTTACCACATCAATGACACATTTGGGTTTTTAGATAAATGAGAATAATTTATAAAATAAACACATAAATTATTACATAAATAATTGGAGTACGGTTTCATTGAAATGTCCCAGTACTGTCTGTTCGTGTGCAATATTTGATTAAAAACAATGTAATTGCATAATTATATACCTACTCTGAATTAATATTTTAACGGCTTTCTTATCACTTTTATACAATAACACAAAACCAAAATGGAATTTGTATAAAACCTTCCTTTTGAATCACTTTATCTATTGAAAAAACCGCATCAAAATCCGTTACTTAGTTTTAAAGATCTAAGCATACATCCCTATGTTCAGACGGGAAGCGAATATGTTTAATACTAAGTAGTGATTGTGATAAAAACAGGAATTATCGCGAATTTACCTTTTAATTGTTCCCGACGTTTCAACCAGGTTGCACCGATCGATCGTGGTCACGCGCAGACTGACGCAGTGAAGCTACTCCGTTTGTGAGGTACAAATTTCTTAATCTACCCCCGCTATTTCATTATCACTATTATTAAATTTTCGCGTACTGTATAACATAGCACTAACTAAAAAGTTAATTGGCGTTAATTCCCCTTTTTATAATATGCAACGCGATAGTATAAATTGATTTTCTTAGCATACGTTGTGTTTAGTGCACAATGTCCAAATTAAGAATACATTAAAATGTTCCAGCCCAACAATATATAAGAAATTTTAAGGGAGCTCTAAACTCAGAGATAACGTCATAACAGTCTGAGATTCCAGCACATTAGCTAATGTGCACTAAAGGAACAAGATAAAATTGATATTAACGTGAAATTGTGTTTACGATAACGACTTCCTTTGTTAAGATTATGTTTCCTTATCTATGCCGACTTGTTCTGAATATGGCCTCCCTAGTTGTATTCAGTTCATTCTCGAATTATCGGACTATTTTGAGATTACGTTATTTATCAGTTTTTATAGAAAGTGTTGACGTACGAAGTGGTATGGAACTAACGGTCTTGTTCTTTTATTTTCAATGTAAATAAACAATTATGTTTAAAATGTAATATTGCTTTGTCCTAGATCTCTTTTCAGTGGTGTATTTATTACAAATTTATAATTTAGCATCCATTGTAAGTAGGACATTGTCCTCAACTCAACCATAATGGGTATTGGGAAAACAAGGCTTATGACTAGCCATATGAAGTACTGGCTGTGTACTGTATTTACTAGTAAGTACTACTGAATTTAAGTTTCAATATTAGGATGGTTTTTGGAATAGTATGATTATGTATGGATAAGGGAACACGTTTACTTCTTCTTAAGTTTTACGCTGCGTTACTTCGTCTCTACTCCGTAAAGAAATGGATATCAGCAATATATGTAATTATATTATTCGGGTATATTATACAGTGATTATTGCATAAGCAATAATACCTATACAGGTATTGCTTTTTACTATCGACAGATATTTGAGGATCGCTTTTGATTATCCCATTTATATATATTTTTAATAGACACTTATACAGGGTGACTGGTTGAACACTTTACATATTGATATAGAGTGCTCAGTACTCGGTTCTCGTTCTAATTAAGCAAAAAAATAGGTGCCGAATATTTGCCTAATGTTTACCTAATTTATCTACTCAAAACAATAAGCGTGGTCACTCGCACCGCGCGAGCTTAGTAACAGAATTTGCCGGTCACGCGGCAAGGTACTACCTAAGTAGGTACTTGTTTGTTTACACTGGTCGACGATCGTGGCATCGTTTGAACGCGGCGCGGCGCGCTGATTGGATGCAAACCTGGTCTCACCCCCGCACGCGCCCCCGCCCTACGCGAGGCACTGCGGTGTCCACAAATTTAGAGTTTTAGCACATTAATTTGATGAAGGTTTTCTCTGTAGTTGATTTGTATTTTTTTATTTCTTATTTTTAAAGGTTTCATGTGACCATAAATTATCATGCCCTTGAGTATGTAAAGTGTTCAACCAGTCACCCTGTATGAAGTGTGTTTATAAAAATAAACAAAAACCTTTACATATAACGTTGGGTAATATAATAACTTAGAAATAATTGAGCTACAAACATTCTGCAAAGAGGATGCCTTTATAAACCCGGTACAGGATTTATCTTGTCAATAAAACAAAATTAGGGTAACTTCTAAAAAGCGATCGTTAAGCACCGAAATGGTTGGACTCACCAATAAATCTTCCTGCGGACTGTTCGCTTATTAAGACTCAAGGAAGGCTGTAATTTTTCATCAGGCAGCCCCACTTCAGTCACTGAAGGAAATTAACAACCTCATTCTTAGATACTGTGGCCTAAGAGAGGATTGCGTAAGTTAGACAGACACTTAGGCAGACATGACGATTAGCTATCATGTCTTGGGAACAACGTAAAAATATTTGCGATATGTTAAGTTAAGTATAACAACAGGAACCAATTATGAGATTTTTGACGAAATTCTTAATGTTTTTATGTGACTTCATGAGATTTCGTTGACCCGTGTTGATTGGATTGCGTGTTATGAAAATATATTATATTCATGTAATGTCAGCTTCTAAATAATGAATCAATGATAAATACAAAAAAAAACATTTCAGTTAGTTATTTTACTTATACAATAAATAGTTTAATAAATAAATAACAATAAATGACACGTGGGCAAAAATATGAGTAAGGCTTCCAGACTCACGGATCAATCCCGTACTATAGTCCTGTTTGAGATGATATTATATTATACTAGGAAACTTTTGAAGGTACTCGTAGGTAGTTACTCCCCCTTTTTACATATAATATCATTGGTTACTAATAAATGTAAGTGTTATTTATTGTAAGGCTGCCAAATACCTTTACGTTACTTACTTAGCTAATAGTATTATCATATGAAACTACCTTTTCTAAGTAAACTTTATCTAGGTACTTGGATTTTGATTTCACAAAGCAAACATTCTTGCAATGTGTTTGTTTTGGGCAAAATGAAAATTAATTCTTGTTGCAATCTGATATCAATCAATATAAGCTGTCATTATGGTCAAACATATTCTTTTGTTCTTGATTAATATTCCTAGATTGGTTGGTTTGGCAAATAGTTAGTCAGCTACATACTTAGGAATCACTGGCTGATATGTTTTCTCAATATTACTGTTTTATATTGTTATATCATGATTGTTAGGTACATGAAAATAGACAGGTCTAGGAGTTTCTTGCCAGTTCTTCTCAGGTGGCTTTTCCGAACCGTTGGTAAAGAGGACATTCATAAGTGCCTAAGCTGAATACCTAAACGATTTTTATTTCGATTTTGTTTTTTTATATCTACCTACTACTGCCACACATAGGTTTAATTGTTCAATCAACCAGCTTTCAAGTATAAAGGTGTGCGCTCAGATTAATATTAATTGATACATAGTATCAATGATAACCTATAGGGTTGTACGATTCCATCGAGATTTTTTTTTGTTCTCTTTGTGTTATTTTTACAACACTAAAAAGATTAAACATAATTCTTTAATATCAATTGTTTACAATAAAAAGAATATTTTTTATATGTTCCGACTTTAATAAACATAAAGTTAGTAATAAAGGATAACCAACAACGAATAATAATAAATATATTAGTTTACTTGGGTAGGTACATATATGTAATTTAATTTTATACATAATTCGTTATTGAGCTGTTATGGACCAACAACCGAGATAAGTTGGTTTTGTACCATGTACCTCACCATTTACCTGTTTTGGTATTATAATACAATATGTAGTTTCCTACCAATCGTGCATACCTACTTCAAATTACATGTACCTAACATAATTAATAATTACATGTATAAATATAGTTTTTCACGTCACAGGAAAATCAGTAGATATATAGGTTATTTTTATGAACAAAAGTTATGATCATTGTTATAACAAAGTCATTCACAGTAAGGTTAAAAAAACAAAAATTATATTAGTAATAAAAATATCAAAACTAAATGTCCGATCCCCTCACTCAAGCTATCTATCTTCCCAATCATAATAAGGGTCATCCTCAATACTCTTACGTACAAAACGTATATAAGTAAATAATACATAAGTAGAAATGTGATATCATCGAATAAAATAAACCACAAAACCGGAGGTCGTAGTTACTACAAACCTTTACGAGCCTGCGGCTAGCCTAGCAACTCTACACCGAGCACCTATTAAATTAATTACTCAGTCCTTGACCTAACAAAGACCTACTAGTTTCAGACAGTGCCAAAAATCCACCAAAATACGCGATGACACAAAAAGATAAGAATAAGCGAAGATTTGGCAGTCTCATTCCGGCCGGACGTGTCCACTAATTCGAGTCTCAGAGACAAGATTTTCTCTATTAGTCACTATTTACATAACACTTGAGTCATAGGCTGGTGAACGGGTTTGGCTTGATAGAATGATAAATTATTTTGACGTCTGAATAAAAGGAATATCATAACAATAAATAATAATAAAATGTGCACAAATTAGTGAAAAAAGGACAGGATAATAAATGAGAAAATTATTTCGTGCAGTAAAATGAATAAATAATTACATTTTAACGAGTAGTGTTTCTAACAATTTTTTTATAAAGTTGGTCCTTACTAAGCAGTGCTTTGTCATTATTCCAAAGATTCTGCCAAAACAAATAAAAACAAACGCGATGAAAACATTAAATTCGGTATCCTACAAGAAACAAAAACAATAAGATACTGAAGTAGATAAATTGATAGTGTAAATTAGAATAGCGATAGATTGTTGATAAAAGCGTTTCATCAAAAAAAAAAATTTGTAGTTCACGTCCCCTTGTAATAAAATTACTATTAGCGATCTTACTAGGTATTATAGTGAACAAAAAGGGTATGGCGAATACAAGTAAAGTGATAATAACTTACTACACTTACGCTTATCTACTAGATAACATCATCAATGACGTGATCGTTTACAAAAGAGATCCTACCTCTTTTTGTTCCGTAGGCGTGCTCGTTCTGACTCCTGTAAGGTCCTTCCACCGAAGCACCCCCATGACTGCGTGGCGCACCCACGACCCTCGTCTCCCAGTCCTCCCGTTAGACAGTTCATCCACCACACCACATAAAACCGAATTCACAACCAACCCTTTTCCAGTTCCATCCTTCTCAGATTTCAGCGCCACTTCGCTACTTATCGGCAAAGACCGCCTCTCCCTCATAAAGCCAAATAAGACGAGCACCAGGACCTATTCAGCGTTCCCCCAAACGCATCCTCACATCACACGCGCTATTAATCATCCTAAGCTATCGGACTTCAAAGACGATATAAATCTTCTCGTAAATCGTTTATTTTTATTACAGTTTTTGGGTCACCCAGCTGCGATTTTTCCCATGCGACCGGAACTTTTTCAATTATTATTTCTAAGGCTCCAAGAGAAAATGCCAAACGGTCTCCGGCCGAAGAAACTTTTAAAATGTTTTGTAAAGAACAAATAAGGCAGTGCACAAAAACAGTGAAGTTTTAAACTTTCACTTCGCACGCATTTTAGTCCGACCCTGGATGTGGGTTAGACGTCTTTGGTCGTTGATTTATTCACAAAATACGCCGAGTGTTTGTTATTCCCACAAAATTACAGTCACGAAACTTTATATCACTTAAATTTTCACAGCACACAAAGCATGTAAAATGAGTCTTCAGTCCATTCACAAAATACTTAAAAACTCCGCGAAGTTCGTTTTTTGAGAACTGTCAAAACACGATCGAAGCTTGGCGTTTCGAAATCGTAGACAGCACGACGTCCTCACTAGCTTACGTTTGGAAACCGAATGAAGCGGCGCGTGCCACATGCTTCTGTCGGCAAAGGCAACCAAGGAGATACCGTCTCTCTCTTAACTGCGATTTAACTACTATATAGAAAAGGACAAGTGGATAAAACTTACCTTCGTATACAAAACATTGGAAACAAGACAGGTGAATGTAACAGCCGGGAAACACAACAAAAAGTTTTGAAACGTTTCTAGTGCGATTCTCTAGCGTTACAAAGAGAATACGAAGTAATGGGAATACTTTAGCAGTTAACAAGAATAATTATTAATGAAAGTTAAATATTTAAGTAGGTATCTACTTATGCAGATCATCTTAAGTTGTTCTTTATAAAATAATAAATTATATAGACATTAAAACAACAAATAGATCAAAATCATAAAACATATTTACAAGCCGATTTTAATATGTAAGATAATGATATGTCCATGATAAGATTTGTTTGTGGAGTTGAAGCAGCGTACTACAGGAATTCATTCTTTTCTTATAATTGTTAATATACAATGCCCTTTATTTAAACAATTTCGAAATAATAATGATGCGAAACGCACTGGCATCAAGGGCTACACTGCGTGGGAATATCCGGCGTTATTCGACCGATTGCACTTTGCAGCCCTCGTTAGAACTGGGGAACAAAGCCCCCAAGGCCCACAGGTGCCAGAAAACGGTTCCAACAGCTGTTTCCGAAGCCAAAATTAAGACGGATGCCTTACTTGTACAAAGGAAGGACGTGGTAAGTAAAGTACGTATTGATGTACAATGGAAAGAACAAAAAATGCTAATATGCCAATCATTAATGCCAAGTTAATTTGAAATGATGAGGACAAATAGTTTAACGGTAATGATTTAGTCGATACAGCAGGAATAAGAAAACAAAATACTTAGTTAATTTCGTTAAATGAACTCTCTCGATTATTGCAAAATGTTGTGGAATAAAAAGACGAGAAAAATGTGGTCGCCAATGGGATTAAATGATTAAATTGTTGTCCTGCAAATGAACGACACTAATTGGCAAATTAAAGCGCATTAAATTTCACAGGTGACAATTGTTTAACCTCAAACAAAATTGCTTTCACAAATTGCATTGCCGTGTTTCAGTTTGGGAATTCTGTTTTAAACATTTAGTTGACCACGGAGGCACGGGGTTTCTGAGTGACTTCTAAAACTAAACAGCTAACCCTAACAAGCGAAATATGTTCAGTGGCTTATATATACATGGCAGGTATATATCTATCTCGAATTACAATAAGACCTGGATATAAAAGCAACAGGCGGCAAATGTATAGCAAAATGTGGTCAAAAATTCAAGACCAAAATCCTTAATTATTGCCTTTAAGTAATATATCAGTACTTTTTGAAGTCTGTTTCGAGCTAAGAAAGTATATATTAGGTCCTTACATATGAAATTGGCGTTTTTCGTACTGGCCACTTTAATCACGAATTTCTCCTCTTTGGTACGGAATTCCAAATTCAAATTTGTACAGCTATAGACTCATGTATTTGTGCTTCGATGATCGTCATTCATTTGTTTTTTTTCTTCTGTTTTTTTCTGTTTGCGTCACTCATTTTACAAAATGGAAAACCTTAAATATCGCATTATTTACGAGTACGAGTTCCGCCGTGGCACTAGTGCTGCGGAAACAACTCGAAGGGTGAATGATGTGTATGGCGGTCGTGTTGCAAAAGAAAACACAGTTCGTTTTTGGTTCCAACGTTTTCGTTCTGGAAATTTCGACCTGCAGAACAAGCCCCGTGGACGGCCTGAGACTCAAGTTGATAATGAAGAGTTGAAGGCTATTCAGATCCATCGCAAACCACGTCCGAGTTAGCTGCAGGCTGCAATGTTAGTGATAAAACTGTTTTAATTCACTTGAAGCAAATTGGGAAGATTAAAAAGCTTGAAAGGTGGGTACCTCACGAATTGACTGCAACAAACCGGCAAACGCGCGTCGACTGCTGCGTTACATTACTAAACCGGCACAATAATGAAGGTATTTTAAACCGAATCATTACCTGTGATGAAAAATGGGTTCTTTACGATAATCGGAAGCGCTCAGCGCAATGGTTAGATCCTGGCCAGCCAGCCAAATCCTGCCCCAAGCGAAAATTAACCCCAAAAAAGTTACTTGTAAGCGTTTGGTGGACTAGTGCCGGTATTGTTCATTACAGTTTTTTCAAATCTGGCCAGACTATTACGGCTGATGTCTATTGTCAGGAATTGCAAACCATGATGGAAAAGCTAGCGGCTAAACAACCTAGGCTGGTCAATCGCTCCACGCCACTGCTGCTTCACGACAACGCTAGACCACACACTGCGCTACAGACGGCTACTAAATTAGAAGAGCTTCAATTGGAAAGTCTAAGACATCCTCCGTACTCCCCGGACCTTGCTCCAACAGATTACCATTTTTTTCGAAATTTGGATAACTTCTTGCAAGGGAAAAAATTCAACTCCGATGGGGCAGTCCAAATCGCCTTCAAAGATTTTATTGATTCCCGTCCGACTGGTTTTTTTAGTAAAGGGATCAATGAACTACCTATGAGATGGCAAAAGTGCATAGAAAATAATGGTTCATACTTTGATTAATTAAATATATTATATTAAAAAATATTCGACTTTTTGTTCCTCCCATACAAAACGCCAATTTCATATGTAAGGACCTAATATGATATTCTGGTAATTTTAACAATAATCCTTCAAACAAGCTGTAAACAATATAAAAAAAATCACTGTTGTTTTGTAACATTCCTATATTAATGAAGGAGGGCTCATTCATAAGAAATATGTGTAGAGCCCTCTTATAATGAGCTTTCGGAAACGTGAAAGGTAGATATTTTGACAATTTTTTTGACGCGAACTTTCTAATGACTCGTTACGTATAATATCATAATTTCTTATGCAGAATATAATGTAATAATAAATAATTATACATACGCTCTTATTACATCGATCATAAGTGATAGCCAAAGTTTGAAACAACAAATCTCGATTAAATCGGTCATTATTCAACAATCGGTAATGCGAATCGAATACAAAACAGTCGGCGGCATACCTATTTAATCGCGCTCAGACGTGACTGATTAAGACTAGGGAATCGGTTGGGGAAGCAATTTTGCATACCCAAGATCACGTTGGAGTAGTAAAAGCCACGAGCATCATTACATTATCGATAAAATCTATCGAATCACAAAACGTATCATTTACTTTTACGTTTAAACTATTTTCAATTTTATAGTCGTTATCTACAGAAGTGAAAAATACAAAACTACATATTTAAATTTCGTTGCAAATGGACTTTCCAAATTCAAGGCAAAGTATTAGGTGCTGTTAGATTGTAGTTTGCCTATAAAATGTAATTAGATCCAAAAATAAAAGATACAATATCATTTTGAAACGATATTCCACGAATTCATAATGAAAACGATGCTATGAAACCTAATAATCATAAAATTAGAAAGGCATAACCATGTAGACATTATACAGCTATTGTTTTTATATAGCACATTGCATGTCTACTATTTTACGAAAAACCAAAAAATGAGAATTTCTTGCAGCTTTCCAGCTGAAGTTCTTAGTTCTTTGGAGATGGTTAGTGGCATATTTTCCAAGATGAAGGCTTTAGGATTATACAAAATGGTTTCTCTAAGAACAGAATTCTTTCTAAAGCTAAATATAACTGAACAGTCCTAAAAAAATAAAGTCATCAATTTGCCCCACCATCAAACAGCCAGGACTGGAATCGACCACAAGCGTTTGTCATGGTATGGGCATGCTATGCAGAGAAATGAAGGTAACGTGGTAAGAAAGGTTTTATGATAAGTAGACCTAAGAAAAGACTTGGACTGTGTGAAATATGTCATAGAAAGGAAGTTAATACAGAGTTGATAGATACAGATGGATGGAAGAGAAATACATATTGCACGGATCCCAAATAATATGGGATAAGGGCAGGATAATGATGAAATGTATGCCAGAATTCCCAAAAATTACGTTTGATATGATATCGATATTATGCTCGATAAATCACGTAACGTACCCCAGTTAGGTACCCCACCACTATGGTGGGTGCTTATGGAAGCGATGCATAACTTATGCAAGAACATGCGCCTCATTTGGCGGTTGTTAGTGCAAACCACCTATATTTGTATACAATTCAAGTACAGAACTAGACATAAGGTTGCGATATATTTTCACTGGCGGTCTTAATAGTAAATATTAGGTCCTTACATATGAAATTGGCGTTTTTCGTACTGGCCACTTTAATCACGAATTTCTCCTCTTTGGTAAGGAATTCCAAATTCAAATTTGTACAGCTATAGACTCATGTATTTGTGCTTCGATGATCGTCATTCATTTGTTTTTTTTCTTCTGTTTTTTTCTGTTTGCGTCACTCATTTTACAAAATGGAAAACCTTAAATATCGCATTATTTACGAGTACGAGTTCCGCCGTGGCACTAGTGCTGCGGAAACAACTCGAAGGGTGAATGATGTGTATGGCGGTCGTGTTGCAAAAGAAAACACAGTTCGTTTTTGGTTCCAACGTTTTCGTTCTGGAAATTTCGACCTGCAGAACAAGCCCCGTGGACGGCCTGAGACTCAAGTTGATAATGAAGAGTTGAAGGCTATTGTGGAAGCGGATCCATCGCAAACCACGTCCGAGTTAGCTGCAGGCTGCAATGTTAGTGATAAAACTGTTTTAATTCACTTGAAGCAAATTGGGAAGATTAAAAAGCTTGAAAGGTGGGTACCTCACGAATTGACTGAAACAAACCGGCAAACGCGCGTCGACTGCTGCGTTACATTACTAAACCGGCACAATAATGAAGGTATTTTAAACCGAATCATTACCTGTGATGAAAAATGGGTTCTTTACGATAATCGGAAGCGCTCAGCGCAATGGTTAGATCCTGGCCAGCCAGCCAAATCCTGCCCCAAGCGAAAATTAACCCCAAAAAAGTTACTTGTAAGCGTTTGGTGGACTAGTGCCGGTATTGTTCATTACAGTTTTTTCAAATCTGGCCAGACTATTACGGCTGATGTCTATTGTCAGGAATTGCAAACCATGATGGAAAAGCTAGCGGCTAAACAACCTAGGCTGGTCAATCGCTCCACGCCACTGCTGCTTCACGACAACGCTAGACCACACACTGCGCTACAGACGGCTACTAAATTAGAAGAGCTTCAATTGGAAAGTCTAAGACATCCTCCGTACTCCCCGGACCTTGCTCCAACAGATTACCATTTTTTTCGAAATTTGGATAACTTCTTGCAAGGGAAAAAATTCAACTCCGATGGGGCAGTCCAAATCGCCTTCAAAGATTTTATTGATTCCCGTCCGACTGTTTTTTTTAGTAAAGGGATCAATGAACTACCTATGAGATGGCAAAAGTGCATAGAAAATAATGGTTCATACTTTGATTAATTAAATATATTATATTAAAAAATATTCGACTTTTTGTTCCTCCCATACAAAACGCCAATTTCATATGTAAGGACCTAATATATACCGTAAGAAAATTGCATCTCACACGTTAAATTATGTAGTTAAGACAATGAGAAAAGGCCGGTAGGAATTGCAACAACATTTTGGATTACAAATTCTCTATTCATAAATTCGTTACCAATGTTGTTAGGCACGCTATTTAAGACCATCTTAACGCTGATCTAGGTCTAGGTCTAACAAAATAATATAAATGTGTAAATAGCTACTATATGATCAAAAGTATCCTACGTAGCAGTAACGTTGTAACCCACAAACTTGTATCACACGTCGCAACCAGAAAACATTCAACTGCGGCAGTTGCATTGATCATAAATATTACGGCAATTGAACTGCCATAATATTTATGATCAATGCGTATTTGGTGTACATATTGTGACATGAAGGTTGCAGGTTACCCAATAAAGTACTTGATATCACCGGAGCAATTCACGATTCTCCCATTATGCTCTGCTCATTGACCCAGAGCCAGACGAAGGTCTCGCTCGACATTAGATCTCCGCTCTCCAAGCTCTCCAACAGTGAAGACTGTAGTGCCAGCCTCTTGATATCGATACTATCGATGTGGAAATATGCCTTTGTTGACTAAAGTAGTTATACGCTCATATTCATAGTTATTTTGTTTGAAATTTTCTCAACTCGCGATATTTCTCGAGTGTTCCTCCAAATACCACTATGGCCCGAATTCAAAGAGAAATTAATTCAATCTCTATATTACAAACAACTAAGAATAGGAGTGAATTGTTTAGCGGCACATCCCTAAAATATAGTAACTTAATTCTGAATTAATCTACATGAACCCTTCCAAATTTAATAACATCATAATATGTACTAGCAGATACTTATCACTTACTTTAGTATATCAGACTACTAGTAGAATAACACAAAAATTACCCCATCAAGGGTAAACTGGTCCCACAGCAATGCAATGAGAGAGGCTACCTAATATTTGATCAGCGAGTGCGATCTCATCGTAATACGTTCCCATATCGTACCAATACGAGTATAAGGGTAGGCTAACGAAATAGACTTATTTTATTAGTATCAAAGTAATTGTATAAGCAACGGTTTCCGATAATAATTCATCGTTATGACCAAAATTAACGATTCATAATAGAAAAGCTGTCAATCGATATAAAACACATTACCAATCACACATTTATTGAAATCTATATTGGATAGAATCAAACCAATCGTCAGAGCCCTAATAGGACTCCCAATTTGTTGGCATTGTATTGTGGATTACGACACAGTCGTAATATCACTAAACGTCTATTTTGGGCAAGCTTTCAACTTGAAAGAATAGCATCAGACAAAGAGATATATTATTTGAAACGTGATAGTAGAGGTGAGACTGAAATAGAACTGGTTGTATTGCACCAATCAGGTAGACTTTAAATATAGTATTTAACCAATATTTGATACTTCAACTCAACGGTTCAAATTGTAACGAAATTAAATAGATATTTATCTATAACGTTATAAGTCTCACACATTTATCGCAAACTAACAGGATCTATAAACATCTTTCAGTTATCTATCGAATTTATAATGGGCCAGTGGGCCTTATAATCCAAAATCCAAATATGTCATAAACGAACAATGTTACATGAAAATTAAATAAAAATATATTTGTGAAGCATCTATTTTCAACTTCCAACTACACCAGTTTGTTCAAGCTGCCAGTATGAAAAATAAAAACTTTTTAGTTCAACCTCTGTTGAACTGTATTGTAACAATCCGATCGATACATCCGAAAATCAAGAAAAGCTATACCTAATGTGAGTGGAAGAAGAGAGAAAAAGCGATGGAAGACCAAGGTCTAACTTTCCATAACAAAATACTCAATGGCGAAAAGGTAAAGAGTACTCGTATCCCACGTGCATGTACGAAGAGATTGATGAACGGAAAAGAAACAAGATATTGGCCGAGAGTGAAATAATGCACTATACTCTCAGCCTACCACGTGAAGAGCTTGGCGTGATAATATGTGCTTAAGTATGCATAACTGAAAATTTTCAAGAGATATGAGTTTATAAGTTGACGACGTTCAAATATAGAAAGAAAGAAATAATGTTTTTAGTCTCCACTCACACAAGACACAAGAAAAAAAAAGATACAAGGTATATGGATACCATTGACTCTCACACATGGTATATATTCTCAGAAGTAATGAACAAAGGATAAAGCTTAGTTGTGGTTAATGCATGCTTCCGTCGCCAGGACTTTGTAAATCACTGGTAAATAAATAAATATCTATAATAAACCACTGGGGAACTTCCATTAGTGACCGGTGACTACGAGCTAGAAGTGTAAGGATAAAATAAAACTTCAATACAGGAAAACGTCCGTAGAAACATCAGCATTAAATCCATCCCAACTCTCTCAATTATTATAATGTTGGTAGGATTGTTAGGCAGCTAGCAGACAATAGAGCAAGCTTTTTCGCTAACTTTGTGTTATCAAACAAATGCATGTTTTTATTGAAAAGAGGGGATACCCGCCCTGGCTTCCCACGGGTGCAATTAAATCCAAATTGCCGACGTACATATCCCGAGGATTTTCCAAAAAAACGTTCATACTAACTATTTCCTGACAATTACGAACTCAACAAAAAATCTGTCAAATTGCTCGAGCTGTTCCGTTCTCATATCAAGCCCAACAATGACGATCTTTAGCAAATGCAAAAATAATATATGTATTTTTTTATATAGATATTAGCTTTACCACCGCGACTGCACCCTCGTAGTAATATAATTTAATATAGTCTATGTTACTCAGTAAGTGAGTGATAGCATTATACTACTGTTTTATCCGTATTCTCTTGTATTGGCATGGAGTTATAATAATTACTGTAATTGCAGTCCCTAGCAATTTCCTCTGTTTCCCAACCCGTCGTGTAATTAGACTAACGTATTCAATATAATACGAAACGAGCCATTTGTTGCTCATAAATATGCAATAGATGCTGGCTGATCCGCGGGTAAGAAAATATTAATGTTCGAAATTTCAATTTATTTAAATAATTTTACTAAAACAACGATCCTGATAAGTGCTAGCATGATAATTTGTGTAAAGCTTATATATTTTTTGAAATAAGAACAACTCAGACCAATAAAAAAGGACATAATCATCATTATATTTATATGGCTGTGCTTAAATTTTCAAATTCAAGAATCATCAAAATTGCTGGCTGGCATTCTTAAAGCCATGAAGACTATTAGGTAGTTGTACGTAGTATATTATCTACTGAGCTATTAGTAAACCGATTTTTGTTTATTTTCATGATTTTTATTTTATCCTAATATAAAAGCCCTATATATATTGAGGTCGTTTGTTGGTTTGCTAGTTCGTTCTTTATGACCCAACCACGTTTCAAGCCTATATTCTGTTACAAGTGCAACAAAGGTATACATAACAAATGGCTGGTAAAGTGCAAAGAAAGTATAACAATAGTATTTTCAGCAGTGTTATGCGTCCAGTGAGCGTGACCTACTGATTCTCTGTCATGCTTCGCTTGCCACCCCACCAAGCCACCAAGGCATCCGCCCGTCTTTACTTTATCGCTTCATCGTAGTTTCCGCCGATTATTTCTACCAAGTTAACGAACCCAGTGCCCACTGACCCCTAACAGCCTACCGGCCAGGCTAGTTGAAAATTATAAGTAATGAGGACGCTTTTCCCTATGATTATGGTAGCTACGTCATAGTATAAAGAAGAGGGAGTAGGGTATCTCCGGCCCAATTCGCGATATAATTGCCTACTGTCTTAGGGTTGTCACTTTTAGCAAAATATTAGGCGCGGCTGTTCGCGCTTCAGCGGCAACGTCAAGTCGCGGTCCCGTATTAGGTACTCGTACATACTTATTTTGAATTACGATTTTCTGTAAGTTGGTAGGTACTTAGTTACTATATCTACAATACTGAGAAATCGGCATAACTAAACGTAAACAAAGAAATAGCGGCAAACCAATTGCCAGATCAAAAGTACCTAATACATTCTAGTAGGAAATTAGGCCTACCTACCTACTTCCTGTGTGATAGAAAACTAATACAAACAAAAAATATGTAAGTACGTAGGTATCTCATCATCAAGTAAAAGTATATTATGCTAGAATAAGTGACTAACTTACCTTTCCTGTTCAATAGGTAATCTGAACAGAGACAGGTCTGGAATCGATGAATTATTAAGACACCCAAACACACAGCAATACGTTCTTCTGCGATTATCAAACATTTTGATGATGATATTGATGAATAAATCATTTAGCGGTGCCGAAAAGCCGTGACGCGCGCGCGAACCTTGTGCAGTGTTAGCCCCGACTGGCGCACTGAGAAACGGGTCGAGATTTTGTTAAAGTGTGCGTGCGTCGACACATAGATACAATAGCGCACACATACAAGCCGCGCGCGGTGCGTTTGTATGAAGATAACCTACTTCCCCTCTCTTTATACTATGGCTACGTTGCCGTGGAATTTCATCGACAAAGTGGATACGTTTTTGATTGCATATCTATACAACAAGCTCACAGAATGAGCGCTCAGTGAGAATGAGCATCTCAGTAACTTATATATTTTTAGGATTTCCTCTCAACGGCCAACGGAAGAAAAAGTAATCAGTAATTCTTTTGGTTTTAAAAGAGTAATTGCTGAGTTACTTGCCGGATGCTTCTCAGCAAAACCGACCTTCCGAATCCGGTGGTAGATTCTGACGATTTGAAAGTGCTTGCCTGTGAAGTCTAGTCAAATAAAGATCTTTGTCAATAAAGAGTTTGAGTTTGAAAGTAAAGGCGACCCTGAATGAGTTTGCCGTGTATATATAATGTTTTAAGAATGTAATTTTTTTACCTACCTGTGAAAAGTATGGTGGCAGCACTGCCCTCTGGTCATCTAGCCTTGAACACTGCACCCGCTCGAGCAGCTCGAAGAGTTCGTGTTGCGCGCGAGCGCCCCCTGTCGTTGTAGAACTCCATGGCGTCGACACGTGCTGCCGCCTGTCGATAAGATATGGTACTTTTATATACATCGTACACCTATACATTTACTTTAGAGTAGAACGTAGCGTACATGACTTCGTAGTTCGAAATATTTCCGCTAGATGGCAGACGACACACACACATTTTATTTGAGTTCAATAGATGGCGCTGCTAGCTAAATCGCAAGACAACAGTTGCTACGTTGTTTACAATACTTAATACGCGATTTACCACTATAAAAAATAAAAACTGCCCAGAATATTTTGACTTTGTTGTCATTGATTTTAATAACAAGTAGGTACCGCACACTGATATTCTTTAACACATTATTAGATTATATAATACATATTTCGATATTCCACTAAAACTGAATTTTATATTACCTTTATTTATAACTAAATATAAGTGACTACCTAGCAAACGATTCATCGATCAACTTCCAATGCCTAGTGTGTGCGTCGCTTTAAATTTATTCAATAGCAGGACCACGGTACAATAGTGCTCATTAGACTTCTGATGGTAGGTCTGGGTCTGAAAGTAGGTACCTACCTACTACGGCATGGGCAAGCACGACAGGATACGTTCAATTCCTTTTGCGTAAATATTGAAAATAAAATGCCTAAAATGTCTTTGGTGAGAAGGGAGTATTAACGACCGTCATGTCACACGTCTGGTCTATTCCCGATTCGAGAAATATCTCGATAAATTAATATATTTTATTACAACATCAAGATAGCACGTCACTTTGCCGAATTATTTAGGTGTTCTCAATAAATTTTGGTGATCTTCAATTAAATTAAGCATTCACAATTTTCAATGGCGCATAGAAAACTATGATAGTTACATAAAAATCGAGAAAAATAACCGGTTACAAACAATTAATGACTATTAAAAAACTGCATTTGTTAAATAAACAAAATGGACGCAACAATAACGTCATCTGTTGTCCGACAGCAGAACTTAGCTCGCTTAATAATGGCTCTAAAGTCTAAGCTGTGATTTGATTTATGGGTCAATTAACTGACCATTCACTCGATCCCCTGCAGTGCTCTTCCTGACCGTGATAATGGTTTTCAAAATTAAATATCCTCCCCTACTTTTAATGCTTTCCATGCCCCAAACCGGTATTCCACGACTCAATCAAGAACTGTTTGTTTTTGAGCTCAGCGTAATTAGTTTCTGAAGGGTGCTATTGTTAAACACGCGTACTCATTATACGTTTGATTAGCAGATGTTCCAACTGATAAATCTAAATGTTTGTTTTTCAACTTGCCAACTTACTGTCGGCAACTTTTTTTATATTAACTTTCGTACGTAACAGTACGTTCTATTTTTTTATGCTATGCTTTTGTATTTACTGGGGGCAATGGATGTACTGCAAATAGTGCAATGTGTGTACCAGAATGTTAAACCAGAATTTTAAGGCCTATTTCCATAAACTATATTTTTAAACAAACGCGGTCTTTGTTTATTACACTCACAGACGTTTAACATAACTCTAATCTGATTGCACTGTTTCTTATAAGAGTATTAGATTTTTGGTTTGGTGAGATCCTGATATAGGTACCTATTGACGATTTTGTACTCGTCATAATCACATACGGAATTTATGTAGAAAGTTAACTAATACTAAGAAGTATTAGTTAACATTCTATATCCTTCGCCTTGTTGGTTAGTTTTTTATACCACTAAAGTTACAAACAAGCATACTGTCTGATGGTAAGCGGTTACCGCAGACTATGGACGCTTGCAACACCAGGGGTATCACTCGCGCGTTACCGACACTTAAAAGTTTATTTTATTTTACGTATCTCACGAAGTACTCAAACACGTCACACAAACCAAATAGAGCTCACTCCCAAATCCCTTCTACATTGGCGAACGAGTTGAAACTACATGTTGTTTTTAGTTTTATATGTTTTGTGACGCTCTCAAACTTTGTTGTTTATTGTTCAAATTCAAATACTTAACCCTTACTTATTTACATTACATTACGGTCATAGATGTATATTATTACAGCACTTTTTACTGCTATAGCGTATTGGGGTTTTGGAGGGCATGGCAGTATGGCAGCAAATTTCTGCAAACATGTGTTTGCAAAAAGCAATTGTAGTCACTTGGGAATATTTTATGTGACGCCCGCTGCACGCCTGTCGCTCTTACAAATTTACTACGAAGTACGTTGCCTGAATCCGCAATAGCTTTGCAATTCTAATACCCCAAGCTATATCTTACAATTATACTTATAAAATATATAGATATTAAACATTCTGACATTGATATCAAATGATATCACAAAGGAAAAAGTTAACTTATTACCAATTTGTAAAGTCGCTCAAACTAGTGCGACGTTCCCGCTAGTGTGTACGTAGATCACACATAATTTGAAATCACTTTGATTACGCCGAAAGACAACTCGGATTTTATTATATACAAATCAAAATGTTTACCACTAACGTTTATGACTATATACCTATGTCATTTGTAGAATCTTGGACAGTAATTAATATTTGGATTTGAGGTACAATGCACTTGGTACAGGTTTTGATGCCAATACATAGTATAAGCTGTTCGTTCCAATCACGAATCAATGTCAAAAAAGTATTTAGCTTTAAAAAAGAAATCTGTCAGGCGTATGGCCGAATAATGAAACGGTAATCAAAGTTTGAGGGCCCATATGGTTCATTGAAACGTCGTCAGAAAATCGGTGGCCACTTAAATCTATAACACGATATAAGGTTTGACTGGCGTTTCCTAAATCGGCCACTAGCGTAATAGTACACCGAGAGTTCCTTACCATTCCTCAGGGTCCCCTAAGGGATAGGCAGAATGGAAATCAGTCCACACGTAGGTCCCAAGCGTAAAAATCCGAGTAAGCAGACATCAGCGTCATATATCATATTTTTCAGATTTCTGAAGTCCTAAATGTTGTAACATAACCTTGACTATTAATAAAAATCAAAGCAAAACCTCAGAAATGAAAAATGTTTGCATGCGACGGTGCGACTCGCAATGCATTTTAAATTAAATTCTTGTTAATCTAACAACAACCAAAAACAAAAGTGACACCGCTAACATACAATTAAATCACAGCTTTATATTTAACACAATAGGAATAAAAATGTTTCCCATGACATTAAACTCTAGTCTAGTTACTAGACATCAAAAGACAATTAATTTGATTTATGTAACGGATACATCGTATTGCCTTTTCACGGTCTCGGTCATTCTTTAAAATAATTGCTTGTTTGTTGTTCTTGTTTTATTTAACTGTCAGCTTGAGAACATAAAACAACCATACGACTATAGGATACATCTGGAACCAACTGAGTAGGTTGTGTAATTAGAAAGTTTGGCCAATGTTTGTATTGGTGTTATTATTTACGAGGTTAACATTGGTATGGGAAGCATAAATTTGTTCATGTTATTTTTATTGTAAAAAGAAATATCAAATAACTTGTCGCTATATGAAATAATCTTAACGAATACCCTATGATCGAAATAGGTCGCTAAGATTTAAGATAATATGTTGATTATTGTTGTTTTTTTATACCACAAGCATACGGCCCACCTGATGGTAAGCAGTCACCGTTGCCTATAACCGCTAGCAACACCAGGGATATTACTAACGAGTTGCCACCACTATTTGTTGATGAGGATTCACTGAGGCAGCATTACTTACTACTAGCCCAGCGTATCCTCGTGGAGCACTGGCAACATTACTTACCGCAGAAACACAACACTACATCAAAGTAGTGTTATTTGACTGCGGTCTTCTGTAAGGTGCAGGTACAGTCCCCAGTCGGGCGGCAATTTTTTATGGGAAAACCCACGGGATATCCCAAATCGTCCTACCTCTCTTTATAAAGGTTTTAAGAGGTATTGTCAATTCCTCTTAAATCACGCGACATCCTCGAATCCATTTACTAATGCATATCATAATTATATTAAAATCACTAACGGTTAGCTTCGCTAGAGTACCTAAATATACTTTATTTTTCTATTGGACCGAGCTATTGTTCTCAAATTATTTTCCCATATTAATAGCATGATGGGAGAAACCAATGCCATTGTAGTTTTCCTTAACACTTATAACGCACAAGTATGCCCTTCGATATAAACTTGACATACAGTAGGTATCCCTCTAATGTATTTATTATTAACTAGCGGCCCGCCCCGGCTTCGCACGGGTTAACATTTGTCAAATATTTTGTCTACCCGAGCGAAGCCGGGGCAGGCAGCTAGTATAATAAATAGCCTATGTTACTCAGTAATAATGTAGGTTTCTAACGGTGAAAGAATTTTTGAAATCGATCCTATAGTTTCGGAGCCTATTCAATACAAACCCACAAAAATACAAATCTTTCCTCTTTATAATATTAGTGTAGATGTAGAAGTGTAGATAGTGTAGATAATAATATGTAAATAATATTAATAATATTAGTATTAATAATGATATTAGTTCTTCTTCTTCTTCTTCTTCCTAAGTATGGCAATCAATCCCTTCAGGGATATTTTTGCCAGTGTCGAGTGTTAGAGAATTTTCATGTTGCATAATTTCTCGTGTTTGCCGCATTAAAATGCCTAGTGTCATGCATTCTAACGCCCAATGGAGTTTCTGGAGACAACCCACGGCAGTAGCAGATCATAACACGCCTTTAGATTAGAGGTAACCTATTGACCAAAATGATAAATCACTTAAACCAAAAGTCGTATTATGGCATTATTTCCAATGCTCCTATAAATCAGTCACTAAATGAAACTTTACTGCACATATCGACACCAAAAATACACATTAAAGATCACTATAACACAATTTACGACACACTGGAAAAAATCTCAACCGCTCCGCCTGATTCCTGCCAAAAACTCCCGATATTAGTTTTGTTATGGACGTACCCAAGACGCATTCATGTCGAAACAAAAAGGTACTACAATAAAAATAGGTGTCAATGAAATATTCTCTTTTGTTTCAACGGAGAATAGTTTTGATCAGCACCTAGCACCATTCCATGTTCGAATGGTACATTCATGAATGAATAGCCAGAACTTACGATTAAGTAAACTAATAAAATAAGTAAAAATTAAACACGGTATAACAATATTATTTACGTATAAAATATATGGTCTAAATCTGATATAACTGTCACAAAGAAGTGTGCTAAGAAGGCTGGCGGCATTGCCAAGTTCGTTGATTGTTTTATGTTTTATTCTGAAGATTGTATTACTTTTAAATCACGAAGACGTACCAATTATAAGGTTGTCAGCACGTCAAACCATGGATTGTTTTAAAGACACAGATATTAGTGTGGACAGCGAAGTACTGTTAAATTGGATGTAAATGTTGTAAGTGCCCAACCATAAGATACATCGTCGAGAGACGTGTGTGCAAAACGGGTACTGGGGAGTTTCGCACCACGCACGGTTCGGACCACGGTGTGAATCGCCCAACTGCTCTTTTTGAATTGGGCCTTTCGGACCGCGGTGTCAATCGACCAAGATTATTTTTGTACTGGGTCGATTCGGACCACGCTGCGAATCGCCTAATTGTTTATTTTCGATGGGTTGATTCGGACCACTATTAAAGGTTAATTAAAATCAAGCATTTTGAATGGTTTTGTACTGACCAGTAGAAAAACGTTTCGTAGAAAAATATAAGCAGTTTTTATTTTATTACACAATATGTTTATTAACATGTTATTAGAAGAAATATTTATTGTAATTATTATCGACTTCAAAAATGGAAGGAATCCATTCGTAGGAATGGATTTATAAGAGCAGTCACAAATTTTAACGATTATGTCGTCAAAACGTGGTTTGAACACACGGTGCTCTCAAACACATGGAACACATTTCATGAAATCCACAGAACCAATAATATGGTGGAGTCATGGTGGGAAAAAATAAAAAATATATTCCAGTAAAACCCAATATTGCACAATTCCTTGAAGGAATAAAAAATGATGCAAACTTTTATTCTGGCACATTAAAACGACCTGGCAACATCAAAATTTCAAAACGAACATTCGCTAGCATTGAAATGAGCAAAAGAATTCGTAAAATCATAGACGAGTTATCGGCTGGCCAGATAAGTGTTGGTCACGGCTTGGAAAAATTTAGAGTTTAATTTATTTTTATATATTTGTTGATTTATATGTATTTGTTGTCATTATATATTAGTAATACTATTTAGGCGTTATATATCATTTATCTGTGATTTTTAATAATTAGTTAGAAAAAAAAAGTGTAATCTACACTAAACCAAAAAAAAAATAGTTATACGTAAAATGGTGTAGGTAATGTACGCTGAATCTGTGATTATTTATCTATTTGCCCGAAGAATTGCTTACCTACTATTATACTATATATATACATATATGTATAATTTTGTGTGTCGAGTAAAAAATATTATCTACACATCTGTTATTTTAACTTTATTTTTATAATCAATACTTCTTTTAATAACATATTAATAAACACTGGGTTACATATTAAAAGTGTTTATTTTATTCTACTAAACGTTTTTCTACCGGTCAGTACAAAACCATTCGAGACACAAGAATTTTATAAGCCTTTAAGAGTGGTCCGAATCAACCCATCGAAAATAAACAATTAGGCGATTCGCAGCGTGGTCCGAAGCGACCCAGTACAAAAATAACCTTGGTCGATTCACACCGCGGTCCGAAAGGCCCAATTCAAAAAGAGCAGTTGGGCGATTCACACAGTGGTCCGAACCGTGCGTGGTGCGAAACGCCCCAGTACCCTGCAAAACTGAATGCGCTCAGCCATTTTCGGACGGAAATTTTAAATGACTTATCGTTTGAATAACAAGTAATACGTATATACATAGGTACATATCATCACGCCCCGAGTCCCTTTCTGGATACACAGTTTAATGCGCCATTTCACCCTTGACTTGCACTACCCCTTTTGCTTCTTCATAATTCATACATACTCTCCAGTTCCGAGTTCCTGCCTACCTACTCTTAATCTTACAATCTATTAACACGTCAATCTTTGCAATCAATCTACGCAATAAATCGATAAATCAAAGTCCAAATTGATTGCCGTTTGTCGTATACTACTTTGACATGACAGAGAACAAATTGACTGTTGACATTAACAATGAAATCTATGTAACACAAAAGTAGAACTCGTTGGCTGTTTTCCTCTACGTCGTTGGCTATTCGCACAATAAATATGCATGAATAATATTTATATATGCATGGCACAAAATACATTTAATATCCTGAACAATTTAAGCTTTGATACAATTTGTTTTTATAGGTATTACAATCTAATATATAAAATTCTCGTGTCACAGTTTTCGTTGCCATACTCCTCAGAAACGGCTTGACCGAATCTCATGAAATTTTGTGTGCATATTGTGTAGGTCAGAGAATCGGACAACATGTATTTTTCATCCCCATAAATGCAAAAAAATATTGTCCACACGAGCGAAGCCGAGGCGGGCAGCTAGTAAGGTATATAAGGATTTCTGTCTTGATTTAATATAATGTAACCAACCTCCCACCTGATAACAAAGCGGCACCGTGCTGGCCAATATGAATTATCGTTCAGTCATGACGTCATGAAATACACAAACTGTTAAGGAACTACACATACGATCACAAAACTTTGAAAAGAGAATCCCGACTAAATTTAAAACAGTAATGACTAAAAATATTCATAGAACGGCTTCTTTATATACGACCGAAAAAACGCTTTAGTTTATAGTGGTGCTAGGGGAAACACTTATAGTGTAGTGTTGCTAGCTGCTATATTCCTGCATGCATACATATACATAATTAGAGAGGGAGATGGGAAGACAGTGACACTTAAGACACAAAAGCCTTTTAAAAAGTCTACGGACGCGTGAATCACAACAAAGGCACCGAGGCGTGTTTCGGTAGGTTTGGGGGAGGTACGGGATTTCTGGTCGAAATCCTTTTTTATCTTTTCTAATCCTTATCGTAAAGTGAAATAAAGATCATTCCAACTGCCTACGTGTGAGTATGAATGTCTAGTGATGTGATGTAAGGACAGGCACATTTTTTTAATATTACACGTCATTACTTATTTATTCAAAGTAAATATAAAAAAACATTAATCTGACTGAAGCTAACAATGACAAATAGAAAAAAATGTGTTAAAGGCACATTCAAGCAACATGACTTGTGATTTGTGGCAGCAATTCCTTGTCGATTTTTTTCATAATCAATTGAATTAAAATAATCGTTTCGTAACATAAATCTGATATAAAATAACATGAATACCAATTTGCATTGAATTTCATACATAAATTACGAACTTTATCACATAATTGGATCGATTTGACCGTCATCAATTCACTATAAGTAAAAAATCATACGTCTGGCATCTGGCATAATTTGGAAGCTATAAAAATATTTTTACTACTTACAACTTGCGAGAATCTTGATTAAATTGATTCATGATATCACACTCGTATTCACTCCTATTATAATCCTATTTTTGACGATGACAAATAAAAAAAAGATATTGAATTAATAATATAGTTTTAGGTATTTAATTATAATTATTAAAGATTTAACTCCAAATACTTTCCGATCCAAATTAATTGTGCCTATATGCACAATTAGTAACTCATATTAAAATTTAAAGCAATTAGGATGAATTACTTTTAAGATTCATGCAGATTGATGACGTCATTCCGCATCCGCATTCTAATAAATAAGACAAGACAAGAGAATTCAAGCGTATCGACATGTATTCAGGTATTAGATTTAATTATCTATCTATTAGCGACCCGCCACGGCTTCGCACGGCCAGCGTTCGCTATGGAAAATAAATCCTTACAAAACAAAATTAATTATACATAAACCCCTTCCTCTTGAATCACTTTACCTATTAAAAAACGCATTAAAATCCGTTGCGTAGTTTTAAAGATATTACGGACAGGCAGACAGCGGGAAACGACTTTGTTTTGTACTATGCAGTGATTGCACAGACAGACTGTAAGATCGCTTTACACACTTACAACTCGGTGACAACCCTACGTCAAACACGCTACAAAGCTCTTGTCTTGTAGGAATGAATTCGTTATTCTTAATGCGCTGGTCATTACATACCACACTTAAATTATTGACAAAAACCTAAAGTAACCTCGCCTTAGTACCAACAAGAAGTGGTGTAGTAAATTTAATGGTGAAAAACTATCATCAGGAAAAGAACCTGATACCGAACACGTTTTTTTACAACATACGGCCCGTCTGATGGTAAACGGTTACCGTAGCCTATGAACACTAAAGACTCGCGCGTTGCCGACCCTGATCAGTAAATGCAAATATGTAGCAGGTTACTAATTACATTGCATAAATACAGTGCGACATACAAACCTTTCTCAAGCAATTTTACTTACAACTAGGGCTAGCAATTCGAATATTCAAATATATATATTTTCTTTTAGTTTTAGATTGTCCCATATATATCTTATCCTACTTCCTTAATTAATTTGGATTAACTCATTATATATTTTCAAATAATTAAATATGATTCGACTATCCAACTTAAAACAATTAGTAAAATACTAGAATTATTGTTGTATGACGAGTGAGGTATGAATTATAATAGTGCGTATGATAGGCATAACAATAATCAAATACTCCACTGCACCAGCTTCGTAGTTTACCTCAAATTCAGTTTAAAGTTGTAGGCTAAGTTTCGTGAAGCCAATGTGAGAGACTATTCTAAAACCAAACCGCTTTTATGGCACGTGAGAAAACTCATTAAAGTGGTTTAGGGTTATTAACCAAGGGTTTCATAATTAAAAAGTACGGTCGGTAAGCAAAGCATAAGCATCCGTAATTTTTACATAATATTAGTTCTAAATATTGTTAATACCGTTTGTCACAAATTTTCAGATATTTTGCGATTTCACATGGGAATCAAAACCAATAGGGTACTTCCCGTTGACCTAGGACCATGAAATTTGGCAAGAAGCAGTGTCTTGCAGCACAAGTATAGAGGAAAAAATCTGCAAACTGTTTATTTTCTATAAATGCGAATTTACTAAAAAATATTACTGTTTCGCCCTGTTGACGAATAATAGCCTCATGTGAAGTTAGCCTACTTTTAACCTTACATACAAGTGTGCACGGAACCCTCGGAGCGGGATGTCGACTCGCACTTGGCCGGTTTTTTTACTTTATGTGCAAGTAAATCTAATGCTCTTCTCTATCTGTCTCATAATAACGAAACTATTAGAGTGAACCTTAGCTCGGTTGGGGACCGTACTCGTAAATCTACTAAGCTTTCGAATAGCGTTTCGAATGGTTGAATAATAGCAGCCGCAGCTCGCACGGAAGACAATTTACAGTCTATTGAAACATTACCTGGGTATCAATGACGTATGCGCGTACTAAGTCAACTAAGACTCTAGAGATAGGTGATACCAGTGCTTACTATGTACTTACATCGTGTCTTGGATAGGCGACATTATTTTAAATAGTCGCCGATTCATTAGGGTTGCCAACTATTTACTTGGTTTTTAAATTACAACAGCACATCGAGTATAAATATTTTTTTTACAATGAAATGCTTATAATTAACATAGTTTAATGGATAGTGGAAGTTTACGATAATGTTTTTGAATAATTGCGTTTCTTTCTTACAAACATTAATAGACAACCCAAAAAAATAGAAGATATACGATCCCACTAGTATTACGCATAAGCTTAATGTAGGCAGATCGGGTCCAGGTTACCCCAGAAGCACTTCGACCCTTGGGATCTTTTGTGAAGAAGCTTAACGTATATAACCTACATGGTATTCTAATGCTGCCTTCAATTCTAATGCCCGTAATTTTTTAACACAAATTTACGGGCACACAACATGTTTCTTCTAAGTTGTCAACCCTCAACACACGCCATTAAATAAATAAAATACGTAGTACTTGCAAGTTTCCTGATTAAATTCGTATCGTATCGTAATTTATAAGGAGTCGTTTTTAACTAACGGTTATTAACTGGCTATTAGTTCATAAAACTAAATAATAAATTCGGTTTGCTAGCAGGACGGCAAACATAAACGAGAATTATGTTCGAAGTATCGCATAGCGCTATTCCTAAGCTAAGCGCTATGGGTACTGGGTAAGCAAGAAGTAGCTATCAGAATTCCGAGTGTAATACGTCCCAGTAATACTCAGACATTAGCAAGGCAAAAAGTTTTCAAAAAACAAATACAAAGAAAAAAGTCCTATTCTATCTGAGTGACCAAAGTGGTTGCCGTTGCGTACTTGCAACATTTATATTAACTAGATAGATTTTCTAACCAGTCAGTTGACCAACGATGTCGTACTACTAAAACGGTTGACATGTTACACCATTCATCACGTTGCATTACGTTATGTCGAGAAATTATCTTCACATCCGTAGGCTCCTTCCCCCGTGGGACCAGACACGTGAGCTCACTTGAAGAGAGGTATGGCGCGATGGAATTTCACATTCAAAATTGGAGCTACCCGATTGGTAAACCTCCTTCCACATTGCAGGAGATCGCACTCAATAACCCAACTCTAATGCAGTGCTCTGTTGTTACAATGAGTACCTTTGGGTTAAGGAGCTCTTGTATGAAAATAATTAGGGCAGAGTAACTTATTTCACGTTCGAAATGGGAGCTACCCGACTGGGATATACGTCCTTACAGAAGATCGTAGGCAAAGAAGGCTACTTCTTGGAGTGACGTGTTCGACACACGAGTTTTCCAGAACTCCTTTAAGATTGGATATGCTCCTTCCAGTCAGGTAGCTACCAGCAGACTCCAGTGTGCACGACATCACCTGGACCTTGATCGCACTTAACTCTCAGCCAAGTGTTGTAGATAATTTAATCCATAGTAATTGTATTAGCCGCATGGAAGAACCACATCAATCAATCTTAATTATGCGTTGTATAACCAGGTGTAGCGCTTTTGAATAGGTGAAGGTTAATCACAGGAACGTGACCCGTAAGGTCACTGAGTTTAACAACAAATAGTATATACATACTGAAACAACAAGTAAATGCCCCGACTGTAAGCGGTTTGACCATGCATGTCAGGCCCATGCTACATTTCACTTTACAGATCATACATCTAGATTTTAAAGTAATCGAAGAACAGCAAGGGGCTCTGAGTAGAATGTAAAAAAATGGGAAAGATCAACACTACACTCAAATAATCAAAGAAGTTATTTTACAAAGGACACGCGGCTTACAAGCCAATACACTTCATGTTATTAATCATTGGCTTGCATTGCCGTTGTACGGGGTGCATTCCAGGATTCACCTTTGATCCCCAATCCCGTCTCAGCCATGTCGTATTTATAATTGAAATTTCTCAACTTAAGTGGTTGAGTTGCTTGGCGAAATTCCTGTACCCTGGGATTTCCGGGGATATCCGGGCTTGTTAAAACTATCTCGTAAATATAATAATAAGCAAGTGCTTAACACTTCACCCTGGTACATTAGGGTCTAGGGAGCGCTTAAAATTTGTTCAATTTAACTATTAAACAGTTTTATTTATTAAATTTATTGACAAAGTTGATTAAAATTTTAAAACAGAACATCTCACACAATTACATCCATAATAAGTAGCTAATCATCACGAGAATTTTGATTGCAATTAATTACTACAAATTTTAACTGTTCTGGTTGATATCCCATAAAAAACACGACTTGCCCTTCCACCTTGTCTGTTCAACAATATTGAAATACAATAAACTCAATATTTATTTCAATCTCGATTGCAGACGTTTCCGAATAGGCGTTGACATAAACAGGGCCAGGAAACCGTTAGTGATAAATGAGAATCTGAGAACAAAGGATACGTATATAATACTTTCTAAAAGAATACATTCGATAAGGATAATACTAACATAATTGACGTTTGTCAATTCAAACAGCTTCATATTTGAAGGAAGAAGTTGGTAAAATTGTGGCGAATAAACTGTTTGTCTGAGTTTCGACAAGCTCTAAATCCTAAAGAAAGTGTTTTTGAGTCACGTTTCTAAGTAACACATCAAGCAGAATTTAGGCACTGTCTCTTTTGGAAACAAGCGCGAAGGCACGACCTTGTTGCATCTTTGAACACGTTTCGATCTAAGAAACAATGCGAGAGGAAACGATGCATTTTTGTTTATTGCATTCGTCATCAATTACGTTGAGACTTCTTTTTTTCAAATAGGTATACATACTACAAATACCTATACATCTCATCGTGGTGACCACTTTACTTCAATAGTTCCGGCTTATTTGTAACCAATATAGGTCGCGGCACGAAACTCTAGCGCTGACCGTTATTGCGCAGAAGTAAAAAATAAGGTGTCTTGGCGGGGTACAGGGGTGAAGGGCGAGCGTGCGTTGCGCCGATTGGCTCTCCAGTCGTACTCCGTCCCCCGTGCCGATACGACGCTCCGCGCACTTCCAGTGTACAGTCGCGTTCTGAATTGTTTTGTTGTCATCGTTAATTTTTGTTGTTGTTTTTTGTTAAGTTTGTTTTGTTGATTTGTTTGTTGTGTTTGTTAGTTTATTCACTGTTTGATTAAGTTTGAACAGTTTTTAAACAGTGAAAATGCCGAGGCCGAGAAGGAATACTGTTTTGAAAAGACAGGCACGGAAAATGGTGTTTGACGTGCATTGTTTTCTGAAAAGGGAATCGAATGATTTCATTAATTCCCTGAAACAAATTCAAAGTGAAATTGGCGAAGCTGCGAGTATTTTACTCGATTCTGACCGCAGCACTGTAGATATAAGTGAAATAAAACAAACTGCAGAAGTTATTCAGGCGGGAAATATAAAATTAAATAGTATAATTAGTGACTTACAGAAAATTCAGAAAAGGACAGCTGAATCTACAAAGACGTCCATAGCAACGGTAAGGAAAATCTCCACTGAAGCCAATAATTCCGACTTATTATCAGTATTTAGAACACCAGGCAAAAAACGCTCCAGATCAAAACCGGTCACAGATATTGATAACTTTGATCAAGGATTAATAAAGAGGTGCATACATAACTTTCATAGGACAAATAATGAACTTCCCACCGTCGGAAAGTTGAGAAAGAAGCTAGAGGAAGATATAAATTTCAAAGGCTCAGAACGAAGTCTTCGACGAATAATTAAGAGTTTAGGGTTTCGGTGGAAAAATACTGAAAACAATCGAAAAGTACTGATTGAAAGTTCAAATATACGTTTACTACGTATCGAATACTTACGCAAAATAAAACAATATCGCCAAGAGGGAAGGCCCATCGTATATACAGATGAATCTTACGTAGATTCATCGCACTCTGCTCCAAAAGCCTGGACCGATGGTACTACAAAAGGTCTCAAAAAACCTATCTCCAAAGGACAGCGGGTGGTCATTGTCCACGCAGGATCAGAGGCTGGGTTCATACCGAACGCACTGTTAACTTTTAAAGCTGGTGCGAAATCAGGCGACTACCACGACAATATGAACTACGACAACTACGAAAAATGGCTGAGGACACAGTTATTGCCGAACTTACCGCCTAATTCTGTCGTGGTAGTCGACAACGCATCATACCATAATAAACAATGGGACCTTGCACCCACTTCTAATTCCAAAAAAGCTGACATGCAGGGTTGGCTTACTGAAAAGGGCATACAATATGAGGAAACTCTACTAAAACCTCAACTATACAATTTAATACGGGCTAACAAAGATAGATTTAAAACATTTTCAATTGACAGGATACTAGCAGAGCAAGGACATCAAGTGCTAAGACTGCCACCATACCACCCAGATCTAAATCCAATCGAAATGGCATGGTCTGACATAAAGCAATATGTAGGCAGTAAAAATGTGAAGTGGAGTGTTGCTAAATGTATAGAACTAATTCAAGAAAAAGTTTTGCTGATGGGTGCTTGGGATTGGGGAAAGTTATGCCAAAAGGTAAAGGACATAGAAGAGCAATATGTCAAGAGTGACCATGTCGTGGATTTGGTTACAGAAGAATTCATCATTCGCGTTGATGGTGACAGTTCAGAGGATAGCCTTGGTGAGTCTGATGACGATGACGCTGTTAGTGCCGACGACCGAAGCAGCCCTGAGCCGGGGCCCTCAGTAAGCAAAAGGCCCTGTTGGGATACTATTGAAGGTGTAAGACCATTGTCTGATTCGGACTAGATATCGGAAAGGAGAATGCGGTGTCTGATGTCCACACCCTGCCGAACTCGCAGGTTTCTTCTATCCTGAGAAGAAACTTCAGTAGGTTCTTATGTAATTCGGACTTAATATATTTTTTTTTATTATTTGGTATTTAATATAAAAATTTACAAATCCGATAGTGTATTTATTTTTCTACTCCCCATAAACTTGTTAAAAATTATATTGTAGGTAACATGAAGTAATATTTGCGTGCGTGACAGTACCCATACGCAGTTAAGTTCCACATTTTGTTCACCGCTAGACTTACTATTTGACTTTACATTAAAACATTATTTTGCTGTTTTTAACTAAGCAATTAAATTACTAATTTGTATTGCGTGCGCGATGGTACCCATGCGCAGCTATCCCCTCCACGTTTCGCTCAGCGCTAGAGTTTCGTGCCGCGACCTGTATTTGCCGCAGTATAATATATAAACAATAACAACCGAATTCATTAAGTTTCAATAAACCCAGGTATCAAAACCAAACCAATTACTAAAAATAATATCATATTTGAGGCCCAAGGTGTGTTATTTAATAAAGAAAGCCCCACACCCATCATCATGTTACGTAATATAAAAAGTTTTTATTACGAATCTAAACTATTGGTATCACATTATGCACCGCGCCTTATAGAAATGAAAAACAAAATTGTATGGTAATTAGCTAGACAAAAAACGCTAATCGCTAATAAATATAGGCACGTGACCGTATACATAACTAGGATATAATCATGTCACGCTCATACCATCAATTATGGCCTTAATCGGGCTTGATCGGGCATGATCGGGTATTGTCGGGTAAAATGCAGGTGCGCTTACGGCATTACAGGCATTGCAAATTGATGGTTTAATTTTACAATAACCTATTATTTAAAATGTTTGGTATACTATTATAATATTCAAACATTCTCATTGTATGCATACATTCACACAAACATGCAAACACTTCTTTTGCTTCTTGACATTCATCAATCTCTTTACTCTCTCATCTTATAGATCTAAAGAAGATATGCACTATATCTACTTACGTTTTTATGAAACTGAAATGTTACATCTTACTTTAGGTAAAAAAATGGCCTGTTTTCAAAGCAAATTTATGAAACGGCTTCGAATGATTTAGTTTAATACTATTTCAAAACAAAGGTGAAAATGACCAAACTTGCAACGCCTTTGACAAATTAGAAAGCTTTTCTAAACAAAGGCTAATTTATATCGGTTTTCTAATAAAGTTTTAGCTCATGATTAAGTTTGCTAAAATAATAAATTCTCATAATCTTTATAGGTAATTATAGAAATTAGATTAGGTAAATTAAGGCACAATTACTAGCCTAACATTAAAAGGGTTAATAAATAAAAGTCCCAAGCCAAGTCTACCTTGACCCAGTTGTAAGAATGAAAAAGATATCGTGGTATCTATCGATCTTAAAAGTACAGTTCACAAATCAGAAACACCGAAGCAATGTATGAAAACGAATTATGCACTAACAGCAATTAAATACTTCATACTAATTAATATTTTCAGGGTAAACAATAAACATTCATATTTTATGAGAGAGCCAAAGGATCACTATAATATATGATTAATTACTTTTTAACTTAAAGAGCTGATATTTTATCAAATTTGTTTGTGATTTACAACTGCTTCTAATTTATAATATAACACCAGTTATAAAATAAATACATTAGGATCAAAGTAGTCCAGCAGGAAAATCAGTTCAGACAAAGAATACCTAATAACAGTACAGTACGACTCAGACAACACAATATTTGCTATAGGCATTCAGCCTCCTGTTTTTCCCGTAAACTAATGAGTTTAACTCAAGGCAATGGCCTTGAGATGCATATGCATTATTTGTCATCTACCACCAGTCTCATGATAAATGAATCTTTATATTCAAGCTTTATGGGTACATTTTTGAATACATAGCTATATAGCTCTAGATCTAATATTGAATTTCTATTCAAATCTGTGATGATAAAATCTACTTTAGTTTCAGAAAAATCCAAATGAATGTTTTTTCACCAGACTGTAGTTTATGTATTCAGACAAAGTTCAGACAGAACCAAGACCATAACCGGTCTATTATTGATAGAACTAAAATCATTACGGTCTATTGTTGGTGCTTACATACTTGGTAAATTGATTGAAAAATCTTCATTCGTATATCATGTTACATTGGAGAACGAAAACAAGTTTGGTCAATAAAAAGCAATAACTTATTTTTAATCTACTCTAATATCTATTAATATTAGGTCCTTACATATGAAATTGGCGTTTTGTATGGGAGGAACAAAAAGTCGAATATTTTTTAATATAATATATTTAATTAATCAAAGTATGAACCATTATTTTCTATGCACTTTTGCCATCTCATAGGTAGTTCATTGATCCCTTTACTAAAAAAACCAGTCGGACGGGAATCAATAAAATCTTTGAAGGCGATTTGGACTGCCCCATCGGAGTTGAATTTTTTCCCTTGCAAGAAGTTATCCAAATTTCGAAAAAAATGGTAATCTGTTGGAGCAAGGTCCGGGGAGTACGGAGGATGTCTTAGACTTTCCAATTGAAGCTCTTCTAATTTAGTAGCCGTCTGTAGCGCAGTGTGTGGTCTAGCGTTGTCGTGAAGCAGCAGTGGCGTGGAGCGACAGACCAGCCTAGGTTGTTTAGCCGCTAGCTTTTCCATCATGGTTTGCAATTCCTGACAATAGACATCAGCCGTAATAGTCTGGCCAGATTTGAAAAAACTGTAATGAACAATACCGGCACTAGTCCACCAAACGCTTACAAGTAACTTTTTTGGGGTTAATTTTCGCTTGGGGCAGGATTTGGTTGGCTGGCCAGGATCTAACCATCGCGCTGAGCGCTTCCGATTATCGTAAAGAACCCATTTTTCATCACAGGTAATGATTCGGTTTAAAATACCTTCATTATTGTGCCGGTTTAGTAATGTAACGCAGCAGTCGACGCGCGTTTGCCGGTTTGTTTCAGTCAATTCGTGAGGTACCCACCTTTCAAGCTTTTTAATCTTCCCAATTTGCTTCAAGTGAATTAAAACAGTTTTATCACTAACATTGCAGCCTGCAGCTAACTCGGACGTGGTTTGCGATGGATCCGCTTCCACAATAGCCTTCAACTCTTCATTATCAACTTGAGTCTCAGGCCGTCCACGGGGCTTGTTCTGCAGGTCGAAATTTCCAGAACGAAAACGTTGGAACCAAAAACGAACTGTGTTTTCTTTTGCAACACGACCGCCATACACATCATTCACCCTTCGAGTTGTTTCCGCAGCACTAGTGCCACGGCGGAACTCGTACTCGTAAATAATGCGATATTTAAGGTTTTCCATTTTGTAAAATGAGTGACGCAAACAGAAAAAAACAGAAGAAAAAAAACAAATGAATGACGATCATCGAAGCACAAATACATGAGTCTATAGCTGTACAAATTTGAATTTGGAATTCCTTACCAAAGAGGAGAAATTCGTGATTAAAGTGGCCAGTACGAAAAACGCCAATTTCATATGTAAGGACCTAATATAATCTAATAATATCAATGTTCAGTAATAAAAGGCTTTAATTTGTTAGTAACATAGCAAACTTAAAAAGTTAGCAAATAACAGCGGTCACAAAAACCACATTGTGTGTAAAAAAATGTTTGGGAAGTTATATCACACAGAGCTAAATCACACAGAGTAGACAAAAGTTCATAAACCAGTAACCAAGAATGCACACAATGAAACTACATTAGATAATCTGTGAAAGGTGGACTGTGGATACCAGAGAAAGATCCATCACGATCCAATAACGTAACAACACGAGGTGTATCAGCTATAACGGGAGCCGGTACAGTACCTTCGACATGAAGTCATTGAGTTGTTCTTGATCAGATACTGCAATGAATTACCCAGATACTTATCTTAGTGTCTTGTTCTTCGTGTTCTTGAAATCTGCTAAGCTCGAGCTACAAGAACGTTGGATAATGAAAACAGCAGAGATTGGAGGTCATTGTGATTTAAAAAACGACGGGTTTATGTGACAGTTGGGTTTTCCCTGGATTCCGAACGAAAACACATATGTATGAGCCATTTTTAAAAGTAGTACGTACCGTATGACCATTTCGGGAAGTTCTAAATTAATGATCGTAAGAAATAACAGAACCTCAAAAGGTTTTCACACATAATAAATTGTTACATACAACATATTTTCAATTACAAATCTTAAATGATTCATTGTCATATTTTTGGTGAATGATTATAACTGATTACAGAAAGAAGGTGTTAGTGGCTGTAACAAGCTGCAGGAAACACCAAACCAAACGCTACGATACAGTACATTGCATTGAACTATGAAACAGTACTTACGTTAGTTTCTTCATGTATCGTCTCCTCGCCGAAAGCAACGTGTAAGTCTCCTTTTGCCCGCCCGCAGGCAGATATTTCATCTTCACCACTTTCGACTTCATTCGCAAGATCCCTCTATCACAAGCTGTATCACTGAAATTCAAGTCACTCAGCTCCAAAATCGCCACTCCTAGAAGAGAGAATGGTATCGTATAGCTATGTACAGAAGGACTACGCTACTCCACTGCGGTTAGTAAGCAACTAAAAAGCCATTAGCCGATACATAAGTATTAAGTGAATCATCCATATTAAATTCACAATTAAATTATTTATGAAAATAGGTATATATGTACAAGTAAATAATATGGTAAAGTGACTGCGTTATTATTCAAAGTATGCAATGTGTTATTCATATTGTACGTACAGACGATGAGGTAGTTATATTACGTACTCATATACACAGTGTTTTTATAATGTTATGTAATTCGACTATTTTCAAGTGCATCAAATTTAATAAGTGTTTCGTTACCTCAGGTAAATCCGGCTAATTGTAAATAAAAATTGGATTGTCAAAATCTGATGTACATTATACGGATTATCAAAAACTGTGTTTAATAGTCACCAAGGTGTCAATTTTGTTGTTCAAAATTACTAAACGCAACTTTCTCATGTGCAGGGTTAAATAAGGATGGCTGTATTTTTAGACCTGTCAAATTAGTTAAGTTTATAATTTTGAACAACAGAATTGGCACCAATGCCTCTATATACTTAATCTTTACATCTTGCGGATGTAATTTAGATGTTTAAGTATTTCCTTCGAAGATCACTCGATAATCGAGTATTAAAAACAACGGTACTCTTCTCTGCAATAATTAGGCGTCGTTACAAAGCATTTTTAAATAAAGTAGCGGTTTATTTTATAGCTTCATTCAAACTTGTGACGAGAGATGATCATAAAAACCTTTTAAAGGCCTCGATCATGCTTTTTGGTAATAGTGTGGTAATGTCAGCATGCACTATCCAGGTAAAAACCAGTGCAATAATTTATTTATACTTTTAGTAACAGATATCGAATGTAAGATAATCTTAACCAACGGAAAGTCAGGCGTATATTATATTTGGCGAGGTCCGTCACAGACTATATAGAAAACTAATATAGGTGAAGACGGGCGTTTATCTTATGTTGTGAGTAGTAATTTCGAATGAACTGTTACAAAAACACGTTAAATAATTATTAGAAACTAATTTAATTACGCGATTGTAATTATCCTCTAAAATTACAAAATAAAACTTAACATAATGAAATAATATGCCACATGTCTACAAAATTTGAGATTTTGCATCATAAATTCTTGGGAGCAGTAATGCATGCAGTGTTATTGGCTTCTCTGGGGTTAAGCAGAAAACGTTTTTAAATAAGAAATTAGTAACACAAATTGCCGAAAACCACTCAGATAATGTATAATTTAGTAGTAGAAGTAACGAATACAAAGTCAAGTAAATTTAAAGCGACATGAGCACTATCTTGCAACTCTTGCAAACTTGAGTCTCAATCTAACTTTCCGCACCTTACATAATTAATTCAATATCTCTTTATCATAAGCTCTCAGTATGACTTCATAATCCATTATCGATAAAGTTGTTGTCAATATAAATCTGGTTTGTAATAGATTAGACATTTAAGAAACTTTTGCAACAGACATTCTGCTACCAGCAATGTCGAAACTAGAATGAACGTCTCAATTGTTATATCTAAAACGGTCTATTATAAATCTTCGACCAACACCTACATTGAGTACACCGAAGACAATAAAAATACTATGTAATGATTAATTACAAATCAAACGTTTGCGTTTACAATAAGAAGTAGGTTAGCAATTAAAAACAAGGTCGACATATTGTTATGGAAATTTAATGTTCCATGAGACGATAGGGTTTCATAAAATAATGCAGCGCCAATTAATATTAGACTAACAATGAAAAACAAATTACAGGTTACGCAAAAAAATACCATTTTGGGATAAGATGATTGAGAGCACTTAATTTTATGATAAAAATACGATGACATCCCAGAATCAATATCAATGATCTACTAGGTTATCGATGAAGATGATATATCAAATCAACATAAACAAGTAGAACTTATTGAAGTACCTTCTCGTGTTGATAATCCCATCCTTATCTATAATATCTAATCGGGTAATCCTACTAAGAATAATATAAATCTAATATTATAATTTGATAACAGAATCTATCGCATTATTCATTTAAAATTTCTGTTACTAAATCAAAATAGCCATTATTTTCACTATTATCGCGTCAACCAAGTAGTCGGACACGGTAACAATGCAAGCGTAGGCAGAATATTCGTAACAACGATCAATCACTACGTAAGGTTTTAAGAAACAAAAGAACAAAGAAAACTTATTGTTAAACCATTTTTGATCTATACAAACGATAAGATTAAGCTGTTTTCCAATTAGAATAATCCTTAAATAGGAGTTTTTGGAATCATAAAAACTATCCAAAATTGTTTCCTGATAAATATTCCCTAATGTTGTAAATAATCTTTAGCATTACAACACCGTCATATCAAGGAGTGAGTTCATTTGTTAGAGTGACTAAGGTTTAAATTAATGAGTTATGTAATATAATAATAAATAGTTTCTTAGAAAAATAATTCGCGTTTAGGAAAGATAATAAGTAGATATTATTAACAGCTGAAGATACATGACATGGTAAGTATTTCAAAATAAATGTATAATATTACAATTTAGGGGTTGCACCGAATGCATAGAATTTGCAAAATTCTATTTACGTCATCTCACCTATCAATAATCGTTTTAGCAATGGGGTACCACAATTGAATTACTATGATTTTTTAACTAACACCAATTTTACGAGCATTTAATTGTTATGAAGGATGAAATAGACTATTATAGAACTTTCTGATTCCAGCTCCAACGTACGGCACCCCTTAGCTACGGTAACCGCTTGCTATCAGGCGATCCGTATGGTCATTTGTCTACTTAGTGGTCTCTTACACCACATATTGCACAAAGTTCCCACCGACTGAATAAATTCTCAACAACACCGTGTAGTAAGTAAACGCGACGTCAGTTTCAGAAGTAATTAAAGACTAGAAACCCCCATCGGAATATGATGCATTTTTCATAAGCGCATTTAATGCCAGCGTCGCTCGACTGGGAGAACTTTAAACAACAAACAGTACTAATGCAAATTCTCTTGAAATGTTTGCTAAGGGACTAATTTTAGGTGCACTGTTAAATTTGCCTTCATTTGCATTACTTGACATGCTTTCTTGTTCTCGTTACAAACTTTTATGATTCAAAAGCTTACATTTTATTAAACTTTGTATTTTGTTTGTAAAAAAAAATAATATAAAAAATAAGGTCCAAGACCCCAGAGCGCCCAGACCAGCATGATTTTAGCAAGGTTGGATTTTTTTATATGTGGGGAAATTGTTAAGAACCAACATTTGTTAGGCATCCCACTCACATTCCGTGGGCCAGTTCATCAGCCAGACACTATCAAAATAAATAATCTAGCTTTGTTAAAATCACGTAGATCTGGGAGCTGTGGGAAATCTCAGTTTAATAATTTCAGTTATGTAGCCAAAAGCTGACCGTCGAAAGTCCCCGCTGTTGAGAGGACAGTCGATAACCCTAACCAATGCTTATATGAATATGAAAAATTGGTTTTTATAGATTTTGTTGTTGCATAAATATATTCATCACTACTCTAAACCAGCTATACTCAACCTGCGGCCCGGCGCGGGCAGGCTTTTGTCAATGCCCTATCGATACGGTAATTGACCAAAAAAACGCGCTGAATCCGTTTTTTTTTTGTTTTTGGGGCCCGCGACTCCACTGATAACACGAGTTTGTGGCCCCTATGAAAGTTTGAGTACCAATGCTCCAAGCCCTTTTAGAATATTTACAAGCCTTGTTTTTACGTTGACGCGTAAGGATTTTAGTTGTACATTTATTCGTCAATGTGAAATCGCTTGTCCATTAACTGACTACTGAGTTTACGTGCCAAAGACGGACACTAATATTTATTTATAACGTTTTACTTCAATTATTTATCAACTAGCTCTACTCGTAGCCTTTGGCCAAGACTTCGTTAAGTTCTTTCACTTCGACGAAACGTTGCCTTGGGATAAAAATCCCAGTTGTCAATTCCCCTGTTATTATTGTTGTTTAGAGATAAAATATATACGTTATTTTTTTAATCTGCTTGGGCGTTTATTCATTAGCGTGGACAGACAAACGGCAAACAGCCAGAGACAGATAAAAAATCGCGTGTTTCGGATATTGGTTAGCTGCAAAGCGTTTAGATATATATCATAGACCAGAGTCATAGACAGACACTTCTATTTATGTATTTGTATACATCGATGCATATATTGACGCCTGCGCAGGTTCTTGATAATCGACCTAGCCGTAATTCTTGTTCTAGCTATACTGACAGATTACGCCCCCAAAATTAGGCCATTCGGGAAACCCACGCTATTTATATTGTTAACTTCAATAGTAAGCTTTTTACGACTAATATCATTGGGATTATTTTTACTGTCGCCTTGGGGCTCGTCAAAGTACAAGGAATCGTACACGTAAGAACGCAAACAATATTGTTTTAAACATAGGTTTGTTTAACTTTCTTTGTTTAAATTTATCCTTTAAATAGAAGTAGGGCCTTTGGGATCTCCCGTAGGTTTTCCCATTAAAATAAGAACCGCCCGACTGGGGACTGTACCACCTTACAAAAAACCGCGCGACCGCAGTCAAATAACAGTACCTACTTTGATTCGTGATACTCCTGTTATTGCTAGCGGCTATAGACTACTGTAGTGGTACATATATATAAAAACACTTATATTCTAAAACATCAGAACCCTGTGAGGCGTCCGCTAATACTCCGCATTTAAATAATTCAGGTATTTTTGAGACATTCTAACTAATGTCAAAAAATCAAATAAGTTCAGCAAGCGGCTATCTACAAAGCATACAATAATTATACAAAAAATATTCACAAGTGAAATTACACTATTTGCAATTTTTTATTCTACTTTTTAAGTTCTTGTTGTAGCAAAGTACCTAGGTAAGAAATTATTTAAGTAATCTAAAAACGCATATATTATACAAATTACCAGTATTTACACATGTAAATGAGTGTTTAAAATTGTTGTAGTTTAGTCTCATCTCATATACTCTAATGAACGCCCGTAGCTCCTGAGTTAGTGAAAGTTGTTAGTAATAATTTTAATACAGATATTAAAAATCTAGATTCACTTACACTTTTAATGCATGACAATGAGATTCATGCATAATGAATGGTTGCATTTTCATTACAAATAGTTAAATTAATATAACTTCAAATGAAACTACGCTCTTTACACTGAAGTTTTATTCCGAACTGAATCCGAGGCTGCCAGCCTTTAAGGTGGAAATTTCATACTTAATGTCTATTTATAAATGCGAAGTGCATATAAATCGTATAATATGTCATCGTTACACCTGAAGGCAATACGACAGATACATTTCAAACATTAGTTTGGATCATATTGTGAGCAGTTAATCTGTCATTTCACGGTTTTGTTGAGTACCTAATTTATTGTGCCAGTAGAATATGTAAGTACAAGGCAAACTGCTCCTACGCGAAGCGACCATCGTAAATCTAGGACTTGTCTAGACAGTACTCTGCGTTGTCTGCAGTGCTAAGGATATAAGGGTCGCACAAACTTTGGCGAATCGAATCGCAGCGCGCATGTTGGCTAGAATCTTTTTTAATACCACTAATGTGGCACACAAAAAAGTATTTGATACAGGCCGGGCGGGGTTTGAACCTGGGCCCATCAGTTGAAAGGCCGTTGCTTCAACCACAAGGACACCACGACTTAAACGTTGCTAGAACTACAGGTCACCACACTGAGAAATTTTATGAGTGGCTGCTGCAGATAATGCCAAATCTCAAATTATCTCAAATCTGCAGGTCATGTCTATAAAGATTGTATTTTCGAAACGTATTTATAGGCCTTATCGTTATCTAGCTTTATCGTTAACTCAAATATGATGGTTGTGCTGCCTAACGAATGTTAATGAACATCATTATCGGTCATTAAGTTTTCATTACATTACACTGCAAAAATAACAAATTCAAACAAAATACTATGGAAAAACACTTGTACGCGACTAATACTTAAGCAGCGTTCACTACTACTAAAACCACCTAAATAAGTTTTCTCAAATCCATCATGCCTGATGTCAATAGGTAAACCAATTCCAATAAAAGCTACGTAACAAGTCGGCAGCTATAATTATTAACACTTAAAACTCTACAAACGTTAAAAGACTTCTTGGGATCAACTGCCACGAAATGAGAATTGTCGCGGTAAAATTGATGCTAACCCTAATATCACCAAATCTTTTGCCAAAACCGTGGGTGCAATGGCCAAGGCTTACAAATTGTGAAATAGGTAACAACATCGCTACTTTTATGTTCAACTAAACACAATGCTTGACAGGTCCTACCGTTTATTAAAACATGCACAATGGAGGCAATCAGCGCGGAATTTTATTCACCCACACACCATTTAACCAAAGTGATCTGGCGCATGAAATCGAACGCAGGTTCGTTCAGAAAGTAAATCACTGCATGGAACTGCAAGAATTTGAGGATCATTATAAACAATACAATTGCACCATTCTACTGCTGACCACATTCTACGTACCTATTCCAGTTTACCCCAAGTAATGTAATTGTACAAAATCAAACTCAGAAATAATTGGACAAGACGTCGTAGCTAAAGTATTGTAGCATAAAGATAATATCGAAATAATTTATCCTACAGATAGCTTAGGACCGGGCGAAATTGATAATATTTAAGTAGACTAGTTTATCAATAACAAACTTTGTTGGCAACTAAATACTTAATGTAATTTTACAAAGAAAATTATGTTCATTTAGAAATGTACAATTTCTGATTCCATTCAGTAAACAAACATTTTAGGAGCAAAGATAATTTATTTTTATTCTTTATAGCTATCAATCTACTATTAGTAGTGTATAACTCTCTTTGTCACACGACTTACAGGATATATTACGAACGAAAAGCCTTACATTGGGAGAGTGGTAATTAATCAAGCGTAGATGAATAACTTATTACATGATTTTGTGATACGGCATATTGAAGTACCTGAAGGATTATATTGTCATCATGTTTCATTTAAGTCCTGAGCTCTTATCGGTGTAACTGATGAAACTCCGACACAAGCTTCATGCTCTTTGGTTTTACCTTGAACGTGGAATTAAAATTGTTCACAATTTCATGTTTTGTTTGTGTGGAATCTTAATTATTTTACTAAAACAAAGTAGCTAAAATTACTTCTAATATTATCAGCTATCGGCCGGAAAAGTACCGTTAAAATCGGTCGAGCCATTTCGGAGATTAGTCTGATCAAACAGACGAACAGACAAAAATGTACAAATCGTTTTTTGTTATGGGTAACGGATATTGTACTTTCATAAATGCATTTATAAAAAACCTGTCATTTTAACATTAAAAAACAGATTCTATTCTATTCTATTCTATCTAGCCGTTGTTTTCCCACTGCTGGGCAAAGGCCTCTCTCCCCTCATTCCAGTTGCCTCGGTGTGTAAAAAACAGATACTTAAATTTTATTTATTTATATAGATTTGTTGTGAATAATACTTAATGGCACCGTCAGTTTATCTAGTGATTAGTAAGCCTTCCCTCAGTAAATATTTTATGAACATTTATTTTGTCTAAGCACGTAATTATTTAAGTATTGTAAACAGGTACAATTTCATTGAATGTAGACTACAGGATAATCTCTGAAACTATTGAAGCGATTAAGACATATAATTATCCCTTTACTATAGTACTCAGGTTATATTGATTCTGTTTAAAATAAGTATTTAGTTAAGGGCACGCGGATAAAGTCACGGGTGGCACCTAGTTAAACATAATTTAATTTTGATTGTCTTGTTGGGGTCGACGGCGGCGGTCTCCCGTCGGCAGCTGATAAAACTTAACGTGGCTATCTACTAGAGTGGGTTACCCGAGTTTCACACAAAGCAACTGCCATCTGACCTTAACTCATTTAGCTGGGAGAACCGGTTGCCTAGGTAATAAGTACCAGTAAAACTTTCTAAAGCTTCTGACAGACCTGTAAACATTGTCAAAGTAAGATTTTAAATTGACAGCATCACGTGCTTTTCTAATTACACGGACCGATATCAGTAGGGCTAGCATGAATATTTTGCGAAAATGTTTTCGTATCGCCTTCGACTGTTTTTGAATTGGAAAATGAACAGCGCTGCGCCGGAGAAAAGTGGAACTAAAAATTACTATGGCAATTTTGACATTTCGCGAGTTACGTTTTCGAATACGTTGTCGAAAAAGTAATGCTACCGGCACAGGTATATCTTGTAATTACTAACCAATTATGTTATGTCAGCTTTGAAGTTATATATCTCAAAGTTAGCAACTGCGAAGTACTACCACTAAGGTGGCACACAAGTGTACGGCCCATCTGATGGTTGGAAGCAATCACCGTAGCCTATAGCCGCTAGCAATACCAAGGGTATCATTTACGCTCTGCCAACCCTGTTGTTGATGAGGACTCACTGTGCTAGCAGCACTATTACTGGCGCAGCGTATTCTTCTGGAGCACTGGCAAGCTAACCGCAGAAACAACACTACATCAAAGTTGTGTTATTTGACTGCTGTCTTCTGTAAGGTGAAGGTACAGGCCTCAGCCGGGCGGTTCCATTTTAATGGGTAAACCCACGGGAGATCCCATATCACCCTATCTCTCTTAAATCTTAAATAATATTCAATAAAAACAAATCTTCATGGATGGTAGGCCTAGCCATGTAAGTATATCTTTGTTTTCTCTTTCACGTCATTTCTGTACCCAAAGGTTGCCTGGAAGAGATCGCTCTTGCGACAAGGCCGCCTTTTGTTTACACTATAATTTTTTTTTTGTTGTTTTTTTTTCAGATATTTCTTACTTGGTGTGCAATAAAGAATATTTGTAGTATATTGTATATCATAATTGGTAAAAAAAAAACTTGGTGTCGTCAAACGTTTCTATAAAGGTGTTACTAAATGAACTATAAATGTTGACGTAATGCTCCGTCATATAAATTGTAACGTCGCGGACATGTATAGATACAACTTTGTTAAATATTATTTTATAACGCAGTATGAAAGGGGTCTATTTACAATTTCATTGGAATATTGCATAGGGAAGAAAGTGGAAGAATTTATTTTTTTCCAAACGGATGGTAAAAAATTACGTTTATGAGTGCCTTACCAGGGCTTGTACTAAACAACTATTTTAATTTAAAATATAATTCTATACCACTAAGGTGGCTAGCCTGGTGGTAAGCGGTTACGACGGAGTTATCAATAAATCCCCTACTGGTTCGAGTGGAATTTAATTTGCTCATACATGTATAACCAAATAAAACGAAAGACGAAAGCTATTTCTCTACAGAGAGACTTAAGTTTTTACGAACTCAAAGATCTATTTAGTACGTACCATCGAACTAGCAAAAGTATGGAAAAAAATGTGTTTTCTTCGACTATTTTCACCTCTATAAATCTCACTTAGTCCGCCTCTAATCTATTGCCCACCGGGAATAGAATCTATATTTTTTTTGGATCCCCAGTTACTAAGCTGCTGTTTTTTAACACTGGACTTAGGTTATTGTCTATTTTAGACAGCAATTAGAACTAGATTTAGGTAATAAGTAAACAATGAATTTCATAGATTGATTTAAAATTAATCTAATAATAAATAATGTTACTTTATTATGTAAGCTAAGATTACACGCAATTTATGAATATTCAGAAATCAGAATTCAGGATAAGGCCTTTTAGGGATTAAATGTTACTTTATAATTAGCTAGCTTTGGGTAGCCACTGTAGCGAGGCTATAAAAGACGTCAGTATAGATATCCGAAATCATATTTTGGTTACAACTCAAGTGGGTTCAAATGTGTAGGACTAAATACAATTAATATAAGATTACTAGAAACGATTACGCGTTTTTGTAGCTCTGACGGAACTAGATCATAACAAATACGTTCCAAAAATGGACAGGAGCCATTAGTAACGTAATAGCTTAATTGTTGTGACCAAAGATGAAATTGTACTGCTTAAACACTTCCTGTTCTGATGTATCATTCATTATTCAACACAGATAACCATATAAGTTGATAGGATAAAAAGTCAAGCGGCACTACACATATATTATATACTATAAATAATAATCTAGTAATATATGGGTAGTGTCATGACGTAGCTATTTTAACACTAGCTTCTGATCGCGACTTCGCCCGCGTTGAGTTTAGAATTCCAGAGGAACTTAACATTTTCCCGGGCTAAAAAGTCCTATATGTTATTCCAGGTTATAAACTATACGTGTGCCAAATTTCATACAAATCTGTTGAGTCGTTTTTACGTGATTGAACAACAACCATACATACATCCATACATCCATTCTTACAAACTTACACATTTATAATATTGGTAGGATTAGCATCAGTTTATAAATTTAAGCCTGTCCCATAATGAGCTGAAGTGGGTGACCTGATTCCCACAGCAATCACCAAGCCAATCACTTAGCTGATATACATAGCTCTTCAAATGCACCTATTTGTACGTCAGCGTCCATTAGGGAGGCTATGAAACGATGCTTAACCAATTAATAATAAAATGTTGTAGAAATTTTGACAAAAGCAATCGTCTGAAGCACACTAGGGCAGAGAGCTCATCTCAAGATTCTTGAGTGCTTGTGTAAGAGTGATTGCCTTCTAAAGTGATTATAAGCTAAGAAGCGAAATTGCTTTAGCCCACAGGATCCTGATAGCTATGACGCTCATGAACACTGATTATAATTTTAAAATGTTCCCATTTGAGCAAGGGATATGCAATGTTTGTTTACTTTCAGAGTTTATTTGCTTTGAGAACCGAACATACGGTGCTCCGTAAGCTCGCATATAATGTAAACATGGCAAATGGAAGCCAATAAATTTGCATTAAAATCGATACGTGAACCGATTAGAATTATCGATGCCTCAGGAAAGATCGATTAAATGCGTGGGTTTGCCTGTGAAATCGCAAAACAGCTTAAGCTGACGTCCGGAACTAATCACGTATTCTAATCAGAAATACCGTGTTTTATGGACGCTAGCTAATGAACCGTGCTGAAATTATGTAGTCCTTTAGAGTAAAATTCACTTTTCGTAAGTGTTTGTTATCAATTCTGAGGTAATGATGGACTGAAAGAATTGGCAATTTTTTTTAGACGGACCTTCCTACGTATATATTTTCTGATACCGTGACAGCAAATATTTTCGGATAACCTTTGGTCTCTAAGCTTTCAAAACGCCGAATGATGAAAAAAGTGCGTATTTTTTGCAATTTTGTCATTGCTAAATGTCGCATCCAAACCGCAACGGGATGAACCTGTAAATGCTTTTTGTGAAACTTTTTACTTACATACTCAAACTAGAGCGTATACAGTTGTGGCAAAAAACTCAAGAACTAGCCGGTTATACTGTAGGAAACGCTTACGATTCTAACTCCATTTCTTTTGACGTTTATTGCCGACAAATAAGGGTAAAGCGACAGTGTCGTGTTGACGCTTCCGACAGGCCTCGACTCCGGAGGCGCATTGCAACCAACTTGTACTTATAGCATCGGCAATTGAAAAGCAACCATGATTCAATAACAATAAATTACGCAACATTCTAGGAAACTATCAGAGAGATGCTATCTGGAATCCAATCCATTCAAATTCACGTTTTGAAAACAATGAAACTGCCATTGTATTCCTTTAGGAGAGGCATAGTTGACGTACCAAATGCTTCCTTGCATTGAAAGACAATAAAATTATTCTCGACTAGAATTCGTTTCGGCATTCAGCTATCTTACGGATTGCCTTTCATCGTAAGCCACACGTTAAAACCAATAAAACAGAAATTATCGTTCGTAATGGTGCGGTGCGTACGTACTGTGAAATGCATTTTTCATGAGCAGTTAACTTTCTTTGTTTTAAGTTTGACCTGTTTTTGTTTGAGTACTTAATTGTACTTTTATATAGTCAGAGACAGTAATTATTTACAAGATACTAAAGGGATTGTACCTAGTTGAATATATATAATACGTACAATCAATAGACACGAATTCCGAGTTCTATAGTGCTAAGGCCAAACTCCCTGCAGCGACATGTCATACAGTTCTTGTTTTAAGCGATGAAGAAACAGTAGATTTGTGCACAGCCTGCTTAGTGAAATAGCCATAAGTTTCCGTGAAAATATCAGCCAGCATCGGCCATTACCGCCCACGACCGGGAGTTGAGTTAGCAAAGCACACTGTGTCGAATCTTTATCTATGTAAACTTAATGGCTTGGTAAAATTTCAATGACAATAATGCTGTTCTATGTCTTCAAATTGATAAATATCTGGTCGCCAAAAAGGTGAGCTCTCTCACTTGAGCTTTGTGCTTCAAATTAGTTACGGCCAAAGTACATTTTGTTTAAATATTTTACTAACGATAACGTATACAGATACTTGAATAAATGGACACTTGCGTGCGACCCGCCTGTATGGCACGGGTGCATCTCGGGTCGGATTTTTTCTACTATAATATTATGTGACTAGGCATGTACTTTCTGAAACCTATGAATTATAAATATTCCGGCTATTAGTGAAAACAACATTAAAATCGGTTTACTTAGTTTAAAAATCTAAGCGTACAAACGGCGGATGCGGCGTTGTTTTATACTATGTTAAGATTATATTGGCTTCTCTGATTCAGAACTCATACCGGCCTTTGACGATGCTCAGTCAATTTCCCATTTCTGGATATTATTTAAATACAAAACATTGCATATTTTATGAAAATTGCAACTCGTGTTGCTTGGCAAAATGGTTACAATTGTAACAGCATCGTTGTATCATTGTCACCGGTACACAAGTACCAAGTGCATCTGTCATCGGGCCGTGCAGCGGTACCGAACATATGGCTATCTCATTTACTGTCCTTATGGGTCCATTACCGCATGCCTCTCCGCGGCGGTCCTTTTGCTTGTTGATTTACTGATAGATTAAATTTATCATTATTCGGGCACATCCATTTATTTATTCGTAACTACGCTGTGTCAAACAACAATCGTAGCTGTTAGCGATATGTGGCAATTGTGGCATTATGGCATAGCTATTGTCATATTCATATTCAAAGAACGAAGGCATACTTTCTTAGAAATTAGCACCCAAGGCCGAATTGAAAGGAGACCAATTTCCGAATATAATCAAGTTCTTCATGACAAAACATTATATTGTTACATATATGGATGTCAGCAACCGGAGCATACTTAACATAGCATTTAATTGCAAATTAGACCGAACAGCTATCGACTTGACTCTTAACAATGTTACGCATTCAATTTTAGAACCGTCGTACATTACGCGTTCAATGTTAGAACCGTATATTCTAGCATAACATGGCAGTAGTGTTCTGTTTACCTTCTTAAGGGCCGTATCACTACACTTTACGAGGTCGCAATCCTACGCGGCTGCCATACAATAGTGGGCTGGATACACTTCCCGGCTTACGTCACTTGGTCGAGAGGCGGGTATATGATTTGCTTGATGGATGAATTTATTGGCACTGCGATTGTATGCACTAAGACTAAGGTTAAGATAATGCCATGCGGTAATAATAACGCTTGATGTTGTCAGCTCAATACCTCAATCGATCACTACTAACCTCATAGCTCAGACATCCTTGACGACCGAATTGATCGGAACCAGGTGATTGGCCTACCTTACCTACGGCATAAAAATTATTACTTATCCTTATGCAAACGGTCGCGAGTTTAATCCCTGCCCATATTTTGTATACCAAATATATGCGTGTTTGGTGGCAAACAAGCATACAATCCACCTGATGGTAAACGGTTACCGTAGCTTATGTACACTTATTGGTATAAATATCCAGTATCCATGGACGTCCAGAGGTATTACTCGCGCGTTGCTGACAATATGGCGGCCTACAGGCCTCTGTACCGAGTCTGTGTTATTTATTAGTGTGGCTCACACGATACAAGAATATCCTAGACAGAGGCCGTAATGACAAGATTTATGTATTAAAAAAAACTTGGATTAATTTCGGTTACAATGACCAAATTCAACACACGAAAGTCGACAGTTAGATAGAGTGTAACATAAAATCATTATTTAAAGCTCGGAAGCATGACTCCACGATTCGCGCTGACCTTTCCGTTGTGATAAGATAGCGGTTACACAATGGCTACTTACTACAAAATAGGTTAAAGTAAAAGAAAATATAGATAACGAAATCAGAGTAGGTAATTAAAACTGCCCATAAGAAAAAAAAATGCTTTTTCAAAGTAAAGCTTATTGATCCTTGCAGCACCGAGTGAGCAGATGCATGTTGCCGTCGCGTCGTCCTTTTGAGAGGAAAATCTGTTCTAGCAAGCGACAGTTGAAAATTCATAGGATCAAGGGTAGCATTTTGTAAGAATACGGCATTTGTAACTTAAATTTAAGCGGTAACCAACATCAAAGGTCCAGAAAATAAAATTTGTAACAGTAAGGTCAAAAGTTGAAGACTCGTATGAGCTATGCAATTCTCTAAAAATACAGCAGCGGACTAACTAATTCGCCACTGAATTTTTGATGTACGTTGTAATGTCAAACGACAGCGATGTACTACGATATGGAGATATCAAAGAACGCTTGCCCCCCTGTACTCTCAACTCAGATTAAATAAAAAAGCTACATGACACATTGTGACCAACGGAGTGACCATGTGTAACAGTCGCACAGTCATACGAGAAAACTACGGCCACATTCAGCTTTTTACAGTTTGCTTGTCAAGAGCATTCTGTCAGACTCCTTATTATATGACAAGCGAAAGCTTTAAGCACCAAGCAAAACTCTTAAAAACTAATATTCCAACCAATAATAAATGTAGTAAATTGTAAAAATAATGCTATAAAAACCAGCATTAAGCCATTGTTCGGAAGCAAACACTCGTAAATAACTCGTACGTGGCTTGCGTACGTAGGTAGATTTATTTAATACGAATTTTACGTATCGATTCGAATCCTATTGATGATCATTAATCCATGAACGGTCTACCATAATACCCCATACTACAATACAAACGACAAAACAAAAGAATAATATCTAAACATACTTCCAGCGAGTTCATCCGATTAACTTGCAACGAATCGAATACGACCAATGTTATTTTATATCGATTTTAACAATCTGATCATCTACCGTTAAAAATGTACCGCTGCCCATAGGAATTCTGATTTATCTCATAAAAGAAAGATTTGGGACGTCATGACGAATTATCGCAATCATTTTCCAAGTTTAATATTTAATAAAAAAATTATTCTGACAACACTGATATAATTCGGTGTAAAGCGTAATTTTAATGTACCTTTTCACCTAGAACAAAGTTTTTTGAGGTAAGCAAAAAGATCCGACATAATGAAATTAAAATATAGTGCTCGCTGAATATTTTTTATTCTATTAGAAAGGGACTAGGGACGACTCAGACGACGTTATTTACATTTTATATCGAGTTCATATACCCAAAACTACAATAACTAATATATAAACAAATAAATAAAAAATGCAGTGTCTGTTTGTAATATCAAAATAACAGCTTTTAACGGCATAATAATTAAGAATAGTTTTATGTTGGAAAAACATTTAGGGTACCGCGCAAAAAAAATTAAACCCATGATAGATTTGTAATCAAAATTGATTCTACGCATACGAAGCCGCGGGCACAGCTACTAACTGTGCTGCTAATACCATCATTCCAAAACTGAAAATGATTGCACGTTCAAAAATTGAATTAAATAATTCATAAAGGGTTGACAGTTGATAAATAATGCGGGAGTGTATCTCTGGGTATGTCAGAATAGAATCCCTCACTTGTCGGCCTATACTTTTGCTCTGACGTAATGGCTAAAATCAATTAACTTGATATACGTATTGTATGGTTACTTAAATATTTCTGTACTATTATCGCACGTTGATCGCTCCGAGTCCAAACAGTTTAATTAACTAGTCATGAAATGTACTATGTACTCGGTTCTGAGATAATTATAAAACTAAAAAACTAATTAGATGATATTTTGTAAAATGCGCGTGTCATCATTATCAGAAGTCAATTTATTACAAGCTGATCCTTTGTTGATAAAAAATAAACCTGTTCTAAGAACAAAGAAAGGAATCTATCTATACTAATATTATAAAGAGGAAAGATTTGTATTTTTGTATGTATTGAATAGGCTCCGAAACTACTGGACCGATTTCAAAAATTCTTTCACCGTTAGAAAGCTACATCATCACTGAGTAACATAGGCTATATATTATACTAGCTTCCCGCCCCGGCTTCGCTCGGGTAGACAAAATATTTGATAAATGTCTATAGGCTCCGAAATGCTGGACCGATTTCAAAAAATCTTTCACCGTTAGAAAGCTACACTATCACTGATTACCATAGGCTAGCTGTCCGCCCCGGCTTGCACGGGTAGACAAAATATTTGATATAAATGTCTACCCGTGCGAAGCCGGGGCGGGCCGCTAGTCTTTTATACATTTAAAGGCTTTGTCCTGAATTACTGACGGATCAACGCACAGCCTAAACCGCTGATCGTAGAGACCTGAAACTTGGAGGGTGTGTTCTTTGTAAGACGAAGGCATCCGATAAAAAGGAATTTCCGAAATTCTACCCCTAAGGCGTTAAAATAGGGGATGAAAATGTGTATGTAAATCCGTGGCTCGATCTAACAAACAAGAGGTTAGTGGCGCATTCCGTTCAGATGACCGGAATGAGCAACAATTTAGCCTCCCCACGAACAATGACCGCATTCATAGAATACCAAACCATAAAATATTCATACTTCTCTACACAATAACGAGCTACAAATCAATACCCAAACCCTAATAAGTAAAAGTTTTATTTTTAAAGGGTCTACGTTCTTTAAAAAAAATGTTAAACTTGATTGAAAGTGACAAAAAAATATTAAACATTTTGTCACTTTTTTGTTGTTGTGATGTTTTGACGTGCGACGTCAACTACTCATAATGTCCAAAATATAAACCGGTTTTAATTCGAATTAAGAATATCTTTTTAGATAATGTTATGTGTGTAGGTACAGTTAATATTATAAGTTAAGACAATATTTTATAACGTACATAGTTTATTAATTATTATTATTATTACCATCTAAATGGCTACGGAGATTAAATACACCAGAATCTTTTATTCACTTCTGCATTATATAATAATATTTTTTTATAGACATCGTACAGATAATATTAATTGCTAGGAAAAACAAACCTATAAAATAGTTTATTATTACATAACATGGATTACTAATTTCTACCAGTCGATACTTAAACCAGAAACTAATAAGAACGCATACGTTAGTACGTATGGACCGAACTAACTACTATAAAAACATTTTAGTACCCATAAATGAAGGACGAAGTTTATGGCACTTTTATAATCATGCGTGCGCGGTGCAGTGCGCATCCATCCTGACACATAACTTCTTTTTTGTAGTTATGAAACTAACACTGGCCTGTTATTATTAGTTAGAGGATTAAAGAATGATCTTCGATGTTCGTTTTTTTCTGTCACACGTCACTGACAGGTACTATTGTCTGGGGAAGTATAAGTCTCTACCTTATTTATAGAAGTTTGCAAAGTAAAATATAGCTACATGTCGGAAGTATTGTTTTCTTGCAGTGAATAAGATATTCGGTAGTGTATCGTGCTGGCAGTAACGATACCTGTTCGTTTCATAAGCATCTAGCAGTGATTCTTTTCGACACCAGGTCGGCATCTAGTATTATCCCAGGTAGCTGCGGGCGTCAATAGCCATCGGTGACCGCTTTACATGAGGCGGATCGAACTGTTAGCGGTTGTTTGCCACCATTGCATTAGGGAAGTCAATCTCGACTGAAGCCTACAATTAAATCGAACCTTAATTATACCTGTTGCTCGTGTTACGAAATGATTCTTAAAGAGCTAACACTTAGAAGGTATTGTATTACATGTGTTTGATTGCTATTAATTTAGACTTGTGCCAGTCATGTTTTGTATCAAATATGGATCGAGCAAAAAACGATAGCCGAAATAAAAGGCGCACGTGCTCAGTGATATTGTATTTTCGCCTTAATGGATTCATAGGTAAAAAAAAATATAACGAGATATGGCACGATTGTCTTGCTCTTTGGATGGATGGCAATTCTTTTTAAATATTATGATACAGAGAATAAGGAAAATAATAAGAACGTATCACTAGCCCACCCCACGACTGGAGGGTCTTAGAAACGTCGTGAAAATATAAATTGTGAGAGATTATATATGTTTTTCATGGAGATTCTAGAATCTAATTGGTGGTTTATTTGGTTGATTCTTGTTTTAAAATGAATAGTTTTGGTCATTTAGTTTTTAAAGGTAAGTAAATAATAATCAAAATAAATTATAATTTTTCAAATCTTCTATTCTGAATTGATGAGAGTTAGCAATTTAGAATAGAAGAGAACAAGAAACAACCAAAGAAACCACCAAGGCTTATATAAATAATGGTGATATATTAGTGTACGTCGATATTAAATTTAAATTAATGCTATAAAGTAGGTATTCTTTTTCGTTCGACAACCCTACGAGGCTACGAATAACGAGCAGCTAACAAAGGAGACATTGACTGACACCCGGACAGACCCCTCTCACAGCAAAATAAACTAAGTCGTAAAGCGAACCCTTAATACCAATTTTAGTGCACGATAATAAATAAACTTATCCGATTGTGGGTAGCCCCTCTCCAACGCAATTGGAAAAAAAATTGCGGCGAATTCAATAATAACTATATTACTAGTATACGTGCACAAAAATACTATTTATCGGTTCGAATTCCTAATAATAAAAGGCATGTTTTGTTCAGCATACATCCGACGGGGCTAACCTACGATTACCGTTCATGAGCTGATTGAATCCCTCAATGACAGATGGCAGTGCAATGTGCTCTATACCATTGTTAGCCATAGTCGTTCCAAATTGTCGATCAATGCAGTTTTGGGGCGATTTTTACGTATTCATGCATCGTTCGATAATATCGATATTTCATCTGATAATGATGACAGTACTGAAATTTCATCTGAATAGACGTGATGATGTGGCTAGATCAATAACATCGATAGAGATCTTAAAATTGATTACATGTATTTCATGTAATTAATAAACACTTTACTATTTACAAACAGAATACAATGCATCGCCAAAGCTAGGGAGAGTGACAGAATACTGCCTACGATGGCGAGAATTCGCTGTGACTAATGAACACATTACTACGATGGATAATTATAATTAACTGGCACTTCTCTTGGCATAGAATTCTTATGGACAGCTAGAAAGCATAACTGTCTTATTCCCAAGGTGAAATTATTGTATATCCACGCTCGTTTACTGTTCTAATACCAGTGAGCAGAGAGCAATGTTGCGTGTTATAATAAATAACATGTTAAGAAAGATAAAATGCTAATGGGGTTAGAGCCACGGCTGAGTATAAAAAAGTGGACGAAAAACAGAAAATGATTGATCAGACAAATTTGCAAGTTGATCTTATCCACATAACGTTTCTCCTCTGCATTATCAAAAACAATTAGATTCATGACAATCAACTTGATGTTTAAAATGAACTTCTATTAAAAGCCTTTTATTAAAATTGAATTTACCCTAACCATCGAACAAAAAATTAGACAAGAACAAATGAATCACAAACACCAATATTTCTATGAGAGCACTCTTACTTTCTAATAACACAAACGTGTCAATGGATGACGAATGTGTCGAATCGTATTATGATAGTGAGATGTGTTCTTGTTTGTTCATAAACCGGGTACAAAACACAAAGCCGGTATACGCACGCGATGACATTGCATTACTTTCCCTTGAAATTTTGTTCGGCGTTTGTTTGAGGCGACAATGAATTGGAGTTAAAGAATATGTAAACACAAACAGGTATTTAAATATGTTAAGCAATGCTAATCAGGTTGTAAGTGGAGAATACGCAGCTTATAGTAACATCGTGAATATCGAAAGAGGTAAACGGGTAAATGAGCTCGAAGAACATTAAGATCTTGTCATGACTATGAAAGGATCGTTTGCGGTAATAAGAATCAAGAAAAGTTATTCATTGACACAGATTTAGGCGAGGACATCCGATGTAGGTTTTGATGCGCTGCGGTTAGAAAAGATTATTTTCTAAGTTTGTGGCCAGATAGTGGAATATTCCAGTAAGTATATTTAGAAGGAAAAAATCGTACCTACAATCTAAATACCGAAAAACTTGATCTCGACTCTATTAAACATCTAAATAAAAAATAATAAAAAACTCTAAACTAGTCAACAATGAAAAATTTTCTAGGCATAAGCGTGTGTATCAATTTGATTAATTATAGTACTTCGACTAGTTTCAATTCCGCAAAGGTCAGTAAAGTCGATTTTGGTGTGGGTTGTGACCGTCCCGATGGATGTGAAAACGAATAACTCAACAGTCGTTATATAGATCAGACCCAATTTGCTAAATTTCTAATGCAGTTAAATCCATTAAGAGTAGTAGGATTAAAGCAGTGCAGTACCAACCAACTCCAATTTTTCACTATTCTCGAAAAATTTACTTCTACTCGTTTTCGTTCATGATACTATTCAGGATCCCGAAATTATGCAAAATAATCTTTCTTATATTACTCTAAGAAACTCGGTAGGTGGCTGTCAGTCTTAGCAGCTTATAGTGAATCTCAAATTAATCTTAAAAGTGCACTGACTGGCCTCTACACAGAATGTGTATTGAGTTGACATGGACCTTATAATAAAAGGCTTAAAGTCTACATATCCACAAGATATGCTGCTAAATGAGTTCGGAGCACTTTGAGAGGTAAATATGCCCGTGGGCGAGGACATAGTACTGATTCATTGCGAACAGACATCCCACTCTCAAATATGAGATTGGACTCGGCCACAATGATTTGTACCATCCTACCTATTATAAATACATTCCATCGCATTGGAGAAAATTACTATGACGGCAAGTCAACGTATTACAACTTCATCTAGCTCAAGCTGCATAAGTTATATGCGAAATTAAATTCTAGTTTTCACTAATTCAAACGTTACACGCAGTTAAATTTGTATGAAAGTGTTGAAATTTAGACATTCATGCATGTTCAGAATGCAGATCTTGATTGTTGATTATGCTGTAATGAACTCGGTATCATTTAAAAGAAATCTCTTAGAAAAAGTAAGGCAATCATAAACCGGAGGTCTTTAAATTAAATGCAATGTTTATGAGAGGTAATTTCCAACTTGTATGTGGTTTTCAGGTTAATGTCCAAACTTGAGTCTGTTTTAAGGTACATTTAGTTAAGCTTATCTCTTTTAATTTTATGTTGTGGGATGGTTACTTTGTGTTCTTTTGTTTTAATGGCTTGTCTATTTTTGACGATGGGTTGAGGTATACATTCAAAATCTTTAACATAGATCTCATGGCCTTCTTTATTTCAATTAAGTACTTGTAGTGTATGCTTAAGTTACACGTATCAATGGCATATTTTCTATGTTTTAATAACAACTGGTTCCAGCTATTTGATTTCTAGAACATATGTTATTATTGGAAAATTAATAACCGTCTAGACTTTATAAGACACCACTTTCACCGTACTCAGTAGAAATAGTTAAACCAGACGATAATACGATAACTTTCCATGGGTTTATGTTATGAGACTCTAATCATTCATTTAATTTGTTTTACTGTTCTATTTATATGGCTAAACACGTTTGATAATGATTATTTTAATCATTTATTTAGCACGCTAAGCTACTAATGCCTCAACATTAGGTAGGTATCTAATGTCATGGATCGAAATTAGATACCGGCTTAAACTGGTTTACACGAAGTGGCTACTCAATCATTCTCTCATAATGTTTATACTGCTTCGCTAATATCTATGTCACCGATACATCGGTCGAAAGACAAAGACCCAGTTGGCAAGAATGGAAGTGCGCAGCTGGTTATTCCAGCATGCGTGCACATGCATATTCAAAGATCAGTCAGTTTCCATTTCGCGCGCGTAATCGGAAATGAATCGGAACAGCCATTCAGTTTCTGCCAATCAATTTTGTACTTTAAAACTGACGACAAAGGCACACAATTAGTGTTTGTGAGGATGATGAATTTATTAACTTCTAATTATTACTTCGACGTAGAGGAAGCCCGCAAAAAGCAGAAAAAGTACATTTGTGATTGGTGAATATGTCAGTATCACAAGCGTTAGAGTGTGACCCTACTTATATAGTTTCCTATCACGTTTGAAGTAGATATAATAAAATTTATAACAACATTCAGGTGATTCAGGACATCTCACACGTGGCCTTACTCATCTGATCCTAAACAAGGCCAGACGTGTACCTATTAAGTATTGGTTAGTAAGTCGGTATTAGACCATCATCATCGGCCGGGCAATAATCAATTAGAATTTTACGTTCTTTAAAGGCATTTTTCTCTTTGACGCGTGGTAATTTTACTTCATTACCCATAATCATCTTACCCACGAATTAAACAGTAAAGTACACGTGTTTCTTAACATAAACACGAGATAATTCACTGATGAATTTTTGAGTACGGTTAAATAATAAATAGAATAGGCAGGCATATACACACATGGAGATAACACAATCAGTATGAATCCGTATCTATTGGAGTTTAGTTGTTGAAAACATGTCTTAGGTAATTATGAACATTTATAGAGGTTTAATTGAACATTAAAGTAGTTAAATGATATAAATTAAACAACATAAAATCATGCAAAAATAAAAACTAAATGTAAATTCGTACATACCTGTTAAAAACACTGACGATCACCATAGTAAACAATCCAATGGGAATAGTTTTTACAAAGTACGGTCATTGGTCGATTAAATCGGAAAGTCGTTAGTTATAAACACATATTCACTGAGATACACGACGTTTCATTCGAATAAAAACAATCGATAATTAAAAGTTCGAGATCCGAGCGGTCACATTCCGCAGAGCGGCACTACCACACGCAACGAACAGCAACTAGCAACTGAGACGCTGATTGGTTGACCGCGGCCGTTGGTGCTTGCATCGGGAGCGCTCGTGTGCACTCACGAATCGGCGGAGATGCAACGCGTGCGCATACCCGTGTATTTATTACGCGTCACGGTAAAAAAACATTGTGATTTTTTGTAGTCCGTATAGAATAAGGATAGGAATTCAAAAAGGGAAGACAATTTTATATATTTATCAAACAAGATCTAGACTCAAATCTATACTTCTATATCTTCAACAGCACTTTTTCACAGACATTTTAAAATCAAACGTCCTCCGACAGTCAACATCTAAAGTACCTACCTACCTACTAGCCTTTTTGTATACATGATATTCTTAATTTTGTAATTATAAAAATAGTACCTCAAGTAAGTGATTTAAATTTTCATAAACTATCAATAAAAATAAAAATGTCAATAATAATAATATTGTAAAACCGACCGCAATATGTATATATTTTGTTAGGTAGCTAGCCTTACGAAATTATTTCTTTATATTATTACTTACAGTTCGGCTTATAACATATTCTGTGCTTTTACCTACCTGCATGCATATAAATGTTAGCCTGTCTGGGCGTCATTTGTCAGTGAGTTAGTCACCTGGGTCCTATAGATGCCATAATACCACATACAAGCGTCCTCACTCAGCACACGACGCATACTAATGTGGCTTATCATTATCACCTACGACGACACACATACATAACAAGTCATTTGAAACTCTAAGAAATACAAATTGCACACAATGCAATCTAGGTAACCAAGTACCTGGTACCATGCTACCCCAGTTTTAGATTTTAAACCGTTAAAACTCTATACCCACTGCCATAGCTAATAGACTGAAATTATTGTACACGAACAGTGCCGTCGCTGGATTGATAAACGAGCGACAACACACTGCACAAAATCTATAATAAGGACTATGAAATTGACGCCAGAATACTTTATTTAACATGAGAAGTAGATACTTCTCATGTTAAATAAAGTATTCTGGAAGATTGAAAGATTTCAGCACCCAAATAAAGACGTAATTGTAAATTTTGTAAGGTATTTATATAAACTAGCGATATCAAAATTTGTGTGAAATCATTTACTAACAATAAAGTGCTTAAGAATTACCAGGACGTCACTATATTATCTGCGTTTATTAATCGGTCTTGTGTTATTGATGTTATATTGCCAACTGGGTAGCCTATCATTACCTTATCCGCCGACACGATCTCCTATGTATCTCTCTACGATCTCCTATAAAACAATATAGGGGACACTCCGGTGTTTGCTCAATTTGTACTAGACTTTAAAATCTAGGTAAGTTTTGCGCATGTCTATGAAGACCAAGACTAGCTTACAAAGCAAGAGAAGAAGGCAGGCGGAGCTTAATGTACAGAGTTTTATCACAAAAGACGGTTAGCGGCACTATTACAAACTGAACTTCGATTCGTTAGCAATTCCTATTTTCATTGCAGCAATACAGGTGTGGTGTGGGGCACACCGGCACACCTTCCCTATTCACGCCTTTACCGATATCTTGCTGCTTCCTAATTTAGGAGAGAGATGGCAAGATTATCGTCGTTCGGGGGGCACCCTGCGGCGAGAGAATCGGGGTCACTGTGCTAGTATGCAGCCACCTGTGTGGAGCATTAAGAGCGGTTGGAACTTGGGTAATGTTATGAATTGCAATTGTAAAGGTCTCTAAGGAAACAATAAGTAGATAGAATAAAATTTCGCGTCGCGTTTAGTTATTTTTACTTGTTTTATAATATTATCCTTTGCTCTCATCGCTGAGCAAACCTCTCTAACTTCTTATCCATCAAGCCTCTGTGCCTCCGTTGGCCAGTCCTCTACTAAAGATATTTCGTCTAGCCAAATGCGGTTTGATATCGTGAAATACATATATCTCATTCAAACCACATTTTTTATTACTTATTTAAAGGCAGCTAATAATTCGCTTCATAGTTTAAGAACAGATTTTAGTTGAATCGACGGTAGATTGTGGATACCTATAAAATAATATTCTCGCATAAGTCATAGCGTATTTTTATAAGCGTTCGCCTTGTTATAACATTAATTAAACGCAAATAGCTATGAAGTACAGATTGGTTTCTGATAGTGATACTTTACTTATAAAGTAGTAATTAGCGTCTCCTATTCCAATAAATAATTATTTGCAAGTGAATTACGAAGCTATAAAAGCTGTAAGCTATAAATACCTTAACTTTTTATTATTTAAACTTCACTTAAATAATTTGACGTGAATTTAATTAACGTAATAAGCTTAGTATTTTTTTTAAGTTTGTCTAAGCATCTTCTATTTTACTAGGATTCGTTATAATATATTTGGTTTGTTGACGTTGACAAGTAATTGTTGTAGAGTCATCCATCATTTAGTCATAATCAACTAGGTCAATGCCCCTTTACATATTTTCTCTAATTCATTGCCCTTCGTTGACAGAAAAGTAAATATCGTTAAATAACACTAACATTTTGATAATGGTATCATAATTTGTGAATAATGAACTGAATTGTAAATATTTATGCTTTACACACATAATAATGTAGTAGTACAAGACAAAGTCATACGAAATCAAGTATTCAAGAGCTTTTAACTTATAACTCATGTTCCGGATGTCAAACTAATAAAAACCAATCGATCTGTCATAAAATATGATCAGGAAACATAAATCGCATGACGCTATATTACGTGGGAAACTGAAAATCTTACTAAGTACAGAGAAGCCCAAATATAAACTAATAATTAACCATCAGTGACCATTCACAAAGGTAAATTCTACGAAAACTACGGTATCACAGAGACCGATTAATTCATGACAAGTCGTACGTTTGAGAAACGACCCGCTAACAGTATTACGAAATAAAATGCTGTATTACCTGCTATTAATAAAGGTCACCGAACTTGCCATTGTGCTGTTTGAAAAAGGTAAATGCCCTTCGGAGGTCCCTTTAAGAAAAGGTTCGACTCATAAGGGTCACAAGTCACAATTCAGTCTGACCTATAATTAACTGTACAAGCTTCAAACGTACTCAAACACATTAGTATTATTGTCCACGATCCAATGTAAGCCGTTAACGATTTTAATTAATCAATTTACTTATTTAATAATAATAACCCATCACAGATACTTACAGAAACGGTATGACTAGGCTGCTTACCTGAAACAAGTAACAAAAAGTTACAGACAAATTTGGAAATAGATGTCAAAATAGGTAGAGCATACCCAATTGTTACAAGAAATGTTAATACCATGGCGACCTAACGTGCAATAATCATAAATTAAACATAGATTAGAAGTTATTATGACGACAACGGTGTGTGATGTGTCCTTAGTCAGAAATCTGAATGTTTTAAAAAAACACGGTGGACTAAATAGTAGATTTTATAGTGTCCGCGGCTCACAGTATAATAATTCATCGATATAGTAATATAATTTGTCAGGTTACAATGCTACACGCTTGTTCCTGTTCAGATGATAAAATAATTATTATGTACCCGCTCGGTTCTGCAGACTATCTGTCCATGATCACGTCACAATAGTTACTTGTTTCTTCGTATTCATCATTTAAATTTATTCAATTCATATCAGGTTTAGCATCCATCACACCGAATTTTACAAATCATATCCACGCTACAGTCGCCATCATAGCACCTGATCTTCAATTGTTATGATTTTAAAAACTTGTTCGCAAATCTCGTTTCTAATCTTCGCCATTCCTATGAGAGCGTGATCGAGTTTGACCTGATTCGTTTCATTTGCATCAAATCCTCATTCATCACTCACCTAAATTGAATTTGTTTTTATAGAATCGTGTTATTTTTTCTCGTTCGGGTTTTCATATGCATAAATAATTTGAGAATTTAAGAGCAACAAGCTACAATAGAAATAAACCGTGGAATGTTGATTAAACCATTCAGTGTACTAATAATATATGCAACACAGTTAGTAATTGCAAAGCTCACTTGAGGCACAGAATACCTAATAGTCCCCTAGAGGTACTTGTGATAACAATATAGTCGTTGAAAGACAATGAGCCAATAGCTGCGATAATTATACACCCTTCTGAAATGCTGTATATGATGCAAGAGACAGTAAATGGTAAATTGATAGCTGTAGATCAATCCAGATCGTGCCGCAAGCGTAATTCCTACTGCGGCTGTATACAGATCAGCAGTTTGTTATCTTACATTACCGAATCTAGAACATTTGCTAGATTTACATATTACGCAATCATTTAGCTTTTAAACTTTGACTCTCGACGGTGAAATAAGAAGTGAGGTTATTTCAAATATTTGGTTGTAGGCTGAAGATATACCATGCTTACTTATATCAATCAACTGAAAGCTTAGAAAGAGTAATTGAATAGTTGATTACTTGGTCACGCTGAAATATATAACGATAATAACTTTAATATTCCATAAGGATTATTTTTAGTATCAGACATAATACCTGACACTGCGTGGTCTGGTACCCCAGTACCCACGTAATAAAGTATTACAAAGAGACATATCACAAAAAAAAATTGTATAAAAAAATGATCATTGAAGAATGACAAACTTTAGGGTCGGCAACGCGCAAGTGATATCCCTGGTGTTGCAGGCGTCCATAGGCTACGGTAACCGCTTACCATCAGGCGGGCCGCATGCTTGTTTGTCATCTCAGTGGTATAAAAAAACTCACTAAAGAATATATGGTTAATCTTCCGTCAGCTGCTCCACATAAGAATAGGTACTAAATATGACTACAAAGCGCAACCGTAAGTTTTCGTATAAAAAGGAATATTTAAAACCTTATCGTCTATGACCCAATTCTTTCCAAAAAGGGGTAACTTCTTTGACTACTTAATGCCTTTCGGACAATAAACCAACAATGGGACCGTATTCTAAGTGACCCGGTGACACCAAGAAAATGTTCTCACAAAAACGACAATGGCGGACAAAAGGATGCTGTTATTCACACAGTTAACTTTATTCTATTACTCTATTAAATTTCATGTTAATGTATGGACACGATGATTAGATTACGCATAGGGTGTAGTACATTAATAAAGGAAAAATTTGTTTGTTTGTCGGGTAATCTGTGAAACTTCCTACTTGATCACTTATTAGACCCTGAGTAACTGACTGGTTAACCTACTACTACTGGACCAAAGTCGCATGGAGCAGCTAGTATAAAATACTTTTGTTAACATATAACCAAAGTGAAAACGAACACTTTTTTAAGAAATGTTTCTTAAGCTAGTCCCTTAGCATGAATCGTGTTTTGGAAGTCATTTACAAATTACCTAACTCGAAAAACATTTACCTAACTAACACTTATGATTTATTAAGTAGTACGGAATATGAGTAACGGATTCTTATATACATTTTGATGTCAGAACATAAGAATAAGTAATATTACTTATTCTTGTGGTCAGAAATACATATACAACAGGAGCACTCTGTAGAGGAACTGAGGAACCAGCAAAATCTAACTGACAGAGCAAGGTTGAGAGACAAGTGTGTAACAATCAAAAGCTACAAAAAGGACAAAGAAGCCAAAACAATGACGTCACAGAAAACACCCTTGCATTCCCACCGAGGTCATTAACCGATGCTACCCTCATTCTTCGAGATAAATTCTTCACAAATGATGTTGTGGTTTGAATATTGATGGCAGATATAACTTCAGCTAAAGGTGCATTTGTAAGGGACGGTGGCGTCGACATCGCAGTTAGTAATAAATATTGCAATAATACTACTAATATAATAAATGCGAAAGTTTGTGAGTTTGGATGTATGGATGGATGTTTGTTTCAATCGCGCCAAAAACAATGAACGAACTTGATGAAATTTGGAACACAGATAGTTTATAACCTGGATTAACACAGGCGGTGTTTTATCCTGGGAAAATTTTAGGTTCCTCAGGGATTCCAAACTCAATGGACGAAGTCGCGGGCAAAAGCTAGTAATTCATAATCATAATATTCGATCGATAATAGCTATCAAAACAACGATGTGGTGTTGTGGACGTCGGAAGCTATTCATATTTAAGAAAAATCACATGTTTGAACTCTTGTGAACCATAATTTTTAGGAAATTATAAGATATAATATTTACTCATAAAATGTTTCGAAGGCTCTATCCATATATGGGTATCGTCATACATCGCGGCGCCGCGCCGTCTCGTATAAAGCCTTTACAAAATACAAGTACCTTCAGTAAATTGTCATGATCATACTTTTGGATTATAGTCGTATCCTTAGACGGATTTGATTAAAGTTAGTTATATCTAAGAGTAGATAATATACTAGGTACGTTATATCACGGGTATTCATTTTTTCCTAAGTTTACACTTGACAGTATATAATCAAAGGCTTATATGCCCTGCATATCTTTATAGTCTCGAATTCCATCAAAGGGCAATTAAATATTTCTTCCGTGTTAGATTTTTGAAAGATTTTATTTATGACAACTAGCAGCCTAATCAGACTGGCAGTATGTACTTTTATCAGGAGGAACAGGATGTTGGTTTCTTAGATTACCTAGCCATTTGGGTTAATGCCACGAACCGTTGCGTTCGAGAGATCAATTTATTTATTTCATGAATTACGTCTTTATTTATACCGAACGAGACGACTGGCCCAATGGTCAGCCTAAAAAACTCAATAGGTTTTTAATTTTATTAGTTGAAAGTAAAGTTTAGACTATTGAGTTGGAGTAAATCGTAACATAAGATTCAAGTTGACTTCTAAACGTACTTAAGGGTTTTTTTTTCATAAATTGAATAAAATAAAATCATTTCACAATTACCTTCTTACGTAATTCATAAAAAAATAAAATTACAATAGGCTGGCTAAACAAGAACCACAGTTAACATCAAATTACTTTGTCATTACAGCTCTTGACTTTTGAAAGACATTCATAGGCCACAAAGCAGAATGGTTGGTATTAAACGTCCTTCACAATGGGTCTTTTAACGCCTTTGTCTGACTACACTCGCGTTCAATGGGAAGAATTCCTTTAGAAACGTCTCTTAGATTTGTTACTTATTTATTTTCTTAAATACCCAGTTCAGATTAATACATTTTATTTTTGACTTCATTGTTGACTGGTCGAGAGTTTGACAGTAACATAAATGACGCGGAATGAAAATTTCATTACATTTTCAAACGTTTTATCTTGTTTTAAATAAACAAAGAAATAAAAAAAACTGTGCACAAAGTCAAAACATGTTTTCATTCAGAATTATAATTTATTCATACATTTGGTAATTTGACCGGAATTTAAAACGGCGACGATGCATCTTTTCAGGGTCCATTATTAATAAACGAACCCTCAAATCGTGTTGTTTGTGTTGCATTGACCAGTAATTTTCATACAATATTATGGAAACTACAGAACCCAATACTAACAATGATTCAGTCCGTTTTTAGCAGATTTTTAATTCAAATTTTACCTGACAAAAAGTATTAAATTTCTCTGACCACCGGTACTTAAAAAATTCAAGGGTCCTCCATTATTATTCGTATTCACATTTAGGGTTGATCCCTGCATTTTTTTAACAATGAATATGTTGCATTATGCTTTAAAGCGCGGATTACACGAGCTTTAGTGTAAACCCAGGTACGAACACATATGTCATAAAAAATCAATTTTAATAAGTTAGTCCGAAAACTACTGTAATCAGGGTTGGTTTCAGAATTCGCGGATCCTACAAATTCAATACAAAAATATTTCCAATATGAATTTAAATTAATATAAATAAGTACATTATGAATATTGTTTTTAAAACACCTTTAATCACGACTACACCGAGAATTCATTTAAATCTAAATAAAAACATGTAAATAAATAATTTAAATGGATAATATTGTTTGTGTTATAATTAAAATCGGAATTAGTTACTTTACGCAATTACAAATAGATATTAGTAATATTATGAAGGACATTTAAAAAATATCCAAAAATGGGGATGTACTGCTATAATGTTAAAAGAAAATCTTTACAAGATAAGATAGGTATATTACTATATGAAATGCATTCCAAAATAGTTTAAATAATGTATTGGTAACATTTTTTTTACTTAATATAAGAAAAATGCACCCGAAAGTAAAAAAAAACAAATTTTGATTGTTTATTTAAAGTTAGTTTTATTCAGTTTACATTATATCGTATTTAGTGACGTATGTGGTTATTTATTTTACAAAAATTGCAATAAACATAATGGGATATTTTTTTTATTACTTCCCTGGTCACAAACCCTATGGCCAACATTTGCCATTCAGTCAACATGCAACAGTCCCAACATTTGTATTGTCCACTGGTACATTTGTTAATTTAAGATGTTATTATAAATATTACCATAATCGGAGCAACCAGCCGTAAGGACTTTGTTAAGAACTAAGGGGTGACGCAGTGAAGGGTTGACATAACATTAAATAACCAATGTGGAGGACATTGGTTATTTAATGTTATTTCAAAGGGATAAGGTCTTTTGTTGATTTTTATGTTATTGCAATATTCAGTAGGTTCGATGACCTTAAAACATTAGGTGTTGATAAAATAAAACCCAATTTGATTGACTAAAGCTGAGAGCAGCATGTTATCTGGGGTGGAGACCTATGTTCGAATGCATAGAAATCATAAAACCTATAAGAAGACTACCAGAGAGTCTTTTTAAATATTATTTTTTTGAGTAGCAGGATTGGAAATATTGAGTCACACGGATGAGGATACCAAACAGCTTGTACGTCTTATCGAATAAAAAAACTGTATGGACCTCGATACCTATAACAATTACAATTATTTCTTTCCCAAAGTAAATTATAGTGATTCTAAGCAATAAAAATAATGTCCGAAATGGTGCGTGCTCAACTCATAAAAATGGCAATAATTTCTCCGGTTCACAATGAAACGAACTGAGTTTTAATACCGATGACGAGTGACATTTTTATAGACCAATAAAATATCACCAAATACCCTACCTCGTACCCACATCTCTTAATAGGACTAAACACATTCGTTTTAAAAGCATTGACTATATTTTTCACTATTGATATATTTAACCTCTGGGATATGTGTATAAAGTAGGAGCAATATCGGTAATTAAACATTGAAAATCTTTTATCAAGTATTTATTAGCTTCATCTATATGTATTTATGTATCCATCAATGTAACGGTTTCCTTCAATGTAATTACACCAACATCTAGACGTCTGGTGGAACTTAGCACACATATTATGGACAATGGTAATACAATAATTTATTAACTTTGTCTTAGTATCCTGAACAGGATCATCAGAATAAATATCATTTTAAGCGCGTGATTTTATACTGTAATTTATAATTGGATTAATGGATATAGATAAAACTATCCATATTATAGATATTATCGCAGCACAAATAGTTAATGACTTGCAATATTATTCTTCGATAATATTGCTCAATAGTCGCTACGCTATCAATATTATCGAAGCTCAGTAGTTGCTATGCTATCGATATTGTCGAGTCACAGATCGAGCGGCAACACTAGATATATCGGACTGGGACCTATGTTATTTGTACGGTATATACTCATTGTATAGGTACACATTTAACATTGTAGCAGAATTTATCACATACGATTCTTCTCAGATAGCTTTTTCAAACCGGTGTTACAGTCAATTACGACATTAATCAGTGCGAATTATAGCCTACACCGAAAAATCAGTTTTAATTTTCATACATGACTTATGCAAATTTGTTATTTAAAGAAAAGCGAACATACCGACCAGGAGCAAAAATACTAATAAACCGGAATACGTATACTTCCACCAACAAGTTTCATTTACCACCACGCATAACAAGACCTGCTGCTGACTGCCTCTACTCCCAGGACCCAGTATGGTGTCATATTATTAGGTTAAAAGATATAAGGATTACAAAAAGAAACGAAGCAAATATATATTTGAAAATAAATTGTTAGATTGGAACGTGGTAAAGGCGAATGAAAGTATTAGTTGGAAACCTGAGAGCAATTTTTAAATTAATTTGAGTTGGAGGCAGCCTGCCGAGTAATAACTCGATGATTGTCCACTCAATCTTGCTGTGGGTAAACTTTGCTAACTTGTTCACGGCCTAATAAATGAGAAAACTCCTCGCTATAATAAATTGTTGTTTACCTATGGGGCCCATTACTGGTGACTCAGTTTTTTTTCACTTAATCAAAATCAAAAATAATTTATTCAGTTTAGGCCCTAATAAGGCACTTATGAAGGTCTAAATTACCACCGGTTCGGAAAAAAAAGCCACCTGAGAAGGACCGCAAAGAAACTCAGTGCTCTGTCTTTTTTTTCATGTAACAATCCTGATACAACAATTTGTTACAAAATTCTTCTAGACATTGGTATGAAATTACAAATATAAAAATGAAAGCTACCAAGTTGGTTTTGTCACTGCTTTCATGAAATACATATTTTAAACTATTACAATTACCAGGAACGGGGAGCCACTTCAAAAGAGTGAGTCTATATATTCCACTAAGTTGGCTAATAAGCTTGTCGTAGCTTTTAGACGCATGGTTGGAAGTTTGGCTACGACATAAGCAGAGGTGCTACAATACAAGTGATGATGATCCTCGTCAAAACGTGCTTTAAATTATATTTTAAATAGTTATAAATAATATTTATCTTTATTACTACGTAACGTTTTCAGTTTAGCATTATTTAAAACATTTACTTTCGAATTTGTAACCTGTAAAAACAAGCATTAGATATCTTGTTAAGAATTTAACAAAATATCTAAAGCTATCTATAAAACTGACTCAAATACTAATTTTACAGAAGCGTTATGTACCTGTTTTATATTATGTAGATATGAAAAGTCCTTGTTTTAATTTAGTAAATAAAACACTTTTGTCACCACATTTTCGTTACACACCGTGTTACCATCACAATTATTATTGCCGAGTTATTGCCACCCTTACGTTGTATTTGGCAATTTGGGTGTAAAAAAACATAACTGTTCAAGGGGATCGTGAAACATGAGTGGCCCACTTCAATTTGCAATCCATTGTTACACATATTTATGATCTTTTTTTTCAATGTTATAAAAACAAACTTTTTGTTTGTCCATCGTTTGGAATTTGGAAATGTCTGTTATAATCTTAATAAGGTGTGATCTCGCACATGTCACATTAAATTCAACTTTAGAACTTCCAATTTAAGGGTTATAATTTTATAATCAGCTCTTCTTGTTAGTAAATTTTGGTTGAAACCAACGTATAGATTTTTTATAAAAGTTCCTTCATGAGACCAGATGTCTATTTTACTATAAACGGTTTATCTTATCACACTAATGATTGTTTTATCACAAATTTCTTTGGGCTAATTGATTTAGACATTAATGATAAATTAAATGTGAGAAGTGAACACATGTTTAAATAGATAAATAGGAAACTAGGAACACCATGTGGACATCATAAAGACTCCATAATTCCAAGTGTTTTGGAATTATGGAGTGTTAATGGAATTGATGTGTTATTGTGAGGGATATTATAATAAAAGTTAAATTAGAATCCTTTCGAATTAAGAACGGATTTTTATTTTTTGCAGTAACACTATCGAAACGTTACGTAAACGTAATATTGTCCGTGAATTTATACGTAATACGTTCGATTGAAGCATAATAAAAGAAAATTGCATATAGGTAGTCTTGACTTGAGCTTAGTTCTAAAATGAGTCTCCACTGAAATCTACTTTTAAACCGACATTCGTGAACGAGCATTGCTATAGAAGTTCGTAAAATAATTCAATTGATAGAGTTGGGCTGTGTATGAAACCAATCATGATAGAAAGTAGTTATGTACATAGAAATGTAGTTTTGTTACAACATTCTTACATCTGCTTCCTCGATTGGTATGAATAGCAGCACTCAATTGAGTGATTAGGTTACATTCCATTCACTGACCGTGACCGGACATCCATTTCTGTCATTCGTCAATCCACCCTTGCCGATAAGAAACACGATTATCTTGTTCCATTTATTGACTGTTTTATGTTAAGACTTTGTTGCAAAGAATTGAAAAGATCTTTCATTAAAAAAATTTTCAGTGTGACTGGAGGAGACACCTAGAATAACACCGCAGTAACCGATAAATTATTAATAATATGTTAAGTTTTGAAACGTAACCATATTGTGTTTAAATCGTAGGCGTGCATTGGCGAGTTTGGTGAAAGCAAAAGTATCTATACTTTCTGCTCCCCGAAACAGATAAGGCGTGTGAGCACAAATTACTTTAAGTTTTCAATCCTTTCTGCTAACTATAAAACATTGATAGCTACTAATTAATTTAATAAAAAAAATATAGTGACAAATCCGAAATTAACTTCCGAAGATACAGAGTATATTGGCGAAAGGTCCACCAGTGGTATGTGTCTGATGGTACAGCAACAATAACTTTCGTCTACTCATTCAGTGATTCGAGGAGAAAAAACCTAATGGAGTGCAAGGGTCCCCTACCTAGAAGCGCTAGAGGCGCCTCCTAGGCAATTTATTCCTATGTATATATTACGGCTAAAAGCCGAAGTGCGGTTACGCCTTGTTAAAGTCGGCTGGAGCGAGGTGAAGCTCTGTGGCAGTGGCTTCTGTGCACAAATAAAAACGGAGTGTTAGCCCGTATGATAAAGGTTAAGTAGGATAAATCTAAGTTTAACCACCTGTGACTGTCTAGCCGGCTAGCCGTACTTTGAAATTAAGCAGTAACATAATTTTTATATGAATATTGTAGACTAGTTACGATGCCTGCCACTTGGTCACTTCAATGGTATAAAAAATAACAAACTTTAAAAACACATTACAAGTGAGATATTTATTCATCACTTTTACTGAATATTTACTGCTGGCTGATGTAACAGGAGGCATTTTTCTTAATTACGCCTGCGACGTAAAAGTGAAATTACAGCAGGCAGAAGTTTGGTCAGTAAATCATGGTACTAAAGTCAGTTGGCTCCTATTTTCTTAAGATAAATGTTGCGGTAACTAGCCCTTGCTTTAGCACCATAATAAAAAAGGTTATAGCTTACAAGGGAATATAGGGATACAATTCGTTATACCTCATTGCTTTTCTTTGGCTACGGATAGAAAAGAAAGCCGTATTGATTGAAATAAAATGGCCTGTCGTATCGCATTCATGCATACACTCAAACCATTTCACAAAACCGATTCCCAGATTTTGTGAGATCTCGAATGTGATGAATTGGTTTTACTACATTTCGACAGCTTACTAATATACCTCAACCCCAATCAACCCTTAGGTTAAGAATGTCACCTCCATTGAACTAGGTGACGCCTTCAATCCCCAGAGTAATTAATTGATCAATAATTAAATTCAATGAAAATCCATGTACTTACACATGGAGACGATTTAACGTAATTGTGACTATGTCAACGAATTCCAAAAGTGATACTCCTAGAACGTTCCTTAAAACACTTATTAAAAAGTTCCAGGATGTTAATTAAATTATAGAAATATAATTTAGCTTCGGAAGTAATTAATTTATGTTCGTCCCCTAATTAAAGCAAAGCTACACAATATAATAAGTTTCCATCTTATGGGCACCATGTAAAGGTAACGAACCGCGCAGGCAGAGGTAACTTACTACTTACTAATACCCACACAACGAAAACAGTAGTACCTATTGCAAAGCATTATTCTATGGTACTGTGTTCTGGATTAACAGCTGAATCTAACTAACTTATCTTTATTACGTAAATACATTATTATCATTGGGCTCAAACAGTCATAAAGTAAAAAAAAACAACAATGCCAAGCTTCTTGTATTTTTACCATTAACATTACACACCACTAAGGTGGCAAACAAGCATACGCCCCGCCTGATGATAAGCGGTTACCGCAGCCTATGGACGCTTGCAAAAACAGGGGTATCACTTGCGCGTTGCCGACCCTGCTTGCATTTTCAAGACATACAAGCACTGTTACTGAAATATAAACTATTACATCTTGATCTATCTTTCAGCCAAACTTTTGTATATCCTACCAAATATAAGGTATAAGGTTCGGTGACGTAGCTGCTATCCGTATAAACATACCTTAAATATTAATATTAAATTACCTTATTATCCATTTCAATATAATAATGAATTGAAAAGATCTAGCGCAAGGATGTTAGATTAGAGGATACAAATATAAATAATAAACACGGTAAAACAAAATGGAAGGCTAGAAATAAAGATAATTTGGTCTGTGCCTAGGGCAGACATAATTGTGTAAAGAACTGACGGTTATTGCTACGGATGTACGACGTATAAAAAATATTTTATTCAGTGGAAATGAAACAAAAAAAGACCAAAACATAGCTTACTTAGCAATATCTCCTAATATATATAATACATTTTGTAAATTCTGCGTCTTACTGTAATTTCGAATTAACGAATCTAATCTTCTATTACAACACGATACGTACCTCTCTTCGTTGATCCAAAAAATAAGGCTTTATGCGCGACCTTTCCAAAGAACATCAAAGTCAAGGTAATGAGGGCGGCGAGGCCTTGGAACTGAGAGCTTCTCACTATGGGATGGGGTATATTCGTAAATTACTTATGCAAAACCTTCTTACGGCACGGCAGTTAATTAGTTTTGAAAACGGAACGTGACTCCCCTGTTTGTCCATTGTCTTTAAACTTAGTGATATAACGTACGCCGTTTTCAAGTTTGTTCATTCATACATGATCTTGGCCAGTTAAAATCTTAAATCGCTAGATTTTAGGTGCGGAGTTAGTCTAAATTTTAAAAAGAGGTATATCGAATTGGGATCTCCCGTTGGTTTCCTATTAAAATTGTATATATTTTTACACACAATTTACGAGTGAAATGTAACTAACGCGTGCTAGATGTGCTAATGACACAGTATGCAGTGCTGAATTAAATAGTTTTCATAGTTTTGTTTGTAAAAATATAGCACTAGAATGTAACAGTACCGTACCGCGAACATTGTTATAAATTCGCCTTATTTCAACACCTCATTCATACTGAACAGAACAACGAACACAGTAAATTGACATCACTAGTGAGGCCAAAGCAAATGTTTTCCATCTAAGAACACAGCGATATATTGTGCTTAAATCTCTGTTAAATTGGAACACTGTATGACACAGGAATTGTGTGTGTATGTGACTTAGAAACCACTAACAAAGCAGTACGAGACACTGTGGTCGACATATCACAATTTACGTTGTGGTGTTACGTCGACTTTGTTAAAAATACGGTTGTACTTTATTGTTCAATAAATGAACTGTAAAGTTTCCACTGATAATAATTGAATTTATGACGCCACAAATTGGTATCAAATTGTGCAGTATTATTAGTAGGAACTAATATTTATTCTGTGGTATTTCTTGTTGATCGAACACGTCTGCGGTTCGATTTCGATGCAAAGTGGAACATGTTTCAACTCTTGCGCGATGAGAAGAGACCCTAAAATGAGATAACTGTATGAGTACTTCATTTTAGGGTTCCGTACCCGAAAGGTAACCAACGGAACCCTATTACTAAGCATCCGCTGTCCATTCGTCTGTCCGTATGTGTCTGTCAGCGGCCTGTATCTCATGAACCGTAACAAGTAGACCGTTTTCAAAGAATGTGCCGCTTTGTTTGTCGCTGTACCAACAAATAAAAAAAACGAAAATAAATTAATAATAATTATTAGCCTGCTCCAATATAATATTAGACACATGTTTTTGTCTATTATTACAGAACCCTCGTAACTACTTGACTTGTCCAGTTTTTTTTCCTTTAGCAATCTTTCGCGCTTAGCTGTGGCTTACAAAATTTTCGACTATTTATCAGCTTGGTATACTTTAATTATTATTGCTTCACGAAACTGAAGAGTTCATTTCCTGTCTTCCCTTTTCATTATTCTGGCTTAAAAGCGAAAATGCTTCAACAATTTCAACAATCCGTTTTTTTTTCAGATTCAAGCCCGTGGAACGCAATGGCAATATTTAATTAAGATAGGGAGACACATTTTGAAAGGAAACTTCGAAATTGAAGCTCGGCCTTTTGTCAGTTCATTCGTTGACAATGAACGTGAAAGTACAATTCTAAATTTTGAATTCAAGTATCTAAAGTTCATTTGACAAACACGCGTACGCAAAATTAATTAGTTCCATCAATCATTGTGTGAATGGTGTCAGTCGGCACAGGGCCAGTGGGTTTCAAAGAGACCAACAACGAAAAAATGTTACGTAGTCCGACCATTGTCTGCCAACCCTTTCATTTAATGATAGAAAATAAAAAATAAAAATAAGAGTTGTCATGTGAAGTGACGCTTGCGCCGGGCGTGCTAGCGGGCGGGGATGTATGGGGACAATATTTTGAATAACTTGGTTATAGTGATAAGTGAGGATTTATTTCGGGACGGTATGCATGTTTTGTACGATTGTTAGGTCAATGACTCGTAAATTTGCATTGCCGTGGTAATTAATCAAAAGGCGTGCTTGTTATCAATACGTATTATATATTCAAGGGGACACGGAAAGATGTCTTACCACTTTACTTAGTCAGGTTTTTACATTTTTTTTCAAATCATTAACATCAGCAAAATGTTTTATATTGTTCATTGTTAGTAAGTAATTAAGTTAAAGAGCTTAAAGAGCTTCTTAATATTTTATCAGATGATAAAGAAATAATTTGCCAAGTTTGATACGAGAAGGTTCTGTACCTTCTCGTATCAAACTTGGCAAATTACTGACAATTTAGACTTGGGATAAATTATATTAGTTTCTAAGTTGGTTGGGCGTTTTCTCTAAGCAAGATAAAATAAAAATACATAACACTTTATAGACTTTACTTGTATTATCATAATACTTGCGATACGATGGCGACTCTTTATTTTGTTAGCTATTTAATAGATTTAAAAATTGAATGTTTTCTAAGTATTTCAAAAGACAAGTTGGTTCCGATCTAACACGTATAATAAGAAATAGTACCTATAATATAATTACTAACCGGTTGTAAACTTTTAAAAAAACATCATTAAGGGATATTTACGACGTTGGGTACCTGCATTCGCGTACCATGCATGCGTTTATGAATCTTCGGGTGAAACCTTTTTTTCTCGTTCACTTGTGCGTCAAACGAAGGTTTTACGATAAAGAAGGTCTACGGTTGGCAGCTCTATTCGGCTGCGATCTTCCTTCATGTTGATGTACTATGTTTGTCAAACAGATCCTACTATGAACAGAAGATACCGTTATTCCCTACCGCTATGTCTGAAGATTCGTTTGTGACAAAACTGAACTGCAGGAAAGAACAACATTATGTAGCCATGATTAATAACCTATTATTGTTTGAAGTTATGATAAAAAATCACCTTTCCATTGACAACGACGTACGTACATTCATCACAGTCAGATTTACATATGAATATAGTTTGGATGTGACAGCGATCTATCACGCCGGCGCGACAATGCGCACGCGCCCTCTCGACCTTTGCACGGTATTCTTCGAATACGAATGTTCGGATTACAATTTATATGGATATTGGTTGAATAGTTAGTAATAATTTTTATTCAGTTAAAAAACTAAAACCTGTGTTAAGACAACTTTATAATAATGACTGGGATTTAACTGTAAATGCTTGAGGAAGTAAGGTGTTCTTTCTTATTCTTTTTAAAATTGAAATATTTTAGTACTAATATAAAGTGTCTTTTTTTTATACCACTAAGGTGGCAAACAAGCATACGGCCCGCCTGATGGTAAGCGGTTACCGCAGCCTATGGACGCTTGCAACACCAGGGGTATCACTCGCGCGTTGCCGACCCTATTTCGGTATGGGGTAGTCTCTGGAACCACTCAACCAAATTTAAACTTTCTTACACTAATGAAAAGCGACACGTTGCCTCACTGACATACACTATCATAGATTTTGCAATCCTGTGAGTGATATTTAACTACTTTAAAGACGATAAACTGCAAGAAACATGCAATAAATATTCTCAAACAAAATAGACGTTGTACCAAAACATAAACATATAGATGGGTTTGAATTTCACAAAAAACTTCGGTACCCAATAAGTTCATGGGAACATTTTTTTATTTTTTTATACCACTAAGGTGGCAAACAAGCATACGGCACACCTGATGGTAAGTGGTTACCGTAGCCTATGGACGTTTGCAACACCATGGGTACCACCACTCACCCTGAAATTGGAATAGAGTAAGTAAAAAATATTAAAATTATTATGCTACCAGTTGGTAGATAAGGCTAGTTTCTGCAATTCTACTCAAGACTTTGAAAGGATACTTATATTAATTGTAGCACATTTTCAACATTGCCGTAATACCAACCCGTTAAGCCTAATTTCAAATTAAAGAATCAAGAACAGTCTCAGACTGAAATTATTAAATTCAATTTTAGTCGAATACTAGTATCAGTATTAAACACTTTAGATGAGCAGTCCACGTTTACAAACAACAAATTAAATTCAAAAAGATCTTTATTTGACTAGACTTTACAGGCAAGCACTTTCAAATCGTCAGAATCTACCACCGGATTGGGAAGGTCGGTTTTGCTAAGAAGAATCCGGCAAGAAACTCAGCAATTACTCTTTTAAAACCAAAAGAATTACATAAAGTTTACATTTCAAATACTAACTTAACATGGATAAAGTTTGCTCAAAATCAGATCTAGTGATGAAGTATTGTTACTTTTTATCGAATACTAGGCTTTTATTAGCTTTTTCTCGCGACTACATCCGATAAATCACATCCATTCAGAGATAATGCTGTACCTTTCTTTAATTTTTATTAGGGTCTTAGTAGTTCCAGAGTTTCATCCTTATTAAACATACAAACAACCAACGATAGTTAACTATTTGTAAAAAAAAAAAAAACAGTTTTCCCTTAATATTTTTTTGTCAGAACCAGCCTCATTATTCAGGTATTATATCCCGAAGCTAGCGGCTAATAACGCAGCGCCATTAACTCCCTCAACCCTCATTAAAGATAGCCAGTAAGTACATACCTTACACATCGTATAATACGAATTTACAAATAACTCACTGAGTTATGAACGAGAACCCAAATCTTTAACATTTAAAAAACATAAAAAGACTACTAAGTAAGTGGGTGTAATATCCTATACCACTAAGGTGGCACACAAGCATACGGCCCACCTGATGGTCAGCAGTCACCGTAGCCTATAGCCGCTAGCAATATCAGGGGTATCACTAACGAGTTGCCAACCCTTTTGTTGATGAGGACTTCCTCGTGGAGTACTGGCGGCGACTTTACTGACCGCAAAAACACAACACTACATTAAAGTATGGTTGACTGCTTTCTTATGCAAGGTGGAGGTACAGTTCCCAGTCGGGCGGCTCCAATTTTAATGGGAATACACACGGGAGATCCCAATTTACCCTTTAATTCGCCCTACCTCTCTTTACATGTATGGAAGAAAGTCAAAAACTTCACACACAATAAGGAACCCCTAACCATTTATTATCATGTACAGCAACATAGCTTAGTACAACGCTACTTCTGCAATATTACTTCTTAGACAAAGGCGCTCATAAAATGTTGCGGAATGTAATTAAATTGGAGTCCCGGGGAAGGCTATAATATGACTTTTTGAATTTGCATTAAAATAATAGTAGACTAATTGAAAGAATTGAAACAAGAACAAAAAAAACACAAAATCACAATTCGTTTTTTACTTTTGTTTGGATTGTGTGTGAAAAAATAACCCCAAATTATAACTGTTGTTAACTTGTACACATTTTCATTTTGCGGTGTGCGAATTGTGATTTTTAATGACGAAGGGACACCCTGCGGAGGCCCTTTTTTGTTTATTTCCTCTGATTGAATATTCAAACTTGTGTGCGATGCATTTCGATACAAATTTCGACCTATTGCAGTTCAGACCTTAATTTACCAGGATGTCATAAGTAACGAAGAATATTAGTACTAAAACAGTGTCATCTGGCCCCAAATTAATCAAGGCTTGAACTATGGGTACAATGATAATTGAAAGATTTTTTTAATACCAAATACCAACAAACTAGACACACGGCAAATACAATTACTCCCTGGCGGAAATCAAACCCCGGACACCGAGCTTAGCAGTCAGGCGTATTGAACATTAGTTCAACGGTGTTGTCAAATCGGTTAAAACTGTAAAATGTAAATAAATAAATATGTACCTATTTGGGCCTTTAAGTTTATAATAAATCACTTTCCAATTGGTAATCATTATTTTATTTTACAAAAATGAATATAGACAGATTTATATCCACGGTGATTATAATAAATTGCTATATAAATAAAATCAAGTGTCGTCAAGTCGTCGGGCTTAAATTCATTCAAGAAATATAAAAGAGCTGATGATCTTCAAACGGCTGAACAAATTTTCTTTAAGTATAGCACGTAGTATATTATCTACGCTGAGGTATAGCTAAGAACACTATCGGTAACGACACCTTTCAAAGAAAAAAAAATGTGAAAAGTCTGTGTGGGCTGTGACTATGATACTTCTCTTTTTGCGTCGGGGGCTAAAAAAGTTATTTTCCATTGCAAGTTTGAATTTTTTCTCCAGTATATGCTTATGACACGCGAGTGTCGCTAATAGTGTCATCAATAACCACGTAAGTGTGAAAATTGGTACTTTATACATGCATAATTATTCCTGTCGGTTTTATTGTGTAAGTGAAGTGAATAGTCTTGAAACACGCCATATGTAACTAACTACTTATTCTTCGCTCATAAGGAAATGAGTAAGCCACAGATACCTGAATAAAAATCATTGCAACAAAAATAGCGATTGGCGTTCATAGAATAAAAACATTTAGTTCATAAATTTAATTTCACAAATTCAAGCGTATCATCAGTCAGATTTGAAGCACAATTTATGAGATTTAATTCAGAGCGAAAAGGGTTGAAAAACGTCACCTTATTGTCACTTGAGGGCTTTTGTTGGTGCCGTGTGACGTTACTTTGTTTACGATAATGGACAATCTTCACGGGCCATTTAATATTTTAACATCGGTTTATCGCGTGTCTCACTGGTTCTATAGAATTGTATTATTTATAACAGCATTTTAGTTTTCACGCAATTTAAGTCAATCGAATTTTTGTTTGCTTTAAAAGCTTAGAATCAAAACTCAGGATCTTTGGATTTGGTTAAACGGTTTAAAATTTATTCTTTTTTAGCCGAATCCTAAATTATGACTGGCGGGCGTAATGATGATTAGGGTAGCCAAGGCTTAAACGCGTGCAGCAATCAACCGCTCATTTTAAGAGAAATTGCCTACTTACTACTGACACTAACTCTCTGCTCCTGCTCTACTCTTTTTTGTTCTATTAGGTAGCATCTATCTGACGAAATGTACAATTATTAACCCCAATGATATTAAAAGTAAAAAGGAATATCATTGTTAACGAGGGCCAATATTTCACCAAAAGGAAAGAAATAAATTATGAACGGTCAATTAATTTCCCCGGTCTTGTTAACTCATTACTGAGACCCTTAAAAGAAATTGGTTTAAAAAGTCATTTCCTTTCTCAATAAGTTACGATAAAAAAATCACACCCACCTGGGGGCGAAGGCGCGTGCCATCGAGGCAATAGCGTTCTACTCCAGTGGCTTCCCCTTAACACAACCTACCAAATTAAAAATGTTCTATGTCGCAAAGAATTCTATGAATGAGGGACCTTTTATATTATGTCAATGTAACCGAGTTTACCGGTTTGTTTCCTTTATAATTTAATAAGACGCGGGCGCGTGTCGGATGTCCGATTGTTCGTGTTTACAAGCTGTGACGTAGAGTTATGACAGCTTTTATTGTTTTAAACAATATTGTCTGTAACGTGTTTAATTTCTGAACTGCAGAGTGCAGACGACATTATATCTAATGGACAGTTTTTACAAGTTTATTCGAATAAATAAAAAATAAGTGTCCGGCTGTGATTACGACTAAAAGCTTAGTAAAGCTTTTCTTAAGTTTAAATGCTTACTTACAAGACATTAAACTCTTAGCTCGCGTTTTAAAAATGTTGTTTGTGTAGTTATTTTAAATTATACTATACTGTGTTGCCTGTATTAATATTTATTACTTGAAGAACCATTCCTTTTTCATCGACTATCTTACTCAGAATATTCAGACTTAATAAAACGAGAAAAGAGAGCGAAAACATTAAGCGGTATAAGATTTTATTCTCAGTCTCAGCAGCCAGCAATGTAATTCAGGTAAAATTACCCAACATATCTGAGACGGTGACCTTTATACATTTTACATTGGCGAATATAAGACTATCTACCTACGTACACAATTTATATTTTTTAATATTTATAATCAGTTAACATGTTTATTCCAGCGACAACAATAAACTAGATCGCGAGCGTTTTGTCAGAGCGGATTCATCGTCTCTCAAAACTTTTACCAAGTAAAATATGTGCTTGTAATAGTATTTATTTCTTTTTTAAATAGTTACAAATTAGCACTATAAGTATGGAAGTAAGAAAATTTTCACGAAGCACTATCTTATATGAAGAAACACCTTACAAACTCACGTAATGGTTACTCACGGAAAAAGAGCAGATGTCCATGATAAACCCTTCTGGCATATAAGCTAATAATTAACTTCGGGCTTTCTAAGCTAAATGACTCATGACGCGTATTAACTTAGCTACGGAAACACATCAGGGAGCATTCCCTTCATTTGCACTTCAATCCCTCGCAAAGAGGCGAAGCACACGAAGTCAAGAAATAATGTCCCTTTGTCACCACCACCAGACTTTATCATACAGCCTTTACACTCACATCCAGACATATTGAGTACGTACAGTCGTGAACAGCTTTTGTAATAATTAGTCTCCAGGCTGTCTGGCCCTCAAACTAATTGTTTGCCCCTTAGCTACAACACTACAAATGTGTGTATTTCCGACGTGATTGTGATCTATATGTATAACAATGATCTCACTCTGAGGATCATTGCTCATTGTGCAGTCGGCTTAGATAGGTAGTAGGTCAAAGAAGATTATATACTGGGAATACCTAATTGATGTTTTTTTTACTAATGACACTACTTTTTTAATATAACTTGATTGAAGAGGACTTGGATTCTTTATTCCGAGTAGCACCAACGGTGAGATGGCATTTAAAGACCCATGAAAGCGCCATCTACATATTTAAAACGCAACTGGATAGATTGGCACTGTAGCGACATCTCTTGTTGCAACCTTGATTTATTATTAAAGGTTCATTTACATGTTTAGTAAAATCACAGAGTAAATAATATACGTAAAATGTATATACGTTGCGCTCATTTATCGAGGAGGTAAGACAGAATGTCTTTACTTTCATTATATATGTGTGTATCTATGTTCTCGGAAATAAATATTTGTATCGAGCAACGTTATTTTTTTAATTCACTGGATATAACACAAATATGTTACTCTGGCGATTGGCACTACAAATTAATTCACATAAAATTTTAAAGCCTAGTAACTGCACAGTTAGAAGGTATTTATTTAGAGGAAAAAATACTAATGGTTCTACTTGCCAAGCACATACATTTTGTTTCATTATTACGAGTAGTAGTTATAGTAACTTTATGAATCAAAACTCACGGGGGACGGCGTGCAGCGCCATCTAGCTGCTTTGATATGAACTACAATACTAGTTACTTAATCGGTCAATAACGTTAATCAAAAGAATCAAAACAAGATTAAAAAAATATTTTATGATATTTGACATAAACTATCATGCTTTACTCATATTCTCCGACAAAATTAAACTTTTTGTATTTTAAATTTCCTTTTTATAGCCTGTCTTTTGAGAGAAGTTTTAATTAAAATTGGAAGAACAAAGACTTAAGAATCGCAGTAACCACTCCTATTAGTCATGACCGGGGAAAATCTCTTATTCCTTAATTTCCCTATCAAATAAATCAATTATAATTTAAATTTATTAAAGCACCTACACAAACAATAAAAAAAAACTAATTTAAAAGATGTAGCAAAGTACTAAGGTTAAAAGTCTAGCACCATAAAAGGCCCGGTTATTCCTTTGACGAAACTGCTAAAGCGTAAAAGTGCTGAGGGTTGCAGAATTTGCAACACAAAAAATAAAACAGACAAAGAAAACGAATTGAAAAACATTATAAAAATGTATTTATGTACTTTTCTACCTACTCTCAATAAAGTAACATGTTCTGCGTACCTTTTTAATTTCACCTGTCGTTTCGCCCTAGTTGGATAAGTTATCTCACGATATCAAATAGATAGGTAAACTTACCTTGTTATAATAGGACCACTATAACTTAAGCCCTGGCCTGCGCGGAAATATCACGAGGTTTGGCAGCTATTGGGCTGATCAGGGGTCGATAGATTTTGGTCGGTATAAGATATTTTCTTGTAAGCGATCTTTTCTTCGACCTTCCTGGGATGAAGTGTCGTTGTAACGAGATGGTTGGCTTTGACAGGTTATATTGTTGTTATAGGTGACAAAAGAACATTATTGGCGTTTACACAATACTGTATATGAAGTTGGGGTCAGTATGTTGGGGTGGTTATGTCATATGATACATAATTTCATAACATAGCTGGATTAGAGGAGCAGAACGCTTGCTTAGATTCGTGTTTTTAAATTCGTATAATTTTCAAAATGTTTTACTCATAAAATATTAAGATCACCAAACAATTAAAATTACTGTAAATTTTAAGACTAGGGCTACCATGAATAATTGCGACAACGTTTTCATATCGCCTTCGACTATTTTTGGATTGAAAATGAACAGCGCTGCGGCGGTGAAAAGTGGAACTAAAAATTAGTATGACAATTTTGACATTTCGCGAGTTACGTTTTCGAATACGTTGTCGACAATGTTCATGCTACCGGCACTGAACTTAAAATAGAATCTAAGGAATTTGATCAATCGATCGCCGATTTAAAATTGAATTAATTGTAATATTTATTTAGACATGTTGACATAACAAACATAAGGTATCTGTAACGAGGAGCCATAGATATATATATCAAATCGATTTGATTTTAATTGAAGATTTATAATCCTGATGTATTTATCTAGCGTGAACAAACTTAATAGAGCAAAAAAAACATACTAACGGCATGATCATTGGAATACAAATAAAGTATAGAATCTTTTTCTCATCATTAGAACTGGTTATATGTAGTTAGAATCAAGATTTCTGCCATTAACTCATGTTCCAATCATTATTGCGTCGAACACTCCTGTGTTAGCAATTATCATTAAATGCAGGGCCGCTAGAATCGTACTAGAAATAATCCATTTTTATGTTTTTGTAACTAAACCAACAATTAATATGTTCACGATTATATTTTACCAATTTGTCGGCGTGATTAATATATGGTAGGTATACGTATGACAAATTACAGCTTTCTAGTGCTAAGATTCTCTGAGATAGCCCGCGGACGGACATGGCGAAACTATAAGGGTTCCTTGTTGACAAAGGAACATTAAAAAGTTCGGAGATTATTTTAGGGCAAGCTAAGCAAAGATTTGTAGCATGAGTACAAGACAGCAGAAAACGAATAGAAAACTTAAGCACTTTTTATACATATACCTACTCAAAAAGTACGATTAAAAAAATCTTTAATCTATGGAAAGCCACATACACTGTTGCATGGATTATAACCTATATCTATATTATCTACTCTATACTATTACTAAGCGGGCGAAGTCATGGGAATAAGAACGGCTTGGCAGTTGGCACGCACCCGCGTGATTCTGACTGGGGTCAAATCTCTTATCCATAAGAAGGTAGTATGTATGTATGCTAATCAAGTAAATGATTACTTCTAGTACTTCATTAGTTCTATTTCCACCCTCAGCCGGCCCTATAGGAAAACTGGTACCAAGTGATTATTTCCCCACGTAATGTCATGTTTATCTTCGATCACAATCGAACGCTCCGGTCGTGGGAATAGGAAACCAGCTCAATCCGCAGATACATTGATACTAATAAATAACGCGCAAAATGTAATAATTAAAAAAATCATCAGATATGTGTTAATTTAAAAGGTATGTTTTTTATACAGCCAAAGAATAGGTACAGCCCGAAGAGTTCTCTGTTTAAGCCAAAGGGTTATAGTCACAAGCACGTTGCCAAACTTATGTCAAATAAAAGTACTATTATTATTCAATATTGCCATCCTCATCCTCAGAAAGGAAGTGAATACAGAGATGACGGCTGATAGAGAAGAATGGAAGAGAAATACATATTGCGCCGACCCCAAATAATATGGGATAAGGGCAGGAGAATGATGATTGCCATCCTCATCCTGTTACCATCACAGAAGATCTCTGGAAAGCTCACTTATGTCATTACATTATCATTATTTGTAATTTTCGATTTTGAATCAAATCTCAAATTTACCTTGTCAATAAGCAAAGTAGTTTCTTAATGGCATAATGAAAAAATCGGCCAAGTGCGAGTCGGACTTGCGCACCGAGAGTTCCGTACACACTTGTAGGTAAGGTTTAAAAAAGGAAAACTTCAAATGAGGTAATTATTCGCCGGTGATTCTCAACAGCGCGATTCAACATTAAATTCGCATTAAAAAAAAAGAAACTAAATTATTTACGGTTTTCAGATTTTATCCTTTATTTGTGCTGTATAGGTTTGATTATTTTACAGCCGAACGCGACCATAGACCCGGATATTTCATATTAATTTCAATTTGATAACTCCACGCATTCTGGAGATAGAAATTCTTGACAGACAGACAGATAGACGGACAACAAAGTGATCCTATAACGGTTCCTATTTTCCTTTTAAGGTACGGAACCCTAAAAATCACATCAATTAAGTCGTACACAATCTGTCGGTTTTTGCAGTCATTGCATTTCACAGATGGTTGCCTCCAGAACGGAATATCGGTATAGGTACATATGTTCCATTGTGAAACAGCGGTTATTGTGTCTTGCCTTACTTATTAAATTGTCACGTCTATGAGCTGCTATTGAACCTTCTTTTTATATGAATATGGTATAGACTAGCGACCCGCCCCGGCTACGCACGGTCAGCGGTAGCCATAGAAGTTAAATATCAAAAAACACAAAAAAATATACATATACATTCCTCGTGAATCCCTATCCATTAAAAACACTACATCAAAATCCGTTGCGTAGTTTTAAAGCTCTAAGCATACATAGACAGACAGAAGCGACTTGTTTACTATGTAGTGATACATAGGTACTGCAAAATGAAAAGTGAAACGTTTTGACCGAATGAAATGTATCATGTTAAGATTCCGCCTACTTCGTGACTATTTGTACAACAAAAAAATATTAAGGCAAGTCTTTTCTTTAAGGCTACAGTTTGTCAAAAGATTCTTTATTCCTAAGGTCACTCCAATCCAAACAAACAACCTTTCTTTGTAACATTGTTTCAGATTAGACAAAGCTACGTCCATAATAATGTTTGAGAGAGGCCGGGTCAACTGATTTAGAAATACCCTCCTTTGGCATACATTCATTGATCGCTTTAAAATCGGAACAATACAAAATATAAGAACTACAGCAGAAATTTTGTATGTTCATTAAATATTTTTTTACTATTGAGTTTCAAATAAAATAAGCACATAAAAATCTTGTATCAACAGAATCTGGAATCAATGAATCAACCAATATGCACGTATACTGCTGTAGACCATGTATGTATGTATACGTGAATCCTAAATCGCGCTAGTGAAGTTTTCTGGCCAGTTGCACTATAAATAGAAAAATTTCAACGAATCAAACTGTGTCCTTGTATACTCAGGAAGCCAGTTGGGGGATCGCTGGTCAAAAGACCTCCAAGTACATTATGTGACGCACAGTTCCACACTCCGACACATAACAAATAGATTGGTTTTAATACAAAATCAAATCCTATCTTGAACAAGTTGTCTCAGGTCGCATCAATGTACTCAACCATTTGTTCGCAATGCGAAAGTTTGGCGTATTAATTGTGTTTAGCCAAATGACACCACTGAGTATACACTTTGACACATTTTTGTTTTAATCATACCGAAGACGTATATATGTTATAATTATTTGCAAAGTATTGAAAATAAGATTCTTTAGCTGAATTTTACTCAGACCTAGAATATAGGTATATTGTCGGTCAAATTTAGATTGATCGGCCAATTTTATTGATTCTCTGTAGAACTTTGCAAATTGATTATACTTGTAGCCCTTGTAGGAATATTATAAACAATTAAAAAGGTTCATCTTGTCTATACGTATCTGATCTGTGTAGTGCTCAATCGATATTAAAAATTATTTAATAAAAGAAGGCTACACGATTCCTGGGTAACATGGATCTGTGAGGTATGAAGTGTTGCCTGCTATTCTAGCGACGCAAGTTCGAATCTCATGGGTCTGTACCAATGAGTTTTCAAAAAACTTAAATGCAATGATTACTCACCACCACGAGCTCTACGGTGAAGGAAAACATCGTGAGGAAGCCTGCATACGTCTGAGAAGAAATTCAAGGACAAAAGAGGAAGGCCTAAAAGACGGCGACCGACTACAAAATGGTTTTTTTATTTAAATTCCCTTTTTTTTTTTAGTTCAGTTATTTCTTTACAATATTCATATCATTAGATTGTTATAGATACTATTAGCAATACGCTAGTACTTTTAGCTTTATAGCAACATCCCTCTGCCGAGGCTCGTCATAGGTTAGGTCGCGGTCGTAAAATAGCGTTGTATGTGTTCTGTCTGCCAAGCTTGGCGTCTTGGCGACACGTGATGTTTCTATTAGTTTTTACGAGCGTCTTGCGAAAACAATATTTCTCCTTTTGCTAGCGATGTTAGATGGAAATGATGGAATATTAACACTAGCTGCAAAACCCGGCGCTGCCCGGGTCGCGAGTTGCAAAATACATGTTCGCTACCCAAACACCGAGACCAATCTCCCTTACTCACAAATACAGACCAAGGGCTATTATTATTACTATATATTATATTACCATAAGAATACGTAATATATTATTATTTATTCTTATGCGTTTACTACAATCATGAGTGGCTGGTATTAGGTGACTATAGAAAAGAGGCTGGACAAACCCACACTTTCTATACTATATATTGATAACCTAAGGAGGGTGAGTGAAAGCTGAAAAACGTTCTAGTAATATGGACGAAATATCACATCAATTCAGGGCAAAAGTCTGGTCTCTTCGAAATGGGTATAAAGCCATTTTGTAGGGTCAGCTCTGCGCGGGTGTTACTCCTGGAGTTGCAAACATCCGCTGGCTACGGTAACTACTTATTATCAGATGGACCGTGACCTTATTTTCCATCAATATCAGGATAATAATAAATAATCAGTACTAATTAAAATGGATGGAATTATTGTATGGAGTCTTGCGTAATCGACTATTTTTATGCATTAACAGCAAAAGGAAGAAAATATGAGGAAGAAAAGAAAAAAAATACAATCCCGTTAGTATAATTTGTAACTGTTGTAAGCGAAGCGAAATAAAATCTTATGGTTTTATTATTCCAAATATTATTTTGAAGACAATGAATGACGGCACAGTGACGTTCGTTTGTGAAACACGTTTGTTAAATAAATTCATGACTTATTTGTGCAACATAATTATAATGGCCAAAATTTTTAAACAATTTCAATAATGTTTACCGAAACATTCATCCCGCTTCGCTTTTGTTCCTACATTCTGTTTTCATAAGCATTTAGTAACATTTTGCTGGAATTGTTGGGAAGGTTCTGACCGAGCAGCGTAGCAAACATCTCTATGTCACAATAGAAGTTATTTGGGATTTGGGAAATTAAACCGGCGCCATCGCGACGGTGAGTTGGGATCGATATCGCTGTAGAATGTAGGTGAGGTTGGATTAACGGTGTATGAAGAACCTTCCTACTTAGAAGCTTAGCTAGTGACTGTCTCATAACTTCTTAATCGATCTGTTTTCATACAGAATGTTTCTTGGCATTTGTTTTACAGACTAAAGAGTATCTTCCTCAAGGTACTGTGGGGGCGCAGGGCGTGAGCGCTTTTCTTATAAAATTAAAACTGACATTTATTTTGCGATTATTCGTCGCCGAATACAATTTAAGAATCCATGAAAAAAACAATATCGCAATACTATCATATTGTAGTGTAGATTCAAATTTATCATTCTTCCTATTTCAAATAATATTTACCGTTTATCTAAAAAGAGGTGTTACCTTAATATACCTACTGTAAGGCATTTGTAGCCATAACAAACGTTAGTTTTTTTGGACGAAGATATTGTTATTTTAACACACTTATTAGCTGTCAATGTAACGGAATCATTCAACCAATTTTTTTGCGATGTTCCAAACGTTGATTATTTTGAAAACATGCACACGCATTAAATACAATAATTTAGCCTAGGTATATCATAGCCTCGTTCTAATATCATGACTAAGATCATGAGGATAAGTATTTTTTCATTGTATTAGAAAGTACCTACATATAGTATAACAGATTTCTATATTCTGGTAGGACTTTGCCCCCGACTTGTTCCTTGCATAATCACATCCTTTTAAAGATTTCGCACAACATAATTAGATGTTGTGCGAAATCTTTAAACAAAACTTATTTGAGAGAACTTTAAGTATTGCCATCCCTATTTAACACCGCACGTGAGAAAGGGATACCAAGACTTTTAAGTCTTGTTTTTACTTTTTTTTTTTCTGTGTTAGTGGAGAATCGGACATTCTTTCTTGTCATATTATTTTAGTTTGGTAATTGTGTACGACTGAACAGAATCGACACTAAAACAAGAAACTCACCCATTCTGTTGCTGCTCCGTGTTTTCTTCAGCTTCATTGCTGACTATGGAATCTAGCATCTGTATCTTCAGCATTGTCCACGTCACATGTCAATGAGTTAACACTGCCACTGAACACTTGCTTTGACATACAAATAATTTGTTCAAATATTTAACACAATATGTTTACCTATATGTATTTTTGCGTTAAAGTTTTCCCGGTGTGGTTATGTCGATGATCTGCAACAAGGAAAAGTCATGGTTAATTGAGTCTAGATTTTACAGACCTACCTCATCTCATACGATTAAAGGACATCATCCATGTTTCATAGAGATTTGGTCCAAATCTGAAAGTGCCGAACAACATATGTTTTTTGTATATCCTGTTAGAACTTGTTCGTCTGAGCGTTTATTACTATGGCACCAAAGCTGAACATTACAGAACATTTAATTTGGTTTGGTTATTTTGAATTACTCAACAAATTTATGAATATTCGGATTATAAAACTCAAATAAAATCAACGATTATGGTCCTGCAGCTTTGGTACCATAGTAATAAAAGTTTAGACGGGCAAGCTCTAACAAACAGAATACAAAAAAAATGCCTTAGGCGGCACTTTCAGATTTATACCAAAATTGATGATGTCCTTCCTTGAAAATTTCAACTAGTGGACGTGTCAGATTAATTATGCCAATTCTGCCTGCATACACGGAAAATGAGTAATTCTTCGTGCGAGATGTCAAAATGGCTACCTCAGTAGGCTCTGTAAACGCAACGGATTAATTACATACAAAGATATTTGGCAATTTATTATTTATGGTAGGTAGTTAGGACACAAATCTTGCGAGTGAAGTCGCGGGAAAAGCTAGTAGGAAATATTATATTTTTTTCTATACTTGTCTCGTGTTTCCTTCCTTATATTTGTTATTATGAAAAAAAAAACTAGAATATAACATGTTTTTCCACGAGAACTAATGACGTGTAACACCTAGTATATCACGTAGGACCAATAAGGACCACACTAAGGTCACAGACTGTAGTAAGTAACATTAGAAGGATGTATATCGTATTCATAGAAATATGATCCAAATAGGCATAGCGCGTGTCCGACACGCATTAGTTGAAGGTACGCTTCTTATATGGTGGTGTTCTATACAGCTCTAGCCCTAGATGGTCTATCACTTCTACAGCCTCCCCTAAGCGAAGTATCCACGATAAATAAACTCAACAAAACTGATATATAAATAAACTCACAGAAAAATCTTGTATATAAAATTTTCGTGTCGCGGTGTTTGTAGTTGAATTTCTCCGAAACGGTTTGACCGATTCTCATGAAATTTTGTGTGCACATTGGGTAGGTCTGAGAATCGGACAACATCTATTTTTCATCCCCCTAAATTAAAAAAATATATTTTTTGAAATCGGTCCAGTAGTTTCGGAGCATATAGACATTTATCAAATATTTTGTCCAACCTAACGCGGATGTAATAATCCAGATTTGGGTGCAAAGGTAACAATCAAATAAGATTTACCTAACACTTTAAGCATCGTCAATTTCATAGTATATAATTCAAATTAAAACCATTAAACTGTTTATGTTGAATGTCTTTGGAAATAAGTGTCTTTCTTTTGTTGTATGGAAGAAAGGAATAACAGAGTTAATTCTATCTCTCTCATACTAGTGACTGTCCTTATCCCTCCCTTGACAAGAGTAACGGTTTTTCGGCAATATCATCAGTCGGTATCAGGCAGGGTTGAATGGATACTTATAGAAGTGCCCATCATTGATTGTCTGCGTGTTATTGGGCTTGCGATGTTTTGATTAACTGAGTGACGAGATGAGCATATGGTAAGGAACATCATGCCCGCTGCTGTGGTGGCAATGCAACGGGAATGTGGGGAAGGCAATCTTGGTTGGCCGAGATGTTGCAGCCTTGCAATTCCGTGCGGCAGCTGCCTCGCGCTTGATACTGCGAAATCAGCTACTATAATCGCTACTACTACATAGTTTATAGGATTTTCTAGCATTTAAATTTAAGCAATGTATTAGCACGGAATTTAAACTATTCATGTGCATATTTGCCCAAGTATGTAATAGTAGGTCAGTGCACTCAGTGCCTAAGTACTTATAATAACTAGAGGTAGTAATATTAGATTACTCGCGGCATTATCTTTGTTTATTGATCGCATACCTAGGTTTAAAAATTGCTAGAGGAGGTAGTTGACTGTGACTATGTTGTTTAAAAAAATAACTGTGATACTAGTGGTTGTAAGAAGACCGCACAAGGATTCTCTAATGGTACAAGTTGAACTTCGTCCATCCGTCCGTCCGTACAGGCGGCTCTTGCATTTGGAAGTGTCGTGACAGTGCAAACGTCTTATCCTTCGTTCTTTTGTAAAGATACACCCACTTTTTGTTACCTGCTCCCGCCCTGCGTCCCAAATACTTACACAAACGCAACATTTTTTTGGATATAGATTCTAAAACGCGTTAGTGAAGTTTTCTACGATTTTGTGTATATATACAGTTTTGGGATAGTTATGTCAGAGAGGTCCGTTTCTACGCGGGGAGCGTGTCTTTGGTTTCAAGCGCGCTTCTTATTGGCTTGGTCGTGAAGTACTACAAAGTACGGAGCGGCACACCAGGCGGTTCTGCGCCGTCTGGTGATGAAAGGGATGTGCTTAGCACTCAACACCACCGATGTAGACATTTTGACCTCTCTTTTATTTTTTCGTCAGAGACGAGCGCCACAGCATCATTTGCATCCATTCTGTGTTACACCACAGTATTACAAGGCTCGGAAACGCGCGACTGATACCCCTGGTGTTGCAAGCGTCCATAGGCGGGCCGTATGCTTGTTTGCCACCTTAGTGTTATAAGCAAAACACCGCAGAATTACTTTAAAGTAAATAATATATTGCAATATTTCTAAAAGAAATGCCGAAAATAAATAAGGAACAATGTTGAGTTGCAGCTCGTTCACTAACATCATCATTATAATTTTTACGTTCGTACTTCGTAGATAGGTAGGTATACAACTACGGGATATCAGTACTGATAGCAATAACATCTTTCGACAACGTAGGTATTCGAAAACATAACCCACAAATGACAAAATTTTCATACGATTATTTCTTTCCACTTTTCGCGCACGCGTAGCGCTGATAATTTTGCCATACACAACAGTGTTCAGCTCGCGAAAGTTTGAGAAGTAGACCTACCATTAGACTGCAAAATAGATACTAGTTTCTACTATCAGCTACTTTGTTTGGTGCCATTCGAAATGTCGACTAGAATCAAATTTCTTTAGCTGTACGTATTGCAAATTTAATTTACACGTATGATTACATATAATCAACTTACCACTAGGTTAAGATAATTAATTCAAGTCTTGTCTTCTTGTCTTGCATGCAGATGTTACAACAATATATCTTGGCAACTAAAGAAAGATAAATTCTAGTTGTTTCAGATGTTTCTCAGGCCCAGGTGTTGTTTAACTTGAAAATACGAAGCGGTTCTTCTTAATAATTTTGTGATTCGCCATAAAACATGAGACGTAAGCTTTGTAATATTGTGATCATAAAAGCTTAGTATAATGTATTTCTTTTGAAGCAAAGTTTGCTTTTACGAAAATTATAAAAAAATCGATATGTACATTACATACATAATACCCGGCAAGTCCCTTTCGGGGTAGGCAGAGAGTATAAGCGCCATTTCACACTTGACTTGCACACCTCTTTTTCTTCTTTTACTTACATTCATAAATTTTCGTACATGCTTGTTTCGAGTAGGTACTCTTTACTTTGGCATTGTGATCTAGTTAGAATATTAGATTATGGCCTATATAACTTAAATTCGCAAAACTATATTAAATATGTTTCTCTAATCATTCTACAAATGTAACTAAATCATACTGTCACACTTTGTCATACCGAAATTCCAAGCGATGTCCATTATTGAGGCATAAATAGGTTTGTTACATTAATTCAATATAACAGAATAACTACTGGAGCCAAATATGATTCCGCAGCCATCAAAGTAAATTACTAAATGAAAATTAAAGCTATAAGTCGCAGTGTGGTCGACGATAGATTTTGTGTAGGGTCTAGATTGAAAGTTTCTTAATCGATGGGAAAACTTTCTATTTGTGCCAACCGAGGTTTGTTATATGAAAATCACTTGAAAACTTTCGGCCATTAGTGTTAACTGTGTTAAGTGATGAATGGCGGGGAAAAACCGTATTACTTAAGAGCCTTAGGTCCATGGACTACGGTTCAAAATAAAATAAATAAATACAAGGTAATGTATTCATGGAAAAATTGAGCCATTCCAAAATGATTGGCTAAATCTAAAATTATCAGAATCATCCAGAACATTTGTGTCAATAAATGTAGGTACTTGACTAAACATTACAAAATGGAATAAAGGTTGTCGCCTCGAGTCATAAACTAGCTAAAATAGACCTAACACGAATCAAGACTAAGTTGATAATTAAGTAACACTAAAACACCTGGCTACTTGACGGTGTTGTAAGTAAAAATATAAAGTAAAAAGGGTGTCAATATTGCTCTTCTGCGGTGGAGGAGAGAACAGTAGACTGATCTCCGATCTTAAGGAGCGGGGAGACAGTATGGCGCTTACCTCTCCCCAACCCCCCCTTAAATCTGCCAAGGCAGCTCAACCACATACTAATTTAGGAACTGCACAACACGGCACAGTCTTGGCTCGGAACACAACATTCAATTTTCTCACGTCACATTAAGCATGTGACTTCCCGAGAAGAGCGAGACACCCACATTATTAATGAACAGATTGTTTATATGTATTGTGTGCTTAGGAAAACTCTGATAGCGCGATTCAGAACCAGTCAACTTGCCTGATCAAAAAAATATGTTAAAACTAATATTTTTATTACAATTTAGTAAAAACGAATCTGATTTTTTGCAAACATAATATCAACGCGCAATGTTTTGAAATACATAAAAATACTTAATTAGTATTATATCTAAGATTGTGTTGCCATCTGGAAGAATAGAACGACATCTATGTATGTTATTTATGTTTACGTGGGTAGACTAATAATTTCGCGGTGTCGTGGTATGATTGTTGTGATCGAACTTCAAACAATACTGTTTGTGCTACTCGGTAAATGTCAAGTTTTTAATTATTATCGAGTGTTTAACTATTTTCTCGAAGAAAACAAGTTAGTAATTTTGTATTATGAGCATATTGAACCTTTTATAGTAGCAATTGAAGTGTATTTGTAAATGGAATATGAAACAGTAATTGCTGTGAACGAAACTAACATATATTTGGATCATATATCGTTGTTGGTAAATATTGATATATATATACAGACTATACTTAATATTATACAGAGAAAAGCTTGGTATTTTTGTTTGTAAAAATTAAACTCAAAATTACTAGCCCGATTTATAAAAATCTCGCAATAGAATGCCTTTATCACTGAGAAACATAGGCTACCTACATTATTCTACTGCTATGCGGCGAAGTGGCGGTAAAAAGCTAGTTAAAAAATATGTAAGAATTCTGTTTTTGAAACTTTCGCGATTTAAACACATAGTAATGACATGAAAACGGGTCTTATACGCGATATTAAATTGTTTATTTACCTCCCGACATTTTGACCGAGTTGCATCGGCTGTGGTCACGGGCCAACGTCGGGAGGTAAATAAACAATTTAATATCGGGTATAAGACCCGTTTTCATGTCATAACTATATGTAAGAATAGTCACCGATGTAATGCAATTATGAAAATTAAACTTACCTTACCAGTAAGGCCATCAATACCAAGTAATACTTTTACAAATGCTTGAATTACGAATAAAACATGTTCCCGCTGTCCACAATATGTATTTACGAACAAGATTTCGTATTATATTGATTTCAGGTGATATTAATAAGGCTTATCTACTTAAATTGCGGTACTAAAACCCGACAGCTGACGGCGAAAGCAACGCGCCAGCAATAACGGGTCAGTAATACAAACAAAGTTGTATTTGGGCACGATGTGTTATTAAAGTGCAAATAAATTTGTAATAGCTAGTTTTTTTATACCACTAAGCCAGCAGGGCCAGCAGCATTACTACTAGCCCAGCGTATCCTCGTGGAGCACTGGCAACCTTACTTACCGCAGAAACACAACACTACCTACATCAAGTAGTTTTATTTCACTGCGGTCTTCTGTAAGGTGAAAGTACAGTCCCCAGTCGGGCGGCTCCAATTTAAATGGGAAAACCCACGGGAAGCCCCAAATCGCACTACCTCTCTTTTTAAAAGCTCATGATGTGATTAATACTGTACTTAAGCTTAAAAAAACTCACTGGTAAAGGCCGGGGTTAGAACCTGGGCCCGTCAGAGGACACGTCGTTGCTTCAACCACAAGGCCACTATGGCTTTGTATTAAGCGCGTCCTACTGTATTTTTAAATCCTCATTAGTGTGATGGGGATTTAAAAGTACATTGAAATTTGTGTTATCACAAAAGATAAATTTTATGGTCACATCTCCAACGAAACAGATAATAATACTTTAAGCATAAAGTGAACATATTTAACGAGGGGTGTAAATTATGGCACCCCATTCTAAAGAGCTTGAATCTACACCGGACCGGATCGCTGGCTTTGAAATTATCGATCCCTTTGTTTACCAGTCTGTTGCGTAAATTGTTTGCAACTTACAAATAATTGTTATATTTTCCTGTGTTGGTAACATATTATGTGGATGAATAGTTGAAACCTAATGTCATGTAGCGTTACTAGTTCTGGAAATTAATAATTATACAAATATCTGATTACAATACTAAAAACATATTTCACTCACACTAATATTATAGATGCGATAGTTGCGTGTAAGTGTGTTTGTTTCCTCTTCACGCTTACTGAACGGATTTGAATTAAATTTGTAATGGGGGCTATACGCTGGATTAACACATAGACCCTTTTATCCCGAAAATACTTTCTCTCTAGAATCACGCGTGAGAAGCTGTAAAAGCTGTAAACAATATGACTTAATTAAATTTAATTAAGTGAGCGCTAAGCATGTTTATATTTTATTGTTATATTATATTTTATCTTAAGTTTTTGGTGTGTCACTTGTTGGCGATCCTATTAAATAAATAATAAATAAATGACAAAAGGTGGGTCGGTCAAATTCTCTACGGAGGTGTGTTAGTCGGGCTTAACCCGATCTGTGTGCCATTTGCATTATCAGTATCTCTTAATCATTCCGAGCAACGAGTGCTCGGTTACTGCAGAGACTGCAGTCATCTGACGGTACGGCTGAATTAGACCGACACAGCCGCCATATCGGTTCACCCTGTAGAGACGGACCTCCCCGCTAGTTCGCAGACGGTCCCGGTATATATGCTAACTGCGCGGAAAATTTCGCTAGCGCGATTCAGGATTACTATATTTTTTGCGGTTTTACTACATACTTTAATTACAGAAATACATTAAAATATCTTTGAAATTAATCTCACGTCAAATAAAGCGAGACGCTTAAAAATTGTGAATGTTATAACTAAATTTGTAGTTCCTAACACTGTATAGTGTGATATTAAATTGTTATTCATACACATTGATAGCTGCAAGTACATATAAAAGGCTCGTTAATAAATCGTTAATAAACAACAACATTTAACCGCCAAAATAATTCAGTCAAACAAGACTAAGAGTAATAAACACGAAAAACATGGTACATCGAGACACAGGGCTAAAGGAAGAGTAATAATTATTGATTTATTAAGCGTTATACGCAATAAAATATTATGTTCTTCCTACAGAATGTTTGTTCTGTGTAGGATCGAGCTCAGGCCCTAAAGCACAAAAGGCTGGGACACTGCCGAGTGTACCAGACGGCCAGTCAGGGGGCCAGACAGGGGCTGTAGGCGATGTCGCCGACTACGGAGATCCATGTACCCCAATATCAATTTTATGCAGATTCTTATAGGGTATATATCCCTAGTTTATACCTAGAATGGAAAAAAGTTTTTTTTTTCCTCGCGACCCCATAACAGGCTCGGCGTGTAGATGTACATAATTCTTAAATATCTGTGTATAGTTATGATTCATATGTATTTAGGAACAAAAACGTCTTAACAATTACAAATATATATTACAGTCTGAATGTCTTTGTTACACGCATATGTACATTGATCGTAGACATCGTAGCATTATTCGTAGCACCACTAGTTTTATTTTATTGACACTAAACAGATTAAACTATTTAGAAAAACATATCTTAACCTACCTACTTATAAATATATATATATTAAATCCAAATATAATTTTACTAAAAGGTAAGTTATAAATGTTTTATTTTGTCTGCTACCCGAGCTGGTCAGTTTTTGTTTTTCTACTGATCAATAATTGAATAAAATCTATCCAAAACATATTTTTATAACAAAGTAAACAAAAACAGTCATATTTTTGACAAATTTTACTGATATAATAATTATAATTATATAATAATAATAATATAATCATAATTGCTTGGACATTATCACACAGCGCCAACTGGCCCCAAACTAAGCAAAGCTTGTACTATGGGAACCAGTAGCCGATATAATACTTATATACTATTTTTTTTTTCGTAAATACATACTAAACGCCCAGACGCAAGACAAACATATTTGTCACATAAATGTTTGCCCCGGCGGGAATCGAACCCGCGACCTCTAGCGTAGCAGTCAGGTGTACTAACCACTAGACCAGCGGTCTCATCGATATAAGTTAGTATATGAATATTTCGTTACTCTGATGCGAAATGAGTTTTTAAGCCGCAGTTTTTTATAGACCTAACCCTATTTTAAAACTGGCGATTTATTAAAAAAACATATTTCATTTTGGTATAATTTTTTGTACATATTATAATAGGGTAATTAAGAAATATTCAGATAGGAATTTTATCAAATTCCAGGTGGCGAAACAAAGACCGATCAAAAAGGCGTCAAAAACTCTTCGTCGTTGGTGTTGAGACTGCCCAAGCATGCACTCAGTGCCAAATACCAGACGGTCATCTAAAGAGGTAGGTTCACTGGGAGGTTCTAAGGTTGTATGGAAAAAGCCCACCACCCTTATAGATTGCAGGAGTAACACCAGATCCTGCTGACTGGTTAACGCGAAGAAACGGACGCCCAAGGTCTTTGATTCCTATTCTGTATATATACAAATTATTAAGAAAACTTTACTAGCGCGATTTAGAAATTCTACCTGGATCTGTTTATCTAACGCTAGACAATAGTTTGGGGTACGTATTGTGTAGTTATCGGTAACGTTTTAGAAAATATTTGGGGATACTGGGCAAACACGAAACGCACACAAAATCAATTCTAAAAACTAGGTAGTCACATAATCTGAATACTGCGCCAGGTCCTAACATTATTATTTAATACTACCTTTTCCCCCCTTTTTTACCGCATAATAATAAGATTTATAACCTACGTTACGCAGTGATAATAAAGCCTTATACTGGTAAAGAAATTTTTAAAATCGTTCCAGTAGTTTTTGAGCTTCTATATCACAAACAAAAATACAAATGTTTTCTCTTTATAATATTATAATAATAGTTTTAATATATTAACATATTCAATGAAAATATAAGCCGAAGCCTGATATAAAATAATATTGTTAACTCAATTTCATTTATTCATTTCTGATTCAATCTCACTTCATCCTGGCATGCAATTTCATCCACAAGTTATTTATACGTAAGAATGCTTGAGAAATTTATAGCTATCATAACGGGGTTATTGTAAATGTCATTGTTATTTACCGAGAAAGAGCTGAGAAAGGGTCGTTTCGAGGAGAATTTTGACTAATGTTTTACTGAGACAGATAGATATATGCACTACATAGGTTATATCTCCTTGACAAATAAATTTTCTTGATAAATTATTATTATTGGCGGCTGAGATTTAAATATTAAATACGAAATGGTAACTTTAAATGTTTAATGGAAATAATCCCCAGTCTCCCCTTGCATTTTTTGCTTCATTGTAAATAAGGGATCGAACTATCGCATTTCTATTGTCCAAAAAGTGAATGGAAAGGGAAGATAACGGGCGGTAAATTTTTACTACATCATTCACATCACAAACCGTTGTCGTATGGGTCCCAAAGCAAAAATGGCAGAACGTTTAATATCATCTTGTCCGTCAGTTATACATCACAGCCATTTTACTTGGAATTTACGGAACTATACATATAAATAAAATTTGGATACAGTAATTTATAAGAATGTGGTGTATACATATAGCGAAGAAAAAAGTGGGATGCAATCCATACATGTGACTGAGTGATAGAACAAATCGAGTACAGTACATATAATCGAATAGTGTAATGTAGATAGGCATGGGAAAGTAAGTAAATGCATGTATTTACTTGATTTATTAGTAAATAATGTAACATAATTAATCAATTCTAATTTTAAAAAACTACAAAAGAAGCTAATACTATATCCTGATGATCCTGGTCAGGACACTAGGACAGAGATATGTGCAAATTTACAGAATGATCAGTCGTCTTGAAGTCAGTGACAATGACGTCGAAAGATACCATTACGTTGTTCGATACATTAGATACCCGTGAAGCTTGTAATTAATCTTTATATATTACATACATTGATAGATATATGTAAATTATGACTTAAACTAAAGCTTACGTTACGTAGCTGTAAACGGGAAGTCAAGCATTTCTGGTTATTTCATTTGTAAAGAAATAATTTCGCTAAATTATACAAACAAAACATTCACAACAATTTCGGAAACAACATTCGTGAAACACTTTTCTCGTTGACTTTTGTATAACTGTATAATAACTTTTGGCTTCTGTACACATTTCTTTTGATTAAACGAAACTCGTTCCTATAACTTTTACCCTGATCTTGGAGTGTGTTTGAATATCAAATTAAAAAGAAATCCTTCATTCCGCCTTCTTTAAATTACTTTGTTTTATTTTCACTTGTATGGAAACTTTTGTACTTACAATATAAATAAATCAAGAAATTATCATTATAAAGAGAGCATTATTGTTTCATGTTACATACATACATATCATCACGCCAAGTCTGTTTCGAGGTAGGCATATATCATAGAGCGCCATTTCACATTTGACTTTTAAGTTATCATGAAAACAAAATATATTATTATCAATCTATGTACTTGTAAAATTATTCTAAATGTGATAATTATTTACAGTATGATAGTAAAAATGTTCAGGTGTCCTTATCGCGTTTTAATCAGCTACATAGTAATAGTATTGCTTAAATATTTTCTGAAATAATCCGACGTTTGACTCTGTATGAATTCGAATCGTATTACTTAGGCAATACCGTTTTAAATACAAGTGATTGATTTAATTGCATTATTCTTTGGTCGCAGTCGCAACTCGCAGAAAATTTATTCGCCTCCCAGTACCCGTACCGGAAAAAAATAATTTTTAGTAGCCGGCTACTTTTACCGTATTTTTCATTCCGCCTTTAAACCTTCATCACTACCAACCTTCAAATAAGTATTTACGATCAAAATGCTGTTACATTAAGTACGTATTAAAATGTGTTTAAAATAATGTTATAATTTCAGCAGGCTATTTTAAGTGCTGTAAATAAAATTACAAAGTTGTGTCACATAAATTACAACTTATATAAAACGTCCATCCATCCACATAATATTCTAAATGGATTTTGCTTGTTTACAATTTCCGTGGAGACCACAACTGGAGTAGCTAAGGAGGTCGCCTGTATCAGAAGTATCACAACTTAGTCCTTATACATATATATAATAGTATATAGGTTGTTTATAGTTCTATTCTGTTGTTAGACGATAAAGTTTTCGAGAAGATCAATGCGCCCTAATTTCAAGAACAAGTGCTTTGTATATCGGTGTGGTTCTGATCACGTAGTTCGGAGGATCTTGTCTTGAGCATTTAATTGTTAACTGGCAATAAATAGTTATGTATTACCACAAAAGACGGGGAAAATTTTTAGGGATAATTGGAATTATTACTAAGTAAAAATATTATGAGCTCGATCATAAACTTATTTATAAATAATAAATATTCCGTAGGTACGAGCCGTACGAATATCAACATATTCAATTATATATTTATAAATAAACTATTCAAATATAAATTTACTCTGCATAATAAAGACTGGTCACCTTATAAATATATTATAAATATCTACTTAAAACGAAAAAAAAAACGAACCTACTATAAACAATTAAAATAAATAAAACACGTCCCAAATCGCTGTCACGCGGGAGGGTGCCAAGAAGGCTGGCAGCATTGCCCCGCTGTATGGCAATGCTGATCCTTTGCGAAAAATATATTCCAGCCTTCTTGTCACCGGAGGCCTCAATCAAACGTCGCGAGACCTCCTTGTACAGCAGATGAGCCTCTGGATCCCATGGCCCCAGGGTCTCCACCGCAAACACAGCAAATATGTAGCCCCTTCCGAGGCACACATACTTGCGGCGTTTGAGGCTCTCCTGTTGTACAGCAGCGGCACCGGCCGCAGTCGAAGTGCCCGGGAGATGGGACGGCGCCAGAGTATCGACGCAAATAGCGTCCCATACCAGGGGCCGCCCCCGACTCCAAGGCACTAACGACATTCCGTCTGGCCTCTTACCGTCATCCCGACTCAGACCCACCGGCTCCAACACTGCTGGTACTCCAGCTGTAGTTAGAGCTCGGCGGATCAAATCGTTTAAGGCGGAATGTCGAGACATGCGGCCAGCACTTCTGCTGCAGGAAAGGCCATGGTGGCCCAGACCATCTACGCATACGTTGCAGTGACAACGATGTGGGACAATAAATGTACATCCTAATCGGAGGCAAGTGCTCAGTCTGAATGTGGTATCGTCCAGCTGCGTTCCGATATTGGCAGAAGGCAAAGCGTTCAACAACAGACCAAATTCCCACCTAGCTAGGCTAAGAGTCGAGCCTGATCAGCAGCGTTGGTTGTGTTTGATAATAATGATTTATACACCAAACTACTGATCGGCTCGTCCCACAGTCTTTGAGCATGGGGTCTTTTCGGTTCATCTGTACCTGGGCAGGCCTCTGACCAGGCGTTTTTGGCCTCAGCAAGATACGAAACCTCGAAGGCATTAAAAGCCGGACTAAGAATATTTCCAACGAGGTTTCGCACACTATGGACCGAAGCCAAAAACGCCGGTAAAGCGACACTAGAAATTTTGCGTATACCCAAGCCCCCGAACCTGATGGGCAAGGAAGCTTGGGTCCAACTTCTATCATCCAGATTGATATTAAATAAAGTACTAAAATGTTGCCTAATAATATTGTCCAAATTGTTCAGAATTTCTTGGTCTTTCCACAATGGACTACTGCGAAGTATGTACGTAAATTTTGGGACGAATAAGCAATGCCGAATTACAAAATAAGCCATGTGATTATTTGTGTTTAGTGTTGGCACCACATTAATATCCCTGGTATTGCTAGCGTCTAAAGGGTACGGTTACCGCTTACCATCAGGCGAGACGTACGCTTGCTGGCCTGCTTCGTAGTATAAAACATCTGTGTATGTATTATCTTGTCTCTTGTATGTAGGTTTTAAATAGTTTTGACATTGTGTGAGTATTCCTGATTTATTGATTTATTACCAAATTTTAAACCACTAAACATCTCATTCCAGGAGTTCGCAACTGGTCGGCTTAACGGTCGGCTGATATCGGTGATGAAAATAAAAATGAAAACTGAATGCATCGATGTGAGTCCGGACGGGACGACTAACGAGTCACTCGAGATCACGTCGAGGTCTTCATAGTTCATACTAACAGTGGTTGATCATATAACAAAATTCTAACTAGCAATTGAAACATGCTTGGGAACTGATGGCAAGACGCAATCTAACCTCACCAAACCACGAAATAAGTTATGTTGAAGTGGTAATGCAAGTGGAAGAAGCCGCGGAAGTCCAAAGTTTAACTTCCACGATCAAATCACCAAAGTATTAAATGGTGAAAGGATAAAGAGGTCTCAAAACCGCCCAGTAAGTATAAATATTTACATAGAAACAAAAGAGGTGTGCATTGTGCAAGTCAAAAGTGAACTGGCGCAGTATACTCTCTACCTTCCGAGCTACCCCGAAATAGACTCAGTGTAATGATATGTATGTAAGTAAGTCAAGAGAGGTGATAGCTTATATCTCATCCACCTATTTAATCTACCAACTTATGTCTTGCTGCTAAAGAATCGAATCAGTTTCGAACTACTTTAGTAAGTAGGTTATTCTAGGACTTATTTTACGAGCAAGTAATTTTCATATTTCAAAGTTATAATAATTGCAAGAAATACGTTTAAATTGATCTCATTCACACACTTGCATACAGCACTTTCACACGCATTCACAAAATTTAATTTGTTGCTAGCGAATCGGAATCATTCTATTTCCTATAAAATTCGGTTATTTCATCTTTATTATCCCGTACTGTTAACTCAACCTAATCTATAAATCTCATTAATGGACACACCACGAAACAATAGTAAATAACCCTAAAAGTTATTCCTTTCCAACCCCAACCCCTTCCAATCTCACATGACAAGCCCATAGCCTTCATTTGATTTGTTCCATTCCATCTGGTTGTCTCATTCGCTTTGCAAAGTTATCAGTGACATAAAACGCTGTTTTCTGTTGAAGAGGTCTTTTATATAAAATTCGTGTTCCGTCTCTTACTATAAAATTCAGCCTTACTCAGGGAAAGTGTACCTTACGATTAGTAAATATATTTTTAATCAGGTCTGTATCAATCACGAATCAGTAGATATTATACTAACAAAAAAAACATGAAAATGATCGAATAGAAAGTATTTTTACTAGAAATGTTCACATTTCATACAATGCAATGTAAATCCAGAGTAGTCAAAGCTGGCTACAGATATCAGATATAATACTATATAAATAAGTACATACTTTTAAATAGAAACACTCAGACTCAACTAAAGGCATAAATATTAATCACGTAAATAAAGGCCCTGATCCTGGTGTAACAGTCAGGCTGGTGGCTTTTTTCTATACCACTGGCTTGGCACACAAGCGTACGGCCCACCTGATGGTAAGCAGTCGTAGCCTATATAGCCGATAGGAATACCAGGGGTATCACCAAGGAGAATATACCACTAGAGAGCGTATAGGCCGATTTCTTCTAAGTACACGACTCACTACTGCGGGCCGGGAGACGAGCAAGAAAGCGCGGCTGCAATTGGTCAGTTCAAGGTCAAGTTGCGGAGGTATGCCTGATTAGGGATTTTAACATTATAAAAAATACTCAATAAAAATCTCATTAATATTTAATCAAAATCAGTCAATTACAAAAATAAAAACAAGTGTCATGTTATTATTGATTTTTAAAATGAATTAATTTGGTATATGTTTTTCGAATTAAAGTTTTAGGGTCCTGATTGTTCATGGTAAAAAAATATATACGAGCGTCTACATATTTCTGAATTATGCATCTTGCTAATTCAATCAAATGATTAGTTGATTTTATTTCATATTGATGAAAATTAATATCAGGGAATAAATACCCAATCAGAGATTTTAAAACCGATCTTATAAAATAATCGGAATTATATTTCCGTCATAATATTTGAAGCCTGTAAACATTGAATATTTCTTATATTCACGATTTGACTTTTCCCAACATTATATCAATAAAAACAAAACTTACTAAAATAGGCAAAAACATCGTTGGTATCGCCGAACTAAATAAACGTCGGCGTTGTTTTAAATATTCAAAACAATCGGGGGTGAAGTGCCTTGAACAAACAGCGCTGTATTTGTTGGAAACCAATTTTCCCTATTAACCTTATCTATCCACGTTTATATTAATTCGGGAATCTTCGGAAATCTAAAATGAAAACATGTATGTCAAACACACAGATGAAAAAACCGAGAACCTCCTCTTTATTTTAAAGTCGGTTAAAAGTAGATAGGTATTTAATGACAGTATCTGAATTGAATAAAAATTGTATTAAGTTTAATTTTATTATTATCGATATCGACTTCAGCCATTAAAGGTAACAGCACAGATTTTTACGATAAAAATACAAAGGGAAAGAAAGGGATAAAACAATTAGAATTTTGTAATGAAAGAAAGGGACTTTTCCAAAAGACATAAACGCGCGCGACTGATCCGTGTGCTCGGTCACCCAACCACCATTTTAAATAGACCCCTGCGGTGGCTCATAATGTGATTAAATCAAAAATAATTTTCGTAGTGTTTACTTATCGATGAAAAGTTATGCCATCCTTTTAGTAACTAGATGTCTTGGAATGTTTCCCACACCACTTCACCGCGCATGAAGGCATTTTTATACGTTATAAATTGCATAAAAAAATGTAATTATTTAGCGTGCACACAGGTCTTACACTTGGTCACAACTAAAATGTTTACTAGTACCGTAGCCGTATATAGGCGACAAAATACTAATACTTTTCGAGCGTCGGGGAACTGTATGCGCAGTCAAGTGGTTTTATAGTCTTTGGGTATCACTAACACGTTGCCGTCCCTGTTGTTGATGAGGTCTCACTAGTAGCATTACTACTAAACCTTACTCACCGCAGAAACACAATACTACTTCAATCAAAGTAGTGTTATTTGACTGCGGTCTTTTGTAAGGTCGAGGTACAGACCCTAGTCGGGCGGCTCCAGTTTTAGTGTAATTCCTCAAAGAACTGTGCCTATCTGCCAAAATCAATACTTCAAAGTCAAACTGGAAAAGTTTTCATCGTCACAGAGTTTATTATTGCTCCTTCTTTTAGCGTTGTTTCGACTTAGGCTTACTTTCCTATAAGATTCTTTGTTTGCTACTTTTACATAATCTGTGGCCATCTTGAAGGTTAAGTTTGGCAGCTTATGTGCTTTTGTTCTTTTTTCGGAGAGGATAAGCGAAATATTTAATTTTGTCCTGGAATTGTGTTTCGACGCGAGTTTACCCTTCGTGATGCCAACATATTATTTTGGCCATTCATTTATCAAAATTGTAGCGAGGCGGAAACTATGCATAGAAATACAACATTTTTAGGAAGAAAAGATTGCCTCGTTTGTTATAAACGAAACTGAAGCCCTAACAACAGGCCTCAGGTTATTTGTCTATTTATCTGAATTCCTATTTTTGTTAGAGGATAGCACGAAAGCAGAAGACATCTACTAGAATTACTTGCATAACGGATTAGGCACTTCCTGAACATATTTTTCTGTAATTCCAGGACAGTAATAGTTAAAAATTGAGAATGCTTTTATTTTCACATAAAATTACCTCTCTTACGAAACGATCTTGTTCCGTTGATAAAATTAATTTTGGTCCTACGTTCTCCTAAGTTTACATTTGAGAAATATTAACTACGCCTAATCCAAGATTTCCCCACAGTATTCTTTGTTCTTTATTACACTATTATTCGTACATTTTGCTCACCTTAATTTTACCTTTCATTTTTATTACAAGAATTATTTTTCTTTCAGGTGTATTTATTTTATACAGAGCTTATACTCCTACGAATATTACTTTAATTTTACTTACACCTATAGTAAATATTATTTCAAACTTCAGACAATTTTTGTAGTTTTTGAAGTAAGAAATAAGAAATACTGAAACAATTTTAAAATTATTTGAAATGTTTAACTCCTATCTGTTTTCACTCTAACAACATAATCTAAAAATACCGGCCAAGTGCGAGTTAGTCTCGCGCTCCGAGGGTTCCGTACTATAATACTAGTACTAGGTTAAAGGACAAACTTGACGTTACTAATACTAAATTCGCTTTATAAGGTTCCGTACCTCAAAAGGAAAAAGGAACCCTTATTATATCACTTTGTTGTCAGTCTGGCTGTCTGTCGGTCAAGACCTTTTTTCTCAAGAACGCGTGGAGTTATCCTGTTGAAATTAATATCAAATACCCGGGTATTAATGTCAAACCTGTAAGTCGACGTGACGAAAAGATATGACTGTTAATGTCGCAAATTTTCGCATATTTTGCGTTTTTACAAGGGAATCAATACCTATAGGGTACTTCTCGTTGACCTCTACTATACGATTATTGATACAAATCGAATTATCGATATTTTCGATTGTAGGTCATGCATGCGGGTATAATCCACCCACATCCCACTTCACACCACAGTAAAATTATTGATTATACTGAAAACTGGAAAGTCTTCAATGGGCGAAAGTTTATAAAATGTACCTATATACTTTGATATACCTTTCCTACAAGTTTGTACGGAACCCGCGGTGCGCGAGTCCGACTCGCACTTGGCAGGCTTTTTTCGTTATAAAAGTAGGTAGTTACGGCTTTCTGTTTCTTTTCCTTTACATGTCCTGTAAGACATTCTTTTTCGACAAATTTCGTGATTCTAAATTTAAGGGAACTACCCTATAGGTTTTGATTCCCATGAAATCGCGAATATGCGAAAATTTGCAACATAAATGGTCATATCTTTTGATCTCCATTTTTGCACAGCTGGAAGGGACCGGCGTATTTGATATAAATTGTAACTTGATACCTTTACGCGTCCCTGAGAACAAGGGTCTTGACAGACAAATGGACACTAGGACAGAGGCGCAACAAAGTGATGTTATAAGGGTTCCTTTTCCATTTTCAGGCACGGAATCCTAAAAATTCCTTTAAAGCCATGTTACCTGAGGCCGTCCATCTTTTCTTAGGTTTGGTTCGACCCTTATACCCAACCACGTTCATAATTCATACACAAAACATTTCTTACCCCGTCATCTTCATTCATCCGCCTAACACGCCTATACAATGACAACTTGCCCTTCAACTTTCATTGCTACTGGTGTTGTCCTCTGCATAACATGCCTATACACTAAAAAATACATGATTTTGTACTGATGATGCCCTAATAATATTTAGTATACTTTGCCCTATCCATTCAGTGACTTTTATGGTGGTACTTTCCTTAATTGCCGCTGAGGTCATTTGCTCAAACCCAAGCTTGCTACTCGAGACTTAGGCGTTGACCTACTAACGATATTACTATTTTTCATTAACCTACATAGTACAAATTACTAAACGTTCTAAAGAAGTAGTAGTTTAGGGTTCCGAAGTCAAACTAGGAACACAAACATTGGCGAGTCCAAGTGGCCGTAGACTGCTTGTAAGTTAATTTATTTAGTTTCTCTAAATTTCTTAAATAATAAATGTAATTATTGCTATCAGACTACGAAGTTTTCCCTATGAAGTGTTTTTTTTACTCTATGAGGCTGAAATGGTTATTTTTTGTTTACGAATAGAACATGTGTGTGTGTGAGTGTCCCTTACTGCAATGTAATACTAAAATGTGGTCTGTGGGCGCTGTGTGTGTCATTGGTTTTCTCACCATAATTTATTAAATAAAAATCTGAAAATATTTTCCTTTTTCCTTTTGTGTCTTAATAAAGCCCTTCTGAATTTCTACTCACACGGTTCGTAAAAAGCCACCTGAGAAAAATTGGCTATATTTAACAGATTTTACAATATAACAAAAAATACCTACAAATTTTTTATAGACCTAGTATATTGCACCTGTTCCAATTTGCCAGATTAAGTTATTAAATTAAAGGTAGATAAGGTACGATTCATATGCCGTGAAAAAAATTAACTGAATTAATAAACGTCCGCGTCGGGCCGAAAGCAAACAGCCGGCGGAAAATGTACGAAGCTTTATTATTTTATTATCATGACAAAGAGAGGTTTTATAGGATGTCTCCATTGTAGGAATGGCTATTATTCAATTGTAATTCAAGGTTAATAATTTTAAAGGTTACAATTCATTGACGATCATTTCAAATGAAGTTTGTTTTGCGTTTTATTGTATCGCTTTATGTCTCTGGAGTACAATACCGACCCTTAATGTGCAATGAAAATGTTGCAGAGAATAAGGTTCTCAGATAAATGGAGCGAAAAGATCGTGGGTAACTAAACATAATAGGTGGAGGAAAGGCAAAGGATTTTCGGATAAGATAAAAGACGTAACAGGGACTTTTTATTGGTACACTAGTTCGCTTAGGATTTGATATAAGTGCGTAGAACTAAGGGTAAATAGACAAGTACCTAGCTAGAGTTTAGATATTTGGACCGCGTGAGATTCTGTTGAAAATCTATATCCTAGGTACATACTATTGCAGACTCCAGTATAGTAGAACTGAATGCAGCAGTAGCTTTCATGATGGTTAGTGATTGATAATATGTAGATATACTGACAATAGAAATAAATATTGCTTCGCATTCGGATACTTCTTTGTCAATGACAAAAGTTGCGCTTCCATAAGAATAACGCTAGATTTTTTAGAAGCATAGCTTTTATACTGTTCTATGTTTCTATATGTATTTGAAGTGTTTCAACAGATACCCAGTAAATGCCAGTTATCATCCCAACAGTAGTTGAAGACAGTAAGGACTTAAAGTACCCTGTATGCGACGAATTACTAGTAACAGTAGATGAAAAGGTCTGGTACAAAATGTAATTAAACGCAGTGGGATCACTGGGATCGTGCCCAAATATATATAAGAAGAAGAGCGAAGATGAAATTTCTGCGATAAGTAAGGTAGCCAGTGCGAATAGTAATGCTGCTAGCACAGTGACACCTCATCAACAACAGGGTTAGCAACTCGTTAGTGATATTCCTGGTATTGCTAGCGGCTAAAGGCTACGGTGACTGCCTACTTCAGGTGGGCCGTATGCATGTGTGCCACCTAAGGGGTATAAAAAAAATTTGAACGATTTATAGATACACTAGATTAATGGCTGCTTATCTAGATATCGCAGAGAACAGAAAAACATAATTATATGACGACTTAAAATTCTCAGTGAAAAGTTGTTCTCTCACAACAAAATATCAAATACGTATTCCCACCTTTCCTCCAATGAAAAATGCATAGATACATACATATTCATTGACCCAGAAACTCTGTAGCATTTATACACGAATGTGTTGGATCGAAAGTGTCCGTCCATTCAAGCGAGAGGGTTCTTGCTCTGGCTTCACTAGTCTGTTTTACGGATTACTTTTTCAATGAGATCTATGAGATGGAAATGTACCAGTATTTTTCCTCTGAGGATTCATACATATAAATTCACATTCACTATGCAGTATTTTAACTAGACATCATTTTGAACGCTTTTTCGATGCAGTGGTTAATATTTGAAGATAGATTCCATTTTATCCGAAGGATTCTTTTTGTGCCGAACTTTAATGACTTTCTAAGCAGTGGTGTCTGTCTCGTTGAAGCCATTGTAGAAGCTCTAGGTTCAAATCCCGAATCCCGGGCTGTGACACTACGGGCTTGAAAAAAGATAAATAAATTGCTGCCACTCGAGTAGGCACTGTACCTGAACTTTACCGAAGAATGGAGTCAAATTAGTACTACGGTGACCGTTTTTAACAGGCAGACCGTTTGCAGACCTTCTAACTTCATAGCTTAAAAAAAACTTGAGAATGTACGCAAACTACTTCCTGAGCTACTGCCGGTTAGAAAAAAGTCCTTCAGCAAGGCATTTTTTTTATATGATAATTCAAAACGTAATGTTAAAGTAAATAATAATATCTATGTACCTGTATGTAACACTTTATTACATTGCAATGGCACATTGTTGTATAGGCACAAACGCCTACTTTTATATTACGCGCAAACATTTCGCATCGTTTGTTTCTTAGCTTTGTCAATTAATATTCATGTACTTGTAATAATGATGCTCGGAAATTCCTTTATGTTCCTCGATGTAATTAGCATAATTAACAAGATGTCGCTGGTCGCTCCGTCATTTCTTTTTTAATTCATTTAACGAACTTGACAACTTACTTACCTCACATGAATAAGTACCTAGTATTGTTTTATTGTTGACGGAGCCTATATATAACTCACCTATAGTTGCAATCAACGTATCCATCGATTCCAGGCCATCAATGGCCCACATTAATTAACATTCGATTTTATTTGACATTCAAATCAAGTCATATTATTTCATGGCAGATAGTTGGTAAACGTAAATATTTTAAGTGCAAATAAATTCTTACCAAGCCTGAATTACCTACTACAAATATTAGGTACCCACTTGTTACTTGAGAATAATTTTCTCGCCCAAAATCAGCATATATAAGCTCTGATGATAATTGGCATCATGCTATCGAACGCACACTTGTAATTGTGTTTTTGATTGCCTGGGTGTATAAGCTACCGTTTTTCGAGTCGTGGGACTTTCGGGACCGGGACCGCGGTCCCTAAAGCCACCTTGGATTTTTGGTACCCTTTCGCGGTATATGGCGGGTTTTCTTATAAGTAACTTATTTATACAACAAATGTGGCTAATCAGCATATATGATCACCCTTGCCTAATGGCCTCGGTTACCATAGCCAATGGGACGTTTTATGTTATATTTTTGGTCTGAAACTTCTGAAAGTTTAATTTCTTAATCAACATATCTAATTTAAAAAAGGTAAATTAGGTCACGGGAAAACGTGGTAACAAATATAATTATATTTCTACGTAAAAGTATTTTTGCACCAATTTAGGTCCAGTAATGTTTTTTTACCAACAAACAAATCATGAATACGAAATATGTATACCTACATATTGAAATTCCATCCACATTCCATACAATTATAACAATAGTTGTCAACAAGAACAACTCACGTACTCAGCCTAAATTATAGTCGAATGCCGCCATTGTTCCCTTAATGAATATTCGATGCGCGTGCACAGTGTTAAATATTTCGTTAGAAAGTCTCGGTGGAGGTGTTTTCATTTCCATTCATGGCTAAAAGGAACAAGCGTGAACATGACCCTTTAGCTTGTACAGCGTTTGTTTACGTGTTAAAATTAAGGGCGTGTTACACAAATGCGCGTTAAGCTGCTTATATTGATCGGATTTTTCATAAATTAAGATTTCAATCCCGGACGGTATCCATCTTAAGCCAAAGCCTAACGTCTGACGTCGGAGAATGTTTTATAATATTTTGTCTACTACTTAATAACACTATCTATACCAATGTATTAGTGATTTTTTGAAAAGTGTTGGTATTTGCAAGTTTATTGCCGGATTCTTATCAGCAAAAAATATGTTCCGAATTCAGTGATATATTCTGACAACTTGAAAGTATTTAAAGGTACTTGTAAGGTCTAGTCAAAATAAATAGAGTTTTGAATGTAGTGTAAAGTTGCTGCGGTCAGTAATATTTCTAGAACTCCTCGAGGATACTCTGTGGTGGCATTAATATGCTGCACTTTTGAGTATTTTCAACAAAAACGACGCGCTATTGGCTGCAAGCGTGCAGGCCCTTTTTCTTATCATTTAAGAGTTTAACTTTTGTCGCTGCTCCCACCACTTGTGCCTCTTCTTTGACCTCCTTATACCTCGTGTCGTGACGGCTAATTTATCCTTAACTTTTTTGTTGTAACATATCTTTGGCGTCCCCTGCCACGCCTTCTATCTCTTTTACCTTCCAAAATTGTATTTATAAATCCGTCACATCTAATGAGGTGACCAAGCATTTATCATCTTCTTTTCATTTTCAAAAGTGGGCATACTACTTGCTCGCATGCATGGCTCTAACATCTATATTCACGTTACTTCTCTATAAAATCCTACAACTTACCAATAAACTACATAATGTTTTAACGTTATAACTTATTAGTTATCTTGTAAAACTTCCTGGAAATTGTGAGGACCCCATAAGAATTGAAAACTAATTTTAATTCCCCCCACAAAGTATAAAGTAATTTTAGAGTCACGTCTCACTGTTCGAGCATTAATACTTTGAAATGGGTGCTTAAGGAATTTATACGACTTAGTGGAACAAATATTTATATAATTAAGTGAATAAAGAATTCTACCGATTCATTTTATAGACGGCTATTGTTTGACGTAATTATTTTGTCAAAGCAAAAAATATATTGTAGTTCTTTAGATTTTTAAATATGATGAGTTCTTAATAATCCAGACATTACACCAATAATGCATACTGGCAAGTAAACTCATTACTTGAAACAGAACAACTATATCACGAGTTGAAAACGTAGTACACCATCGTCAAGATGATAACACATGCCATAGATTTCCCAATTATGTTTTGTTTATAGTTACTTGACAACTTAATAAGTTTACATAATTAAATGTTTGTCTTGTGATAGAGTCGTATGAGTAATTATAATGGTGCTAATTATGTTGGATGAAATCATTAAACTAAACTAATTTGACAGGAACAAAACTATTACCAACCTTCAATCATACTTCTTACGTACGAATGTCATGCGCATGGCAGCGTAACCATAAAGCGTTTGAGTCAAAGCTTGTACTAATTTCACAAGTCTATAGCCGCTAAAGCAATACCAGCGATATCACTAACGAGCTGCCAACCCTGTTGTTGATGAGGAGTCACTGTGCTAGCACCATTACTACTAGCCCAGTGTATCCTCGTGGAGCACCTTACTTACCGCAGAAATACAACACTACATCAAAGTAATATTATTTTACTGCGGTCTAATAAGCTCTATAAGGCGGTGGTACAACCCCCAGTCGGGCGGCTCCAATATTAATGGGAAAACCCACGGGAGATCCCAATTCGCCCTGGCTCTCTTTTCTTTCCTAAGGAGTAAACTAACTAAAATCAAAAACGATCAGCTATAGTTGCGTAACTATAGCTGGTCGTTTTTGATACATTTTTTTTCAATTCAATTTGCCAATAATTATCCATCAGTTAACCAAGCAATCTACACGTATAATAACAGTAGCAATAACGTTTCGCTAACAAAACACCGGTCGTTACGTGTTTTTTCACAACCTTTTCATTGTTTTGTTAAATGGCGATTGAAATAACGGTTCTCACGTTCCAGAAGATATAAGCCATTGTCACGGGAGTTCTAGGTTTCATGACTATTACAAATATAAAACACTTATTGATACAGAGAATGCATCGAGAAAGGTGGGCTCAGATTGATTGCATGCAACAACTTCATCTCTTTAATTTCAATACAATAATTATAAAAGTCAAGTAAATTCCAATTACCACAGGCCCCACATAAAATATCCCTTGCAGGAGTAGAATAAATCCTCAAATTTGTAGGGATATTACAACGTCCTAGACCAAGACTCAAACTAATGGAAAGCAACAAGTGATTTGCACATATTCCCGCGATAAACACATAAAATAAAGTAATTGGTCAAATTAATTATAGAGTAACAATTGAGGAATGAAGTTGAATTAAACATATCCCATAAGGCTAAGGAAGAAACAATGCAATAAATTCTTCGTCTTAGGCCAGTTTCGAGGAACGTAGATTTCGGTGGTCCAAGATTGGTAGGACTGACTTGACTTGACTTGGTGCTCAATTTGATAATAAAACACACATCACTTCACTCAATTAGCACTTTTTTTTTTTTTTCACAGGCACATGCCTTCTTTAGACTATTTCCGAAGCAGTTGTGTAGATTAGAAATGAATTATTACAGGTTGCTACGTATATAGAAGTCCTTGCGATGTTCTACAGCTTAAAGATCAAAATGGCTATCATTACGGACACGTAACGAGGACATACACAGCAGTCCTGTACGTGACAAGGTAGATAATGGCCGTCTGGACCTGGTTTATTGTCTAGGACTTAACCTATTTACTAAAGTGACTGAGGTGCACAATACAAATCCCGGGACGCTCAGATTGTAGAATGAATTTCCCGTGATTGTTCCAACTCCCAAGGAAAGACGCGATTTCAAAATCAATAACAAAGACTAAACCACTAGTGTGATACCTTTTTAGAATCGTCTCAGCATCTCCTAACAGCTTTAAATAGAGTTACCTTTAAATAGACTCTTTATTAAAATTCAAAAACTTAACAAAAAAAATTTCGCCTAAAATTAATTTACATATTTTCTTCAAAAATTTCTTCAGTTTCTTCCGTTTTTTGCACCATGGCAGCTCCCTGTAGTGTCCTGTAGGCGAAGAAGCTATGCCGCCGCCTTGGCGTCCAATGATGCCGTCCCCAAACCCACCTTTCCTGTCCTGGTAGAGTCCACCGACCCGACACACACTAGTGAGGACGTAATTAAGAGGGTGAAAGCTAGCGTGGATGTGATCAGCCTGGGAGTCAGCGTGAATAGCATCAGGAAAACAAAGGGAGGAAAGGTAGTTGTAACTTGCGACGATAATCAGGGAAGAGAAAGGCTGCAAAAGGCTCTTAGAGAAAAAGGTCAGCTTACTGTAGGAGAGCCTGCGGTAAAAAAACCCACTGCTGAAACTGATAGGTGTATCTCAGGACTTGAGCGATGGCAAGATCGAAGAGGCCATCCTCAAGCAAAACTCATCCCTTCTGGCAGATCTCCCTGCAAGCGAACTGGAAGCTAAAGTGCAAAGAAGAACGAATGGAAGAAATAGTTTGGTTTCCAACATCATAGTCCAGGTCAGCCCAGGAGTATGGCGTAGTCTTGTAGATAGGAAAATCCGCCTGGGCTACCAAATAATCACAGCAACAGACCAGTCACCGCTCACACAATGCTACAGGTGTCTCGGATTCGGTCACAGAGCACAGGACTGCACCAACGCCGAGTGCTGCGGATACTGTGCCCAGGCTCATGACACCAGAGAATGCCCTAACAGAAGTGAGGAATCTCTCTGTCACAACTGCAAGGAAGGAGACCATCACGCAGCACACCCTGCGTACAGCTGGCAGTGCCCCCAGTGGCAGAGGTGGGACCGGGTAGTTCGCCTCGCCGTAAGATACTGCTAAGGGCGTGCTACGTGCAACAAATACAGCGAGGCAACAGCCCCAAACAGATAATGTTTTAAAAATATTGCAAAGTAACCTGGGGAGGGGGTTCGTAGCAACGAGCGAACTCAAACAATATATTGCAAAACACGAATACTCCGTTGCTCTTATCACAGAACCGTATGTAGGTAAACAAAACACGATCAATAGCATCCCTGGATATCAAGTGTATCAGTTTCCGAAAGATAGGAGTACCAAAGCGTGTATTGCAATAAAGAACGGCTGCAATAAAGAAAGGGTCAACGCTCGGCATCGCGAAATACTCTGGATAGAAATAGAAATGGATAGAACTCACCTTCTCCAAACAGACCTCCAAAATCTTAATGCAACTGAAATAGACAACTTCGTTATAAACCTCACAAACACAATCACAATAGCCTGCGACAAAAGTCTGAAAAAGAAAACTCACCTGCAGCACACCCTGGTGGAATGACGAACTCGAGACCCTGAAAAAGAAAGTTATCCATATACACCACCGCGTCCGTGACCTGAAAAAGGGAAGAAAAGATTTAACAAATCATTCTACAAGAGCAAGAGGAACTAAGACAGGAATATGCGGAAGCCATAAGCCGCACTTCTACCGAATGTTTTCGAGAGTTCTGCACAAAACAAGGGAAAGAAGACGTATGGTCCTTAACTAACAGACTTCTCAAAAACACGACACCACCCAAACCAACATCCACTTTACACCTTGGAAACAATAGGTACACTAGTACAAGTTCGGAGTCAGCGCAGGCCCTGATCAACAAATTCTTTCCTAACGACACAACCGACGACATTAAACAGACAGAAATAAGAACCAAATCAATGATAGAGCCAGAAACCGAAGACGACCGTGAGTTTACCGAAGAGGAAATCATAGAATGTGTAAAGGAAATGAACCCCAACAAAGCACCAGGACCAGACCACCTCACAGCAGATATATGCCACAGATTCATCCTTTGTTACCCAACCCTGTTTACAAACCTCATCAACCGATGTCTTAAAACATCCAATTTTCCCACCTCTTGGAAGACAGCATTTATTAAATCCATTCCTAAGCCAAACAAAGAAGACCCCAATGATATAGACACCCTCCGACCAATTGGCTTGTTAAATGTTTTCGGCAAAGTATTTGAAAAACTTATAGCTAAACGCCTTACTCACCATATGAACATCACTGGCACCTCCAACCCATTGCAGTTCGGTTTCAAGCAGCAAGCATCCACAACTGACGCACTACAAAGGGCAATTAATGTGATGAAGGAAGCAAAACAGCAAGGAAATCTGGCAGTCGCAATATCTCTCGACATAAAGGGTGCGTTGGACAACGCCTGGTGGCCAGCCCTTATCCAGACTTCATCGCATTAAGTGTCCTTCGAACATGCACAAAATAGTCAAAAGCTACCTCACAGACAGAACAGCAGTCCTCAACTACTCTGATGCTACAATCACAAAGAATCTTACGCGAGTATGTATACAGGGATTGGTCCTTGGACCGATCTTCTGGAATATGATAATGGACGATCTGTTGGAGCGTCCTTTGCCTGACGGCTGTCACATCCAGGCCTACGCTGATGATGTCCTCCTAATAGTCACGGCCAAAACGCATCAAGAAATTGAATACATATCATAACAATGCTCTGATAACTATTACAAACTGGGGAAAACATAACAAACTCACTTTCGGACACGCAAAAACACAAATAATTACATGTACACCTAAAGCCAAAAAAGCTAAAATTCAGATTGACAATAAAACACTCCAATATAGTAAAGAAATAAAACTCCTTGGCATTATAATAGACAACAATTTTAAATTCATCAAACACACAGAATACGTAATAGCTAAAGCTCAAAAAATATACCTTAAACTATGTAAAATCATCCGCCCCACATGGGGAATAAAATCAGAAAACGTTAATGTAATATATAACCAGGTGATCGAACCTATTATCACATACGCTGCAGAGATTTGGAGTACAGCAACGAAGTACCAGTCAGTAAATAAAGCATTAAGATCTATGCAGAGGGGTTTTGCAATAAAGTCGATCAGAGGGTTTCGTACAATCTCGACGTCTGCGGCTATTGCACAGGCTGGTTTCACTCCCCTGGACATAAAAATACAGGAAATTGCTGACATTCAACGAACAAAGTCTTCAGGAACCTCAAAATTTCTACCAACAGACATCCCACTAGACAAACCGATTCATCCATCCCAACTGCCACATCCGAGCATCCGACCAACCATTAAAATTACAAAAGCTACTACTGATGAGGAAATAAACCTACACTGTTCCTCCCAAGACACAAAAATATTCACGGACGGAAGCAAACACGACGACCGGGTTGGAGCCGCTGTTGTTATTTATCACCCCGACGGAAACAAAACCACATATCGTCTCAAACTACACAACAGCTGCTCAGTATTCCAGGCCGAGTGCCTAGCTATTGAAAAAGCTTTAAATCACTGCGTCAAGAATAAAACAACAAACATAGTTATTCTATCCGATTCCATGTCAGCCATCCAGGAAATTGCCAACAGAAATAGCTTAAATAATATCATCCACAATATACACAAACACATCATACAAATACAAATGAACGGAAAAGTTTTCTTCCTCTGGGTAAAAGCCCACACCGGACTGCAGGGAAATGAAGAAGCCGACGAGGAGGCGAAGAAAGCGGCCACGTTGCACAAAGCCCCTGACTTCTACAAGTTCCCCATCAGCCACTTCAAATACCTCAGAAAGAAGCAGTCAGAAGACGAAAGCAACTCAGCATATATAAATTCAAACACAGGAAAACACTTACAGAACTGGCTACCTAACATACAAGCAATAATGGACTTTAGAAAAAATACAACAGTGACATTTGAAATGACGCAAGTACTGACAGGACACGGCTACCATAAGTCGTACCTAAAAAGATTTAAAATAACAGACGACGACACCTGTCCCTGTGACGGTGCAACAGTACAGACCATCCACCACCTGTTGCGAGAAAGTCCCAGATTCATGAACGAAAGACACGACCATGAGTCAGTATGCAACGATATGGGGACGGACCCATATGACATTGCAAGCTTAATAAAAAATGAATCTGGTGAAAAATCAATCAATAATCTCATAAAGTGTATAATAAATCATTTGAAAAAGTTTAATAACACTTAAGTTCGAAATTATGTGTATAAAATGAATGTAAATGAAAAGAGGTTCAATGTATATATTTTTATATAAAAATATATATATATATATATACATACATGTGTAAAATAGTATTATATTTTTATTCAAATAACTTATATATCAAAACTTAAGAAAACACGTGTACATTAAAAATAATATAGATATGAAAGTAAAAATATAAAGTACAAAAAGGTAAAAGCCGCCCGTATCCATCGCGGGGACTTTCATCTTAAATTTTAAGATAAAAAAAAAAAAAAAAAAACTCCCAAGGAAATCTAAGATTGGATTGTTGATGAGTAGGTAACGCGTGAGGCTATGAAATTAAGAGAGGTAGGGCGATTTAGGATTCCCGTGGGTTATCCCATTTAAATTGGAACTGCCCGACTGGGGACTGTACCTCCGCCTTACAGAAGACCGCAGTGAAATAACACTACTTGATGTAGTGTTGTGTTTCTGCGGTAAGTAAGGTTGCCAGTGCTCCACGAGGATACGCTGGGCTATGTTATTGCTGCTAGCACAGTGAGTCCTCATCAACAACATGGTTGGCACCCCGTTAGTGATACCCCTGGTATTGCTAGCGGCTATAGGATACGGTGACTGCCTACCATCAGGTGGGCCGTATGCTTGTGTGCCAACCTTAGTGGTATAAAAAAATGAAGCATTTTCAAGAAAAACTATTTATGATAGCTTCACTGGGTCGAGAAACCCATAATATAGTTTTGTAGCTTTTTATTACCATCTTAAATTAATAAGAGTTGACAAATTCTGTGTAATAAAAGGCACCAGTGATGCATAATCCATGCTTAACATAGTACCTCTACATCCTTTTTGAAACACACGATATTATATATCTCACTCATCCCTTTGATAAGGTAAATATGGAAAAGCTTGACGCTTGTGAAATAGCAACTAAAGAAGTACGTTCTTTCGCACGCATAATCAATTACACTTATCAGTTAAACTCTGGAAAAGTTATTTAACTAACGCAATTCTTTTCACGTGTCGGGACTAGTGTTAGGTTAAAATAACGCAAGCAGTGAGGCATACACCAACAAAAATAATCCATACCCATAGACGAATATAGAAAAAATATTTGTGGTTGGAATAATAAAATTGTAATTGATCTTTCGCCATCTTAATGTATTGTGGCAAGTCACCTATAAGTTTGTTGGTTAGACTCTTGGTAAGATATCTTATATTCCCTTTGCAATCTCGTTGGTATAAATCCTGGATACGATCCAATACAGTATTGCTATTCCAAGTTACAGCTCGTATTTAATTAATGGTAGCCTAACAGTCAGCTTAAGCCAATTTAGTTTGGGTTCCTGCAGTTAGTTAGTTAGTTAGTAGATTTGCGTTGACATTTAATATGAAAATGATGGTCAATAATTTAATGGGCTTTATTCAAGCAACAAAATTGATAACAAATTGTTGATTATATTCTGTTTCCACATAGGTCCTATTAATTTATTAACATATCTTATCCTACCCTTATCCCATTACTTGAAGTCTTAATGGATAAAAAAATGGCCCTCTAAGGAAGATAATGTGAATGAGGTCACCGGTTTTCCTGTAGGTGTATGTACGACTGCCAATCTAAGTAAACACTTACGATATGAGGTACCTCTTCTTCTCAGTCGTTTGCACTCTTGGCAGAGTAGTCGTGGTCATCAGTGTGGGTGGTGGTTCGCTTCACAAATTAACCTATAAAGTTCCTAAAAAGTGAAAATACCCGATTTTGTTATTCCGGTCGAATCCTGATTAATTACAAATTTTACATTTATTAGATTGAATTAACCTGGGTCTTTCGAAGAAAATGTGAAATTATTACGTATGTTTCGTTTCGTAAGAACGAAGAATCGAAACACTTACGAAACGTACTTTATATCGTATTATTTTCGCGTACCAAATTTAGATTATCCACCACGTCGGCTGTTATTCACGTCAATTGGGTACTAAATTTATTACGATCGCTCACAAAATTGTATTGGATTTAAATTAATATTGCAAGTCAGGAGCAGATTTTGGCTTCGCACGGTGAAGCCTATGTAGCAAATGGTTACATATTAGCGGTTGACGTTGGCATATAAATGATGTGCACGCCCTTTTAAATTATATAAAGTGACAGCTAAAGTAACAAAAAATGCTTTTCTTATATAATTCAAATAAAAATATTTCGTTTGTAGTTCTAGCAACTGAGATATTTTTAAACATTTATGTATGAAAAGTATTATCTCTTACCGTACATATATGTAAACAAGAATATCATAATTAGGTACATGCATTTGTGAACTACATATCGTATTTTATTATATTTGAGTATTAGTCCGGTCAATTTAGACAAATGTAGGTTTCTTAAACTAGTGTTCTTGACTTTACATCATCAGGATTGTAATGACACCAATTTTGACGCTGAAGGACAATAAAACGAATAGACTCTCGATAGGATTAAATATTCAGAAAACAACGTATATTATGGTCATAAATTTATCGAATGCTGTAAAAGTAAGGCTTTCTTATGCATATCATTCCCAGTGAAGTGTCTTGAGAAGGCTTAGCGGGTCGGAGGTAGAGGTGTATATTTAATACGCTCTAAGGTTCCGTGGCTCTGTGAGCGACAAGCGTAGAACCAAGATTTTCTGAAAAAAAAAAGACTTCGCTTTGTACCGACATTCCCTAGCAAAGATGCATTAGATTAGATCCATCAGACGGTGACAGTTTGTGAAGTGAATAAATTAAGAAATCGATGACGTCGCGTAGGCCATAGATAATTGAGATTCAGTCTAAACCAAACCAATCTATTTAAGGCTAACTGTTTTATGAGTATGAAATTTTAAGCTCTGTCTCCACGCGTGGTGGAATATTTTCCGCTAACACCCAGGCCCCAGCTTTAGGAAAAGTATGAGCCGCCTACCGAACAAATTTCCAGTTATACAGAGATACTATGTGGAGGACGCCGTAAATTATTTTTAAGTCAGCGCTGCAACCGCCGGCGCCGCCGCGATTGAATTCTTTGCTTAAGTAATTTATAAAGACACACTTTTCAGGCAAAGCATGGAAGCAAATGCACAAATAAGACCTTATGATGATGTTTTGTCTCAAACATATAACCAGGTGCGCGTTACCGTTCATGAATTTATTTTACAATCCAAGACTTTAAATTCATGAACTATCAAACGGTCGGTATAATTGAGTGATCTTTCAAAGAAAGTGTACCAGATGCTAATAGTCGGTAAAGAACGGGAAAAACGACGCTGTTGCTTCCTGTTTTTATTATTTTTATCAGAAATCTGTTTTGTTCATCGAACATTCTGTTTTCGACTCCAAAATCCCGGGGGAAACCAATTAGAGTATCATCGAATGACGGCCGTCTGTGAAACGTGTTACATCACGGACAGCGCTTCAGGTCATAGACAAATGAAGGAAGCGAATTTTCCTTATTGAATGACGCTATTTTTAGGCTGAAGTACATTTCATTATTTCAACGCTATAGATTATGTCGGTTGCAATTGACGGTGTTTTGAAAAACAACACTTCGAATTTGAAATATGATATGCCCTTGTGATATCTTTAGTTAATTAACGATGATAATTAATATCAAGATAATGGTATAAATTGTTATAAAGGTTTATGGCTTATTACCTATAACGACCACACCTTCATAAGAGCCTAAACTATATGATCAATTTTAATCTTCAACAATTCAGCACCAAAATTTCAGTTACGAATTCGATCGATGATTGATGTACATGTATAAGAGCATCGCATATCACAATTCAAAAAAGTACAGTTAGGATAAAAGTAACTTTAATTTATTCGGTAAAGAATTCTGAAACTCAAATGATACACAAAGAAATAAAGTCAAATAGGCAATGACCTTTAATTCCCGTTCAATTAGTTCGATTGCAAGACGTCTCTTCTGAATCAGATATCAAGTTCATTGGTAATACATGAATGAAAAGTAGCATCTGCTCATTGAATTTCAATTATTGAATGAAAAATTGTTTATTCAATTTAGAACTTCACCATCGGTTTGGAAGAAAGCTTTCTAAGAAGAACCGACAAGAAACAACTAATTGGAATGTGCTATATACTCAGTAGGTACGTATATTAGAACTCGGTATGTTCCTGCTAGAGCGGAAGAGTGTAATGTTCAATTCAAGTTTAGCCAATTTAAGTGTATGATAAAAAGAAAAGCGTAACATTACCTTTATACCTATTCCATTAAGGAGACGTGGATTAAACCAGAAACAAGCAGAAGGTCTGCCTGATAGTAAGCGAACGTATAATTCCTCCGTTAGGTATCGATATCACTCGCACACAACTCCTCTACCTCTGTTATAGAGGCGTCCATAGCCTGCAAATGCTGCAATAAGCGCTGACCATCAGACAGTAATTATACGTCATATAACACAGTCATACCTACTTATTTAGTTTGTTAAAACAACACACATTAATCGATTAATTAGACACGCCCCTCATAGTTGCTAGTTCCCTCACCCTTGCTTCCCCCACGGGTAATATGAGCCATGAGCCATGAACGAACATAGTGATTCAGAACTAGTTATACATATGTATATTGTACTACAAAGGTGGCAAACCCGGTAAGCTGTCTCGCCGTAGCAGTTACCCCACTGTCAGGAAGTATACTCGAGCCCTGAGTATCTTTTTCTCCGCAGAAGTACTAGAGCAGTCTTAATTGATTACGATCATGTGTAAGGTGAGAGGTACTGTCCCCAGTCGGTTAGCTCAAATTTTTTTTACGGGCCATCCCAAAGTCGCTATGACTCCTTTTCGTTTCTGGTAGTTTAATTTGAGTACGCGGTGGTTTGGACCCAGACCAACTCAAGTAGCAGGCGGTCGGCTCAACCACAAGATAACCAGGGCTTGGCCAGCCACAAATAGTTTGAAGTGTGCAAATAATTTATATTCTGATTGCGTTAGTATTCAGTCTATTTCCCGACCGAATTAGTCGACCTGAGGTTGACCTATATCCTATTGAGGCGCGATTGATATTCCGATTTGTCTCTTGGGCTGTTAATCAACTAAATGGGCTCCTATTCATTATTTTACATGGGATTCAGAATACAAATATCATCTTGGGATATTGTAATGATGTTAATTGTAAAATTGGTTCTCCATATTGTATTCTTAACTTCAGATGTAAAATATTTGATTCTTAATCGTGGATTTTTATGGCTTGTTAGTCTTAGCAGATAAATTAGTCTGCTACTTCAACAAATAAAAAGTTTTTCAAAATATCCCTTCCGATATCAAACGGTCTGTATAATCCAGTCCCAATCAAACGCTTTGCTTACATTATGTGATGACGTGACTTATTTGCACTACGGCTTGCATTATTCATTGGCTGATATTTGTTCGGCGTTTCCTACCCAATGCTCCCTGGAGGATCATTATCTATCGTTCTTATTTTATTTATGTCTTAATCAAAGGCAAACCATGTTGTGAATAGTTAATTAAGTTGTGTAATTTGGTTGGTTCTAGCATTTCAATTGAAATCGTGGGTTACCGCTGTCTTAATTGATTGAAGTTGAATTCGCAGTACCTGTCTCTACTCCCAGTAATGTGTGATCTTTAATATGCTATTATTTTTGTACAGGATGTAGCTAGAGGGTTGTAAAAGATTGATGTGTGATATTCCGATAGGAAACTGCATATTTTTCAAATGCTTCATAGCCCGACTACGAAAAAAATATTAGGTCCTTACATATGAAATTGGCGTTTTTCGTACTGGCCACTTTAATCACGAATTTCTCCTCTTTGGTAAGGAATTCCAAATTCAAATTTGTACAGCTATAGACTCATGTATTTGTGCTTCGATGATCGTCATTCATTTGTTTTTTTTCTTCTGTTTTTTCCTGTTTGCGTCACTCATTTTACAAAATGGAAAACCTTAAATATCGCATTATTTACGAGTACGAGTTCCGCCGTGGCACTAGTGCTGCGGAAACAACTCGAAGGGTGAATGATGTGTATGGCGGTCGTGTTGCAAAAGAAAACACAGTTCGTTTTTGGTTCCAACGTTTTCGTTCTGGAAATTTCGACCTGCAGAACAAGCCCCGTGGACGGCCTGAGACTCAAGTTGATAATGAAGAGTTGAAGGCTATTGTGGAAGCGGATCCATCGCAAACCACGTCCGAGTTAGCTGCAGGCTGCAATGTTAGTGATAAAACTGTTTTAATTCACTTGAAGCAAATTGGGAAGATTAAATAGCTTGAAAGGTGGGTACCTCACGAATTGACTGAAACAAACCGGCAAACGCGCGTCGACTGCTGCGTTACATTACTAAACCGGCACAATAATGAAGGTATTTTAAACCGAATCATTACCTGTGATGAAAAATGGGTTCTTTACGATAATCGGAAGCGCTCAGCGCAATGGTTAGATCCTGGCCAGCCAGCCAAATCCTGCCCCAAGCGAAAATTAACCCCAAAAAAGTTACTTGTAAGCGTTTGGTGGACTGGTGCCGGTATTGTTCATTACAGTTTTTTCAAATCTGGCCAGACTATTACGGCTGATGTCTATTGTCAGGAATTGCAAACCATGATGGAAAAGCTAGCGGCTAAACAACCTAGGCTGGTCAATCGCTCCACGCCACTGCTGCTTCACGACAACGCTAGACCACACACTGCGCTACAGACGGCTACTAAATTAGAAGAGCTTCAATTGGAAAGTCTAAGACATCCTCCGTACTCCCCGGACCTTGCTCCAACAGATTACCATTTTTTTCGAAATTTGGATAACTTCTTGCAAGGGAAAAAATTCAACTCCGATGGGGCAGTCCAAATCGCCTTCAAAGATTTTATTGATTCCCGTCCGACTGGTTTTTTTAGTAAAGGGATCAATGAACTACCTATGAGATGGCAAAAGTGCATAGAAAATAATGGTTCATACTTTGATTAATTAAATATATTATATTAAAAAATATTCGACTTTTTGTTCCTCCCATACAAAACGCCAATTTCATATGTAAGGACCTAATATATTTAAAAACATGCGGTAAAAAAAATGCCATCTGTTAGACTGACTCCTTCTATTGTTGAAGTCGGTCTCAATGTAACTTATGATACCCGGGCCATAATAAATAAAGATGAAAAACAGCAAATATACTGTGTAGGATCAGTGAACTGGTTAACTGGTGACCTGAAACTATGAGCAGGTCGGTAGGTATACCTGAATAAGGAAACGGGAAAGAAACATTTCATAGTAATTTTGGGTGACCTACATAAGGTGACCCTTCAAAAAGGGCCCTTTGACGTTTCCCTAAATATATGGAATATTATATACATGTACCTTTTATATTAAAAACGAATATAAAAGATCCTAACCGTCTATTTCATATCGTAACCCAACGAAAAGTGCTAATATTGAAGTTATGAAATATTTGAACTCATTCCACCACCAGGTTATATGAGGTGAGGTACGTAATGAATTCGCACATCGAAATCCCGCTCGTAAAAAGCTCATAAAAAGATCATACAAATTGTGTTTATAAGTTTGACGGTAACACATAAGCAGTACGCCGATTAGGTACATCTAAATAGATAGGTGTAGTGTATAACATTTTACCATGTCTTTAAACGTCAAATTATTTCTAATAAACGCCTACAAACCTATAGAATTAATTGTTTCTGAAAATGTTTAACTAATGGAAATGGTATGCCTAAATATTATTGTAAAGAAAATAAAAGGGTCTGCTACGACGGTTTGGAAGATAATCAGATACATTTTCTAACCTTCAGGAAAGAGCCGAAAGGTCAGATGCCGAACTATCTATTTGCCTAATGAGTTCTAAGACATTGACAAAGAAGAGGCACTTTACTGTTTCTGCCTTTCAATCATCTGTCCAAATGCTACGCTTTTAATTTTTTCTGCGAATTTATCAACATATAGATATTTTGTAGTATTATAGTAGTTTTGTTTTCAAAAGAAGTAAATAGATCCTAAGTGTCTGATAATTACCACTGAGTGGCACAAGGAGGTTTATTTATCACCGTAGCTAGCGAAAATATATGAACACTAAGGTGTAAAAGACAATTATCCAAAGGAAATAACTATTAGCACTTTAATATAAATTTAAGAAAATTATAAAAACTCACTAGAAAATGATGGACTCGAGGGTACGCGAAATATACTTAAACGCTACAAATGATCTAGACGTAGTACGTCGACCAAACCACCAAAAGTCGGTAGGTAGTCTACGCACTCTTAGTAAGTTTACGTTACCTACAGGGATTTTACTTTGTTTACATAATATAAGTAAATTTTCCTAAGGTTGTATTATTATTGTTCGCCTCCTTGGCTTTCTCTGCCCAAAAGCATCGTCTACAGTGTAAGTACCTATGTTAATAAAAGTTACAGCTGCAACCGAGCAAATTCTTGGCATGAAACTGTAGTTTTTCCATATGAGTACACCAGAGCTCTGTGAATTTATTTATGCAGGCAGCGGTTTCGCGTAGTTAAGTTGCTTTGGCCAGAATTTAAGTGCGAGAAAAGGAGCTATTTATCTACAGGTAGCCTAGATTAAAAATGTTAAACAACCGACTAAAAATCCTGTAAAATTCTAAGAAAACTCGATTAAGCCACCTTTCAATAAAAAACTAAATCAATATCGCTTCATTCGCTTAGGAGCACAGACGAGATACCCCTCATTTGGCGTCGTGGTTTACAAATATCAACACACGATCATGTTATAAAAAAAGGAGTGTGTAATAATTTTTGATTGAGGATGAGGAAGCAAGAATCGAATGAAAGCCAAGCTCTAAAGACGAATCGAAACTACTGGTCGGTAGGCATAGAGGCATAATGGTGGCGGCGTGGAGGTAAATAATTTATTTAGAAAAATTCGCCCGCTACGGACTCGATAGGATTATGCAAATATCGCACGTAGACGAAACTTGATTTTTATTTGAATATCAACTTGATTTGTATTCAGTAAATAATAAGGCCAAGATAACATTAAAAATACCGATAAAAGCCCATATTTTAATTATTTATTGGGCAGCATTTATTTTTATAGGCAATCTAAATACAATAAAGTTTGCTTGCTGTCACGGCGTATAAGGCGGTCAAAAAGATTGCGCTGGTCAGTGGAAAATGGACGGACTTGTATCAGTTGCACCATAAAGAGCTTAGTTTTTAATGAATGATGTTAATTTCCTCGGCGATTTCATCATCACAGGGAAACACTAAATAAAAACAAATGAAGACTGCTCTATAGTCATCACCCTCCGAGAGTGGTGCCAAAGAGGCTAGCAGAATTGCTAGTTTGCTACGGTGTAAGCCTTACAGCGCAAGGTAATACAAACCCTTCTAGCCCAGCTCTCTTATCGTCAATCGATGTGAAACCTCTTGGTACAAACAACTAATGAACAATCCGAATATTTCTAGTATTTCTAGTTGCCTATATTTGTCACTGATTTTGAATTACCGTTATTTGCAAGAAATAAATTTATTGAAACTAACCCTTTTTGGTTTTCACCAAAAATGTTTACTGGCATCAGAATAATTTTGAGAATCCTAATTTTTATCTTCACAAGGAATTATGTTACTAATGCTCAGTGTCGGTTCACTGCGTCTGTATAATTCATAAAGTAGGCAATGTATCCTACAAAGCACCCATTCAGTTGATATCTGGTCATTTATGGCGAGACATGAAACAAGGCGCTAAAGTGAAGGGGGATATTTTATCGGAAGCGATAGATGCTATAGATTGCTTTATTTATTTTTCTCAGCGTTTACCTATTGCATAATATTAAAATTATTAGTCCGTGGATTTTTTTCTTATACATATATTATGTCGTACATATGTCTGAAAGACTTGTAGGATTGCTTTGTATCGATGAATTAAATATTGTATCTAGTTTTTATTTAAAGGTAAAATTAGAACAATATGTAGTTATCCTTTTATCACCATGTCGAAAAAAAGATTTTATGATTATTCGATGTTACTACGTAAGCAGTCTTGATCAATCCGTGTGTTATGATAGAATCTAAAGCAGTAATAATAATGGTGAAGATGTATGCACTTATCGATAATTGTATCCTAATTGGTTCCCATCCCTACTAGTTGCCGCAGTGTCGAAAGGGTGCAGAGTACTTCAGCGGCTGGCGACGTGCTGACATCTTCTTGAAAGGGGCGATGACCTGCATTCTTACCCACTTGACTTGCACTTCCTATAGTCACGTGCCCCACGTGGGGCATTCCACACAATGCATGGGGATCTTTGATAAAACTTCATTTGTATACTAGATGACGAGAGAGAAAGACAACAAATTATTATCGAAATGTAAAAAATGCTTATCGGTTAAGAAATCAAGGAAGATAAGTATATTACTTATATACTTATCTTCCTCATCAGGATAAAATAAATTTGAAAGCTACCGATTATTTATAGTTGAGGAATTTTGTCGATGAATCTTATTTGAATAGTATTTTATACTAGCTTTTGCCCGCGGCTTCGCACGCGTTGTAAATAAGTAAATATCTGAAATTTTAAATGATAGCTTATGCCCTATTTTTATGGATTGAACTTAAAAAAATATAGGATTTTCATACAAACTTTCATCCGCTATTTTATGCCTTATGGTTGGAATTTCTAATAATCGTCTAATACATATTTATTTATTGTTAACTGAAAGGCCAAATACCAAATGTCGGGTTTTCATACAAACTCTCATCCCCTATTTTACCCCCTTAGGGATGGAATTTCCACAAATCCTAAAATACGTATTTATTTATTTTTAATTGAAAGGCCAAATACCAATTTTCATGCTCTTAACTTAAAAAACGACGGATTTTCAAACAAATTTTCAACCTCTATTTTACCCCCTTAGGGGTGGAATTCCCGAAAATCCTAAAATACATATTTATTTATTTTTAATTTAAAGGCCAAATACCAATTTTCATGCTCTTCACTTAAAAAAACGACGGATTTTCAAACAATCTTTCTACCCCTATTTTACGCCCTTAGGGGTGGAATCCCCGAAAATCCTGAAATACATATTTATTTATTTTTAACTGAAAGGCCAAATACCAATTTTCATGCTCTTCACTTAAAAAACGACGGATTTTCAAACAATCTTTCAACCCCTATTTTACCCCCTTAGGGGTGGAATTCCCGAAAATCCTGAAATACGTATTTATTTATTTTCAACTGAAAGGCCAAATACTAAATGTCATGCGACAATCTTCAAAAATGACGGATTTTCATACAATAATTTCATCCCCTATTTTACCCCCTCAGGGGAGGAATTTCCAAAAATCCTGTAATACGTATTTATTTATTTTTAATTGAAAGGACAAGTAACAATTGTCATGCGCTTATCTTCAAAACTGACGGATTTTCATACAAAACTTTCATGCCCTATTTGACCCCCTTAGGGGTAGAATTTCCAAAAACCCTGAAATACGTATTCATTTTTAACTGAAAGGCCAAATACCAATTTTCATGGGTTTAACTTTAAAAACGACGGATTTTCATACAAACTTTCAACCCCTATTTTACCCCCTTAGGGGTGGAACTACCGAAAATGCTTTCTTAGTGGATGGCTACATCATGAAAGGAACGTACTGTCAAAATTTCAAGTCTGTACCCCTAGCCGTTTAGGCTGTGCGTTGATATGTCAGTCAGTCAGTCAGTCAGTCAGTCAGTCAGCCTCTTCTTTTATATATACACACACACACACAAACAACAACACACACAAGAAGATTACGTTACAAGATGAATAGCAATAAAAACGTACATTCCGCCCACAGAAATCACAATTTATTAAGATTTTAGTGATTCCGCCTGGTGGTAAGCGGCTTCCAAAGCGAGATCCCAGGTCGTTTTACACAGAGAAATATATATTGCTCAAATCGAAACAACTAAGTAAACCTGTATAGTTATCTAACTATCTACCTGTTTTAATTTCAAACGAAACCCCTTAAGTGACGTGGGTACCTACTGAATTTCATTACAATGTTCGCGAATAAAATAAATGAGATTTCCTAGGAAATTTGAATTGATCCGACCGATCACTTCGGTTTCAGTAAACAAGTCCCAGTAGGTACCCAAATAAATTATACCTTCCCTAAACAAACAATGTAGGCAGGCTAAAATAAACTTTCAACTGAAGTAGTGATAGGGTAGTGTATATATATGTATACTTGCGGCCCGCCCCGGCTTCGCACGGGTAGACATTTAGATCAAATATTTTGTCTACCCGTGCAAAGCCGGAGCGGGCAGCTAGCCTATGTTATTCAGTGATAGTTTAGCTTTCTAACGGTAAAAGAATTTTTGAAATCGATCCAGTAGTTTCGGAGCCTATAGACATTTATCAAATATTTTGTCGACCCGAGCGAAGCCGGGGTGGGCAGCTAGTATAACATATAGCCTATGTTACTCAGTGAAAATGTAGCTTTCTAACGGTGAACGAATTTTTGAAATCGGTCCAGTACTTTTTGAGTTTATTCGTTACATACAAAAATACAAAACTTTCCTCTTTATAATATTAGTGTAGATATATAATACCGTGGCTATGGCTATATCTTAGTTATCGCGGTTATATCTTCGATACTGAAACGAATAATATAGGTATTCTTGATTTGCTATTACATGTTTATTGACGTGCAAGATCTTTTCTCTCGGTTATGGGAGTGATTTCGTGGAAAGGGAACAGAGTTGTCAATTTAGCGACTTTGCTAACAGTGACAACTTTAGTTTAAGTCTTAGCGGTAAAGAATTAGATTTACCTAACAACTGTAATTGCATGTTACTAGTAGTTCTGGCAAATTGTGAGTTTATGCCGGTGGTGGTAGAATTGCCCGTCAGAAGTCTAGTCATTTATTTATTTTTTATACCATTAAGGCACCAATGTAAATGGGAAAACCCACGGGATATCCCAAATCGCCCTACCTCTCTTAGTCAGTTGTTCACACATCATATGCGACTACTGTAAGGCTCGATCGTGGCATTTTGTATTAAAATAAAAGAAATAGTACCTGATAATAAAAAAGCAAGGCTAAATTTGAAGTCTAATATGAAAGCAAAATGTGTTTTTAATTAAATAAAAAAAAAATAACATAGTTAAACCTGAAACTCTTATTAACAGCGGTTTCTAATCACCACAATATTATAGAATAAAAGTCACCCACTGCGTTTGTCTTTTTGAACGCAATTAACTCGAAAACTACTGAACGGGCCAGGCACCAATGCACCTTCCTCAAGAATCAGTCTATTCTTGAGGAAGGTTTAAGAGTATAGTTAATTCATTAAGCTTTTGTGTAAATTGGCTGAAGTATCTATAAAATAATAATAATAATAATAATTCATTTAGTTCAGACTAAAGTGTCCATACATTGAAATAGACATGAGGCACATTGTTAGTAAATATATTAACTAAAGATATATGAAGATTAGTAGTAAATTATTAATATAATATTTCAATAGGTTCTCATCTCGCCACATGCAGCCTGATGAACCGCCCCAGTGTAGCTGACTCTGGCCTCTCGCCAATTGTCTTTAAAAAAGAACAATAATTTTGTCCAGAGTCCACTTTATAAACGCCCACTTAAATTGTTTCACCTCAGTGAATATTAGCATTAGGAGCTCCTTTACAATGTCACCCCTCTGCGATTAACACCCGCCTACGCTGTTATCATGACGGCACATCAAATCAGCAATACCAACAATTTTATAAAATTAGATAGAACGATAAAAATACAACTACTTTTCCAACAACTCGTTGAAACAATATCTGTAGAGTAATTGAAATGAGTAGCAATTGGAGAACGGGCACTCTGGAAAGTCATGTAGGGAGGACTTTGCACAGCAGAGGGATGTATCATTTTGACAGTATACAATAATATTGATGCAGTTTGATATGGGTACGAATATTTACGAACAAACTGTATAATTTGATATATGTTTAAATACCACAGCATTCCCAGCTAGATCACTTACGTAGATATGACATGTTGGAGACGGGTAAGATGTTTTTTCATACCACTGAGGTGGCACACAAGCATACGGCCCACCCGATGGTAAGCAGTCACCGTAGCCTATAGTATCCTCGTGGAGCACTACCGCAGAAACACTGCATCGAAGTAGTGTTATTTCACTGCGGTATTATGTTGGGTGGAGGTACAGTCTCCAGTCGGGCGGCTCCAATTTTAATGGGAAGACGCACGGGGGATCCCAATTCGCCCTACTTCTCTTTTTTAGCTCATGGTCTGATTTCTACTTAAGCTTAGAAAACATTATTGGTTCAGGCCGGGATTTTAATCTGGGCCCATCAGATGACAGGCCGTTGCTTCAACTACAAGGCCACCACGGTTTCTTTAGAATATGCTATAGAATATAACAGAATAGGCTATTTAGAATTGCTAATATTATAATTTTTAATTGCCAATAGATAAGATATTTGTTATTATTGCAAATAGTAGACACTTTATGATAAGATTTAGAAAATTGACATCTGTAAGTTGGTTCGTCAGTCAATCTATAGTCGGTTTCAAATAAAGGTAGAAGCGGTTTGCCATCACAAAATTCAATTAGGAATCTCAAGGGGGGAAATAACAACCAACTCCCCAGTATTGCTAGCTAATTGGAATTTTATACTAACGGGTTGTATAATACAAAATAGTAAACAAAATTAATTTGTAACATTTACAGCATACAAATAAACGTATTAGCTTGAATACTCGGCAGAAACCTTTTGACCTTTGCATAAGCTTAATTAGTCGGGAATAACGAATGGCATAAGTTTGCATTAACTTTGAAATTGAAATAATGTAGACACAAGCTCCGTTAATTATATATTCAAAAACAAATACTTATTAAAAGCAGTTAAGTTCTTGTTTTCGCCTGCTGTTTTCTTTGATAGCAAATTTCACCCCTTTTAAGGTTTTAGTGACACCTATATAGTGTACTTCTTGCAAGAGACTACCAGGTAAAGTAAATTTAGACTATATATTGTGGCTATAGACTTAGTTTCAGGTGGTTTCTATCCGAATGGCTGGACCGATTTGAATGACACATTCACTGGCAGATGGCTGATGCTATAAGGCGTCCCTTCTTATCATTTAAGAGTTTTATATTTATACTCTTGTCAGTGCAGCCGATGAATCTCCCTTCAATTGTCCCTGTCCACTACTGAACTTGTTTTCTAATTTACTTCTAATCCCTAAGGTAATTTTTGTTATTACTAAAAGGCGTCCCTTAGGTAACTTTTATTCTCGAAAAAATATTAGGTTTTTCGCAAAAACACCCATGAAATTGTAAAGATGAAGAATTCAACGCGTACGAAGTCGCGGAAACAGCTAGTTCAATAATATTTTTGTAAGACTGTAGCTTTGGAACAAACTGTCCTGAACTCATCAATTCCATATGGCCAGCTTCGCTAATCTGCGCATGAAAATAACCATGATTTCCCATGAGGTCGGACGGAACGTAGGTACCCAGCTGAAAAGTTACACGCGAGTCCAACCACGATTGTGCTTATATGTTTATTTCTTTATTCGCTATTAAAGAGCACGGGCGTAAACCAATTGCGCTAAGTATATTAATCTATGAAAGATTAATGTAAAAGAAGCAAAAGAGATGTGTAAGTCAAGAGTGAAATGGCCCCGATACTCCCCGACTACGCCGTGAGTGACTTGGCGAGATGATATGTTTGTATGTATGTATTATATATTCATATATTAATAACATACGTTCAGTAAAATGAACTGACTGAATGACTGCGTTATTATATCGTCGTCTTATTGATTATAGATACTTGCAATTGTATCAGATTTAAATAAACGAATATACTATTCAATAATTGTGACTCTACGTTGGAAATACCATGGATTGTGCAAATCGAGTACGGTAAGCTTTCAGCTTAATGGGTACCTTAGACCGTTCCATTACGAATACAAAAAATTAGAGATTCAAAGAAAAACATATTTACTTTTATACCACTAAGGTGTCATACAAGCGTACGGCCCACCTGATGGTAGGCAGTCACCGTAGCTTTTAGCCGCTATCAATCTCCATCAATCAGGGGATCACTAACGCGTTGCTATCCCTGTTGTTGTTGAGGACTTTAGCAGCATATGCCTACTAATAGCGCAGCGTATCCTCATAGAGCAGTGGCAACCTTAATTACCGCAGAAACAGCACTACTTTAATGTAGTATTATTTGACTGCGATATTCTGTAAGGTGGAGGTATAGTCACGCTTTGGGGGTCTCAAATTTTATGGGAAAGCCCACGTGAGATCCCAGTTTGTCCTACCTCTCTTTTTAAGCTCGTGGATTTATTTATCACTTTACTCAGCTCTCAGCTTAGAAGAAATCATCGGTACAGGCAGCCGGGATTTGAACCTAGGCCCATCAGATGACAGGCGGTCGCTTCATCCACGGCCACCACGGGTATTTAAAATATTCCACATCAGTAGTTTAATGTAGTCGTTAGTTCCCTGATGAGCTTAACTGGATCGCATGCATGATCGTAAGCCGTGTACGCGCTTTTTATGACGCATCCACCCTCGAAATTAATTTCGGACGGACGCGAAATTGCCCTATGGCAGTGAGGCGGTCGTATTACAAATATCCTAAGTTGATCCCATCCCCGATTAAATTGGAACTTTCGTTCATTGTGATATTGTTGATAATTGTTTGTAATTAGTTTGTGAATTATTACGGCTCGGCTAACAATAGTTACTTTAGTACGAGCAGCAATAAGGTCGGCACGTCCGGCGACGTATTGTCTGAAGTGAAATTAACAGTCCGAGATGACTTTATTCCACAGAATACTGTTGCAAGGGAACAATGAAGGTCCATTTAAGACCATTTGCGAGTTTTATGTTGGGTACTTGTATTTAATGTTACGCTGCGAGTTGCAGAAATGTTTAAAACTCGTTTATGGACGGTCTACGAAAAAAATCTGTGACATTTTTATGCCCTAGGTAGGACCAAAGGTGTCCGTAACTGGGCAGGCTTCTGATCAAACAAACAAATTATTCCTAGGACAATAATAAAACAAGAGCGAATAAAAACGAAGCCCTCTTTTGGGGCAGAAGGGTAAAAACAGGTTCCAGGAAAAGCAATAACCGTTCCAGTTTCAAATCAACTACCAGTTTTATGGGAAAAGTTTTAACAACAGTTCTGTGCATCGAAATCCGGTTTACAGCTGCATAACATTTTAATATTTTCAGCGTCGTTTGTTTCCAAATTAGGATAGTCAAAGTTCCGACTGTCGGAAGCCGCAGGACTATGTCGGAATCGGATACCTTGACCTAGTTAAGACATGAAACCTTACACTGACTTAAGATTTAAAACAGCGTATTCGCTGAATACATGCAAATATTTAAAGTCGTAGAGTCAAGAGGAAATAAATTGGCACAATAGATACTGGCATGATGTTAGGTAGACATTACTCATAAAGAACGATATCATTTCCTCCACGTAGGTTTGCTCCACTTTGAACCCGAGATGGAGATTTATTTGCTCGTAATAGCATTTCCTTTTTATTGAATAGCGAAGTAACGGGACTCGACATATCTATACCAGTATTATTTAATGCCTAAAAAGTTGGCGAACAAGCTATGGACACACTGACACGCTATGGACACTTACAGCACTGGTTCTGCCAACATTGCTAATGTCATGTTGAGTGGAATCTTTGTAGTTGCAGAAAGTTCTTCGGTCAAGAAGAATTACCCGAGCACTACCGATGGCCGGTAGCTCTATTTCTGTAAACGGCCGGATAGGTGGGAACCATCGCAAGTCAGATATACCATCGTCAAGCAATTACGTCCTATGTATGATGCAAGAAAATTCCCGAAGAGAATTTTGAACCTCCGTGTGGACGGGGGAAATGAAGGCCCAAGAGGTGGATGGGCAGTGTACGGAAGGACATGGAAAAGTGTGGAGTAACAGCAGAGCTGGCTACAGAAATACTGTTATGGTGTCAAAAGACATTTAGAGCCGACCCCAAATAATTGGGGCAAAGGCTAGGGACAGGAAGTATGATAGCTGCTAGGCTTATGAACTCTAGAGGTTACGAAGTGCACTGCCTCACGGGGCTGAAACTGCATTTTTTGCATGGACCTTATCATCTATTTGTCTAATGAGAAAACAATCACATGTAAAACATATTAGTACAAAAGAACAGTGTTCTTTGGCTCCGTCTTCTGTAAGGTTTAGAGTTGAGGTGTCTTATGGAGCGACTCCAATTTTAAGAGGGCCGTTCAACCATACTACAATTATTCCTAATTCCCGGGAAGGATATTATATACTTTGTAATAAATTGGAAGAAAATGGAAAAAAATTATATGCAGTAAATAATAAATCTGGTTTATAGAGTAAATTTTGTTAGTCTGTTTGAATTTGGAAGTCTGTTAAAATACTGAAACAATGGTGTTGATTCTGTTGTTCAAAATTACTAAACTTAACTAATTTGACAAGTCTAAAACTCTTGCTATCCCTTTCTCATGTGCGGGGTTAAATAAGGATGGCAATATTTTTAGACCTGTCAAATTAGTTAAGTTTAGTCATTTTGAACAACAGAATTGGCACTAATATTTAAAATCTACAATCAATCATGTAGATTGAAATTTCGGTTGTGTTATTCTAATAATACGGAAGCGAAGTCGCAGATATTAATTATCCTTAATTGTAATAAATAAAGTTAATATTTCTTTCGCTTGTGCTAAAAATAAATTTCACCTGTTTTAATTGAAATTGTATAACAATTATTTGAACGAAATAGAATTTTACATGCTATGCAATCGCGTGCAACCAAATACTTAATTATCGGTAGCTACGGTTTAATTGCACTAACTGGCCTTTGTAGCGCCGATGCGAAAATTGGTGGATTCGATTTCAAACTCACCTTTTAATGAGTTACTGCTTCACTTTGGTTATACAATAAAAATTAAATTAAATTTATTAAATGTTCATGCGGAATTAAGTTCAAATAGCGTTCGATATGTATGTTCAAAGCTTCGAGAAATAAATAGTTTGAGGAAGTCACTTTGATTTGGTTCCTTGTTAGTGTTCCTTGTAGTAGATAAGGGGATTTTGGTGTTATCGGCCTTGGACTTCTCCAATGTCATGGTTTCGTCAAATGTTTACTTTTTAACAATATTCATTCCAATAAAAGCAAGCTTTTAGAGAAATTGGGATTGTAAATACAAACAGGTCTTAAAGGGAAAAAACCTCCATTCCTTGGGGTCGGTTGACGCGACACGGCTGATCCTACCCCGGTGTAATAACAGTAGCAATATCGAGATAACAAGAATAATACTGCGACTCCAATAAACCACGAACACATTACTTCCTACAGTTTATTTACCACTTAATATATTTAGGTTTGTCCTATCCTACTAAAACAAATGCCAGTATGGATATTGGTAATGTTAATCAACCACGAAAATATGGGTGAATCGATTGGGCATTCAAAACCATAACTCGATATCAAAGATAGCACAACAGATTTTATGCACTAAATACATACATACATAAATTATCATCACATGCCGACCGAGGCCTTTTTGAGAGTATAGAGTGCCATTTCACTCTTGACTTGCAACTTCTATCCTCTCATTCCTCTATTCATATATCTCTTTGGTCTAAGTAGTTTGATACTTGCTATTTTAGATGGCGCCAGTTATCAGGCAATAGCTTAAAATGACTGACAGACAGTCAGACGAACAAAGCGATCCTATAAAGCGGGTTCCTTTTTAGGGGTACGGAACCCAAAAAAATTGATAATAAAGTAATCCTAAACCCTGTGTTTTTAAGTATGTACCTATCATCGTAAAATACTAAAACAAATAAACCCAAAATGATTTGTGAAAAGAAAATTGTAGCAGGAAAAACAAGAAGATATGCGGACCGGAGTTCCAACGAAACAAAAATCAAACTACCCTTGCTCTAGTTTATTTTGTAAACAGGGTCGGCACTTACCTTAGCTAACATTATTACATTATCCACAGTAGAATCCCCGGGGTTTCACAATGTAGAGCCTTAGAGTATTTACAGTTTCAGAAATTCAAATTAACAAGTAGAAGTAGCAGATAGAATAAAAGCTAGATTGCAAATAAAATGTTGTTTTGTAGTTAAGCCAACCCTCAGTAAATGAACAGAGAAATAAACAGTAGCTCTCTAGGATTAGGGAATATCATAGAAGTATTGTGTACTTTATACAATTTTTCATAATCCTTATCAAAAACAACAGTCCTTAACGTCGTCCCAACAACGTTTTTTATTCAGAGAATTTTATTATTTTTCTAAAATAAAAAACTAGTTTTCCTAATCGGTTTATAAATGACGACTACTGAGGTTACAAACATAAAAAAGACAGCAGAACTGAGAACCTCCTCCTCTTTTGAAAGTCGGTTAATAAAAATAGCCGAAGTGAGGTACGCTTTGTAACATCAGCTACCTGGGAGTCAGAGATGAGCTGGATTAAACAGACGGACAGACAAAAAATGTCGCGGTCAATAAACAAATTGCATGTGCTAGACCCGTATTTTTGTTACATGGCGTGATGATAAGTAAATACCTAAAGATATAGGAGGAAATTAATAATTTCAATTGATTTTCCATCTTTAAGTTAAATTAAATTTAATATAATTATCAAATGATTAAATTTATTGTAGACTTGTTTACCCAAAAAGATAATAATGTAATATCGTTTCTGTATCTATTACGGACATTGCTTCTATTGCTAGTGGTGGATCGCAACGCAACTAAGTTACGACCGCAATAAAAGCTATTAGTTATTGCTCCTTGTTATTGTGCCATAAAAACTTTATTTATCTCTTTATTTGTATAACATTCCTTGTGTATATTTATATTGAAAATAAAGAATATATGTAAGAAATAAAGGGGTTTTCTTTACACTGCACTGTGTACGTGCAGCCTTAATTAATATGCGCTAGTTTGAACCAACTAATTGAGACTCAAGCAGCGATTTGGTAAGCGGGCCTCTCGAATAGGTGTGGAAAAGTATGTAGGTTCACCCGAAGTATCCATTTTTTCATAGGTTAAGAGCTGCCCTTCAGATTCTCGTTGGGACTAATACTCGTTGGGATAACTCGACCAACCAAACGAAGTTAGCACCTAATGCCCCGTCGTATTACCAATGCAGTTCCGTAGTATAGATATGTGAGTATGCATCAATTACACTCTGACGTCATGAACAAGCTACACTCACAGTTAAGTGGTATAGAAGACTGTTATAGAAGACAAGATTGATAATAAGCATTAACAGACATCGAGATGTAAAAGAAGCAAACTACCCCGTGAGGGAATTAAAGCCATGATGATAATATATGTAAGTCTAGGTACGTGTTTAACGAAAATAATGACCTTGACCTCTTCAATACCAGTCAAGATATTTAAGAAACAATAAGCGTGAAGAAATGAATAACATTGACGTTGACCTTTAAGAGGTATTTTAAAGATCAGAACTGATATGATGATTCGATCTATAGATAAATAAATACAATAATAATTGATGGATTAATTAACAAAGCATATGTATTAATATATATTTCGAGATCAGCTATGGACAAACTGCAAAAAATATGGCGAATCCGGAATATCACCAAGGCCACGAAAGTCCGACTTGTAATGGCACTCATCTTTTCCATGTTTCTTAACGCCGCTTAGACGTGGACCCTAAGAGAAAGTGAGAAAAAGAGGATAGATGCTCTTGAAATGTGGTTCTGGAGAAGAATGTTGAAGATATCATGGACCGAACACAGAACGAACCAGCCAATTCTACAAGAACTCGGCATCAAGCAGCGCCTATCCTCTATTGTCCAAGCTCGCACTCTCACTTTCTTTGGGCATGTGTCGCGAAGCGATGGCGCCTCTATGGAACGCCATATGGTGCAGGGTATGATTGAGGGGACGAGACCGCGCGGCTGATCACCGCTGCGCTGGACCGCCAAATAAAGGCGGCATTAAATCTTTCCGTGAACGAATGCACGAGACAGGCGTCAATACGTGAGGAATGGCGACGGCTTGTGAAGCGAACCACCACCCACACTGATGACCACGACCACTCTGCCAAAAGTGCAAACGACTGAGAAAAAAAGAAATGTTATAATACCACTAGTAACATTACTTGGAATGACATGATTTCGTTATAATTAGGATGTAATAAAGTTGAAGATTTGCGTTAAAGTGAACGTACATTTGTAACACAAGTTGGCACCTAACACTGCGGAGACCTAATATAAACACATATATATAAGCTATTTTTAATCAACTTAAGAAAACTAAATAAAATCCCCGAATAACAGTAAAAGTTGCTTCACTTTTAAATATCATGCGAATGGTATGTTACAAGAATATAAATAAATAAATAATACCAAATATTGATTATATTATGTTTTGACAAAGATTTCTACTATCCAAACTATTTATGTCCAAAAAAATTTTCTACATGCGTTGCGGGCGGCATGAAAACAAGGCGACGGGCCGTTGTTTGGACAGCCCTGGCCTAAAGCAGTGGGTCTTAAAGCATGAATTTTTGCAACAGCATTTCGTGAAAATAGTGGTGAGGACTATGAGAGGATTCTTGAAAATTCATCCCCTAAGGTTGTATTAGCAGGTCAGGCCGAGGAGGCTGCTAGTAGATACAAATACATTTATTTTATTACTTTGACAGTAATATTTGATATATCGCAGTTAGGTACGCCAGTGGCAAACAAAGCTATGCGTAATTCCCTCTTTATCATTTATTTATCTTTCACAGCAGAATCCGACGCCTTTGAAATAAGAACCTCCTAGATTTCAAAGGTACCTAGGTAAAAAACGCGGCAAAATTATAATCAAGTTAGCTAATTCTTTACTTTGATGTGACAAAAAACCTAAACAATCTTTATTTGACTAGGGATTACAAAGAAGTTCTTTCAAATCGTCTTTCACGAAACATAATTTTAATTATATATTAGCTATGGTGGCCTCGATCCTGTCTGTTTTCTTATTCTAGTTATCGGTTCGTCATTTCGGTAGCGTCCAGAAAACTTTTTCTTTGAAGAAATTCATGAAGTTTTGTTTGATCCCAAATTTTCTTGAGATTAGTTTTCCTAGGGGAGTTATAAGATTTGGTAGATATAAACCAGTATTGTTTATATTATAGTTGTTGACTTAAACTTATTTAGATCCATTTCTGATATTACGATTAAAAATATAATAACTTAAACTTTATATATTTTAATTAATATTAAGCAAGGTCATATACCTTGGTAATCAATTTAAAAAGGATAACCTGATTAAATTTAATAGTTGCGAAAGTCTAGTCGAAGTCGATTTTAAAACAAATACTGTTTTAGATAACAATGCAGACTTCGACAATATTAAGCAAAACCTTAATATGTCGGAAGGGAACGATGCGGTAACACATTTAGTCACAAAAAATGTTATTCCAACCCAAAAAGTAATTACAGTAACAGAAAGAAACAGTAAAAGTATCCAATCCCTTCGTATAAAAACTTGGAAATTGAACAGCCTAGCCAGATCCATTGAATATTCACAACAAATACAACTTCCTTTTACAGTTATCTACTGAACTTCTGAAAGCAAATTTATCTCCCAGGCAAGTTCTGGTTCATTAAAGTTGAGAAAATTTGGTTATTATCGAGACCTTTATTCGAACCTACAGTCTTATCAAAGGTTTTAATGGAATTGTTGAGGATGTTAAAACATCTGAAGGTCTATATTTACCACTGGCATTACCTATTTGCGGAAATCGACTTAATTCACACCGGCCATCCATCATTAAGGTCAACCAGCCTTGTAACCAGCGACATTCAATCAAAACTATGCACCGATATGGGTCTTTTTTAAAATACTCTAAATGAAACTAAGGTGGTTTTCGTCAGTCATAGTGTCATTGAACTTGCGTTACAGAGGGCATAGTTCAGTCTAGCAATACTGCGAGCATTCATACAACGAGGCTCATTCATAAATGCGGCAAAATTTTGTATGGCTATTTGTTATGCGCGATGTCGTCACATGCAAATGGCAATTTAGTACAACAGATGGCATACTGGCATCTTGTTTCTTTATTTACATGTTTTGGTTATTATTTTTAGGCTTTTCCTTTTTTCAAATATGTATCTAAATTAAAATTCATTGATTCGTTGATAAACGTACAATTTTACAGCGAAGAGGATTATTTTGACAAGGTCTTCGAAGCTAGAATGTGGAACTTGAAGCATTTTTATATGATATTGTACCTATATGGTTTAGGTACTCTTATTTGCGGCTGCTAACACTTAAAAGTTTGTGTGCTTGGACCAACCTAGAATATTTCCTTGGTACAAAGAATGGTGACAGAAGTCGATCGCAATGGAAAACACTTCACATTCGATTAAAAAGGAAAAGCGTTTGGTGGAATGACATTTCACTGTGATCAAGTACTGTGCGTTTGCAATTTGCGGTCGGTGAAATACCGCGCACATTTCATTTCCGAGACCACCGCAGCACCGCGTTGACTTGTGGTCGCGACTGTACTGTCGCGGCGAAATTTTGTTTGCAAATCCTTGCGTTGTCATCCTGAATGGATGTACTTTGATTTTTTAATTGAAATTGAATCCAATTTTGGTTTGATAAATCAATTCACAATACCAATGGGAAACTTTGGTCGATACATGAATGAATTTTGATTGAAACTACAAAACGAATATTTCCGGCTTTTCGCGAACTATCTTAGTAACAGCATAAAGTTTTGTATGGAAATATTTCTGATATGATACCAATAAGAAATTGATTTCTTCATTTCAGAAAGCAAATTTCTGCCGTTTTGCGTGACGGCAAATTCGGACGATTTGAATGTTCCTCTAAAAGACCAATCAAATAAAGACGATTATTATTTAGAAACAAGCAGATGCAAAAGAACAGAAACATTCATAATTATGTAAAATAAATATAATTAATTATTTTCAGAATAAACAAGGATAAAAGGACTCCAATTGCATTCGAGCAGATGGTCCTTAAAGCGTTCATAACAATCTCAGTGGTGGAAGCACGGAAATGGGAAAACTAAAATAGTTTTGTTTACATTGTTCACTCGTGTGGAGCAGCTGAAGGATAGGAGGCATAATATTGTACGAAAGTTTACCATGAACCGCATGCGAGAGTGAAGAGCACAAAAGGATCGCTGTAGGATGTGAAAATTCTCCCACAATGCATTATATTGTAAACATTCGTTCACGTGTAAAACGTGTATTTACAAGATGAATACAGTATGTTTTTAAAATGAAATAATTGAATCATTTATTCTATACAAGAGTCCAATGAGAGTCCAAGAAGATAATTATGGGGCGCAGAGCATGATTCAAATTTCTAATATATATATATATACGTAATAGATAAAAAAAAAATTGATGTGTCACATTTTGCCACTCTTTCATGGGATTGATTACGTGAAATGGAATTGAAATGCATTACACGAAGCCTGGGAACAGTGTTACCAATTTAGCGACTTTGTCGCTGGAATTGACGCCATTTTTTTGTCTTAACGACAAATAAAGAGGTAGGGTCTCAGATGTTACACATCATATTTGTATGGCTACTGTACAGCTCGCCCGTTTTATATTTGTATGTAAAGATGGAGTAATCTCTAGAATTATTGAACGGCTTTAGACATTCTAGCACTAATGAAAAGCTACACATGCCCAAAAAATAAGGCATATTAGCTTAGCTATAGGCCAATATTTGGTATCTTATTTCTGCGCGGGTGATGTTGCGAGCAATAGTTAGCATGAAATAAACCGATTGGGTAATAGGAAAGATAATAGAAAATGCTTTGATTATATCAAAGAGAAAATGTAATACATGTACGTAGCGTTACTTGTCCCTACATTCCCTGAATTCCCGGATTAACAAGCCGGGATGTCGGCATCTGAATGTGTAATTTCCTTCTTATAAATGGTTCGGAATAATAATTTCCTGTACGGTTTTGTCAATGGATTTATTATGTTTTGGAATGAGATATTTTAGCTGCGGTATTATTTAACTGAACATACCCTAGTTGGGACTATTATGTCCGAATACTGAAACGCCTGTCAAATCTCAAATCACATTAATTTTGGATGGTACGACAACGAAAAAAAGAGATGTAAGGCGAATTGGGATCTCCCGTGGGTTTTCCCATTAATATTGGAGCCGCCCGACTGGGGACTGTACCTCCGCCTTACAGAAGACTGCAGTGGAATAACGCTACTTTGATGTTGTGTTGTGTTTCTGCGGTAAGTAATGCTGCTGGCACAGCGACTCTTCATCAACAACATGTTTGGCAACTCGTTAGTGATATCCCTAGTATTGCTAGCGGCTATAGGCTACGGTGACTGCTTACCATCAGGTGGGCCGTACGCTGGTGTGCCTTCTTAGTGGTATAAAAAAATTTGCGTTGCATGATACGCACGTGCGTACCACTAACGAACTTCGAACACTTTGTTCGTCGAACATGTTCGCGACGATCCTACTAATATTTGCTGCATGGACGTGTTCTAAAACTTTCCGCTACTTCACAATCGACCACTTCTAACGGCGCCGCCATGGCTATTAAGATAAGAGTTCACGACTGTTTTGCTCGAACTCGATTCGAACTATGTTCACGTTCGTGTTAGAGTATGCGGTCCATACGGTACGAACCAAACGTTCAAATTGGATGTTTATGTTCATTATATGCGTGTTCCTACGTGCGACCACAGATTTGTATTTGATGAAGTTTTAATCAGTTGTGGCATTCAAAATTTGAATGTCTGATACCGCTTATACCCCTTGTAGAATGGACACCTTAGCTAGGAAATTACGTTTAGCGAGCTATGGAGACTGGGGTGCCTGATCGAAATCGGTTACTGAATCGTTTCGAAGATTGCTATGCCGAGGAATGAATCGCGGGTTGTCGACTTTGTTTTGAGAGGAATCAAGAAAACCTTACGTATTGAACACCTCTATTACATCAGATTTTTTATTTCACCGTGGGCTTTGTGTAACGTTAGGGTACGCCTCCGGTCTGACAACTCCCATTAATTTCACTGAGCCGACGTCGCTATAAGGCAGACCACAAACTATACCACCAACCAACAGGTGACAATGTTGTGTTGGTTGGTAGTGATAAAGATAGTGGTGTTATTTCGTAATAGCCCGTGAATTTATTCCCTGTTCTAACTTCAATTAATGCTTAAATCAAGAAAGCATTCATTCCTAATAAATCACTTGAAAGAACAGGATATCTTAAAGAGTCATCCATTGTGAGCGACTGTAACATCTCAAGTAATTTCTCAGGCATTTGGCTCTAATCAAGCTCTTAAAACTTGAGATAAGGCACGCTCCGCCAATTCATGGTCCTAAATTACGTACCCCACGGCAATGTACACGATACCTTGAATAGGCCCTTAGAGGGCTTCAACCGCTCTCTTTATAAAAGATGGCTAATTTCCCCCTAGGTTTTATGACAAGTTTCCGCTCATGAAATTATCCGCGAGAGAATCAGCAACATTAAAAAGTTTGCGAATTTCAAACACTCATTGATTTGAGTTGCCACAGATAAGGTTTTTAATTTTTATGATGATCGTTTATTTTAAAGGATACTTGCTACTAATTTAGTTATTAATTAAAAATCTGCAGCTTAACATTCATATAGATTTTGAAATTCGAGTGTTTCCTACCAAATTAACTAGCTAAGCGCTTATAGGAACTGACTTTCCCATTCTTAGATATGATGATTAGATGTGTGATTCCACATTAAAATCACAGGTTAGAATAAAAATAAACAAGGCAGGCATTTCGTATTGACCTCATTTTGAACAAAACAATAAGCCTTAAATTAAGTGCAAGTCACAGACAGTTTATTGTACGTTAAAGGATTTCTAAAGAGTGTTCTGAAATAAAATAAAAACAGAGTAAAGATATTGGCCACAATACACACAATGGCCAGTAATTAGTAACTAGTCCAAGTCGTAACTAGTAATAGATAAACAATGCGGTCTATCTCATTTGGGTCTGTGCTGGTGTTAATGGATTACGCAAGGAGTTACTAGACCACGACGGATTACGAATATCTGCGTAGGCATTTATTTCAGCACGCGACGTAACATCCAGATTCACCACAAAGTCGTCAGGTATGTATTACAACTGTTAATTGCAATTTGTCATAGATAGTTAACTCTTTATTGTACACCTTAAAACTATAGTACAGAAACAGAATTAATTAGTCATATCGGTACAAATGGCGGCCTTATCACTAGATGTGATCCCTTCCAGATCTTCTGCATATCACATAATATCGATTTCATTGTTGATGGACAAGGTTTTCGTGACTATAAGATTTATATCATTTAATGGGCCCAGTTTTGAACCAGTGTAGGCCGCTGAGGTAGTGCGATAATATGTTTGATCAGTTTTAGCTAATCATATTGAAAGCACAAACTATCTTTGTTTCTTTTTGTCATCAAAGACGGAAATTCTTCGATTCACCAGAAAAATATGCTGTTCAATCGAGTCACAAAAAATCACAAGTAGAAAATGTAGTCACTTATTATGGGGCTACTGAATTCGAATACAAAACAACAATCAAATCTGCGATCCAGTAAGTACATTAGTTTTATCTAACATTCATATAATATCGTCTTTACAATGAATAGTAATTAGAAGTTAAATCACTTTTAGCTAGTGGAAACTGTTTCTGAGGATAAATCTAATTAATGAGCTGGGGGAAACCCTCCTGAAATTTAGATGAATCCCTACACCTGACCGTGAGGAATCGCCTGCCACGTTACCTCTTGCTTGATGCATTATGCGAGGTTCATGTTGGGCTTAGTATCATGATTCCCAGGTATTTTTACTTCAATGGATCGAATTAAAGAAAATGTATCTTCAAATCTTAAATGACAGTTATTGCTGCTTGAGAACTAATTTTCAAGAACTTGGTTTAATTCATGCTAATTTTTTTTAATATAGCATATAGCATATTATAGGGAATGAAATAACGCTATTCCTAAAATAACAAACCAGTCATGAGATGAGCCTATAAAAATACTTAAGTGAATAAATATTTTAGAACACGAAAAAGGTATCGGTAACCAAACAAGAAAGTAAATCAGTTGTTAAACTAAGTTCCTGATAAAATAACAATGCAGGATCTAAGACATGATTAAAATATAAAGCACATACGTTTCAATTGACAAGTACGAGGAAATAGTTACCGTACGTGTGCTTAGTAATGTTAAGTGGCGAAAGTAGTAGGTATCTACGCTATCAATCTAACAAGTCAGCTCAGACCTAGCAAAAGAAATCCCGACTGTTATAATTAATGATCACGGAAACAATTTTTAGTAATGGTATGTTATATGAAGTATGGATTAAGAGCGGCTCGTCGAAGACGTACCTATACTTCTTTAATCGAACTCATGATGAAAAGGTGAAGAATACTCGGAGCATGCGGGCACGTATGAAGGCATTGAAGAATGTAGGAGAAGCAAGAGAGGTGTGCAAGTCAAGAGTGAATGGCGCTCTATAATCTCTGCCAGGCTCGGCGTGATGATATGTATATGTGTGTATCAAACTAAGTAAGAAACTAACTGATATTGGGGGATATGAAATTACTGCATGTGCCGAGTGGAGATATGGCCTCACTGCCAGCCATCACATTATTTACACTCAACTGACGTTTGAATGCTATAAGAGTTAAGGTGGAGTTTAAATTTTTAATTGTCAGGACAATATTACAGCTGTCAGTTTTCCTATCTACTTCTTAAGTTATCCTTTGACAATAATCTTTTACATCTTAAAAATAACAAGACAAGAAGGACCATCTTAAGTCCTCCTATCTTTACCAGGTATTTACATCACAAAGCTTCTATTTGTAAATTTCAAACTTTAATTAATAATTTTCTCTTTATAATTAAGCACTGACCAAACCGCTAAATACAGAAGAGTAAATTAGCAAATAGGGCATTTTCGTCACATTGTCAGTTGTTGACGCGATAGGGCGTGAAGTTACGAAAGGGACCAAACTGCTGTCAAAGGGCTGAAGATTGATGTGTCTGTACTTATATATTCCTTTGTGGGCTCTCCATATTCATTTATAGAGAGTAAGAGTTGTAAGACCTACTTTTAGGCTCATTTTGACGGTAAATGTCTTAAATTTAGACAGATGTTCTTTTGTAGTAACTTGTACGGTTAAGCCTGTGTTTGATTATATGTATTACAACAGGGATTCGCCGAAATATATACGAGAGATGTTACGACCTTGCTGGATTTCTGTACAGTTTTCATGTCATCTAGGATTTCTTTCATAGGAATTCAAAAAAATTCGCCAAGTTATTGTCCCTTATATGATAAAACCATACCACATACATATATTATAGCTGTTTTTCTAAATTAAGTTTAGTTTAGCGTTACTTTAATGAATTGAGAGTGCCGCATAAACAAAAGTTCCTTCACACAACACACACAAATAATAATTGACAAAATTCAACCAAACTCAGAACAATTACTTATTTGGCGTCAACAGCGGCAAGTCTTTTGCCTAACTAAGTCAAAGCAAATGAACTTCAAAATTTGCCTTGCAATAAGATCTTAGGATTGATCTTCGTGACGTATAATACCATCCTAAGTAAATTGTGCCTAAGCCTACACCGTCTGACTCTCCTTAACACAACACTTGAAATTTGAGCTTAGTATAAACCTAGATCGTGATCTCCAAACATTTTCGACGCTAGCCTAATTTCGCGCTGTAATAGAGTTCCTTAGAAGTTACCCGGGGTTAATGTGATTTGGTTGTTGTTGTTATTAGGATTACGAGTTTCTTCACTGACGCATGTATGTACCTATTATGTATTCCCAAACAAATGACCTAAGTCTAGGTACTTTTCATATACAATTTCAGTTTACAAATATTTATATAACTGAGCCAAGTGAGAGTTGGACTCGCACACCGACACACAAAACAAACTCAGTTAAATTACAAACTTGACTTTTCCGTGCAATCCCTAGACACTGCTATTGCAAAAACCGCAAATGCTAAGTTTGTAAGTTTAAAAAAAAAAAAAGTTTAGCAATTCAAGCGTCCGCTTCTTGCCATTATTAAGATATGTATTGCTATATTCGCTAAAAATGCGGCTTATTTTTGCGGTTCGTTGAATATCCGTGTCTAGGGATCGAACGGCAAAGTTAAGTTTGTCATTAACCTAGTTTTTTCTTTAGTACGGAACTCAGTGTGCGAGTCCAACTCGCGCTTGACCGTTTTATTTTCAGATGATTTACTAATAAGTATAGGTAACCAAACTATCTATGCAGCCATCTTTGAAGTTTAATCAGCAAAATTCTTTGTAATACACACTCCACTATGAGAAAATATTGCGTACTTATCTCAAAGGGATGACGCGACTTTTAAGATTCAAAGGCAGTTCTACAGAACAGATGCTCACCTTATTTGAGTTTTAGTTGTGAGGAACATAAACACAAACATAAGCAAAACGTATTCAAATACGATCCGAAGAGAGCTACTATCTGACGCATCTGTTTATCTGGCGCTTTGGTTGACTTACCATATTAGGGCAACATAGTTAAGGAGTTCATACCGTTAGAGCAACCTTTAGAATGTGCTAAGCCATTTTCACGGTTAATTACGATAGCAGGTGCGGATAGATACTGCGAAAGAGCTTCGTATGATAATAGAAGCCTTACTATAGTAGGTCAGGTACTAGGTGGTACCTGATATTGTGATAAAATGGTTTTTGTTTACCCCGAAAATGTTGATGTAGCTTCTAACGTCGAGTTTTAAAAAAATATGCAGAGAAGGTTATTTTTTCCGAACAAAGCTACCAGGCGTTTTTTGTTTTATTTCTATGTAAAAGTAACCGATAATCGGGTAAGTAATTTTTTTTTAATGTTATATCATCAAAAGCGGCAATGACTGTATCTATGAAAGATATCAAGTTGCTTTGTTTTTTTCTTTGTGTTAAATTAAGTAGATTAACACATTTTGTTTCATCCTCCTGGCTTCTACCTCTGTCCTACCCATGTCAATGAAAACCTTGGTAACGGTAGATAATTGTGAAATATTTATACCTGCCTATATGACTAAGTAAAGCAGGAACACCACAGCGTAAAAGGGTTTTGTCCTCCTTTCCTCTTTGTTTTTAACCCCCGACGAAAAACGAGGGGTGTTACGTTTTGGCCTACTTTCAACACAAGCAAATAATATCTGAATGAATAATTTATGCATTAACTTTTGTTTATCTCGATGGAATATCGAATTTGTAAATTCAATGTACAATGGAAGTTCATTAAGCTTAGGAAAAAACTTATGTATAAAGAGAACTTTACCTCGCCTACTTCCAAATTTACAACTCTTTCGTCCCCGCCATCAGTAAATGTACCGTAAAAAGTGAATTCCTTTATTTCACTTGTGTATTCGAGTCACATCTTCACAATAAACATGAATAGATACGATGGGTGAGATAAAATACAGACACAAACAAAAATACAACGTCTATGTTGATCGAACCTTCACGAAGAAAAAAAGGTCAGTGAAACTATTCATTCGTATTTTGACCAATTTCCTCAAAAAATTGCCACATAATGATGAGAACTAATGAAATTCTGTATCGCTAATGTAATCAATATTATTCTCGGCAGACACTCTTTCAATTGCTTAATTCGCCGTGGGTTAATCTCTAATTAAAATGGCGTCATAAAAAAAGGGATAACAACGAAAAACTGGGAAAACAGCAATAAGCGATCCCTTTAAAATAGAGAAACCACATGTTTTAGGTGGGAGGAAAAAAGTATTCGGGTGCAAGCCATTCATAATTATCATAACCCCGTTCCACCGATTTTTTATTTTTGAAGTTCTTTTTTTCATTTCGTCTTTTTCAATTTAAGCTTACCTTTTACTAAGGAAACAACTAATTTAAATAAAATTTCAATTGAATTTCAAATTTTAAAGATTATCACCGTAAAGTCCCTAAACTTTTCATCGATACATAGGTTTTCCTTCCAGTAGTTCAAATAGGATTGATGCTAAGTACCTATATCACTTCTACTACTAAAGGTTTCTACGTAGGTAATCCTATTTTTTTATTGTTTTACTCGAATTCGTCCACCATGAGCCGAGATCAAACGCCACATGAAATTCGTCTCAACATATTTGGAAACCCATTTGATATCTATTGCATAGCAACAAATATATATGACAAGCTTACGAAGGTCAATTGGTGGTACATAGGAAAAGGTTCACCTAGTCGAGTAAGCTGGGAGATTTCATAGAAGTCGCATTCGACTCAATAATATTGTGAGAAAATAACTAATCAGCGCGTATTATCGATCGTATTGACATATAATTGCATAAAAAACTAAATTAATTATCATAGAGGCATATCATCTAGGTATACAATACAACAGCCATTGCAACACCATTTATCGTAAGCGTGTATTATAAAACAATGATATCAGATGTAAATACAATATTTTTTTTTAGAATACCAAGCCAAGTCGTGTCTGTCAGTATGTGTTTACAAAAAGGTCACACAATCTATTCTGGTGGCATATGTTACTCATCGCAGTTTAATGAAATCATGAGCTATATTTTGTTTATCTGGTATGACATCAGGTTTGTATAAATCCAGCTGTTCTTTTTAGTGTAACTCTTTTGTGTGCCTCAGATCTCAGTCTAGCGTGTGGCTGGCACTGGCGTGTATTTCATCTTCAGTCAGACTTGTATCCGTCATTTCGCCATATACCTACCTAAATAAATCATCAATCTGTCAAAAACAATTTTAAGGTACACACTACTACTTAGTGGCAAAAAAAATATCTGGGATTGGTACCAACTCACCAACCTAGCACACCGAGGTACTTTACAATTAATAACAGTCCAAACTAATTTATGCGTGGCAATAATGTCGCCAATTTTGAGTAAGAATTTGAACACTATCTATCTACCTACCCTACCCTACCAAACTAAGGAAAGTCTGTCTGTGCGCTGGGGTGGTATTGGGTACCAGACAACTGGTAGAAAAATTAAATATCAATCACCCATACAATCTACACTAATAAAGAGAAAAGATTTGTATTTTTGTATGTAATGAATAAACTCAAAAACTACTGGACGGATTTTAAATAAATTCTTTTACTGACAGAATGCTGTCATATCACCGAGTAAAGTAACATAAGCTGCGTAATTAATATTGCTCCGCGGGCGACGTTGCGGGGAAAAATCTAGTACAAGATAAAAGTAAAAACAAATGTTGTGCAACAAATGTTTGCCCTCGATCGGGATCGAAGTGGTATGCAAACCATTACCAAAGTATTCTAATTAAATTTTGATCATTCATAGGTCAAAATGAAATCTGCGCATTTATTTTGAATGAGCAATTTCAGAGCATGTTCGGGAACTACTCATCACTGAACTGAACTCGACTCTCCATTTCCCGGTCGCAGCCGCGTTCCTGCAATTTCCGCTTGCAAACATACTGGGGACTACTGGGGTACCATCAAGCAAGAGGTAGGTAGATAGGTACTTGGCTCTCATATTTTATCGACCTACCTACTAGTACCTACGTTTCAAGGGCTCCTTTATAAGGGTACCTCGGTTAGTCTAATAAGGGTAGGTTTACATATCATTTGTAGAGGCAATTGTTGCTTTGTTTTTCCTACATACATAATAAATACCTACCTATATAAATTTATTGTTTAAATAAGTGAGGAGGTAGGTAAGTGTGGTTTTGGCTTAATCTTGGTCATCATAAGACATAAGTTGAACTCAGATCAAAATAGAAGGTAGATGGAACTTTGCGAGCAACGAAGTGACGCCGGTTAAAACTACGCCTTGCAGTGTAGTTTACATAGACACAATTACTCATAGAACTACAACTTTTATTTGAACTGCGGCTAGAATACTTAAAAAAATGTGTAATAAAACCTACCTTCCTAATTTCAATCAATGCAGGCAGGTAATAAACATAGGAATCTTTTGGCATTGGCAATGATGACGAATTTGTATTATCCAAGTGCCTACCTAATCTTATTATACCTAAGATATACCTAATTAGGTATAACTGAAGCACTTGTTGTACCTAAGAGATAATATTGTACCTAATACCTACACGAGGTCTTGTGTAGGTTAGGTATTGGTAAATAGGTATTGTAGTTAGATATTTAATATGTTACTAAGTCAGTAAAGGTACCAACGGGTATCTTGTTCATATAATATTGTGTACACCGTCAACTACCCTGTTTCAAACTCCATTCTCTAGTCATTACCCAGGTTGTCTGGATGAGATCACATCTTGTGATAAGGCCGCCAATTGTACCGATTTATAATGTATTTTATGTTCTTCAGTTATTGATTTTGGTGTACAATAAAGAGTTATCTATCTATCTATTGTAGGTAGATACTAAGTACCTACTACTTGGTAGTAATATGTAGTTAATTTGGTGAATATCGTACCCAGTGATAGATTCATAAGATAAATAATAATGTCACTAACTAAGGTAGGTAGGAGTCATATGGATATATTTTCTATCTAACTCTATCAGTGCCGGTAGCAGGAACATGTCGACTATTGCTATACTAATTTTTAGTCCACTTTTCAACGCCGCAGCGCTGTTCATTTACCCATACAAAAATAGTCGATGGCGATACGATAACATTGTCGACAACGTATTCGAAAACGTAACTCGCGAAATGTCAAAATTGTCATACTAATTTTTGTTTCCACTTTTCACTGCCGCAGCGCTGTTCATTTTCCAATACAAAAATAGTCGATGGCGATACGATAACATTGTCGACAACGTATTCGAAAACGTAACTCGCGAAATGTCAAAATTGTCATACTAATTTTAGTTTCCACTTTTCACCGCCGCAGCGCTGTTCATTTTCCAATACAAAAATAGTCGAAGGCGATACGAAAACGTTGTCGAAAATGTTCCTTCTACCGGCACAGATATAGTATTTAATAGAGCGACCCGCCCCAGCTTTGCACGGATTAACACAAACGTGCATTATATATAAAAACCGTTTTCCTGAATGACTATCTATTAAAAAAAAAACCGTTGCGTAGTTTTAAAGATCTATGCATACATAGGGAGGGACAGAAAGGCGGCGGGAAACTTTGGACGTATATAATTATACTTTGTAGTGAAAAGTATAAAAAATGTTGAGGTAAGTAGGTAATTTTTTTTATTTGTAGAATTTTTGTTGTAGCTACTGTCCGACATATTCAGGGGGTGGTAAAATCTGGTAACTGGGACTACCTCTGGTTACCTACTCAACAGGTTCTAAAAAATATTTCACCACATAATCAAAGCTCTTGATATTTCCCTGCTGAGGCAAATTTAGGCTACCTATATTCCTTTCCTACCTGCTTAGACAAAAATACTTTCTTAAGGTAAAATAAGTACCTACCTACCTACATGGCACGCGGACAAATGTCACGACTAGTACTTACGCAAGTACGCATCCTCTATTTAAAACACCTAAATAGGTGTACCTAGGAACATATTTAGGTAGGTATGTATACATATAATTCGGTAGTAGCGACCATCGAGAAACAAGGTCCTGTTAGACGTAATAAATCAATTAACACAATCAAACTGTCTAAAACGCCGGTGAAACTAAATTACCGATCAGGTTTTCGCGAAACTAAACGTTTTCGTGGCTTCAACAACAAGCTAAAGAATGAAAAGAACTTACCTTTAAAACTTGCAGTCAATCACCGTAACACCGGCACCAGTTAAAATCCAATAGAATTAATAATGAGGTAGGTACTACAACACAATTAACACACACTAAAAATCACTATGAAATGAATCTCACAAATTGAAATAATTTAAACTCAGAATTGTTATAATCCCGTGGCGTTTTAATTCGAATTTCAAATGTATTCGGTTTGTTTACGAACTCCCGCGATATCGGAGCGAGCTCTTGCGCGCGACGAGCGCTCTACACCCGTGCTTGTCTGACACTGAACTGAACTGGACTGAACGAACGATTTGAATTTCGAACTGACTGAAGTGAAGTGGAGTGAAATAAAATAAAAATGTAGGTAGAATAGAATGTAGGAACTTATGTACATATACATACATACTAGTAGTGAAAACCGTATGGAATGGAAATTAGAGGTAGGAAAATGCTTTCGTCATAATGTATAGGTATGAACATAAATTGAATTGAATCATGTGGCAGTGTGCAATCCTTAGGTTAAGCGTTAGTCTTTATTCTAAGGTGCAATCTAATTTGCTTGTTGTACACAAGGAAGGTGTAGCTAGGTACTCATTTTGAAACTCATTATATTATTTGACAAAAATTGATTTGATATTAATTTAGATTTTGCCATTAATTTGGTAACTGATTTTAATTTATGTAAAAAAAAAGTTATTTTGCAGTTCGAAAACGAAACGAAGTTACTTATTAGGTGGCAGGTATTCTGGCACTATTGGTAGGTCTCTAAAAAGTAGGGCAATTGCAATTATTTGAAATTAAAAAATAATGCTTCAAATGTTTCCGTTTTCGCTCTAAATAAATAAAAGCAAATTCTACCACCACTTCTTGGGAAAGTATAAAATAAAGAGTACCTACTCGGAGAAGAGCGAAACTTTTTGGTTACTTTAGGTTTGTTTACATGCACACCCACGGTCACGGCGCAGTACAAGCAATCTCGAACTAATCTAGTTTTTTGCGTAGGAACATCAATTTCGTCTAAGGCTCCACCCAGTACATTGCCAGTAGAATAATATTGTTGTTGATGTTGATTTAGGTACTTTGTTTGTAAGATGCGGTCTCTACCTAAAGGGATCAACCAATTTCGTTCGTATTGATTGATCTGTAGCTCAGATTAATAATTTGCATAAGATTTTTTAATTTCGACACTGCCTTTCATGGTATTCGTTTATTTATTAACGCACCGTAGAACTAGTTGCGTCATAATTTTAATAATTTTAATCAAGTCAAGACACTGCCTTCCAAAACGGGTTTTTTTTTCTCAGGCGTTCATGGGAACTATGGGATTGAAGGTTTTTACCAACGAACGAAATTCCCTAACGTAACTCAACAACTTTTTTTTATTATTAAAAAAACCACTAGCCTGATTCTAAATATATATTTTTTTCAGGCAAGTTTTTGTCGAAATCCAACTGCATGAAATTACAGCTTCCACAAGCGCACATGCAGGTGATGCTGGCAGAAGCTAAGTGATAAGGTGGTGTTGTAATTAATTTGCTTTGTGAATATACATAATATAACTTTTATTTATGTGATTGTTATTTTAATTCTAGATATTAGGTAACTTTGTCGTTTAAGGTTACATTCGAGATGATTATTCAATATCAGCAATATCGTCTGCCAAACTTTCGCTCCCATTCTGAAGTACCAGGCTACCATAAACCATAAGCAAATCGAAAGTCACTTAGCACTTCTAAGCAGTTCATAAGAAAAAGGGCTACTTGTACGGCTTTGTCCAAACACAGCGCAGCATCGAGAGCGAGACGAGCGAGACGCAACGACTTTCAATCAATCTTCTATGCATCGGAAAATTACACTATAATATGAAGTGAAGTAGAAATTGCAATTTGATTGGAGACATCGGCCTGGGTTAAGTAGGGTAACGCTACGATCACGATGTTGATGCATGTTTGTTGGATTCCACTTTGTACCTTCTGGTTTCAATAATGTATGGTAAGTAGGTCAAAAAAGGTTAGTAGGTAGATATTCCCTTAGGTCATAGGCCCTCACGTGCCTGAAAGTCTTGTTCATCTAATTTTCGGAGGTAATATTAAGTAAGTTCTTTGTAGAGCGATTGTTAATTAGAAATATAGTAATAAATTTGTAGCTTGATTAATGTTTGTCTTGCTTGCTCAAATGTATGTATTTATGTATCCTTTATTCTAGAATGGTATGCTGCGCTGCGTCATTGTTCGGTCTGTGTCCCTCATATTTATTTATAAAAGCCGTAAAAAACCTTTTTACGCTTTTCCGCGCTCGCCTTTACGATTATTATTTAAAAGAACAGCGTACCTTTTTTCTTTAGTGAAAAATGAAATCTTGGCCAAAAAACCTGTAGAAATTAAGACGACCTTAAAAAGGCCCGTTGCTCGTTTAGATTTGATTATTCTGTAAAAGTATCCCTCTTCTTTGAGAGCGTTAAAATTCGTTTCCAGAGACAAACTTATGAACGTACAGCCCGTAGAGGGTATTAAGATAGATGCCTTTTTGTGAGCTTGTTATTTAGAGCCTGATAAAATTAACCCATTAAGTAAAAACAATTACAAAACGGCGGAATAACACACCTTTGTGCGTAGATCCTGATAGATACGGCCTCAGATCAAATAAAAAAGGTAGATGGAGCTTTGCGGACCACTAAGTGACGCCGGTTGTAACTACGCCTTGCAGTATACACATACACAAGTACACACACACACCTACGAATACAATGAAACTACGTCTTGCCTACGCATTACATGCTTAAAAAACCGACCTAAAATAGCTTTTAGACTTGATCTGATAATACGGCTAAGGGTAGTAATATACTTATAAGGCGTACTCATTTTAACAAGTGTAATTTTTGAATGTAAGTTGCAGGTTGCTGAGTTGGGTGAGACTGTGCAACAAATGAGTTCATGTCCCACTAAATACAAAATAGTGTTGTATTCTGACAAAGTAGGTCAAGATTTAGGTTTTATTTTAAATAATAAAATAGCTCACACAGTTATTAATTATTGTATGCCAGGAGCCTCATATAGGCAAATTGTAGATAAAATAAGACAAAATAACCATGACAGTTCCACAATAATAATAATTTTAGTAGGTCAATGTCTAAACTTAAGCAGAAAAGAGTTTAGTAGTAGTTTTGATGTTTTGACAAGCCTATATGCTGGTAAAATTTTATTGTGTACATTTCCTTATAGTGCATACTACACTGAGACTGAGAATAAACAGATAGCCTATATAAATAATCTAATGCATATTATGACGACATATAATGAAACTTTTAGTCTATTTGACACAAACCATTTTATTAGTGGTGTAAGACCGACTGGGGAATCACTATTTATCCCTAAGAAATGCAGACTGCATATTGCTACATTGTTAGGTTTTTATATTAACTCTGTTATATCTAATATTAGGTCCTTACATATGAAATTGGCGTTTTGTATGGGAGGAACAAAAAGTCGAATATTTTTTAATATAATATATTTAATTAATCAAAGTATGAACCATTATTTTCTTTGCACTTTTGCCATCTCATAGGTAGTTCATTGATCCCTTTACTAAAAAAACCAGTCGGACGGGAATCAATAAAATCTTTGAAGGCGATTTGGACTGCCCCATCGGAGTTGAATTTTTTCCCTTGCAAGAAGTTATCCAAATTTCGAAAAAAATGGTAATCTGTTGGAGCAAGGTCCGGGGAGTACGGAGGATGTCTTAGACTTTCCAATTGAAGCTCTTCTAATTTAGTAGCCGTCTGTAGCGCAGTGTGTGGTCTAGCGTTGTCGTGAAGCAGCAGTGGCGTGGAGCGATTGACCAGCCTAGGTTGTTTAGCCGCTAGCTTTTCCATCATGGTTTGCAATTCCTGACAATAGACATCAGCCGTAATAGTCTGGCCAGATTTGAAAAAACTGTAATGAACAATACCGGCACTAGTCCACCAAACGCTTACAAGTAACTTTTTTGGGGTTAATTTTCGCTTGGGGCAGGATTTGGCTGGCTGGCCAGGATCTAACCATTGCGCTGAGCGCTTCCGATTATCGTAAAGAACCCATTTTTCATCACAGGTAATGATTCGGTTTAAAATACCTTCATTATTGTGCCGGTTTAGTAATGTAACGCAGCAGTCGACGCGCGTTTGCCGGTTTGTTTCAGTCAATTCGTGAGGTACCCACCTTTCAAGCTTTTTAATCTTCCCAATTTGCTTCAAGTGAATTAAAACAGTTTTATCACTAACATTGCAGCCTGCAGCTAACTCGGACGTGGTTTGCGATGGATCCGCTTCCACAATAGCCTTCAACTCTTCATTATCAACTTGAGTCTCAGGCCGTCCACGGGGCTTGTTCTGCAGGTCGAAATTTCCAGAACGAAAACGTTGGAACCAAAAACGAACTGTGTTTTCTTTTGCAACACGACCGCCATACACATCATTCACCCTTCGAGTTGTTTCCGCAGCACTAGTGCCACGGCGGAACTCGTACTCGTAAATAATGCGATATTTAAGGTTTTCCATTTTGTAAAATGAGTGACGCCAACAGAAAAAAACAGAAGAAAAAAAACAAATGATTGACGATCATCGAAGCACAAATACATGAGTCTATAGCTGTACAAATTTGAATTTGGAATTCCTTACCAAAGAGGAGAAATTCGTGATTAAAGTGGCCAGTACGAAAAACGCCAATTTCATATGTAAGGACCTAATATAACAACGAATAGCTTAAGAGACGAAACAGTGCTAGGTAGTGGTTCTACTAGCACTGTGAATAGTCATTTTGACACTTTAAACTAGTCCGTAAGACAAGAGAGAAGTCGGATGCATGTTATATACACCTTTTACACCAAAATATTAACCGCTTCTCTGGCAAAATTCTCGACATAGAATTATTACTAGACAAATTTCCAATTGATTTACTATGTTTTACAGAAACTTGGTTAAAACCAGACACCATGCATTTCAATATTAGTAACTTTACAATTGCCAGTATGTTTAACAGACTCTCAGCGGAGGGTGGTGGATCGATTATATTATTGAATAGTAATATAAAGTGCAAAGATAGAAATGATATCACTAGCTTGTCTGTTGAGCGGGTTTGTGAAGCATCTTGTGCAGAGTTAGATAAATACATAATCTTATGTGTATATAGACCTCCAAATTCGGATATTCGTTTATTTTGTTCAACAATGGAGGCAATGCTTAGAAAATTATTTTATACAAAAAAAAACTAGTTATAGGTATGTGGTGATTTTAATGTAGATACTTTAAAAATGTCAACTGAGGCACGCTTATTTAAAAATCTTTTCAAATCTTTTAATTTAGACATTATATTTAATGAGCCCACAAGAATAACAGCCACTTCGTCTACCTGCATTGATAATATAATATCAAATGGAAATATAAAAAATAAGTCGTTAATAAGTGGCATTAGATCAGATCATATGGCTCAATTAGTTGAGTTGCATGATAGTGCACAACCTAGCACCTCTATGAAAGAGTGTAGACCCCTGTCTATGAATAGAATGGAAAGGTTTAGGAAGAATTTAGAATCAAAAATTTATAATTCTAAGTCTGTGGAGCCCAATGAATGTTTTCAAAAATTACATAACGTTATATACAGTGAATTTAATAAGGCCTGTCCTAAACGAAAGATGAAGCTAATAACAAATTGGAATTTAGTAACTGGGCAACTAAAGGTATAAGGAAAAGTAGAGACACTTTGTATGAGTTGTATTATAAGAAATCTCATACAACTAATGAAGAGTTTTATAGTTACGTGAGAAAATATTCTAAATTATTTAAAACTGTTTGTCAAATAGCTAAATCAAAATATATAAGTAATGAAATAAGTAATTCCGATGATAAAATAAAAACGGTTTGGAAGTTATTAATAGGGAAACGGGAAAGAATGGAATTAAACAATAAAAGTAAGCACACTTAAAATTAACGAGAATCTTGTGTCGGATAAGTTAGACGTCGCAGCAGCTTTTGAGAGCTACTTTGCCAATATTCCGTCCGAAATTACAAAAAACCTTAGCTCGTGTGCAAATACAGCCGAAGGCTTACTTAAGAAATCTTTTAATAAAGTTATTCCAGAGTTTTACTTTCGACATGTAAATGCAAATGATATTATTAAAACATTTAAAACGCTCTAAATTAAAAACACGGAAGATTTATGGGGACTTTCGATTAAAGTTATTCAAGCATTTCTACCAACGATTGCTCCTATACTGGCAACCATTTTTAATACTTGCATTGATCAAGGAATATTTCCTGATTTAATGAAATATAGTAAAATAATACCGATTTTTAAGGCGGGATCTAGAGAAAATCCTTCTGATTATAGACCAGTATCAATACTGCCGGCTTTGAGTAAAATATTTGAGAAAATTATGTTAAACCAAATGTTAGGTCACTTTAATGCGCATAATATATTACATGGAGACCAATTCGGTTTTACTAAAGGTAGATCTACAAGTGACGCGGCGGCAAAATTACTGAAACATATATTTGAAGCATGGGAAAGTTCACATGATGCCCTAGGTGTATTTTGCGACCTATCTAAAGCATTTGATTGCGTTGAACATAGTACGCTACTGCTCAAACTAAAATATTATGGTATCCGCTGAAATGCCCTTGATCTTGTAGCCTCATATTTGTCCGGTCGTCAGCAAAAAGTCGGTGTCGGAGGCATAACTTCCAAAGGCACATTAATAAAAATGGGAGTTCCGCAGGGTTCAATATTAGGTCCTTTCTTATTTTTGGCATACATAAATGATCTCCCACTTGTAGTGGATAATATCTGTGACGTAGTCTTATTCGCGGATGACACGTCTCTGGTATTTAGAGTGAGCAGAAAAGACAAAGAAATTATAAGTCTAAATGAAACGCTAGCATCCGTTTCTAAATGGTTTGACGCCAATAACCTAGTTTTAAATTCAAAAAAGACAAAATGTATACGGTTTTCTCCTCCAAACTCATCGCAGGTAGACACGAATGTACAATTGGATGGCAGAAAACTTGATTTAGTTGATAACACGATTTTTCTAGGTCTAACACTAGATGCAAAATTGCAGTGGGGCTCTCACATTGAGACTTTGTCAAAGAAACTTAGTTCAGCTGCGTTTGCCATTAGGAAAGTCAGACAATTGACAGATATTGATACTGCAAAATTAGTTTACTACGGATATTTCCACAGTCTCATGTCTTATGGCGTGTTATTATGGGGATCTGCGGCGGATCTGGATACGATATTCATTCTACAGAAAAGGGCAATCAGGGCAATTTTTGCAATGGGTCCCCCAGAATCGTTAAGAGAATTATTTAAGAAAATTAATATTCTCACGTTACCGGCTCTTTACATCTTTGAGAACTTGTTGTTTATAAAAAAGAACATTAGAAGTTTTCAGTTAAATTCAGACAACCATAATATTTACACAAGAAACAGAAACAAAATTGTGGCTCCTAGGTTTAGACTAACAAAAATAAACAAATCATTTATGGGAAACTGCGTCCGCTTTTACAATAAAATCCCACAATCCATTACCGAATTGAATTACGATAAGTTTAAGACTCATGTCAAAAGAGTTTTGATAAATAAAGCCTATTATAAAATTAATGATTATGTAAATGATAAAAATGCTTGGAATATATAGACTCACTCTGCACAAGTGGCTCCCCGCTCCTGGTAATTGTAATAGTTGGAATATGTATTTCATGAAAGCAGTGACAAAACCAACTTGGTAGCTTTCATTTTGATATTTGTAATTTCATACCAATGTCTAGAAGAATTTTGTTACAAATTGTTATATAATGATTGTTAAATGCAAAAAAAGACAGAGCACTGAGTTTCTTGCCGGTTCTTCTCAGGTGGCTTTTTTCCGAACCGGTGGTAATTTAGACCTTCATAAGAGCCTTATTAGGGCCTAAACTGAATAAATGATTTTGATTTTGATTTTGAATGTAATGGAATCTGCCAACATAATTTTTACTGACTTCAAAATGCATGATTGCATTAACATTTACGGTATGTAGATACGCGGTAGCGTGTCAAGCCAAGTTCAAGTAATATTTTCATAACCAGGACAATTAGGATGAATACATTTTGAAGCGTATTTCAACTATAATTTATTATTTTGTGTCTACCTCGGGTGCCGTACGTATTGTACGTGCCTAGAGGTTTATGTAAATTGATGAAAGTGCTTAGGGTTTAACCTGAAAGCAAAATTATTTATTCTAATTAAACAACTAACTAGAAGGACCATCAAGCACGTGAAATCTTAAATGCTATCTCGTTTTTGTAACTAAAAGCGAAACTTTATGAAATTTATAAATTTCCCACGAGACTCGAAAAATTTTGCCACGACTCATAAACATTTTAAATCTAATTTCGTGGCAAAGCAAGTTTGAAGATAGTACTTATTTTGATTAACTTTTGTCTTGTTTTAATAATAAAATAATTTCATCATCATTCAATTCATACGTGATATACTGATATACATATTTCCCTTTATATTATCAGATTAAGCAAACATACATTATCATCACGCCAAGTCTCTTACCGGGTCGGCTGGGAGTAAAGAACGCCCATTTCACAATCGACTTGCACACCTTTTTTTTTACATTTATTGATACTTTCATATATGCTTTTCGATTCCTAGTCTCTTTATCTTCCAGACAGACCATCACTGAGTACTTTGCTAAATATAATGAATAAATAAGTATACTGATCGGTTTACAGTTTCCAATACATAAAAAAAAGGCTCATTCATTGGTAAACACCTGACTGTTCCACTCATCGTTTTGTACGTCTTTTTTTTTTATCGTCATCCTGTTCCTTAAGCTACATACCTTTCTGTAGTTTGTGTTGGGACGAAAGTAAATCCACTTAGGCACAAAGTCGTCAGGTTTTTATGAACTGAAATGAAGTTACAGCTGTGTACAGAGCCCTCTAGGGACCCCAAAGTTCGGAATAGTAAAACCTTTAACGAATAAAATAAAATCAGCAAACAAATAATACTATTTCATGGACACGACCGACGCGACGTCATTTTAACTTACTAGACACAAATTGGTTATTTAATTTGCTCCTTACATACAATACAATTCAGCTTGTAGAAGTAGATACAGAGTGTGAGTTTATTCGTGGCCTTGTGGTTGAAGCAACGGTCTGTTATCTGATGGGCCCAGGTTCGATTCCCGGCCTGTACCAATGAGTTTTTCTAAGCTAAAGTACAGTGATTAATCACACCATGAGCTTTTAAAAAAAGAGGCAGTGCGGTTTGGGATTTCCCGTGGGTTATCCCATTTAAATTGGAGCCGCCCGACTGGGGACTGTACCTCCGCCTTACAGATGAGCGCAGTGAAATAACACTACTTGATGTAGTGTTGTGTTTCTGCGGTAAGTACGGTTGCCAGTGCTCCACGAGGATACGCTGGGCTAGTAGTATTGCTGCTAGCACAGTGAGTCCTCATCAACAACATGGTTGGCACCCCGTTAGTGATACCCTGGTATTGCTAGCGGCTATAGGCTACGGTGACTGCTTACCATCAGGTGGGCCGTATGCTTGTGTGTCACCTTAGTGGTATAAAAAAAAAAGTAGCTTGAAGAAAAAAGCGTAGAAACAACCAATGAGCAGTTCGGTGTGACAGATGGAAATAAATGAGGTAATAACGAATTACGATAAAAGTAAACATTATATAAAAAACATTAAACTTTTATGAACTGTGTAAAAGATGACATGGCTACAAATAATGAATAAGGTTATGACGGCTGGTACAGAGGAATAAAATTCAAACCCATATAGTGCCGGCCCTAAATATGACATGACATGGGATAAGGACAGGGGGATGACGACGAGTTCAGCATTATATGTATAAGTGTAAAGTCTATTTTTATCAACAAATACCGACTCTTGCAAAGGATGTAAGCCTGAAACCGGTCGTTATGGAAATCTATAGGCAGGTCGCCGTGCATTTTCTTTGACTGATAGGTTGATGACCCCTCAACATCGACGGTCTCAATAAGACATTTTCAAGATGAGGTTAGGATGGCATGTTGTTCTGCCACAAATGGTTAGAAAATAAATTTGGAATGAATTCTTTCCAACTCTATACCGTACATCAGGTAATGTTCCACGCACGAAAAATGTATGAACAACTCATTTGTATAGAAAAACCCCAATTACTGCGTAAAGGAAAATGCCGATAGCAGAGGGTCGGACCCCGCGGAACAGAATTATCCAATTACCTACAGGAATGGAGCGATCAACGCGCGAACGCAGCTCGTTTCCTCGCTACACGGCCCGTCATATTCCTCTGCTGATCTGCATGATGCAGAGTATATACTCTTTTTTAGAATAACACAGTACTGAATAGTGAAAGTGCGTAAGATACCTCGTTCTAACTTTTAGGGTTCTGTACACGAAGTGTAACCAACGTAACCATATTATATATTACTAAGACTTCGTGGTCCTTGCGTCTGTCTGTCAGCAGGTTGTATCTCATGATCCGTAATTGGGATGAAATTTTCACAGAATGTGTATTTCTGTTGCCATATAACAACAGATAATAACAATTTACCCTCTAGTTTAGACCCAAAGGCTGCGAAGGCTTTTGGTTCTAAGACTTGAACCTTCAAGAGACCAGAGATTAGATTACCCATAACATCCAAGTACACAATTACCTTCCAATAATATTAGTAGGTATAGTTATAGACTATCCGGTGACAGTACTGTGCTATATAAACTTTGCAGTAGTCCCGAGTTAAACAGGAAAGGACAACTTGGCGATAGTACACCCGACTGCGGAATTCCGGATCGGGATGCAATTGGTGATTGCTCCAAGCTACAAGCTTGTTACTGTAGACATTATTTAGAATGCATAAATTACGACTTAGTACTGGATTCACAAGTGAAAGAGATTATTGTATTATTGTTATATCACTAAACTGATAAACAGCATACGGCCAGCCTGAAAGTAAGCGGATACCCTAGTCTGCTGACGCTTTGAAATAACAGGGATCACTGACGCGTGGCCGATATATAAATAGTAATACACACCCTGGTTTATAAGGCCACATCAATTATAAGAAAGAACAAAGAAATTAATATTAAACAAAAAAATATCAGACATCTTGCAGTCGGTAAAACTTACGTTGGCAGATTAGGTTATACTAATATGTAAATAATATAAAAGTTAAATATCTCATTTGAAACGCCCTCTTAGCTTGGATGGACCATACTTACAGAGATACAGAAATACGGAGGACCTATGATGTTGAAGGCTGCCTGCATGTAAACGAAAATTATTAGTTACCAATCGAGTTATATTACTACGGGTAGGTATGCTTATATATATAATATACTAGCTTTTGCTCGCGGTTTCGTACGCATGGTAAAGTGAATTAGTCAACATGTATCTATATTAAATGAATCACGTTGTCCGATACAAAGGTTGCCTCCCTTTTTCACCCGCTTAGGGGTAGAATTTCGAAAAATCCTTTCTTAACGGATGCACGTCTTACAAAGTTTACACCCTCCAAGTTTCAGGTCTCTACGATCGGCGGTTTAGGCTGTGCGTTGATCCGTCAATCATTCAGGACAATGCCTTTTACATGTATAGAATAGATAGATATCGAATATTTGGAAACATGAGAGGATTTTCTGACACATATATTTATGTAATTACATTTTTTTTAAGAAATCCTTTAAGATTTCTTAGAACAGAAAAAACGGTGATCGTGTATATTTTTTTAGATAAGAACGCCTTTGTCGAGGACTTCCGAAGAATACTGCAGAAATTAAAACAACCATTTGTAAATTGCAATAATGTATATTTTTACATTTCTCAAAAACATAATATTTAAATTGATTATTTTAAACTATGGATTACAAAAATAACTGTCCTTATTGATAATTTAAAAAATATTTTGTAATGACATAAAGTAATTACTTAATTACATGCTGTGTTATTGATACAATGGATTCACTATACAGATATATACAATGACGATCATGGAAGACTTACAATTAAATTGACTATGATTAATTAAATTTCATTTTACTTTTATGATAAGTCACGTTCGTGTCATGTCAAATAGCTACCGTTTAAATACCAATCGAATAGGTTTACTGCTTATAACAAATTACTATATTTATCACTTAATAACAGCTATTAGTGGACTTTTAATTATAACTAACAATTAATTAATTAAATGTTTTATACCACTAAGGTTGCACACAAGCATACGGTCCACCTGCTGGTAAGCAGTCACCGTAGCCAATAGCCGCTAGCAATACCAAGGATATCACTAACGTGTTGCCAACCATGTTGTTGGTGAGGACTCATTGTGCTAGCAGCATTACTACTAGCGCAGCGCATCCTCGTGGAGCACTGGCAACCTTACTTACCGTAGAAACACAACATTACATCAAAGTAGTGTTATTTGACTGCCGTCTTCTGTAAGGTGGAGGTACAGTCCCCAGTCGGGCGGCTCCAATGACAATAAATCTTAATAAATATTTTATGACACCTATACACAATTATTACTATTTTAATGACGTATGTTGCTTAAACTATTCATTGATAAATAGTTTAGCTTATGAATGATACCTTTCGAGCGCTGCTAATGGGTTCGCACGTGCTTATTGCCAGTCGTAGGCATTAATACAATTGTTCTTCAGAATTTATATTTTACCGTGATTTCATTTGAGCACTATGTCGAAAATATACTGAAAAAAATATGTTTTCTTAATAAGTTATAATTAAATTGTAGTAGGTAAAGTGTTACCATATTATCTACTCTGAGCTGTTACGAAACTGAACCTTAGTAATGATTTAAAAAATATCTCTGTGTTTTTATCTAAAATAAAATAATGAAGTTTAAATCATGATCCATTTTTAATTTACAATATGGAGGAGAAAGACAAGCGATTTTCAAAAAATGCTAATCTTTTTTTGTTTAATAAACATTACTTGTCGTATGAACGATGATATAAGTTATCTATGGGTAATTATTGTAGTATATTATGTTATCTATATGAGTGTTATACAATTGGATAGTGAGTTTCAGTTGAAAACCAACTGGCAAGAGCTAACAACTAAACATAATGGCATATGGAGCTTTCAACTGTCGAAACATATTGAGGTAACAGTTGACTCACTCGACAATTACAACGCCATACTATTTAATAAAATTACTTAAGTAAAATAGTTTTAACAATAATGCAATCACGTCGATGCTTCGTTGACGAATGTTCCTAAAAACAGTAAGGACACATATCGTTATAAATAGATATATCACACAATCTTTAGCACATACAAAGCGAAATGACGTACGGACAAATCGTTTTCTTGTGTGCATTTGAACTAGCTGCTCGATGGATGTAGCTTTGACTTCCTCACGGACGATTTTTTCATACCACTAAAATGGCAAACAAGCACACGTCCCGCCTGATAGTAAGCGGTTACCGTGGCCAATGGACCCTACAACACTAGGGGTATATATCTTTCCTGCTATCGACAAGTAAGACTAAGTAAGAAAGATGTATGGAATCATTAGTGAGAGCGAGATAGCATACTAAGATATTTACGACCGTAAGGCTCACTTCACCCACAGACTTGATCTCCGACCGAGAATCAAGGCTAAAAATATGCATTGATATCAAATGTATATAAAATAGAAGATCTAAAAATTCGTCACAACGGCTTTGATAATACCGTCGTTCGAAATCTATTATTTAAACAAGCCATCTTTCTATAACCCGACCGAATTAGAAAGTGGAGTCCCATCCTGAGAGGTCGTCGGGAGGGGGTTCGTCTGCATCTGCCGGGTATTGGTCGAAATTGTGTGTGTCGACTGGAGACTTCACCGTGGGTGTGATGGGGGGGTCCAGAGTGCGTTGCGCTAGACCCTCCCAGTTGAAGCCATCGAACCATCTGAAATTTAAATGATTCTCTTTTTAATTCCAAGCGTTTGATAGATGAATATATCTTTACTTCTGCCCACAAGGGTCCCAGAAGATGAAGGCAGAGGTTTTACAATACCTACTATTCCCCGAAGATAAATTGGTGGCAACGAGACATGGTGAATATGTCGCCATCCTTAGCACTACGCACTACATACGTTCTTGAATTTCTTCTCAGACGCATGTATATATTATTTCGTGGTTGAAGTACCCTTTATTTGACCAGCGTGTAATCCACCTCCCATTCAAATTTCATTTTATTCTGTTCAGTTATTGGGGAGTGAACAAACACAAACTATGGCATTTATAATGTACTAGCGGCCCACCCCGGCTTCGCTCGGGTAGACATTTATCAAATATTTTGTCCACCCGTGCGAAGCCGGTGCGGGCAGCTAGTAGTATATATAGCCTATGTTACTCAGAGATAATGAAGCTTTCTTCTTTTTGAAATCGGTCCCGTAGATTCGAAGTCTATTCAATACAAACATACACACAAAAATACAAATGTTTCCTCTTTATAATATTATCGTATAGATAAGTATAGACCTGCTCCGGCCTCGCAAAGGTAGCAAACCATATAATATTGTTTGTTTTAGTTATAATCTTAGATATGTACGTGTTATAAGCTCACTTATGTTTCTGAATCTCAGTGATGCCACCTCGCTGGTAGCCCAGTCGCTCGGCAGGGTTGTCTCTGCACAGCTTCTTGATGAGGTTAGCCGCGTTCCTGGTGATAGAGCGGGGGAACTCCACCGCGTCTATACCCTTGAGGATCTTGTTGTAAGTCTTCATGGGGTCCGTGCCGGTGAACGGCGGGGAGCCGGTCAAGAGCTCGAACATTAAAACACCTGGAAATATCACATGGTTCAGTTAGAAGTACACACACTACACAATATAAATCAAAGTCGCTGCCCGCTGTCTGCCTGTCCCTATGTATGCTTAGATCTTTGAAACTACGCAACGGATTTTGATGCAGTATTTTTTAATAGATAGAGTAATTCCAGAGGAAGGTTTTGATATAATTAATTTAGGTTTTGGTTAATCCGTGCAATGCCGGGGCGGGTCGCTAGTTATGAAATAATATTGAAACTGATTTTTGATATTTAAGATTCGGATTATTCTGTTTACATTATAAGTCCACCTTTAAAAAGAAAAAATATAAATAAGACTATAATAGATAACAATAACACTTGATTTGGGATGAATACATGAGAGTACCTACATAGTTTGCGACAATTTAAAAGCATTTATTGGAAAATAGAATACATACTACATATTATTCGTCCATTTTTATTTCCTACATAAATATAATACAAGTATGTAAATAAAATCTATGTTATTAATTTCTATCTGTTGTCAAAATATAATGTGTACCTAAATTGTATAGTCGTACCACACACACTGACCTAACCGTGCACTCCCTAGTCCGCGGATAGAAGCTTCTTTGGAACCAGGCAGTGCGAGATAAGATTGATTCCAATGATCCACTAGCTACAAGACGTTTATGAAAAACATGAAAAGTTACCTAAAGACCAGTAGTCAGCGCTGATGTCGTGACCCCGGTTCATGATGACCTCGGGCGCGACGTACTCCGGCGTGCCGCAGAACGTCCACGTCTTGCGACTGGCCTGGAGTTTCTTCGAGAAGCCGAAGTCTACCAGTTTCACGTACCCTTTCGAGTCCAGCAGTAAGTTCTCGGGTTTGAGATCCCTGTGAAATATTGATAGCAATTGATGAAAATCTGTGTTACAAAAGCATATGACAGCACTTTTGAAATCTATCTGTGCTAACAGTCTCTTTGATTTCAGGCTTGAATTTTGTTTATTTGTTGTTACGTATGGGTTGCCGCCAATTGTACAATAGAACAAAATTAGATTTCCAATCATACATTACATCCTCTTGTTGTGCAATAAAGTGTATCTATCTATCTATCTATCTATCTATCTATGGGTCTCTGGAAGAACTGAAGCGAATTAAAAATATTCCACTAATGAAAATATTCTCTACAACTGAGTAGCATAGGCAATATTCCTAATGCTCGGCGGACGAAGTCGCGAGGAAACGCTTGTATATCATACAACAGAACTCTGCTCAGAAACGGTGTCCTTATCATTGCGCATATTGATTGAACTGCGAAGTTAAGGAACCTTAAACTTGACCAGTAAATTGATAGGTGACCGACCACAATCATACAAAGGTTACTCGGTGCCTCGTAGAGCACGGCAAGCGTCATCGGTCTTTATTGCCCATTGAATAATTTATGCAACCGGCTTTGGCAATCTTTAAAGAACTGTTAGAAGCAGAAAGTATGGAAATGTGGAATCGAGGTTGTTTTATCGAAATAAACACAAACAGATTTAACTGTTTAACTTCTGAACTTTGAGTTACCTGTAAATAATATTCCTAGAATGTAAATAGTGGAAGGCTTCGACGACGCAAGCTGTGTAGAACCTAGTAGTGGCATCGTCGAATTGTCCTGCAAATAAGAAAAATACACATATTTTTAAATCCGAGTTTAAAAATTACATTCACATATAAATAAAATTAAAGTTTTTTTTTATACCACTTAGGTGACAATTATGAATTATTTTTATATATCACCATGGTGGCAAGCAAACACACGGCCCGCCTGATGATAAGCGGTTACCGTAGCTTATGGACGCTTGCAATACCAAGGTTAGGTATCACTTGCGCGTTGCCGACCCTTCAGAAATCTCTTCACATCCTTCTATTCATTTCAAGGAGAATAAATTCTTACTTCTAATGTTAAAATATTGCAAGTAACAGCTATCTGCTTAATAAATCTGTCTGCTTAAATCTCAACAGATGCCACTGACATATTTAGATCAGATAAAGAATTTGTTTATTGTTTCATAAAGAGATTGCCATAATATAGCACGAGATAAAATCAGTGTTCCAACATTAGCACTAAGAAAGGCACATGACATGATCAACTAGTACTAGTACTCGTAATTAGTAGCGGCGACACTGGAAGATTTTCATAGTGACATAAGCTATGAGTTTTGTTTTACCTCTATCTCTTAAAATAGTCCACAGCTCTCCACCAAGGCACGTCTCCATGAGCATGTACAAGTACTTGCGATCTTTGAACGTCTTGTACAGCTTCACAATGAACTCGCAGTTCATCTCTGACATAATCTCCTTCTCTGACATGATGTGTTGCTGCTGCCTCGTCTCAACGATCTGGGCTTTCTTCATCTGTTTCAGAGCGAACGACCGGCTCGAGTCTCCTTGGATCTGGACCAGTTCCACTCGTCCGAACCCACCAATACCTAGTGTTGCGATGATGCGAAGATCCGATAAGCGTAAGTTGGCAAATTCTTCATTGAGTCTGCAATAAAAAGTTTGGCATTGGTGATCTGTTACGGAACAACGGAGTTGCGTAATGAACGAACTTTAGATTGGTTAAGATCGAAGTTAACTAATGAGGCATCTGTTCTTATCTGCTCAAAGTAACTTAGAGTTATTTCGATATAGAGCGTTCTATAGAAGTCACAACTGATATATTATCGTTGGTTATTGACTTCCAGCAAGTACATTACATTATTATGACTATTAATAAATTGATTCTAATCGTTTTTCTATTTTTGATTCCAAATTAAGTAACTTCACTTTCAAAATATTTGCGAAATGCATTCAATCAAGACAAGTGACTTTTTTATTTAAAAATAGTATCTCAACTTAAGCAAAATTAACATCTCTTTAATTGCTCATAAATCCGGCATAAAAATAACTTTCCTTACAAACGTCTCGTTTATAATTGATATGTCATTTTTTAGTGCATTCGATTTATCCAATCGACTATATGAGTCCATTGTATTCATAGAGTGCGCAATCTTTAGCAAAAAACGCGAGAGTAATAATTGTTATCGCTCCGCACACATTTTCTACGTGTAGGAAAGTTAATTATCACCCTCACTGTTTTATTAAATTTGACATTGATAACTAGAAAGCTGCTATACAAATTTTATTTCTCTACTTAACTAGTTAATACGTGTTTTTGAGAACGATGTTCGTATCTATTTTAGAAATGTATGAAGAGATTCGTTCCATTTCGTCATTTCGGGAACTGTTCAATATAATTGTACATCCATTTATTTAGCGATTTGCTACATTACCATAATCTGTAAAATTTATGCGTCTTGAATCCCAATTATTCACTTAGGTATACATGTAAAGATTTTTCTTTATATAAATTTTGTTAGCAACATTCTATGAATAATTCATGATTTCATTTCTGGAGAGAATGTTTTACTTACCAATTTACCATATCCGTATTGGTAGCATAAAAAGAAACAAAGGATTAGAGATGGAGGAATCTTGCAAATTTTCATTATTCATTTTTGGCATATCAAAAATGGCTATTGTTTTGCCGAAAAGATACGAATTCCAACAATGGCAGTGTTTGCAGCCGGCATGCCATTGTTATGTATATCTTATATGCGACTCCTATTTGGAGTTCATGTGAACTTGACACACGAAACTCAAGCGATAGAGGCATGCGATATGGTAGCAATTAATTACAACAAACTAACGCAGTTAAAGTATTATTACAATGTTACAGCAGAATGCCTCATTTACTTCAGAATTTTTTGTAACAATTTTTCCACGATTTGACGAAATTTATAGCCAATAAAAATACTACGCTATTGTTACAGTACATTTCGCTGTAATGTTATTGGCAAATTAATTTCATTATGAAATTGTGTTGAACTTAATCTTCTACGATTACAATATAACTAAGAAGTGTAGCAACATAATAAAAATAAAATAAATGACAGCCACTCGCAAACAGTTTACAAATTTCATCTACCTTTTAAGTTACTTACTCTTAAATATAAAAAAAGGATAATCATTCATTTCATTAACACACGAGCATACAAATGCCTTCCTGGAGCTAATAATTCCTCAAACAATAGTATTGTATTGTATTGAGTCATACCTTTCGTAGCTGAGTTATAAGACTCATAAGAATTGCACTAGTTGACTCACCGTTGTCTTATGTCGCCTTCGTCCTTATACTTGGTGCGGATCTCATCGAGTGCCGAGATGAGTTGGTTGAACGTCTCCCTGTCGATGACGAGGCACGTGGTGCCCTCTGGGGTGTCACAGACAATATTTGCCGTCCGAAGATCGTCACTGCAAAGTAAATTTTCATTATGAGTCATATGTTATTGTAGAATGACCACGACATTCGGTGAGCAAAGGTTGCGGAAGCTTATTATTGGAACGTTGATTCGATACGTGGGAGAGTACCACGCTAGTATTGTTGCGAGTTAATCTAGCCGTAGGAGTATCCTGGTTAAAGTAATGCAAATCATATTTTGATAGAAGTCTTCATTTTATATATAAGGCCAATTTATGGTAAGTGAAATTCAAGCGCGATTAAAGTAACCAAATACGCTTCAACCAATACTTGAATAAGCCCACATCGTGATATATGAAAGAGAAAGTATTGTATTCTACATACGTACATAGATGTCTGATAGTTTATATTTTGATTACTGGTTCTATGGCATAGTAAGCATAATTTCTCTCAAGCTAGTCTAATTGCCTGCTATTAAGATGTGTATTTTGACAATTTAATTCAGTTTATTTTTATAATTAGAAGCGATTTCCATAAACTTTCAAAAATAATCTTCGAGGTCTATGCAGGTAGCTGATAATAATTAAAGTTTCGATGACCCCTGATCGCACCCAATTTTGAAGCAAGTTATGATAAAAACATGTCTTTATCACCCGCCTGCTCAACAGGAAGATACTTTCAAATTTATGGACAAGGTGTGTATAAAACATGTTAGATTAATTATTTACTTACCCTTGCAATGCTTTTTCACCGAAGAAATCACCTTTCGTGAGAGTCCTAATGAATTTCTCATCATTGCTGTTAGGTAGTTTCTGTGTTACTTTGACCTGAAATTAAAAAGATTAACAGGCAATTTAATATTAAGCAATGATAAACTGTACATAATGAATAAATAATTTTCAAAAACTGGATTAACACAGCATAATAATTATGTATCTATATGTATAATCATTGATCCGCATCAAACAAACTCAATAAGTGAACACAGTTATGAAATGTTGCGTTCGCACGAATATACGGGTTTGACTAAGGTTACTGTGTATTAGCATGTAACCAATTGTTTGTAGATGTGTGCGAATATTTGTTTATTTGCATTTTTTTATAGTAATATGTAAAGTAATAAACAATAACGGCTAACGTTGAGTTACTTTTATTGAAGTTTACACAAAACACAAGCTAATATAACTAAATCATATTATACGGAACGCGTACAAACACTATCTATTCGCTAATCCCCATTAGGCTTAGCATGCTTTACCGACGTTCTGGCACTCACTATTAGCGAAAGAACGGTATTATTTCTACATGGGTTAAAACTAAAAACATCCCTTTGGATATCATAAAGTAAAATGAAGTGGTGCCTATTAAATTTGCGGTCAGACGATCGTTACACTGGTTACTTATCAGATAACGACCACAATATGAATGCTCCTCCAAACTGACAACAGGTTGGGTAGGCTCATTATGGTTACTATAAGAACTTTAAGGACTTGAATGACCGTTTGGACAATATTACAAGACGTCATCAGCGACCGGACAACTACAATGAGTCGCTTGTGCTCAATCTTGTGCCCTAATCGTAACAACAGGCACGGTAATTGTAGCTTGATGGACAATTTAGATACGCTTGTCATTACTGCCTGCTGACAGATTGACGGTAAATGTGAAATTATTCCCTTATAGGCAAGACAACAATAATATAATCCATTCTGAAATAAATTAATAAAAAATCTATTACGCGTAAATCCAATTTATCAGGCCTATATTTTAAAACGAGGATAGGTAAGTCACGAATCTCGACTTACAACTAGATTTGAGTGGGAATTCGGTCTAGAACTAAACTTGAGAAAACATTATTTATGCAATTAAATTAATTGAAGCATTATATTGTATCCTCAAGTAATGATCAAGTGAACCTAGATCAAACTCTTTGCTTTGAACTGGCCTCAGACTAGTTCGTGATACTCATTCATATACTTATACGGATAGTGCTTAGCAAAATAACAATGTAAAACTTTTCCACTTCGCTTGTGACATATGAACGATAATCTATCACTCCGGATTTGGAGAACAAGAACTCGACTAAAATAGATTTGTATGGGAAGAATTTCCTTTATTCAACAAATGCTGAACTAGAAAAAGCTACTCACAACAAAGAAAAATAACAAAAAATCAATGGGGAAAACGTAAAAGGAACAAAGAAATACATTAAATTAGGTGTAAGTCAGGAAACACGGTGATTTATGAATATGCACAGAACTGGATCAATTTACATTGATGTTCAATGATGCATGGCACACTGTTCGGAAACTAGAACAGTTTTTTGTTCACACCTCACGATCAATTTAATGGAAATACACGGAAGAGTTGGACGTACATATTCGTTATTTCGAAGATTTTCTATCATACGGTTCAAAGCTATTAAGACTTTAAAGAAATACAATATGGAATTAAAATAATTATGATTGTATCAGTGTAGCTACGTATAAACAAATGACGATTGGTTGGATTAAATACGAGACAAAAATAGACATTTTACGAATATTCATATGCCCATAACCAAAAATAATGCTAATACTAGCTGAAAGCATCAAAAATGATCGGAAGTAGGTGCAAATTAAAAGAGATAGGCTCTTTTTACAAACTACGATGAGATAACAGCGGAAATGGATAAGATAATGTAACATGAAGTAACAGACGCCGCCGCGGGCCAAATGATCCGGATAATTTCACAAGAACAAACAAACGGTTACTTTGGTCACAGTCAAGTACTTCATCGCAACGGCGGTTAATAAACCATATTCAACTTCTAAGAAAACTAATTTAAGAAGCAGACTCAGTTTGAATACATTAAAAACGATAAAAATATCAGAAAAATAATCAAGTTCAATAGTTGATAAAAGGCTAGTCTTTGACATTTAGATTTAGATGGCGGGTAGGTACAATGATGTCATCCAGTGTCGTATTATTATTGCCTTTACAGTTGTTAAATAACTTGAAATGCATTTTAAGTGTAATTAATACAAAAGCGGAGAGTTCCGCATAACGATGGATAAATATCAAAAATGGCACAAATTATTTACAATATTATTCATGACTTTAGTAAAATACTGAATTAAGGAATGATAATTAGACATGCGATACAATTTGTGTAAGAACAAGATCATAATTTCCTACAAAGCCGAATAAAAATCATGGCCTCAAAATACCATGCGCATACGCATAGCCCTGTCGCCTGCGCTCAGTGCGCTGACCTTGCTGTATGTACAATAGCCGAGCTCTTTGGCCCCGACAACCTCTATGTTAATGTTCGAAAACAAAAATCAATTCCTCCAATTCTATTCAAACCATTCCAATATGTCAATCACACAACTCCTTAAGTTAGTCATGGAAATTCTCTGTCTTAACAAGTTCGATTTCGATGTTATCTATTTAAATAATGGTTATTGGTGTTGATTTAGCATTCACACTCGCGAATGTTAGGTCCGTAACAATTGCATTTTGCAGAAACGAAACGCTAAATGCCAAGGTGAACTTCTCACAGTCACCGAGTCAACACGACAGATTGTTATAAGGTTTATGCTCTCGGCAACTTTTAGTCTATCATATTTTTTTAGCAAATGCAATATATCACTACTATAAAAATCAAACCACACAATATTAAAAAAAGTTATTTTTACAACATCTCCAATTTAATGGATATTTTTAGTCGACACATATCAACGACTATCATAGAATTAGGAGGTGTGGTCAGAGGCAAGGAAGATTCACGATCATCTGACCTCTCGAAAGTTGAACTGAGATACGAAAGTGAAATCTCTTGAATTTAAAAAACATCTTCGAGACAACATGCGAGAGAAAATATTGCATTTGAAACACTGATGTCATCGGAATAAACTAACACTAATGTCAGCAATCATCAAGTCATTAAAGACAAATAAAAAAAGAAGCAAATACAATTGTAATGATCTTATTAGATTTGGTGTCGATGAAAAAAAATACGATTTAGAAAGTCGTTAAAACCAGTAGCTTGATAAAATATAGAAATCACATCCAATAATGGCTTCATAGTATGCTTTATTGGTGGAGATCAATATGGATATGTACATAATAATTTGCGTGTATTTCAAGATTTCAACAAAAGAATTTAAGGTTCATAAGTTGCGCTACTAAATACTTTATGGAAATTGTTTATAACATTGAAGATCGAGGATTCATGCCTCAGCAAGTAAAGTAATAACAAAACAACATGACGTATTATAAACTTCAAATTATCCTTTTGATTGCTTTTCTGCTTTAGCGGCGAATATTATTATCTACTACATAGTGAATAGCTCTAATCTTCACACAATTATTTCCGTTACTTATCTACTAAGTGTTAAGCAAAGTGAAACCAACCTGTCCTTTAGATATGATGAAGAAGGTGTCACCCCTCGCTCCTTGCCTGATAATGTAGTCGCCGTTCTGGTAATGAGTCTCTTCCAGAACATCGGAGATCTTTATTAGCGTATCCTCTGGGAAATTCTTGAAGATAGGCACACTGTGGATCAAGGAAATAATATGAACATTACAATCCGTACCAACAGGCTGTTATGTCATTAGAAAATGTGGGCATTAATGTTCCGCTCCAAAAGTAGAAAGTGTGAAACCAATTGTATATATTATAGATTCCTAATTATTTTAATATCCAACTATTTTGGTTGATGCTAGTCGTGGATAATTAACGCTGTTCACTTGGAACGGTGGCTTGTAATTAATGTTTAAGCTACGTTGTATATGCACGTTTTGAGAATAAATACTGCAATCATTAATTAAATATTACATTACCATTGGCATTAAACTTAGCCATTAAAAGCATCAAAACATTCATCGTTTTCTGATTATAGTTTTCGCAGGTACTGCTCAGTATTGATTGAAAGTGAATGTTGAATTTAACACCGGTACCCTTTGAACGGCTTCCTACTGACTCACGCACATAAAACCTGTTTAAAATATGGATTAAACGCTACAGCACTCCTCTACATTTATGCAAATTGGTTAAAGACAAATTCTCACACTATGTACATATTTGGTTGAAGTTGTCTAAACTGGAGATTCAATTACAGGTTTGTATGATATAACATGGAAGGACATTAGTTAAGTTAACGGTCAATTAAACAAGAAAAACCTCTTAGTCATAAAAATATTACAACATTATAACTGTTTACGATAGTGTGCGCTAGGAAAGTTTGCTACATTTGCAATTCGCCCTAGTTAACTAAGCCCTATGCCAAAAGACCTAATATAATATTTAATAAAGCAATGTTATGCACCTCTGTATGTAGATGTTCTGTAACTAAGCCAATAATTTATTTGTGTCCAACATAAGTTGTCTATTGAAGTAATTTTTCGTAAATCGACCAACAACTGAAAGTAGCATTTTCGATAATAATCAGGTTTTGTACGAGACTGTATATAGCCTCAATAACAAACACAGTTAAGTACCAAGGATAGCAGATAAAAATATAACCATCTTCAATGGTGATGACACTAGTAATAAGGCACATGCCCTTAATGCTAAAGGAGCAAATGAAATGTATGAAAACATGTGAATTAATCTCGACAAATATAAAACAACAATTTTAATTCTAGGTACATGACGGGTTTGGATAAAGCACGAGCGTTTCCTCGGTGCCCACCGGCGACGTTATTATGACAGCAGTCAATCATAAACCCAATGCAAATTGATAAAAGGTTCAATTTAACTATCAGAGGACATGTCGTGGCGGAGAATTCGTAGTGCGTTACAAACAGTCCTTTGATATATGGCCATAAATCGAGGACATTGCGATGCTGATAGACGACTGTATAATTAGTTTATGTGTGTCGAGGTATTCTACACTGCATTATATTTGATTTGGTACAGATGTAAATGGCAATGTTAATATTAACAGCGAAATAAATGTATTCAATATTTCAATTCTATTACTTAATATACTTAAATGAACTAGTAATGTTACCAACTAGTAGGAAAGAAGGTAAATTATTTAATCCAAGAAAGTTTAAGAATAAATTCGGTCACTGTTCAAATGCGAATATAAGTAAAGGGGTATGATATGACGTGCGAGTTATTTATTCGTAATTTATCTGACCCTAAATATGATTTTATTCACGAACTAAACTCTAATAACATACTTAATTTTGTAATACGCGCGGAAAAAATATAATATCGCGACCTATTCAATGGTATTCTTGTTCTATTTAAAGTTATGATCGATATCGTTAAAATTACAGGACCAAGCAATGATACCTGCAGGAGCTCTGAAGGTATTTTTAAGTTAATCTTGACAGCATCCCGATATACCAATTATCAATAGATATAATTTAATCTATAAATTAACAGATATAAATCCTTGCGATCATGACGTGCTATAAAATGTTTGCATCACAAAAAATTGGGCAAAAAGATCCAGAACTTCTTGAACTTGAACAAGTAAGAAGACAATTTTCAGATCAAGTAAAATATCTTATTGCTCATAGCTTAGTTTTCGTACAGTAATATTCGAGTAATATAGCATCTCATCACACTCTTTCGAAAAAACTATTCTTGGAAAAACCGAGTTGAGAATACTGTGTGCAAATTTCAAGTTTGTAGTTTGAGTAGCAAGATTTAATGATGAGTTGTTATTGTACTTTACATATTATAAGCTAGATCCAGTTTATCTAGAATATTACTTCGAAACGAAGTAGTGAAAGGACAGAATCATAATGTCAAGACAAGAGGCTTGTGAACGTGACGCGTAAGTAAGTCTTTCGCAAATTGTGCGCACCAGTACTTGGTAATGCAATGGTGACACTCGTTTCGACGACAATAGCTTTGTTATTTTTACTGTTGGCTTAGCAGTAGATTACTAATAATGGCAATAACAATAATTTTAAGACATTTAAACTAGACTACCAAATAATTCTGTTTTGAAACGACACCCGCGAGACATAATATTTCATGGTTAAAACGTGCAAGTCTTACGTGAAACAAATGTGTTTCTAGAAGGTCTAGTTAAGTAGAAAAGTTCATTTGGAACAATCAGAAATAACATTGTTTCTTTATCGGCCGAAACAAGCTCTATGATGGCTGACCGATTTGACACTAACCAAATCAAACCCGACAGCCAAGTTGCCTAGTGTGTCTATGCAAACAAAGGATTGAAAAAAGAAACGGCGCTTTGTAAATTTAGCAGTACATGCTCCTTGGTGAAATGAGCTGTAAATGCACTTTAAGTCAGATATAGATTACGTTTCTTCCAAATATAATTCACAGTGCACTGGTCGCAAACCAAAGGGAATCATAGCAAGATGCAATTGCGCTTGGCATTTCATTTGCAATGTTTGACATTGCTCAATATCAGTACCTATACCTAGTACCATGTTACGGGTGAGCTGTCGCTTCTGGTTACCTTTTAAACCTTATTTGGTACACAATCTCGTTTATATGACCTATATTTTACAGCTTCCCAGGATATCAATTCCACCATCAATTTTAGATGGAAGTTTATAATGTTAAAATTAGCAGATATGTTTGACTCATAGTTCAAAATAGTAGCTAGCAGATCTTTTGGTATAAGTTGCTAAAACAAAATTGCTAGCCTTAAGCAGAGCATACACAGGTATAAATCTCTTTTATTAATTTCGCTAGCAACAGCCAATAAGGATCCAACAGAATCATTCCATAACACGATACCCAGCGACGGAACAAACTGTCTAGAGTTACATTGTTACTTGAGCTGCCAACCATATAAAATATTGGAATGTTTTACCTCACATGATGCTTTGAAGCCTATAAACAAAAACTAATAATTTCTGAATGCTATAAAATACAATTATGATGCTGTCATTAATTGAGATGATGTTACTAAATTTAGAATGAGTTTTAATTCCTACGTTTATGTGATTGAAAGTTTTTTATCGTTAATAGTTGTAGAAATCCCGGTGAAAATCTTGTTGCATGCTAAGAGAAGGTTCCTAAATTGATTTAGTTACTTAACACTTCGATAGGATTAAGCCTGGTTCTGGTTAATGTCTTTACATTGCAAGGAGTCATCGAATGAAAGAAGAATGGAGCATACACGCCCATTGCATTTGCATAAGTGTTTCTGGGGTCATCACCCTTTCCTTTCATCGGTATTGCTCTCTCGCCAGCAAGCATTGTTGTTGACAAACGCGAACTGTATGAACAGCAACTAACTTTAAGAATAATGAAACCTTCCGCATTACAACCATTGAATATATATTTCTCTTTGAAGATGAAATGACGTTGTAAGACAATACAATGCGTGACGAAAACACCTTAGTCTTCAATTGTTATCATTCTTTACATACAAGTATTAAACTTGCAAATATTTAAGTTTGTTACAAGACTTCAGCTATTGCGCATATACCAATATAAACATGTTCGTACTTAGCAAGAGTAAATTTTGACAATTAAAATATTCGTTTTGTTCCATTGCCGTTGAAGTTGTTGCCATAGTTAAAAATCGCCATAACACAGGAGTTTAAATAACACGTGTTTAAATCGGACAAAAACACATGTTCCTCGATGTTAATGTTAAGATCAAAATGATTAGTGTGCAAGTCTGTACGAGTCGTACTTTGAGGTTGTTGCCCTATTCTTGTAAACAACTTCTTTTATAGGAGGAACACCAAAAATAGCTATTCTAAATGAAGCTGATGTCGAAAAAGTCCGGAGACGGTTTACTTTCGTTCCGAGTATGAAATTGCATTCTATTTTACTGTCTGTGCGTCAACTAACAACAAATGACTGGTTTTAAATAGCGATTCACAGAATGACATTGAAATTAAATCAATGTAGGTACCTACTTTTAGTAAGAGTACTCACACACTAGACGTACTTGTTAAATAGTACGCAACACGCCATGAAAATAGAATATGAAGATAATGGTATTGGTGGAATGTATCATCTTAATAAATTCATGGGTACAGTGAAAAAAGACATTTTTTTTAATGTGCGACACCAGTATGCGGTAAGCACCTAAGCAAACCAACGTATCTGATGTGGGTCCTGAACGTCTAGATGAATTTCAACAACATACCTTTTGAGGAAGTCGGTGTACTCTGCTTGGCGAATGAGTCCAGTACGCATCATGATGGTTTGGAAGCATTGTCGCTCGATGGCCCAGAGTCTGCAGTCGGTCGCTGCTTTGATGGTGGCAGTTCGCTTGCAGTTGTACAGAATGGCCAGCTCCCCGAACACTTTGCCAGGAGCCATGGTGCTGAGGTACTTGTTCTCTCTGGATACCTCCACTCGACCCTCTGTAATAAAAAGAGATTGTAAACAAGTGTCATTTTGACGTACCGCCGGATGGAAGGTAACAGAACAGTCCCACATAAAGCAAAATATTCTCCGTAACTATGGGTTTTTTTTATTCCACGGATAGCAGATCGGGAGTCGATTATACAAAACACAAATAATATTAAGATCTTTATACATAGTTTCATAACAATACGATGATCAAACATTTTTTTTATTCATATCTACATGTCTAGTATTTTCAGCATGAAGTAAAAATCATACTACCCAATATCCAACATCATATTTATAAAAACAAAACACTTCAAAGTGTCCGCATGGAAACCGGTCTCCAAGCATTTTTTTCTATAGCAACTATGTCTTTATGATTTAAATACATTTATGAAAATGTCCCACTCAAGGATACGGCCCCAAAGTGTTTCGGCTGACTCATATATTGGTTATTGGTCAGGACGTGACGGGACTAGAAAAAATCCAACAAAAAGGAGTAACGCATAAATTAAGATTAATGTGTCTTATATCATAGATAATAATTGAATTGATATCGACCCTGAGTGATAAGTGTGTGAATAAATAGACTGGCGTGTGAAACCATTGTCCGCAGGCTAAACGGATGTGTAGAATTGTGAATGGGGATTGTTTACTTCTCAGCTGTTGACGATTTTGGAAGGAATACCTTCAACCATACGGAAATAGCAGGCGGCTACGTAAGGAGAAAATTTGAGAATTCAAGGTCGAACGAAATTCTGACAATGTAAAGTACTCTACAATGTTAATCTGATATCGAAATAAAGGTCTGCTAAGGTTGTCTTATAAACAATGATATAAAATAGATGTACGATACGATACGATATTTCAGACAACTAAGTCAATGACTGTCTGACTATTTTGCATGCCATATAACCGCCATCTGAGTATTTAGAACGCACTGGACTATGGACGTGCAACGGGTGTCTGGAAATGTGCCTGAGACACTACAACCGTAATTAAAACAGCTGGAATTATTTGGTCCACACCAATAAAATGCAGCCTTGCAAATTGATCTTGTATCAATACTTAGCCAATACCCTTCACTTCTACGGAAGCGAGGTGTGAATTTTGTAATGAGTTTAATTTGAACGCCACCTCACCTCGCAGGCCTCCATCCACATTTCGATTAGAGCTGCCTTTACTTTAGCCGCAGCAGGGTAGTCGCAGCGAGGAAGTAGAGCAATAAAATTATTCGTATTCAGTTACGGCGTAAATTAATTAACTTACCAGAATAGTTACATGTCTTTCGCAACTATTCGCAAGCATCGCAATTCAATTTGAATCGAAGAAAAAGACAAACGCCATGATAACTAATAAAATTGATGGAATCTTAAAAATAAATAAAAAATACCAAATAGCAGGTTATTATAGGTTAGTTAGGTTATTATATTAGCATTAGGTAACTGTAATTATAATAATGTGGAAATTACGGCATTCGGAATGGCGATTACCTAATACCCTCGAAAACACTGTCTAGGGTCTCTGCGGTACGGAGTTAACAAAATCAAACTTTTATATGATGGCAAACAGTTGTGTGTTAGCATTGTCAGATAACGCCTAACCATGATAATATTCCATGACGATGAAGATGAACATTTTTAAATACTTAAACACATTGATTGCTATCCGTTATATTTGCTCAGCCTGATGGCATGAATAAGAAAGAACAACAAAAGTTTGCGTTTTTATTATGAGGTACTATTAACATTTTGTATGGGAATTCATTGCTCTCGGTCTATAGAACGGAAGAATATTTAAACTAACACATATTAATGTTGTAGGCAGACTTTGGAGTCTATCACCTACATCAATAAAAAGGAGTTTGTCAGAATGCATCATTATTAATTTGGAGATGAAATTCCCAAAGTGTACCAAATATTAAATTTCCAACGTCCTTATCGATATGATACGGAAGGCACCAAAAAAATAAATATAAATCATTAGGCCTTAAGCTCATGTTTTATTAACCGCAATAGGAAACTAAAACACTGTTGAATAAAACGTCAACTTAGAAGTCAAACTTGCAGATAACAGGCTATCATGTAAACCATGTTTTGTTAACTAAGTGGCAAAACCTATACAGAAAATTCACACGAACTTTAGCGAGATATTATTAGTTAGCAACTTTCTTCTGTTTAAAGGTCCGATGTTAAATACAGAGAATATTTTCCATGGCCAAACTTTTATTGATACACCATTCATATACAAGAAGGACTGTAAAAGAACTGTGGTCCCGCTCGTTGACCCATGCACTTTGGTCAATTTCCATACGGTCTTGAAATTAAGTTAGAAATAATTAGTTAAGAAGTAACTAAACTTTTCATATGAAATAATACCGTGCACATATTTCGCATTAAATAATATTAACCGTTCCGAATCTTACGCAAATAAGCGAACAACGTACTAAATACATTGAAATTGGACATAGCAATACGTTTGCACGCAGGCAGTTTGTGGAAACGGAGGCAAATTATAGGCTTTTAGTATGGAAGTGTTTCAAGGAGAATCGCTGCAAACGTGATCACTTTAGTAATCTAGGCATATAAGCTAAGGTCTACTTCTTTGTGGCAATTTTAATGATCATGTGAAATAATCTTGTGAAAATATTTGAATACAATACAATTACAATTGAATTACTTTGATTTCTGTCGTGTTAGGTTTGATGAATCAGACAATAATGGTATCGATTCGCCCAAAATGCTGCGCTACTACTAGTTACTACTAGGGAATGCTGCTAGTACAGTGAGTCCTCATCAACAACAGGTTTGGCAACTCGTTAGTGATATCCCTAGATATTGCTAACGGCTAAAGGCTACGGTGACTGCTTAGTGCTTACCATCAGGTGGGCCGTATGCTTGTGTGCCACCTTAGGTGGTATAAAAAAAGCCGGTTTAAACTACGCCTTGCATTGTACATACATACATATATAAAATTACACGCACACACCTACAACTTTTAGTTTAATTGATATGCTAGAGTTGTTCGTTTAGCAACTCGTTACGAATATGTACGGTGCGTACAGCGTGGCTCTCGGGTCTCGCTACGGTCTCAAATGTATGCATTTCGTAATAACTGTCTACTGACTGTGAAACCAAGGGAATTATAAGTGCTAATAGAGATATGTTAATATATATAGTTACCATTAACTTGAAGGAAGTATATAAACATTACGTAAACAGTGAATCGCAGCGTCCGTCCGCATTGCCGATTATATAAAAAATACCAACGGCGTTTTGCAACAAATCTGGCGGACAGCATAAGGCACGTAACATAATGAAACAAACAAAAAGCCCCTAATAGCAAAATCAGTTCGCGAGATTTCACGTTGCTGGCTATAGCAGATTACTCAGACATGATTTTGAAAACTTGAAATGATTTCCATGAACAACTTCGCAAAATTTGTAAATTCTGTACTCAACTATGTTAAATTCGTAGTGGAACAAACGCTTCATGTCTTAATTTCCGTATACTAAGTAATTGCAGTATCCATGATCACGAAAACAATATAATTGCGTAAATATCTTTGTTCAGAATTCAATTATTCAAACTCAAAATTGAGTTCAATTGACTTAGATAGATATGGGTCACGTTACGTCATAAGGCACTTTGTATATGAGCAACATGTCCTCGAACTGACTCGTTTGCAATATACCCACATCGATCAACATCTAAACACAGAAGATCTAAAATAGCTATTCGATAACAATAATGTAAGATAAGAGATATTATATAGCGGTTGCTATAGTGTTACGTATATGTACAGTTATAACTTTACCTGAATCTCTATTGTGGTGTTTTTCAACGGCCTTGTTATTGGTGTCCTCCAGACGAGTAACGTCCAGAACAATACCAGCGTCAAGCGAAGAGGCCTCAGTCGCTGTACTGTCACGCTGACACAGATTTCCTGTCCTCCTTTTTCTAGTTCCATAAGTATGCACCGGCACTATCAACTTAGGTCGTGGAATTGAAAAATCCGAGTCAGATCCACTAGATGAACTTTTTGCACTCCTAGTGTAAACACCGTTTCCATTCGTAACACGTTCCTCACTTATACGGTCATTTTGCAGTCCGAAAGACATAATGTCATTGTACCTATCGTATCTATCATCACTTTTCACTCTCACTGTATTGTATAGCTTTCCATACTTGTCACGTTTGATTTGTTTCGTAACACTATTTGTAGTCCTATTATCACTTTCTTTATTCAGATCAGTCGAATGAAATCCATTGGTTAGTGGTGGACCGGGCTTTTGCCCGCTGTTAAACATTTCGTACTGCATTAAACTCAGCTGCTCACTCGGTGACAAATTTCTTTTTGGTTGCGTGACGGTAACACCATTGTACAGCTCAGTGTCAGCTTGAACCGTGTCGAGATAAGCCCGAAGAGGTGCTCTGCCTTCACTTTTAACTCTCAAGGACTTAGAACGAAAGGCTGGTTTGCTATCTTCTATGCGTCCGATTCGGCCGTTTGCCGGTTGCGTAGTGTGCTTAGGAAGTTGATCGCATGTAGATAGCGATTCATTAATAGGCTGCATGTATGAACCCAAATCTTCCGCTTCATGCTGTATATTCACATTTTGTTTACCGTTTCTTGATTTAATTGATGTTAAGTCAAGTGTCGCCATTGAATTTATTAATTGGTACATGGTGCTTCCGTTCTGCTTGGGCTCTTCGTTATGGTTACTTCTATCTTTTTGGATTTGCTTTATCTTATCACTATCTGTGTCATTATTTTGTTGGCTTACCCTTGAATAATATTCATAGTATGATTCAGATGACGGATCTAGTGGCACTGGACCAGGGTCAGGTAATGGATAGTAATTCTTCTTAGCGTCAACTTTCCTTTGTCGGTGCGCATATTTTAGAGAATCCCTACGCTGTGGTGGAACAGGTGGTTGTTTACTATTTGACGCAAATGCGTCAATGTCCCACTCAGTGAAATTCCTTCTCTTAACTCTTCTCAATGTAGACGGTTTATATCCATTTGGCATGTCTTTAAAACTAAAAGTATGTTTCAATTTGTTCTGTACAATGAGATTATTGTTGGCTCGAGCCTTTTCTTCTATTTTTTGTTGATACTTAGCTAATTGAGATATGTTTTCATCAGGAACATTATATGAATAGTCGTATTCATCATCTTCTAATGAATATGTTTTGTCATTGTAGTCCTTTTCATTGGTGCGTCCGACGTCCCTGCATGATTTGCTTCTAGATATAGAGTTGAATTTGACCTTGTTCGAATTCGAGTCATCGTTTTCGTTATACGAGCCGAGGTTCTTTGCTCCAACCCAGTTGGCTGCATATACAAGATCCATTGTCCTGTCACTAATGGACAGCCACGGGTCCTCCATGACTGCTTTTCCTGGATACTGTTTGATTTTCATAATGTCTTCAAGTCCATTGACGCGTTAGGGTTATGATGTCCGCAGCAATACAGGAACGTAAGTGACACAAGTAGCGAAGTTAATTCCATTTTCCTGTTTCTTGAATGTTGTTAACCAGTTACGTTGTCGACACGAACGTCATAAGACTGAAGATTTATGTGACGTTTTCACTTTTGTTTCGTTTAATGATCTCAAATACAATATACTCGAGTCAATCTATAGAAATTTCGTTAACGTCATGCATGCTATAACAAAATTATTATGGGTTGATTTATAAGGTTATGACCAATGCTTCTATCAGAATGTCACAATCACGCTACACAAACGATTGCTTCAATCGCAACGATTGATTAATATGTAACAATAGAATAGTTTTGCAAGGTCTATTATATTCTTACAAGTCTGGAAACTAATTCTATATAAAATAAGAAATAGGTTTTTTGTGTTCAAGTCTTAACTGACAGACTGAGTGAGGTCACCAACAAAATTGTATGCTATATGAATAGATACATTTTATTATACAGCATAAAATTTGGAGCCGCGGAAAATATCGTAAATTTTATATAGAAGAATAATAGAATCAAATCCGTGAATTAAAACTTAGTTTGCCAATCAACGCTAACACTTCCAATAATAGCACGTCAGAGCTATAAAGATACTGGATTTTTTTGATGCATTATTTTTATTATTATTAATATTTTCATAAAACATACAATTCTGATTAAAAATATTAGATTTATTATTGCATATTTGTCATTACTATTCTAGCCATCCATTTAATAAAAAACTATATGCCCAAAATATACGCCCTTCAGAAACTAACAGTCGCCCTGCGCAACAACGGATGCGTCACGGGACGCAGGCACAAAATTGCTCAACGTTTCTTTGACCGCAAGGAAGCGCATTTTCTACCATCAATTATCTACTTAATGCAAATTACATTAAATAATTTCATCCAAATCATTTAGGCCTTCATTGTTAGCTGTGCCATTATGATGCAAAGCAGCATCGTTGCGAAACTTGCGATTTTCATCCTCCATAAACCTTGAAGTGACAAACGAATCACCGAGATATACATATATGTTCCGGAATGTATAACTCATATTGGTATGGACTACAGAAGCGTGAGTGAGATTATACTATCTTTAAGGGATCTATGTTGGTTGCAGTCAACTCGGGCACTACGGCTTTAATAATTTCATTGCGTTACGTAATAATTAGATAATGGGCAGTGAACATGGTCAGCGACAGCTGGCTGGCACAGAAGCGCGTTTTATTGTTATTAATAACACTGCACTTTCACTGGGATTCTTTACGATTCCACATAAAACGTCTGATGTTTACACTGATATCAAAAGGAAAGCTGATATGAACCAAACAAAACTATCCAATACATGCTATATTACGATTTCAATAAATATTGAAGTTAAAGAAACAACAATATGTGAAGTGGTAGCATATTAGAACCGTCATTATACGCATGATCGAGTTAGTGAGAAACGATTTCTAAGACATCAACCGATAGACGAGATGAAACCAGTCCATTGGCCCACATATTCAGTCACTGGTCAACGAGGATATGTGAGAAACATCCAAGAACTTGAGAAATTATTGCTAGATACCTAATAAAAGGTACTCTCTTTAGATGAAATTGGCTTTATGATTCTCCTGAACAAACTTGAGGCACAATTACACATGATGATTGCGCTAATAGCTTAAGTGATGTAGAAAACGTTAAGTATCGTGTAAATGCAACATCACTATGTATTATTCAGCTTAAAACTTTGCAATTTGTACTGAATAATGCAAAAGGAGTAGTCACAACAACTTAACGAGGTTGTTTACTTTTTAGAAGATTCGCATTAAATTTCTTGGAAACTTTCTGCATAATCATGAGTAACTAAGCAAGAAATGTAACATCAAATTTTATATGTACCACACGATTGTTTTACTAGACGTTTTCGTTATAAAAAGTATTTACCTTAACAATGGCCAGGAATTTTTACTCCTTAAATCCCATGTAACTTTTTATGGTACCGAAAGAGCCATTAGTATATTGAAAAATAAACTGATTAGGCAATGTCAAATGAACAATGGAGGTCATTCAAAACATCTTTCATTGGGGACTGGAACAATCGATCTTGGCCACCAGCGTCACACAAATTACTAATCTCAATACTACAACTGTTTTCTTGACCTACGCCTGCGTTGACGACTGAACTAAACGATAGAACTTACAATTGGTCAGAGACATAAATAGCATCACCAGGATTTAGACAACCGTTACTCAAACCGTAAACAATAGTAACTGATCGTATTCCTTTTACCTACTTAGTAAGTTGACCATTCGCTCGATATTCCAGGCACAGCATGAGCTGAATTCGTATGGTTTACTACCTAATGAACGAATTGCTCGGCTTACTTGCAAAGAGGTCATTTGATTTAAAAATCGGATTTTATATTATACAAGGTAAGACTGAATGTTAAGCAATTGTATTATGATTATGACATTGATTCTGAATAGGTATATTGGTGTGTGCACAAACGAAATGACAACTTTCTACGGTCTGATGGTCCTTGTAATGGTTAGCGTTGTTATTTTACGATAACATCATAATAATGGTTGCAATTGTTGGTCGTGTGTCGCATTGTTAAACACGAGATGTACCTACTCTCGAAACTATCATGGACTATATGACTATTCTATATCTAACACTTTCTAATCTCTAAGAATTTGTCCAAACGTGACAATGATGAATAGAAGCATATAGAGTAACTGATCGTAGTAGATAATCAAGTATTAAAATATACGAATGTAGGTACCAATGATTTTATTAAGTAAAGAACCGTGAAGGAATGAAATTGTATTGCAATAAATCAATTAATTATGAAACAAGAACGTGATTAATGCGCATGAGTGCTATCGGTTCCAGTCGGACCACCTTTAGGGAATCCTCAATGTTGATGACACGGTGTAAGATGAGACTTCAGACATGAGGGTGATGTCACGCGCGTGTCTGACCGGAGGCAGACATAGAAAGCTCGTGCTTCAGACATTAATATGCTAAAATTTCTTGACGGCGGCGAAGACAACGTTCCGAAATACTTTCACGGCACACGAGTAGTGCACGCAAATCGCTTGCAGTAACCTTGTAGCGCATAAGCCTTCGGAAACTTTACAAACTAACTTTCAGTTCATATACTTGATTAGCTACTGTGTAAGTCAATATAGGTACATTTTTGACATAAAAACGTACTCAATAATTTTGAAACCACAAAGTTTCCTTTGTTTCATAGTTCATACCTACACTATCATAATTACCAGACAGGTACCTACACATAATGTATTCAGTAATTAGAAAACTTTGCAAGACTACTCATAATATTTTTGCTATAGCATGACATCCTCATCAACATCGGTTGAGGGTTGAGTTGGGTTGAGTTGAAAGATTTTAGGGGATCGCCCCTAAAATCTTTTAGACGCAACGACAGCTGCAACTTCCGCGAAAAGATCTGATTTAGCACCTTGACACCAAACACATTTAATATTCATTCTAAACAATCACTAACACAACATTTTATACGATACAAATAAAATTAAAACTACAAACACATGGATCTTTAACAACGAATTCAATCGCGATAATTTTAAATTCAGCACGCGAGGTACTGACGTTACGACAACCAATCACGTCAGCGCCGCTCCGCTTACTGCTCTACTCCGATCCGATCAACTCCTGCGCAACCCGAGCGGTGACGCGTGCAAACGAGACGACAAGCTTAAATGAAAAGGATAAAACATATCTACCTGAATAATAAAAGCTTTAAATCTCGTATCACAAAGGTGGACAAGACGGTGAACTTTTGATTTCAATCCTAGAAAGGTCGTAGAACGTGGTAAGGCACGAGTACGAGTACGATAGACGTTATATGGGTGAAAATTCTAATGCAAATGCAAAGTGAAGGCACATAAATAGCACGTGCGAAATCGTTACTAAACGTAAACTACAATGATTGTTTTAATATTTATACAAGTGGAAAGTTGAAAAACACTAGTGATGTAATGTTTGTATAGAATTACGTACCGTAACAAGCAGATAAGTTAATTAAAGAATCAGTGAAGCCTTTAGAGATTTAAAAATATTCTGCAGGATTAAAATAGAATGCGGCAAACAGAATGCAAAAAATGCTGTATCGAGGCGACTATTTAGTAGTGATTGTAAGTCACAATTAATGAAGGTACTGAGAGTGACAGAACCTGAGGCAATCCATCGCCCGTGACCGAAAAGCTACTAGAATACAAGGTCAAGACCTCTAAATTAGAGACCGCAGCAATCACAGTGATTTTTTTGGCAAACGATGCTACTAACTAGTAAATAGATTGCATTAGTCCAATGAGTAACAAAAGATTTCCGATTATAGAAACACAATCGCAACGACTGACCTAAAATAAAAATATGTCAACGCAGAAATAATTCATTTAAATGGGCGATGTTTCATTAAACTGAAAATTGAAATTACTTAAAACTGTACGTAACGCTTTCATGAATAAATGGCGGTGCATTAAACAAGATGAAAATTGTAGCGTCGCTAATAAATGCACAAACCAATGGAGCGCGCAGGAAATTAAGTACTAATGCCTAGAAAATTATGGTTTACGAAAGACTTGCAACTAAAAATCAAACTAATGGGGAAATTTACGAATGGGAAATGAAAGTTTGAGCCACATCGCCTTTGATGCATATTAATGTGATATGTAGTTTGACGATACAAATCATGATCTAATCTGCTTCTTTCTGTCAATAGGTCTGTTCACGAAAGGAGCTACAAATACAATTGAGATAATAATATATGAACAGTAATCTTAAAGTTCCCGTCATAAGTGCAGCAATGGGTGCAGAACATAACTGGTGTGTAACATTACGTTTACAGCAATGTTTTTGCTCTAAAACGTGCAATAATGATAACATTCAAAATATATTTCATATCTCCGATTTATTTGCTTAGACTGCTTAGAGCATAAACTATAATATAAATAAAGACAATCAATAAAATACTGCTAATACTACTAGATTGGTAATTCATGATTTGGTAAGGAATATGAAGTGCTTCTGAGCGAAACAAACAAGTGCTAAATTTTACACAGAAAATTACCGTAAAACACGGAGATCACAAAACGAAAGTTCAAGTAAAAGTAGAAATGCAAATGTTGTGATCTTCGTCAAATTTCATCTGTGACGCAATTATTGCGGTCATAACTGGTGGTAGTGAATTTGCTTTAACTATAGTACGCATTAATGATTACACTGAATAAATGCGATTGTTTCATATCATCGTTGCTTCATTAGAAAGGATCATATTATTAGGTCCTTACATATGAAATTGGCGTTTTTCGTACTGGCCACTTTAATCACGAATTTCTCCTCTTTGGTAAGGAATTCCAAATTCAAATTTGTACAGCTATAGACTCATGTATTTGTGCTTCGATGATCGTCATTCATTTGTTTTTTTTCTTCTGTTTTTTTCTGTTTGCGTCACTCATTTTACAAAATGGAAAACCTTAAATATCGCATTATTTACGAGTACGAGTTCCGCCGTGGCACTAGTGCTGCGGAAACAACTCGAAGGGTGAATGATGTGTATGGCGGTCGTGTTGCAAAAGAAAACACAGTTCGTTTTTGGTTCCAACGTTTTCGTTCTGGAAATTTCGACCTGCAGAACAAGCCCCGTGGACGGCCTGAGACTCAAGTTGATAATGAAGAGTTGAAGGCTATTGTGGAAGCGGATCCATCGCAAACCACGTCCGAGTTAGCTGCAGGCTGCAATGTTAGTGATAAAACTGTTTTAATTCACTTGAAGCAAATTGGGAAGATTAAAAAGCTTGAAAGGTGGGTACCTCACGAATTGACTGAAACAAACCGGCAAACGCGCGTCGACTGCTGCGTTACATTACTAAACCGGCACAATAATGAAGGTATTTTAAACCGAATCATTACCTGTGATGAAAAATGGGTTCTTTACGATAATCGGAAGCGCTCAGCGCAATGGTTAGATCCTGGCCAGCCAGCCAAATCCTGCCCCAAGCGAAAATTAACCCCAAAAAAGTTACTTGTAAGCGTTTGGTGGACTAGTGCCGGTATTGTTCATTACAGTTTTTTCAAATCTGGCCAGACTATTACGGCTGATGTCTATTGTCAGGAATTGCAAACCATGATGGAAAAGCTAGCGGCTAAACAACCTAGGCTGGTCAATCGCTCCACGCCACTGCTGCTTCACGACAACGCTAGACCACACACTGCGCTACAGACGGCTACTAAATTAGAAGAGCTTCAATTGGAAAGTCTAAGACATCCTCCGTACTCCCCGGACCTTGCTCCAACAGATTACCATTTTTTTCGAAATTTGGATAACTTCTTGCAAGGGAAAAAATTCAACTCCGATGGGGCAGTCCAAATCACCTTCAAAGATTTTATTGATTCCCGTCCGACTGGTTTTTTTAGTAAAGGGATCAATGAACTACCTATGAGATGGCAAAAGTGCATAGAAAATAATGGTTCATACTTTGATTAATTAAATATATTATATTAAAAAATATTCGACTTTTTGTTCCTCCCATACAAAACGCCAATTTCATATGTAAGGACCTAATATTATATTGACCAACGTCTGGCATTGGCAATTGGCTATCGGAATTCGTTGCGATGTTGTCTAATATCCACATAGCTACACGAATCTTAAATGTTTCGAAAAATATAATCTACACGGTTATTTTATAGATGTTTTTATGATTAGTATACTTCCGTTGTAACGATGTTCCGATGTTTATCGTAGATTTTTAGTGGTGTATAGAATTTATTGCAACGCCATCCACTTCGAATTCTCATCAAGACGATTCCATTCATGAGACAAACAATTAATCTAAATATTATACTCCTATGAATGCATTTACAATGGACTAAGAGTTGAACAGAAATACCATAACCATTCATTCATTCTTGACTTGTCTAATGGAACAATGTTAGAATTCAAGACATGCGGGTGTTCTCACTAGCTGTACAAATATCCTGCACATTCAACCGAAGTGATTATGTTATATTTGTTGGAAGGTTTTTGATTAGTACATAACTGAGATACTGTTTAAAATTTCGCAACTAGAAGTCTAAAACTTATGAGCCTTATAGTCAAAGAACTGCAATAAATTTCTTAGCATGACACTCTAGTCCAATAGAACAACTAACTGAAATGGTTCCCATAGTATTTCAAATCATCGTTTAGTTTGTTACACACCTTATGTGATGGGATAGAGACAAAACAGTTGAAACGTGTCCTTGTGTCAGTATCAGTATGGCAGAAGATGAACCGCTCTAGTCTTAAAATTGTCGGTGCAATTGAATTGACTAGATTACTCGTAGATACCATTGGCACCATAACATTGCTAAACTTCGTGATAATGAGTGTGGAGTTATCAACGATGGGCCTATTTGCAGTATGACAATCCTCACGAAGTGAACATCTTAACTGTGGTAATCATGTCCAGCCTTGGGAATGGCATATTGCAAAGCGTGCCCTTTCACCACTTCTACAGCAATTAAGGCAAATTAGCTATTGTCGGCAGAGGTGTAACTGTTGTAACTTGCAATGTTTTGCTCTCAACACTATATCAGATTTGAGAATATTTACTTGCTACTTACTACTACTAATGTTTACTATAACACATGTCTACATCAGTGCAAATTTTCGAATACCTTTAGCAGATGATTCGCCCAAATTACAAGTAGGGCAGTAAATAATATTTGTAAACAAACACGAACTACAAACCCAAATGTCAACGATTGATAAAACAATTTTATGTATTGATAGAAGACTAACTTCAATTGAAGATAGGCAATATAAGAAATTAGGCCAGCGTAAGCAAAGTAGTGATTGCGATGCGTGCAATACAGATCTTTAGAGAAATCGGTCGACACGGATGGTCTCATAGCCAGAATGCATGTGTGGAGACGACACAGACAACGAACAACGCAGCTAAATTAAGAAGCTCAAGATGTTACAGTTCTTCTAAAATCAGCCGAGTAACTTTCCGCTAATTGGAGGAAAGCAAATTCCTAAAACAAATTGATTTTCCCACGATGAGTGTTTCCTTTTGAAGTGGTCAGTTATTATCAAAATATTATTCTTAATAGCTGAAATACTAACGGAGTGGCAATCAAATCATTAATATTATATTAGAATGAAAATACATATACATACATTAATATTTTGCCATACCCTATGCATAATGTATAAAATCATAAAGATTTAAATAGAGATATTGAGAAACGGCACTGCTGGATGTATGGAATTTTTTTTAGTGTAACTTCGTGAAATGGCAAAATTCTTATTTAAGTAGGAGAACGGCGTACCTGTGTATATGACAATTTCTAAACTCCACCTTCTATTAATTTTACTTACTAACCCGTTAGTGGTTAGCCTTATGTCTGTAAATGGTTCAATTCGTAAGTTTTGGATTATTCGTTTTTAGGGGCTTTTTTTTTCATTTTTCTTAGCTTATATTATAGATAGTTTTAGCTTACTTTGTATTTGTAGCATATCTTCAGATTAAGATGATATTGCGCGTCACAGAATATTAGTGATGTTATAAATATTATACAACTAAGTAACAGATACACAAATAGGTACGATTTCAAATTAAAATACATATATTAAAATATATATTTTCTTAATGCTATAATAAATTAATAATAATATATATTTTTTGTACATCAATCGAATTTGACCTTTATTAAAAAGTCAAACTTAGATACAATTTGCATATATGAATTAATATCTACTTAAGACTATAACTATGAATGACAACTTTTCTCGATTTCGCAATAAGTGCAAATGTTTTAAGACATTAAGGTCACAATGTTGACATTATGACCGACTGGCCGATGAGTTAGGATCTAAGTGAATTGGACTTAGTCGAAAATTGCTCTCAACTAGTTTATGGTCTAGGCACTCTAGGCAAAGATGTGATAGCTTAATGTGTACCCATATACACTTGTACCATAGAAGCGCCAGATATTCTACCACCAAGCAAGTTTTTTGGGTCAAAATTCTTTAACGCGGCTTGCGGTAGGAATTAATTGCTAGAAATGGTCACGTAACGAAAAAGCAGCCGGTTGTATAAGTTCAATACTGAACGCGTGGAAATTTCTTCAAACTAATTCGTATGGAACTTCGTTCCCGACGGGTGTCCCCGACCGCACACTTTTTTATTTTACGTATAGGGCAATATAGCATACGGCCCACCTGATGTTAGGCGGACAACGCATTTTATAGACGCTTGGAAAACGAAGTATTTCACTTATATTGAAAGCGTCTGGCCAGTTGTGGACATAACTACTAAAAAGAGTACTGACTGTAGACACTAACTATTGAATTTTCTAGGAATAAGAGATTAATTATGAATAGACAATTAAGAATTCTAGGCGATCTAAGGCTTACCAGGACTGATTACAAAGCTTGGATTTATATAAAAAAAATATTAGGTCCGGCTGCAGCGCCCAATCTAATTCGCTGATTACCAGATCCTACGAAGCAAATACGAATACTACGTAATACGAAGCATTCGCAACCCATTTTACATAGGGAATCAGTTACCTAGTTAGTGGGTACCTAGCTCTTATTCAATCTGCGGCTCTTCCGAGCTGCCAATATAGCCAGCAGTATCTATATGTTTTGAAATCGATGTTCAATTATTCCGGGATCGACGGCTTATCATCCTTAGCGAGGCACCAACGAGCCTGACCTTTTGTAATATAATATACGTATTTATTATTAGATAGATAAAGACAGAATGTCTTATCGAAATTGTCTAAATATAAAATCTATAAACTTTAAGTCACTCACTACGCATCTACATATTTATTGACCTCAATGTGAAGGAACGCTAGTAACGCAATATGAATTGAATAATTTTGCATTCAATTTCTTTGTTATCAGTTGACTTGACACACTGTCGCATGGACAAAGAACAGGCAAGTGACGTCACTACTACTGGTTTCCATTTTATAATACTTGGCTCCACACTGTATTCTCAGATCAAATAAAAAACGTAGATGGATTTGTGAAACCAGGAAGTGACGTCGGTTAAATCTACGCCTTCCAGTGTATATATACAGAATTACACTTCGTTGTTCCCAAAGTGCCGTTTACCGTTTAAAGGAAACCATAACGGAGTGATAAAACAGTTATAAATGTCATAAATATTTGCTTAAAACTTATAGCTCAGAGTAGTCATATCATGCGTTCAACTACCTGGTGGTACATTATTAGGTGTTACATAAACCGTACCACATAACCCAATAATATTACACCGCAGTGCTTAAAGTAAACAACTGCGTATAATGTTTTTTGTGAGCGATTGTACCAATAGCCTAAAAACTACTGCGAATCCAATGGTAAATTGGACATACCATTTTTCCCACAAGACATCGTGTCAGTTAATGAGTACTAAAGCCCCTACCATTTGTTTAAAACTCATTGACGCCAAATGATATACATTTACTCGGTCCGATAACTCGCTATCGCTCGCGCCGGCGCCGGCCACTGTAGATTATTACGCACCAAATTGCCCGTGATGGATACTTTCACTTCCAACTCGAAAAGGTGAATATTAGCGTGGGCAGCCGCAGGCGACGACGCTTACGTCACCTATTATATTCGACAAAAACTCGACAAGGTCTCGAATCTCGATCTCCGTATGCCAAGGCCGTGGGCTGATCACGCATTGTCCGCTGTGCTGAAGAAATCGCTTTTACTGTAGTATGTCACGCTTCGCTATAGTAGGGGGTCAACTTTTTGCACTATACCAATATCTGTATTGCATTTTTTATGAACATTGTTATGAGCATATGTTGAGCAAGGTTTATATAGACCTCGCGTATATCGACGCGACTGATTTTCCCACCCTTCGATGAGCTTTCTGACAAGTTTGTGATAATATTATACATATGTTACATAACGTATGGAGTAGGAATAAGGTATCACTCCCCAGAGGTCTCAGTACCACCGTAAAGGAAAATATTAACCTAATTCATCGGTACAGTTCCTTCGCACAGGCACCGATCGCAACCCATTTTACAGGGGAAATCGGTTACCTGGTTGTCAGATTGTCAGGTTGTAGTTCTAGCTAGTCTGGGTAACCGGACTGGATATCAAATAGGCGTTCACCTATCCAAATACTAGACATAGTAAACGTCGCTTCTCAGATCGGTGAATCCCACGAGTTCCGTTAATTAATAATATACCGTTAAATATGTTTAAAAAGTTACACTTATGTAACAGCACTATAATATATTTAACTAAGCCGATTACATCAAGGTTCAGTTTAGGAAACGACATGTGATATGAATGAATAATATAATCCGGTTTGTTATACAAGCAAGTGGTCGGTTGAGAATAATTAGGAATAGTAAAGGGTGGGCAATTATTAAGGCAAATTAAACAAATTAGGCATGTGCCTAAATAATGTATGATTATTATTAATTATATATATATATTTTTATCTACTATTACGCATAACGACGATTATTCCGATTTATTTTGACAGGCTGTGTCAATTAGTTTGGAGTATTTTCTTTTACAAATAGTATTGGCAACACATATGTACGAAATTGTATTCGATTAATTTTGTATGTGACTAGAGCTTTAGCGTTGGTAGGGCAGACAATCTTGGAAGATAAGCTGGGAGGCCATGCCCAGCGATCTATCAGAAACGGAAACTTTGTATACGTAAGTAAAGTAAAATTTTTCATCCTCTGCCTAAGTAAGCAGTAGCCGTATAAATAAGCCGTTTATAAAATAAAAAATCTCAGTTTTGTAAATTTGTACATGCTCGATTTTGTCAATGTAAGTATTTAGGCAATGGTGTAATTTAGACGCAAGTGGAGACTTATTATCGAAGGTCAAGACCTACTCATATAATACGTCAATGGTCGGTCATATCACGTAAGAATAACATGAAGGCTAGCACATTCCACTATGGTATTTCTCTATTATACACAGATAATTATTATTCAACAGCTCGGAGTGAAAATCATCGAGAAATGTTTATAAAAACTGATAGTATTGCATGTCTAATAAGATAGATACTTAGGTAGCCGGAGGAAAAGTTACGGCGCTTTTCCGCTTTCTCAAACAGGGAAAGTAAGTTGGCTAAGAATCAACTTACTACTAGTAGTGCATTGGTATTGTATTTAATTGTACTGTATTCCATTCTGTGTGGATTGCGTAACTTGACATGTACCTAACTAGATTTTGCACGCGCTTGCATCCACAATCCACATGGACTTAGGACAAAACATCTTATTGCGGAATAAAAAGTATCTACCCTATGTGTAAATCCACGTCAACGTTTAATGTTTTTATTTATCAACTTTCTACTACTTAGATTTGCGTAATTTATTAATTGACATCCATTAAAATATCATCTTAACATCTCAGAGTAGATAATATACTACGTACCTAACATTAAGTTTAAGTGGGTTACGTAATTGATAATGTAATATTGATCACACTTATCAAAATAACTTTTATCAATCATTATGATTGTGAATAAGTTGGAAAAACATGCAATGGAAAACTATATTTATAAATTCGCTGCACATTACTTACTGACGTCAAAAAGGAATTCTTATTAAGCGTCATCTGTCGTCGAATAGTAACAACTACACAAATTTAATTACAACGCCACCTAGTGCTGAAAGCGTGAACTTCAGCACAACGCCATCTATTGGCTACTAGATTAAGGTGTCTAATAATTATTCTGATGCAATGGCAACGCCATCTATAGACGTATAGAAGTACTCCTTAGTTTAATGCCATCTGTTGCCGAATAGTTATCACGATATCATATTTTGCAGTAGGCAGTGCAATTTAGTTAAAAAAAACTAGTTCTTGAGTATATAAATTAAAATTTACCTTCCATGACATAAACAATACTGCCAACATCTCCCTCCTTGATGATGAGACTGCCAGCAGCATATTCGACCGGGTACATGCAGTCCACGATCTCGCGGATTTGTGTCATTTCCAAGTTCTTCATGAAGTCGTTGTCCAGTATTGCAGTCTTTATCAGCTCCCGGGATCTGAAATGAGACGAAGCAATCTTATAGATGTGTTCCTTAAATTTTAACAAAAGGATCACGTATGATTTAGTGCTGCGGAACCTACTAAGAAGATCCAACCATACATTTAATATTTAAAAACGAGAGTTTTTAGAAGTCACTAGATTTCTTTCCCACCGCCGTAGTTCTTCCTAAGGATTACAGCATGGGATTTTTCAAGAAGGGTGCGAGGAGCTTTCTGCACGGTCAGCAACGCGCGTATATCCTTGGTGTTACAAATTTCCATTGGCTACGGTAACCTTTTACCATCAGACGGGCTGTATGCTTGTTTGCCACCTTAGTGGTATATTTTTTATGTTATTAACAATGAAAACGATCGACATCTCTTTATGAACAAAAATAATGCTCTTAGGTGTAACCATATATTTATATGTATGGAATTTGACGAAAATACGTATTATTCCTAAAGGTATGCTAGTATGCCTGGAACCGGGATCCTGATACAATAAGTACTAAGTAAGGATTTTAAAGATTAATTATCTTTAACATTTTTCTCAACTATACAATCAATATATGCATGGTAGGTACATACAATGTATAGAATAAGTTTAATATAAGATTGACAAGAAAATGCTCTATATAATAAAACCTCTTAACTGAAGGCCCAATGTCTGCAATTTTTAATAAGTTAAAGTAACTTGTACGTAGTATATTATCTGCTCTGAGGTTTAACCTTACAATTATTACAGCAAATTAGTGTCATATATGTTTATGACATAGCTATTATTATATTAATATTAGATGATTATCTTACTCTGTAACAACATCTAGACAAGTACATATGTATACATATACTAGGTATATCATGTTTTAATGTAATTTTCGAATCACGTAAACACACAACACATGTGGAAAAAAATTATGCATTATATTATCTAATCTGAGGTAAAATGTACTATTTCAAATTCAAATTCAAAAAGATCTTTATTTGACTAGACTTTACAGGCAAGCACTTTCAAATCGTCAGAATCTACCACCGGATTCGGAAGGTCGGTTTTGCTGAGAAGAATCCGGCAAGAAACTCAGCAATTACTCTTTTAAAAACCAAATAATTACGTAAAGTTTACATTTGTAATACTAACTTAACATAGATACCTATTGCTGAAAATAATATATAAAAACAATTGATAACACTAAAAAATTATATTAACACATAGACATGTATATAACGCTTGAAATTAAGATGTAAGCTAGTAGTTAATCAAAAAAGGCTTGTTGACCAGCCTACACAAGCAGCACCTGTTCACAAGTATGACGCGAATGCAGCCATCGCCCTCTTCAACCATTATGTTATATTTATTTATAGCCCTACATAAAAAAACTATTCATACATAATACTATTTACTGAAAGCATATAATAAATAATTCTCCAGTTTTCCAAAAATAACTCAATCCAATAAACACATTTTTATAAAACATAATTTAAGAACTAACTAATATAATAGTTTATATTGTGAGACGGTTTCTACTATTACTATAAACAAGAAACAAACGTCGACACCTATTTCTAAAAATAGCAGTATCTATTTGAATAATCGGTTGAAGTCTTTTGCTATTTCCGTATTTGATGATGAGTCATTGATAATAATTTGCACAGTGATGATATAATGATCTGTTTGTGACTCTTTATAATGACTTAGCTGGTTTAGTTTATAAAGGTACGAAGGAAAACCGAGATTAGCATTATTATACATAAATGGTTTCGGCCCATCTTTATCTAATTGGACCCTATGCACGTTAGCAACGCATTGTTAACAGTAGCCTTAGGAAGAACAACTGGCGACTACGTAGTCGCATCGTTTTCGACTATTATCGTATGGGAAAATGAGCAGCGCTGCACCGGCGAAAAGTGGAACGAAAAATGTTCTTGCAACCAGCAAAGTGACGCTGACCCTGTAAGAACCTTCACTTGAGAAACCCTATTCCATTCTGTACTCTCATATGGAGATCGTATATCTTTGGAACCACTCGGTGAGAAACCAGTAGTAGTACAATTTTAAAAATCTGAATTTTCTACAGTTTTTTAATGGTTTTTAATTGATGCAAAATGTCAGGCGAAACGATAAACGATCCTTGACATCTCGACTTCGCTTGTAGTTGTTCCTCTTTTCGACACCTCGTATAAAATCAGTAGCGAATTCTGATTCATATAAAAAATTGCAGAGCAAAAAGTCCAATGTGTGACCAACCATGTAAATCTTTGTATTTCATGTAATTCTTTTTTTAAATAAAATTGGAAATCTTAAAAAATATCAAACCTAATACACAGTTTTGAGTGTTTTGACGTCCATTTTAAGTTATATTATAGCCAACGACATTAAATCGGTCGTGCCTTTCTTGAACTTAATAAATAAACTCTGTGATAATTTATTGATTCTACTAATAAACACCTGAAAAAATTCGTGAGCCCTTGTGAGATCTTAATATTTACCAACTTATTACATGATCGTGTTAGGCATTACGTACATATGTAATTAGGGCTGCCGACCATAATAATATAATAACGTATCCTACTTTATTTTTCGTAAATATACTTTATACTGTTGCATAAAATTTACTATGTGAAAATATTCTATTTCCAATCTTAGCTGTTAAACTTTTATACACTTATATAGTTAAAAAAATTATTACTGAACTATTGAACTGATACTTACTAATTGACTCGCAATCGAAGTGTACGATTAAAATTTTTTTTTTTAATTTTAGCTTTAATAATTTTAAGGATATAGACTATCTTTTAGTGTGTGCTATAAGTACACAAAAACATTCTTCAATAGAAGAAATATATAAGTGAATAAAAGTTTTCAAAAAATTTTTTTTACAAATACTTTAGGCCCACTTAAAAATAGTAAACGCTTTTCATATGTTGTCAACCCTATGTGTAATGAACGTCGGTGCGTCGACTCCGTGAACCCGAATTATGAATTTAAATACCTATTTTAGCAATTTCGCAGTCATATGCCTATTTCAACCATTACATAAAGTTTTTTTTTTCGTAGGTCGAAACAATAATGATTATAAGAGGCAAGGAGCAGGTCTCATTCATTGTATTTATTTTTATACCAACAACGTGGCTAACAAGCATACCGTCCGCCTGATGGTAAGCGGTTACCGTAGCCTATGGACGCTTGCAACACCAGCGATATCACTCGCGCGTGGCCGATCCCTGTATACCTAGAATACCTACACATCTAAACATAGCTGAACGTTATGGTTTTCCGTAATTACAATGTTGCCAGGCATTTCGCGGCTTGAACGTCACTCTTGATTGAACTCTAGTAGAGTTGAATCAAAATGGGCATAAGCGACTCATTTGTTATTTTCATACATAAGAAGCAGTTGGTGCGATACCCAATAGATAATAATCCCAGACAATCAAAGTTAAAAGCCGAAAAAGTACGTTATGTTTTATTCACGATCTTATGACTTTATTTTGCTAAACTATCCATCATTACAAATAGATATTCTAAGGCCGTTAAAACTTTGGATAGAGAAGGCTGATGCTTGCCATTAAAATGTCGAATAGCCATTTCAATTTCAGCAACGTTAATGTTACGACATTGGTGATATATCATTTCTCAAGTCGTTTGGAGCTAACACACTGACGCCATAAATACCAATCAAAAATCCCTAGCGATCGTGATAGAGCCAGTGGCGAGGACAGGCTTCACATAAAGTTCGAACGTAATTATACCAAATGGGTCCATTCGAAGGCACACCGGCTAACACACGTCGACCTCGAGCCAGGACAGCCATTGCAAACGCCTGTACTGAGAAGAAATTCAATCACTACCTTGACTGATTGATGGATGACATAAGTAGGCACATTCAATTCGTTGACAGACAATACTAACAAGGATGGGGCGGGCAAGACTATGCTAATATAACTACACAATCGTGAATCTCGTGACCAGCCAGTTAAAGAAAATGGCAAACATGCAGTAGGTATTTGTCAAGTGCACGGAATGGTATTAGGAACGAATCATTAAAAATTTCGAGACATTCTTATGTAATTCAATACTCACTTGTGGCTTTTAGGAATTTTTACAAGTTTCATCTCATGGTCTTGATTCAGTGAAGATAGTGGTTCTGCTGATATGGCGGTTCTCTTCAGTCTTGGCTCACCAAGAGGGTATATTCTGGTGTTCTCTACTCCCGGTGTCCTCATTACAAAGCATTCTTCTTCTGCGTCTATCCCGTTTTTATGGCTATCTATTATCTGCCTTGTTAGTGGTTTAACTACCTGCCTGTATTTGTCAATTTCATTCCGCAGGTATCTTATTGTAGCATCTTTTTCGTCAATCTCATTTTCCAGTAGAGCAATGATCTTGTCTCTCCGTTTCAATTCCTCAGTTTTCTCCATCACTAATCGTTTCATATCTATATATTTCTTCTCCAACTTGTAGCTATGGTCCATTTGGCATTGCTTGGCGTGTGTTTGTGCCATTGTCACTGACTTAACACTGTTCAGTATCTACCACTTAATAATTGGGTTTTTTGCTGTTGTCAATAACATTTTAGAAACTGTATATAAAATTTAAAGTTCCCTTACAAACGCACTAAGTATACTAACAAGTATCTGACGGGCGTTATCAATAAACCTATACTCGAACTGATACGATAATACCAGTACTTGTGAACGGTCTGAACAACACTAGAAGGATATGGAAATTGGTTACTATTTTTTGAATTTATACTTTGCAGTAGATGATGAATATGTGTAGACTTGATGAACGCATTGGTTAGCACTGTTTCCTTTTATATTGCGGTGACGATTGAATTGTATACTGGTAACAATATTGTAGTGACTCAATGTTCAATGACTTGCGACACATATACGTAAGTACAATGAATAAGATTTTAGAGCAAGTACGGACAGCACACTAGTTGGTTTTAATTGGTTTTCATTGCGCTTGATTAATGGCTCAGATTAATAAACAATGCAGACTTATTTAAATTAGCTTCGAGTGCATGCCCCGAGGAAAGAACGAATGTAGTTTAGAGAATATTGTCGCAACTGTAAATTTACTTAGCCTCCTTGAAAGTTTCATTAAATTACTGTCATACAAGGAAATCAAATGACATTTCATTATTAATGTCAAATACTGACTAATTACCTATGTTCAAGTCGTGTTTTGTAAATTAGTTACTAACGAGTTCATTCATTTTCAATATTATGATGTCATCGTTCAAGACATTTTTATCCGCAAGTTGCTCCTTTACTTTATTGTCATGACCAATGAGCTCACCTCATTGCATTTAATCTTACCATCGTTCAATTATAAAACAAAACAAATTATATATTATGCGTAAAAATATTTTTTAGTCCTCAGTGATCCAGAGAATTCGAGAGAGCACCAGCAGAATCGTAAAGACAATCGTCGGGAGACTAGAGTCTGCTACACTGGGGCGGTTCATCAGGCTGCATGTGGCGAGATGAACTTATTGAAATATTATATTAATAATTGACTACTAATCTTCATAAATCTTAAGTTATATATTTACAAACAACCTAATTTCTATATAAATGTGTGCAAGCAGGTATCGGACACTTTAGTCTAAAATAAATGAATTATTTTATAGGGTCTACATTGCCTACTCTGCGATCTGTGCCATATGCCATATGTTCACTTTACATATCATTAAACCGGTTTAGGCGTGTAACCATACTGTCTAGTATGTACTGTACTGCACGTTTGTACTGTTTTGACATTTATCATTCACTCATTGTGTTTGTCAGCTCATTAACACTTGAATAACATTGTTGAGTAATATATGCTCAATGAGACTACGATATGCGTGCGGCAGCTCTCACATCTATCACGTATTACGTAAACTTGAGATCCAGTTCTGTTAATTTCTGATATTCTTATTAATATCAAAATTGAAAATTACATTGCTATGACGTTCAATAATCGGAGGCACCTAGTGAGTTGCTGATAAAGATATCCAATACGTGTTTATATGAATATGAGTGAGAGAGAGAATTACAAAAGCAACATACTATTTAATGGATAAATCATTTAAAACTAGATTGCGTAGGTGAAATTATTCAGTAAGGTCGATTAACTAGAAACACATGATACCTTTCTAAGTGTCGATAAGGTCAATACAAGATTAACAGCGGCAATGAGAAGAATTTGGTGCACGACATCTGTTGCTTAAGCAACTAGTACGGACGGACTGACAAAATTCCATTTCGTAATATCGATATTGAAAATATAGTCTAAACAGCATAGAATTTTCCTTCGCAATATAAGAAACGACGAGACTAAAATACAATGGTAAACAACACAGACTTCTAACACCGAAAAGTTTAAAAATAACTTAAGTATTTCTTGTTGTTGTAATTGAGTTACGTACGAACTGTACTGACCGACGAAGTTCATATGAATTCTATGGTTTTTCTATTTGGTGCCAAGGAAATAATCCAATCATGTATCGGACACAAACTATTTCTAATCCCAAAAGATAATCAAAACTTTTATTTAAAAAAAACACAATAAGTGTCGTCGTTTGCCCATACAAAACTATGAATATTGACGACAATCCAAAAGCATTATTAAATAGGCATTGCACTTATATTATGAAAACGGATATAAGGTAAATTTTGATGTATTCATTGTATGGGTAATCTCTGGTGATAAAAAATATTTCGCTCATATGATATGATTATACTATTTTAAAGTTGCATGGGCTACATTTTGTCCTATTTCTAAATAATGATTTATAATAATAATATAATAATGCTGGGGACATTATCACACAGCGCCATCTGGCCCCAAACTAAGCAAAGCTTGTACTATGGGAACCAGTAGCTGATAGAATACTTATATACTTTTTTTTTTTTGTTGCAAATACATACTTATTATACATACCAAACACCCAGACGTAAGACAAACATATTTGTCACATAAATGTTTGCCCCGGCGGGAATCGAACCCACGACCTCTAGCGTAGCAGTCAGGTATACTAACCACTAGACCAGCGGTCTCGTCATTTATTGATTGATTGAAAAGATGAGTACTTATTTATTGAAAATATTATTGACTAAAAGAAACCGATTATCTATAGGCATTAAACGTTCAAGAGTCGAGGAAATATATGATACGATCGATAAATGATACCATCGATAAAGGAAGGAAAGAAATTGATAAAGTAACAACGAATAGAGAAATGAAACAAGATCCGATACCTTGTAAACACGAAGACACAAATCGACAACACAGCAAACATAGAATAGGTAAGTGATTCTAGTAAGAACTGACCTAGACCCCTTTTCTAATGTTGGATGTGCGCCCAAAGAGCAATACGGTACATTAAGGTTAATCTGAGGAATTGTTATTATGTTTCATTCTAATTGCTCGTTAGATAGGACGCACTCCAATAAAGCCCGACATACCGATTACTTGTAATCTATCTATACTAATAGTGTAAAGAGGAAAGATTTGTATTCGTGTTTGTATGTTTGTATTGAATAGGCTCCGAAACTATTGGACTGATTTAAAAAAATCTTTCACGGTTAGAAATCTACATAATCACTGAGTAACATAGGCTATATATTACATTGATACGCGGGCGAAGTCGCGGGGAAACAGCAATTTTACGTAGCATGGAATGATATGTGGGAGTAGTGGACACTGAAGATATCATTACTGGAGCAATGGCGGTAGAGGCTGTCTGTGGGCCAAAAATTTTAAAGACCAATATAGATGGTGCTATCTCAAAAGTAACTTATGATGAGGGAAATAATATAATCAATTGGAGGATGATGTAGTTCACGTCCTAAATACGTATAAATCAATCTTTAGTCAATGTAGCTCGTTGTATTGTACCCGAAGAGGACACGACACTTACATAAATCTAGTAATAAATTACAATTATTGGCAAAACATGTTACTAAACCCAGCATTTATACTACTAGCATGTAAGTCAAAAAGAAAGTCAATGTGCCACAAAATAAATAAGTCCGACGATTTTTTTAACAATAGTAAGATATAAGTTGTACGTAGTATATTATCTGCTCTGAGCTACAAGACATTTCTTTTTTCTAAGAGTTAAATAATGACATTAATGCAGATGAGATGATGTCTACGACGTAGGTGAAATGAAATTTTATAAATTTCAAAATGTCAATGTACTTCCTTTATTACAGGCGTAAGTGAAATTAAAATTTTATGAATGTCATGTCAATGTAGTTCCACTATCACATACATATGGCCATGATAAAATAATAACATTAGGTCCGTCATCAGTCTTCTAACCTAAGTATTCGAATTCCGGATGCAAGTATGTGAGATATATCTGTAGAGAGCGTCATAATTTAATTTTATTTATAAACGTCCTTTGCATCCGACTTCAATAAATATATTTTTCCTGGAAATCTTTTGGGAAATATTGAATTTGTTTATGTCAGATCCACTCAGAAAGATATTGAACCGAAACATAAATTTCGAGGTTGTTATTTTTAGTTGTTGCATCTTTAATCTTGTTGTTTTTTTACTGATTTATTATACATGTATTATACCTGCAGAGGTGCCACACAAGCAGTATGCTTAATGAATAAAAGTAACCTGTAACTAACTAAAAAAAATCTTTTAATCATTAAAAAAAACCTTTGTTTTGACCAATATTTTAATATTCGGACAAAGAACGTACTGACCGGAGACATGAAGGAATTTGAGTAGTCCAGAGGAATTGTGTAACACTTTACAAGATGCTCAAGTTTTAAAAGTTCATGAAACGATTAAGGCGCTTATAAATACCATTTAAACTTCACCAAAGCATCGTCAACGATTGCTATCTACATGACACGATAATAAATCAATTAGTAATCTGAAGTGAATTTCGGTACAATCAGTTGCAAAACATTCTCAAATAAATAAATGCCACTTGAAATCCGGACTGTAAAAGTACAGTATCCAATATAAAACGAAAATAATCGTTATCTGAAAATAAAATTATTGCATATGTACTATCTGTTTATTGGCATTAGGTTAAAGTAGGGCTGCTGTCTTCAGCTCCGTTTACCTGATTTGTTTACTTAGTTTACACATTACAAAACCAGCCTGATATAAACCAGAGAGATGAAAGGATACCATTAGATTCTAGACAAAGTTGTAGGGAAAGGCAAGTTTATATACTAAAACAAAAGACATAAATAACATTGAGTAATTTGCGAGTTATAAGCACATCAACACACAGCCCGACAAAGACGTGGCGTTTCTTAATATAGAAGAGGGAGGTAAGGAAAAGATTCTTGTGTGTAATAATTTACGGTTAATACTGAAGCCATTGCGCGGTGGTATTAAGCTTTATATGTAACTGTCTCTTATCTTAATGCCACAGGATCTTTTTTCCAAGTATAACATTCCAATATACTAAACCTATTTATATTCCGTCCAGTGGCTTCCGCGTGACCATATGGTTGCCGCGTGACAATAAAAGAATGAGTGACGAAAATAAAATACAAAGTTAGTACAGACCGAGTAGACACGGGACAAGTATAACACTAACAGTTTTAATTTTACTCGAAAAAATTACCTCGGTCCCCCCAAATGTGTGGATTGGAGATATCTTTTAGGCGTTGGCATTAAGATAGCAACCCTAGTTTGAAGTAATGTTATCTACAGCGTGGATAATCTCCGTGTTGTTGACGTCACACGTATTACATTTAACCCATGTTTCAGCCAAAGTTGACAAACTAGAGACTAATGCTATTTATGGAGCTTGACGTTATCGCGACAGAGGTGAAACTACCGAAACCATTAGGACAAAAACGACCTGATGGTTTAATGACACAGCGACAATATTTATAGCACAATATTTCGCGATGTGTATTTTACTTTCCACATTAAAATTACCAGAAAACGACGGAAAATTACTGTGACACGCACAGAACGGTAGCATCACTGTCTTTCATCTAAATCATTAATCATCGAGAATTTCAGTGAAAACTTCCAAAGATAACACTCTCAAGTGTCGATGTTGATGCTTCCTATATTCGGTACAGTTCAAATAAATATATACGTGCGCGAGAGAATCTAGCAACAGGTTCTGGTAACATTCAAAGGTCGAAGGAGATATTTAAACATATATTTTATATTGTAAAACCTTAAGGTAAGAAGCAGGCGATCAACACAAAAATATGTAACATAATTTATATTATATTTTAACGCAATGAAACTGCCTCGTAATTTGTGCGGTAGAAGTAAAGAGTAAGAAAAAACATTACGAAATTACTAGACTGCTCGTAGACATCCAAGATTTGATATAATGTGGAGATCGTGCATCAAGCTTGATATAGTCATGAGTTGAGATACCTATCCGTCTCAAATTGTGAAAAGGAACCTATACTTTACCAAAAAAACAAGTCATTATTTAAAATAAATCTAAAATTACAATTTTAGATTTAAGTTAAGGCTGTGCAAATGTTGTATATGGATAGCTGCTAAAACCTGCAAGATCACATCTAAAATGTCTCCAAATGTGTCATGATTTTGAAAGATATTAGAAGAATTAAAATAAACAAAGAGTATTTTAAGGGGCCATAAGTTATGTCTCATAACTTCATACAAATATTTTAGTAGCATCGAGTTCACGGAACTTTTTTAACAATTTAAAATCCGTAGATCAGTATTTTTCGACTTCTACTTCGAGTTCATATCTATTTGCTAGAATCCGCGAATTCTTGAGTTTATAGCTGTAGGACCTTGACATACATTTCACAGTAAAATGCAGCACATCTGTTGGATTGTTAAAAAATAAATTGTCCAGGCTCCTGTCACTAGAGGTAAAAAGAGCAAGGTCAAGAAATCTGCAGCTATTTTCGTCGAAGTGCTAGCTTTAAAACTGTCGAGGTAACAGGGTCATTAATGTTTAAGTAGGTGTCAATCCAAAAACCCTTCGCTTTTAAACCATGTTAGAAGTCTTAATTAGCATTTAATTAATTTACATCTTAATTAACATTTTATTAAGGCTTGTAACGATAAAAGTAATAACAATAAATATACCGAAACAAATACATGCATTACACCAATTATTGTTAAGTATTGCCAGAATGTTTATGGTTTTAGTCTTGGATTAAAGATTACTATGATGTAAACACCGGCACGTTCTACGTCAGTTGGAGGATTAACAGAAATCTATCTTAATCAGGTGCTGATTAAGTAGTTAAGAGATAAAACTAGTAGAGGAAGTGATAAATACTCCTCAAATACCCTGCTCTATGCGTCAAAACGCGTCAGTGGTTCATACGTAAGGATTCAATCAAAGGCTATATATAGAAACAATGTGATCCTAACAAGTTATTGTTACTCGTCATAGAGAACTGTCCAGAGGCAAATGATAGTGCATTCAATGCAAATCAATCGGATATATAAAAATGCCAATGGATTAAATGATAACGCTTTCCCTTATTTAATCCTTATAGGCCTAACTGCTTTTTCTCTTCAGGAAGGTTACAGAAAGGGATATTCGGTTTTTCTGCTCTGATGAAATCATTAGTTATTATTTTGAGTTGCATAATCTTTTCTTTTTTTAAATAATATCTTCGCATTCTCAGAATTGCAATGCTTAATTAATTAGAACTATTTGCTTATAAGAATAAACAGGAAACTCACAGATGACTAAATGCAGGAAAAATATTATAGCGCGGTTGTATAAATTTACCGACCATGAGTACTGTTTCTCAATTCTATTGATTAATAGATCTCTGTTAGCAATTTGTCTCTACAACATTAAGAAGGCTGTAATCAATTTTTGCCAGACACATTTGTTCATATCATTAGTACCTACTAATAAATTGAATATTTACAATGCAAGAGCAAATTAACATGTGTAGACACAATGTAAAAAAGCAAGTGTTTGTATTAAGCAATGCTTTTTATGTTTGAAATTGAAGGATGACATCAGATGGCTCCGGTCATCGACTCGACTAGTAAAAGCCGACAAAAAATCAACATTACAACACTTAATAAATTTGTTTCAGACACGTCGCTTAATAAATTGAATGTAAGAGAGTTAGAAAATTTTTTTATGACAAGCCAGTAGTTTAAGACAAACTATTCCGAGGGAAGCTTCGGTTTGTTTATCACATGCTGCTGGCACGTGTGATTTTCCTTTAGCTGCAAATTTGTTTCTTTTCTGGACTCAAATTGCTGTTGAAGATCAAAGTAATGGAATTTACATACAAAAATCTCTAACGAAACAATTTGGCAACAACACTCATCAACATTTATACATATCAGATTTGACTTCTGCATTGTTGAAGAAACCTGCAGCGGATTAACTAACACATACCAGGGCAGCATCAAGCGACATATCGTCCTTTATAACCACTGTCGATAAACATACCATATTTTCGGGATATAAGACACTAAATTGAACGTTTCTTTGTTGAGCACGTAACTAATTCGGAAATAGTTGGCGATATACGAATGTGTATCGAGACTCAAGTGATTGTTTATTGAATTCTGCACGTCTATAAAGCGACAAGGTATTTGAATAGGAGAAAAAATTGCTTTACGGAAGGCAAGCAATGAAGGTCTCGGATCTCGGTAAGTACTAAGTAGTAGTCGAAGCGTAACAACAATACACGATACTTGGATCACGTCAACGGCATGCGTAAGGTTGAAATTATCACAATGGATTCCACCTGTAACCCTCGTACTATATTCGTTTACGTTAACAATAAATTGACAGAATAGGTCTCAAGGCAAATTGCGTCAAACAATTGTATAAGATTCGTTTGACTCATACGGATTTAACCCTAACGGCATTCATTAAGCGTAACAGTGCAATTCATGTGATTTCATTCATCAGTGATTATCAAAAATAGAAAAGCAATTTTTCTGTGAACTCTCAATATTTGGTTTGATTGAATGATTAAAATCCACAGAATTTTCTAAAATTAAATAACTAATTCAAATTTCGAAGAAACGAATGAAATCAGTAAATCGTTTCTCCACTGAGCCTGTCCCAAATTTATCCCCTGATATCCCAATCATTAATTCCGAAGCTTGAACAAAATAATAATTTAGGTATTGATGACCTCAATGTGATATTCACGTCCACACTTCGTTTTATGAGGTATTTCAAATTCTGTAGGCTTAGACTTAGACATGTGGTTACAAAGATATTTTTACGTTTACAGCCAATTTGTATTCTAGCTTAATAAATAGCCTTTGTGAATTTAAATGTCATATAGTTATAGAGGTTATCCTTTGCTACATCTCTTATTTTCCTCAATTAAAGTAACAAAAGTTTTGTTTGAAAACATTTCATGGATTTGTGTCAAATTTGGCAATGCCGTTCTTTCATATGTGTCGTTTTTTAAGTTTTCACATCTGTTCAAAAGTATAAGGAATCACTGGTTTCAATCGTAAATGTCTCTTTATGTCAATAATTATTTAGCAAACTTTTATTGATTTTACGTAAAAAGTATTACAGAAGTAAATGAACGATTGATAAAAGAAAAAAACCCAAGGAATGTAAATTTAACGTTTGGACAACAACAAAAACTGGACAAAGCAATAAATAAAATTATCATTTTAAATTCCGAACACATACTCGCTCGTTGACAAAAACAAAAATAGTAACCAATATCCTTGCAAAAGCACCTTAAAATAATAAAAAACACTGCAAAAACTGATGGTATTTGGATTTTTTTTTCAACGAGAGATGTTGCTTTTTGGAAACGATCGTTCAGTGATCGACTTTTGAAACCGCGTCGCGTTTGTGATGGCCAGTAACGTTTCACTGGCGTGAGCGTCGGGCTTGTACTAAATAGAGTTTTGTTGAGCCTTAGAGCGACGTCGGGCGGGCGGACTGGCGTCGTCTGTCAGTCAGTGGTGGCTGACCGTCAATTCCATACTCGATCTGTCGATTCCAGAGTCGACCTATGGTGTCGATTAAATTTATTCCACTCAGCACCCTTGATTGTCATATTTGATTGGTATCAATGAAGTTGTTTTGAGACGGTTCTTTCTTACTTATTTAAATGATATTAGGGCTCCGTAGCTCGAGAACGGATCGCTTATAGTTTCGTCTTATCCGTCTGCTTGTGCATAGCGTTATGTCATAGCCATTTTACTACAATATTATAAGAAGGTATGTAGACGAAGGTATTAAAAGGCAATTCGTAATAAAGTTTGTTCCGTAACTCGATATAAGGAGTGGCAAATTTGGGGACCACTTTTAGCCTACTCTATACATGTATTGACCAATCCAAACCAAATTATGGCAGTAAAATTTGGTAAGCAATTGCTAATTCAAGTAAAGGTGACAAAAAAATATTGAGCCATTTTGGGACATAGTTTTTAGATAGGCATTCCAATGGTATGAAATCGTTTCAATTTACACAATATCTGAAACTCATAAGCCGAAGCTACTCTATCCCTGAATAACCTAGCCTAGGTTGAATTTATAAGGTAGTAATTTAGACCTTCATAAGTGCTTTATTAGGGCGTAAATTGAATAAACGATTTTTTCATGCGCTAAACTTTATTTAAATGTATCATAATATTGCCATTAATAGAGAATTATGGCGTAGTCTTCTTAGTCTGAGTGCTATTTAAACATGCCTCAGTATATATATTTTTAACCTTGGAAACTGTTCCGCTATTATCTACTGGAATGATCGCAAATTTTTATGATCAACGCCTAATTTTACGATAGGCGGTATCATAACTATAGCATATTTTTTCATTTTACCAATTACATCATACATGTCATTTCTTGATTGACCATAAAATTACACGTAGCATCTGCACCTCACCTACGGAAATTGTCTTATTCAACAGAGGATAATCTCAGAACTAAAACTATTATTACTAATTTACAATTAAGGGCATTACGGATAAGAAAACCTCGGCTTTATATGAATAATAAACAGAAATTCAATAAATTTATTAGTAGTTTATACGTAGTTTCACACATGAACGCCCCTAGCGAAAATCTAGAGAAGTATGTACCAAAGAGAAAAGGTGATTAAAATTAGTTATTTCAAGCAAAACAAGCCACGTAGCTTAGCTGCTTAGTGCTTATATTATATAAATACATAAAATCTTAACGCAGAACACTGTAAACTTAACAGTAAACAATGTCCATGCATTTTATGTTTGCTACTCGACGAAAGATGGCAGCACTTGAATATAACTTACAAGTACACGAGATGGCGCTGTAATAGAATAATCAAGTCTGGATCTAGATTTGAATTGAAGTAAATTTTATAAATATCCCTAAAAGTATAAACACTAAATAAAGACACAAAACATATTAGAAACACATTTATAAATAACAATTAAGCTCTCGCGTATGTAATTTGTACATCAACATGTACCGAGCGCTTGGTATCGGTCAAATTGATAGCGTGTTGGATGTTGATGAAGCCCACCGACGCCTTGCTTGTTACTAAAAATAGAATGTCCACTTAAACTTCAATTTATACTAGTTAAACATTCTAGTTAGATTAGATCACGTGTTTGTATGTCTACAGCGGTCCAGCTGCTAGGTTATTTGATATTGTTTATTGTATTTTTATTTATTCTTAGGTCCCATCATGGAAGAAATGATTTGGAAGCGATGAAAAAAGAGGCCCTGCGGTGAGATCTTTAGGGCTAATAATAATAACTAGCGGTCGCCTAGTGATTTAAATTGGACCACAATCTATACAATAAATTGAGGTGTTTGTTTGGAATGTCAAAACAAAAGCTTTTTACTAAATGCATGCATATGAAAGTATATCTGTAACCTTAAAAAAATTGCATGAATTAAATGTATATTTTTTGTATGTCTGTCTATCTTTCTGTCTGTACGTTCCGGCTAAATTCCGAAATAGCTGGACTGATTTTAACGGGGCTACTTCTATTTAAGAAAATTCGTTAAAATATGCCGATTTCAGCTAGTAATAATAATACCTAAACAATTAGTCAGTACTAGTCCCTTAGATGGTATTAATAATACTACATATCATGTACTATGTACATATGTCTTTTAAATATTATACAACTGTTAGAACAGTCGAAACAACGTGCCTTTATTTTGACATTGCGATAGAACTACATTCTGCGAACTTGCGACCTCGCGTAGAAATAATGTAGATATTGACCACAGATAACAATGTTTGTTAAATAAATTACATTTATTTAAAGAAGGCTTAGTCTACATATTTAATATAATGTCTGAGCGCTAGATAGTGACTTTTATATCCGACTGTCAGCTTCTTTTTATCGAGGGTTTTTTTTGCCTTTGATTTGAGACGGCTTGACAGCTTTTATCCAAACTTTCCCTCTAGACAGGCCGTGGTCATGAGCTGACTGATTGTAGGACGTAGGTGTATCTGCCTCTTCTTTCTTGATTCGTGGGTGGAACAAATATTTGTATCTAACTTCGTGTAGTTTTTTAGGGTTTCGTACCTTAAAAGGAAAAAAGGAACCCTTAGGTATAGGATAACTTTGTTGTCCGTCTGTCTGTCTGTCAATATATTTTATCTCAAGAACCCGTGGAGCTATCAAATTGAAATTAATATGATACACCCGGGTCTGTGGTCCCTTTTGGCTGTAAAATAATCAAACCTGTAAGTCAAAATGAAGAAAAGATATGACCGTTTATGTCACAAAATTTCGCATATTTTGCGATTTCAAAAGGAAATCAAAACCTACAGGGTACTTCCCGTTCACATAGAACCATGAAATTTGGCAGGAAGCAGTGTCAAATATGTAGTTTTTTTTATGCGAATTTACTATAAAATATTCCTCAATCGCGCTGTTGAGTCACCGACTCATAATGCCATCATTTGAAGTTTGCCTTCATTTAATCTTACCTAAAAGTGTATACGGAACCCTTGGTGCGCGAGTCCGACTCTCACTTGGCCGGTTTTATTCTTTATGTAATTATCATGTCTCTAGAACACACTCAGATCAAATAAAAAAGGTAGATGGAACTTTGCGTACAACGAAGTGACGTCGGCTTATGCGTGGCAAAGGCATAGTTTCGTTGTAGGTGTGTGCGTGTAATTGTGTATGTGTACACTGCAAGGCGTAGTTATAACCGGCGTCAATTCGTTGTTCGCAAAGTTCCATCTACCTTTTTTATTTGATCTGAGTTAGCAAAATAACGAAAACAATAAGGAAATTCTCTCAAATAATTCTGGATTATGCTAAAAATAACTCGATAATTGTGCTGCGTACTGCGAGTTTATAATTATATTACACATATTATTTAATTACCTGTTTTGATAATTGAATAATCCTTATTTTCCGGCCTGATGACAAGTGATTGAGTAGCCACGCATAATGTTGCAAATTCGTTTATAAGATTACGTCCTTATAAATTGTGATTATCACTTTGATTTTGGATTATCATAACATAATATTAATAGGTGAAGATAAAACTTTGTACACCTTTTTACGACAATTTCACTGACTTTTTATGTAGAAGGAGAGCAGAAAGGTTATATCTTATATAATAATGCATTAGAAAATAAATAAACAATAAAAAAACATTACACACACTACCGTGAGTTTGACAGAAGTCTTGATGAATGTCATAGTTTGTTTATATTTCGAATTGTGGTCAAATTTCGATCACTAGACGAGCACTAGCACCAATATGTATTAAAATAATAGGTAGCCTATTGTGGACAGACTGCTCACGTGGTTGTGGGGCCGCGGAGGCTACAGATAATACACATGGATCGCTCCTGGATCGCTCGTTTATTTTTCCTATCTGAATTAATTTCTAGCACTTGTTATTAAATTTCCAAGACTAGCATCAAACGACCAAAATCTATGCATTCTATTACTACAGAAACTACGAGTATGGTACTCAATTTAAATAATTATTAGCCAGCCACATGTGACACACAGAAACTATCTCAATTTGCTCATGTAAACTTTTGGTGGCTAATCCATTGTCTAAAACACAGCAAAATTCTGATGTATGTCTTGGTATTGAGACCACATTGTGTGTTGACACACATAATATGTGGCCTGAACATATTTGATCTAAGAAAAGGTGCGGCATCCACGACTATACAATGCAATACAGAATGCATTACTTTGGAGTTAAGACTGTTAAGTATACAACTAAATGATGAGAAGATACAAGTCTACACTTCTACACTTCTACATCTACACTTCTGTCTACACTAATATTATAAAGAGGAAAGATTTGTATTTTTGTGGGTTTGTATTGAATAGGCTCCGAAACTACTGGACCGATTTCAAAAATTCTTTCACCGTTAGAAAGCTAAATTATCACTGAGTAACAAAGGCTATATATCATACTAGCTGCCCGCCCCGGCTTCGCACGGGTAGACAAAATAAATGTCTACCCGTGCGAAGCCGGGGCGGGCCGCTAGTCTTTAATATAACGATGTCGACTAACACACAACATTAAGGAAAGAACTTTTACGAAATTGAAGCTGAAGGGTGGCAATGCAACGATTATATTTCTAGTAAATATCCTAATTAATTTCAAAGAAAATATCAGTCTCGACGATCTAGTCTTGCACTGGTTCGTTTTTTCAAATCCTTTAGCGATTTAATGAATATTCCTAGACTAGATTGGATTGTACCTTTATATCCAATTAGCCACTTATTTATACTAACGGTTAATAGGTACAACTCGTTAATTAACGGTAAATAATTTTAATGTACATAGCTAATTACTAAGCCCTTATGGTAAGAGAATACGAAGTATAAAAAACATGAATAACCATGTAGAGTAACTTACTACATGGTATGGTTTAAAAGCTTTCGGTCCTCCTGATAGTAAACGGTTAGGTGTATAAATCACTGCACTATTGGTTAAAAAAAACAAAACAATTATAAAAAACAAATTTTAAATCGTTTTACAATTGACGAAATTATTTACGGACGGAAGTAGAATAGAACCTTCTCCTTTTTTGGAAGTCAGCTAAAATACTCCAACATAACAATTTGCTATCGTACCTTACCCATTGATTCTAACCAAACTACTTTCAAGATCCTAGTAGTTTCATAAAAATAATCCTGTATAACCTAACCTCTCATATGAAACATTCAAATAGCTGTATAAATGCAAATTAACCACTGAGGTAGCAGCATAAGATCTATAATCGTATATCCAGCTGTCACAATACGGTATACTATACCTAAGAGATTTATCTGATGTAACGAAGTGTTATGCCAGGTGTCACAGCCAGCCTGCGTCTAGGCTGACAAGCCCGGTCTAGACAAACTGGCTGTCGCATAATCCGATTACATGAATTGATATAACGAACTGGTGATATATCTATATGGTTTATATATAATGTGGGATGCTTTAAAAGCGAACAAAACGTAAAATGCATGTTAGGTAACGGCACGAATGGAGAACAGAGCGAAAACAAAACGTTTTGAGGAGTGAAAGGGACGGAAGGAAGGGGTGAGCGAGAGAGAGGACGGGGAACGACGACGGACGCATGATACAGGACTGGACATAAACACCTTAGAGTTGCAATGTTTTTTTTTTATCCGGAGAAAGATTTGATTTGTAGTCGTACGTAAATCAGAGATATTAAAATTTTAATACAATACATAATATTCCTTAAATAGTAGATAAATATTGTACATATGACGTTCAGTGTATCAATCGATCGTAATCTGTAATATTCGTAGTGGTCGTTTAGAGCACGATGACCATGTGAGACTGTGACTGGAATTATGGAAGGACATTGGAATATTAACACATATTTTTTAAGATTGTCACACATCCAAAGTTTATCAAGAGTCCGCGTGTCCTACGAAACATCCATCTATACGTGACTGATACATTTAAACAAGGTTCCAACAAGACTGTTCACAGTCACTCTGACTGAGACTCAAATCTGACTTGAGGATCGTATTTCGGATTCACAATAGATAAAGATTCGCTCTCGCGCGATTGGTCTACTTTAGAGTCGCTGGTGTGGTCAACAAGTTGTGGTCAGACAATCCATCATTGCACCTCTAAATATACTTGAGCTAGCAATTGCTAAATTCTGCGTAATGCCATAGGTTCGTGCATAGAGAGAATAAAGGACCGTATGACATGACAAGCAAAAAGCCTACTTTAGCTTACTTTAATTATTATTCTGAGGGTGCAACTTAATATAGATAATGCTGTGCAGTGGAGAATAGCTGTGTAGTTTATGCATTCAAGTTTTATGGCCTTCTACAAAAATCTTTGGCTTAGATAAGAGCAGATAAAGTAGATCTCACCCAATGTCGATGGGACCATGTTTTTACATGAAGTGACTATTATTGGACTAAAATAAATTGAATTATTTTTTAACTAAATATATTTATTTAATTATTTAATTTATGACTGGCTACACTGAGTAATCTGATCACTGGCAAATTCTCGCGTCATAGGCAAGTTACAATCGGCCTTAGCGATTAATAATGAAATATCTGTAGGTATGTGAACTAACACATTTATTAAAGAGACATAATGAAGTATGATAACGTCCAGCAATTGACAAGTTTAGGGGGCATTCATTAAGCCTGTGACGTGATAAATGACTGCTAAATAAACCGCACGATTTACGATTATGTCTACTGATTACGTAAAGATTTGGAATACTGCAAAGTAATGAGGATTGTGAAATAATTTTTATTTTAATACAAAATTATAAAGCGGCACATTTAAAAAAAGTTGCGACTCTATTCTCATCTTTACTTCCTACTAAATAGAAAAAAAATACGAGTTGTATGCTTGAATATTGAAAATAAAGCAATACAATTTGATAAGAACATACGGATATCATTATTTTATTCATAATTGCATTCAAATAAAGAGGTAATATATGAAAAAGTAAACAATAAAGGGGAAGAGAGAGATACAGAGGGAGAGAGAATGAAAAGAAAGATAGCTCCAGATACAATGCAGCAAATCAGAAGAGAAATTTTGCAATCATTAAAATACAAGAGTAGCCACATAAACAACCTCTCATACATAAATGAACCAGTAGAGCCTGAATGCCAGAGACCTACCTATACGAGGTCTGCTAATTGTACGTTCCGCTTGACATAAACCACCAAATAAGAAATGATTTAAACCCTCCCATTGTTTTAAGCAATCATTTAAACCAATTTTTCAAACAACCGACTGGAATTGAGCTCATAAGTAACCTTTTAAAATTCCAAGAGTCTTATAATTTTAATTCAAAATATCAATGTACCAACTTTGGGCGTATCACATAATTAAAGAAATCAATAAGACCAGCCTTTAATATTCAACTTTGAGGTGAAATTTTGCTTGGGGCATGTGTTTTTATAATTATCTGGGTTTTTGTTTACGCTTGTAGAGTAAAGATCTGATCATACATGGTACCCAATTGGTACAATTTATGATGAAGCAAGAACATATTGAAGTAAAGGTCAGTTTAATACTACCCTGATATAATTAAATAACATTATTATAATTTATATACTCATATTTATCCACGCCTTCCCACAAGGGTCCCCGAAGGGGTAGGCAGAGGTGGTACAGAGAGGCGTCACTAGAATAGCAGACAAAGCTTAATACCCCAAGGCCACCACGGCTCCATTTTTATAATTTAATTTTGTTAAATTGGAAAATTAAGACTGATGTTGCTCCCCACTCATTCCTTCATAGATACGATACATGGTATGATGTCATTTAAAATGAAGGGATTCCCAAAGAAACTTGAACTGATCATAAGTTGAATAGGTAGGTCGTAGCCCTCTATTCTGCATTAATATTCGACATGACGTATATTACCCATAGCTTTCGGGATAAAAGATACCAACCGACCGGGGCACCATATGGCATAGAACTTTAGAACGCCAGTCATATTATCAATCAAGTTGTGTTAGTTGAGTGCTAAGGAAATGATGATTTCGCTAATAATGTCGTCAGCTGCAGTGTAGTAATGTAATTCAGTATACCCAAATATAGGCGTAATTTAGTTGTTTTAGGGATTGATATCACTAGTTCAAGATTCAAAATGACACGTCGGTGCTGACTGCCGCTTCATATAATTCAACCTTTATTATCTCACCCCTGCAATTATGGTGGACTGTAATTTTAATGCAATTAGCGACGAACAGACCAGTATGTGACAACCTTAAGTTGTGATTATTTATTTACACATACGGTTATGCTCACACCGCAGCTTATATTGCAACTGAAATTCGTAAGTAATAGTATTATAAAGTTGTCAAAATGTATCGGCACATGATTAAGTGGGTTCGAGACTCCCATTGCTGGAAGTGGTCAATCTGTCAAAGTTACACCGAGCCCGTTACAGTGCAAATGTAGCTTAATCTTAAGGACGTCAAGACATAGTCTCCTTTAAAGGAAAACATGCCACTTACATCTTTATCGGATTGCTAAGCGCAATTTGTCTTCTTATTTGACTTCGTATTTGTCTCCTGTCGAGAAGTGCAGTGTTCATTTTAAATTCAAACACGCAACACGACACCGTCTCAATATACTTAATTTAAAAAGTAAATACTTAAGTATGAGATTTCTATAAATTGCAGTAAAAGGTTTTCATACGCTTGGGAAACATTAGTTAGAGGTATCTTAAGCCGTGTGAGAGTTATTAGAAACTCTTTCAAAGTTCATTTACACTTTGTGGTGGTCCACTAAGTCGAGACTCATAGCTGTGGTCTTAACGACTACAAGTAACAGAACCACTATAATTATAGAAATTGCTTCATTATATATCATGTTACCGTAGGGAGGTACGGCTAATAAGTCCAATCAATTCTAGTCTTTGACTATAACCAATTATTTTCAGTTCGAATTAATCTGACGAATTCTTATCGCAGACCTGTCGTACTTTTATAAACGGAAGATAACGTACCCAAGAAAATAACTGTCAGAAATTATTGTTCGTGTGTCAGAAACCGTATTCAGTTTACATTGAAGCGAAATTTTAAAAGTTAAAACATGAATATGATTCTTCATTTTCCTTATAATTGTAAAACTTGTAGTGGTACATAAACATGTAAGCCATGTGCAAGCGACACACCCATGCTCCGGATTTCATCCCATCTTGATCTGAAGCTTTATAGCTAAAAACTATATATCCTGGAATGACGAGATATGTCTCATTTATTAGATTAGAGTATAAAAAATAACAAAATTTTAAAATTCGAATTGTACCTTTAAAGACCAAAACTACTTCAACATTTTTGCTTCCAACGACAATCACACTAGCAAAAACCATCAAGGTATCGGAACATTGTCCTGTCGATCTGTGGAAATATTGACATAACTCCATTCACACACAATACGAGTCAAGACGAAGGTCTCTTTGGTCCCCGCGGTCGGAAGCGAACAGTTTTACACTTCCGCTGTGTATTAAAGTTCCATTCATCATGTGAACTGGGCCTGACCGTATTCGTGATTCAACAGAGGTCTGGTTTTGATTGTGCTGAAATAGTTGCTCTTATGTCGTGATTGGCTGCATTCCGTAACGTATTAGGGCATAATATATCAGTACTTTGATTTGTATCGTTATTCATCATGCTAACTTACCATAAGGGTTTATCACACAATTTAAAGCCGTCTGACCTTCAGAAGATTCACCATCTAGTGATATTTTTAACGAAGATTTGATACTTATGGTTAGTAAGGCAAATTAAAAAGATACTGAATCTACAAATATAACGCTGCTCCCAGATAACGTAATAATAAATTGTATTCTTTCATTCTTTGATCTTGCCTCTGATCTGTAGGAAATGGCGGCATAATGAAAATTATAAATATGATATATTTGTACGGTTGCTTTAATATAACCTGGTTAGAACATCCATTCATCGTCGCGATCATCGCCCTTATCCAAAATATTGCGGAGTCGGCATCCACTTATCTTACTCAACGAGGATATAAATGTGGATATGATATCTATATAAAAAAAATACTGTTCTCTTTTCATTTGTTTATATAATTAAATACAAGTTAATTTAAATGATAAATGCAACCTTTTAAGGCGCCATTTCGTCTACCGAGAAGTTCGTTGCAGTTGCAACGAATGGCCAAGTTACTTAAATACGCATTAATACTTAAGATATCGATCAACTGTAAGAATTATTCAGAGCTCATAAGTCCGCCAGCTTTTTCTGATTCGTTATCTCTTCGTGACCAATGAACGCATTTATGCATATAAACTTTCATCAAACCGAGTCCTTTTCGAATTTATATTTTTAACGAAAACCCAAAAAACGTGGTAATTAATAAGGTAATTAGGTCCATTTCAGTCATCAAATCATATACTTCGTTTGATACCAGTATAAAAGCAGCAATTTCTTTACCGAGGCAGTTAAAAACAGATCGCGAATATTTTCCTCGTCCAGTTCTTGTAGGGGACAACGACAAGCTATATTACTAATGTGTGTATGTTACTATTCACATTATCATTAGCTGGAGATGAAACTCAATCTCCTTGATAGCCTGTTCTATTACTTTTAAGATCTAGGTGAACGATGCGAATTACTGTCTTTGTCATGTTAATTATAAATAACCCTTGCTTCACAATATCTTTGTTCTTTAAATTAGCTTTACACAAATTGAATGTTCTACTAGAACATTCAATTTGTGTAAAACATTAAACATATGTTTGAGATAAATATAGTGACACTTAACTGTCTTAATATATTATGTTACTGTTTATGTCAAAGAAGAATCTCGCCTCGATACTTATTCAATTGTAAATATCTTGCTAACAAAATAGCTGGAATACTTTAGATTAATTATTGCAAATATTTCTTCGCTAAATATGATGCCGTGAACATTTCTACATTACTGCACAATTTAAATGTACTCAAACGATTATATATTATATATACCTTTGCATTAATATAGCAGGGATATTTGTGGTGTGCCATATAATATAAGGAAGTAATTTAAGTAGTATATAGCTTTTATAATTAATGTATATGTACTAAATTTTGTCCACCGTGGTGGGCCACCACGGACCTCGTGGACATCGGTAAAAATATCCCGCTTTTTAGCCCATAATTTATTTTTTAGCATTAAAATCTTTCTTAGGAAAATCAACGTCTATCTGCTTTTGCTCACGACTTATTCCTCGTCATTTTTTTAAATTAATTTGGGAAACGGTGATGATTGTTTAAAAGTATGTACATAACAAATTTCAATTAAACATAGGTATTTTAGCGTCTGCGTTACAGTGATGCTTCAAAAAGATCTTACGATTTAAAATGATCTTCATTGTGAGCAATAAAAGAGATAAAACAACCATTATTTAGCGTTAAACAAATTGTCATTGAATGACGCAGTGCAAGACAAATACGGACTTGTTCAAGAATCGTACAAAAATAGAGCAACAATTTGCCCCATTCAAAGTTCTGAGAGCGAGTATAATCTGTCCTAAACTGGTAATAACCGCGGTTCACTCAAAGATATACAGAACTGGTTCGATATAGACATAATAGCCTAAGCTAGATCACGTGCCTTTCGTTACATTAACTAACATAAACCTAATAACATAACATCCAATACATTTTAATTCCTCATTTGAAATAAACCGTCAAATTCTTGCACACATTATATGGTTAAGTGAGCTTAGAGGTTAATGAAATTTACTACTGTTTTAGTATACCCATAATTGTTAAAAAAGATTTGGAATTAATTATATGGGAATATTTAGAAAATTCCTCTGGTCGGATTGTCCCTAAAGACAGTTAGAATATTGTATATAAATTTATGTTCATTAATGATTATAGGGTCTATACAGACCAAATCTAGAGCACGACTTTTTCATTCGGAAATCTTCAAACAACCTTGAAGTAGTGGCCTTAGAAACAAAGGATTATCATGTATTCAAAAGGTAATATGTTTATAACAGAGCAAATTGAGCTACAATTAGCCATAATAAAACATCTACAATAAAGTATTAATGCTGTAGATATCCTTACGATTTCATTAAAAGTTACAACCGCGATGTCCTTCCTCGACACTTGGACACAACACAGCACTTGAACAATAAACCCAACTCGGATAGCACTTGAGTCACTTGACACACATTCATGAGAAGAGAAAATTCATGAACCTTAAATATTTGCGAAAAACAAAAAAAACTTTCGTATTTAGACTATTAGACATGAGACCACAAATAAAATTGACTCTCCTTTTCATGTATTAATGACACGTTTGAAAAATAGGATAAGCTGAAAGTAGCCAGCATTACTATGTGAAATTAGGAACACGATTAATGGATATTTTTATGTCACAGTAAATACCAATATAGTATGCAAATCTACAATTCAAATTAATGCAGTGGATATCCTCGAATATCAAAATAATAATCACATTATCTTAACATCAATGGCTAAAGTAACAACGACAGCTAATATAAACTGTCAAACACTAGTGTTTGTTGAATATAATCCTCAAGTTATATGTTTACATACATTGTACACAGTATTATATGATTACCGTGGCAAATGTGTATACCATTAAAACTCATTTCCAGAATAAATCTGATTCTAAGGAACGTTAAAAAAATTATGCAAGTGAAACAAAACTAAGAATTTTTTTAAGAGAAAATAAATTGTAATTTCATACTAATGTCTAGATGAATTTTGTTACAAATTGTTATATCATGATTGTTACATGAAAAAAATGACAGAGCACTGAGATTCTTGCCGATTCTTCTCAGGTGACTTTTTTTCCGAACCGGTGGTAATTTAAACATTCAAATGCCTTATTAGGGCCTAAACTGAATAAATGATTTTGAAATTCCGTTTTGGAAATGAGATTCCTCATCTTGCCTTGTTGGGACAACACCGGCTGGCATTTGGTGTTTACGTCCTGTTGCATTAATTTACATTTTCTTTATTTTTGTTTATGGTCCAGTAAATATTGCATCGACATCTGCTTGAGACGATAAGGAATACGTTCTGAAGGGCGTACTTATTAACAGTACGTGACTAACAATTTTGGACGGATATTACGTACCAAAAATCATATTTCTTGTATACTTATTAAGGAATGATCTTGTCATAATAGATAAAGTCTATAATTTCGTGATGACCTTAACATGTAAAATCTTTCTAATTTTCCTGTAAAATTGACAATTAATGATAGATAACTCGTCACTTCTAAATTAAAGTCATATTATGCATGATTTCAATCTAATCTATCATTACCTAATGCGATAGCTATTAAACGGCTAACAAATTATCTCATGCCCATATCATTTACGTCAATTTCAAGTAATTTATTTACTCCACAATCTGCATATAGAATGCAGAATTCTAACAATCTTATGTGGACTGGACTGACACGCATAAGACTGTTCCAGTCTGATACGACGTTATTAACGTCCACTGATACAAGAAATCATGTAGACGAAATGTCAACGCAGATAGATTTATGTGGAAATGTATTAACAAAACCACTTAATGCATTTAAATAACTTCAGTTTGAGCTAAAGACAATATTGTAGGTTATCATATATACACTCACGTCAATCAGGCTGCACCTGTAGATTTCATTAAACAAAAGGTAATTAAAATGGAGATCTGGATATTTTTTCAATGATAGTAATTTATTACGACCGAAGAATAAAATATATGTTTTACTGCAAATTCTGTCTTAATGATGGTGACATATTACTCGATACAATCGACTCATAAATATATCATTGAACATCGTTGTTAGTAACAACAGCTCAAGATAAATATTGTGTTTTTATTAGGATTCGATGACAATTACACAACAAATCCCCCAGTATGGTATGCAAATCTTAATCTCTCGTAAGATATATAAGTGTAATGCGAGGTGATGAAATATTTAGAAGAAGGGGTCCTATTCCCCTTCTTGTATGGTTTCGAGGTAATGTATGATCATATTTGGTATATGCCAAAAATATATGATCATACATTACCTCGTTGAGTCTAGCTACCTCTCAAATTGAAGTCAATAGTTTTCTTAGAAATACTATTCAATGAAAATCATTTATGAAGCTTGTCAAGGGAAGGTTGGGGTTAAGTGGTATTCTAAAGTTGTATTGTTGGTACAAGTATGTTGTATATTTATGTAATTTTCTCCAAGGTAGTAGTGTATTTACTTCTTAATGGCTATTCTAATAGCGAACGCTTGATAGGAATAAATAAACTGGGTCTTGTTCACAAGGAATCCATAGCTCTATAGAATTGTTTTTCATATTTTAGAGGTTCACGAAACACGTATATTTTTTATAAGTAAGATCAAGCGTATAGAACAAAACCCAGATAATTCTGCAATTATATAGCTTGAAGAATGGACGAATTGTTGCCACGGTGACGGTGTTATCCGAGATTAGCTGCCGTGCATATTTAAATTCCATTCAATAATAGCAGTCGTAATAATATTCCGGATTATAAAGATATAATGACATCAGATAAAGACAACAAAATAAACTAAACTATGCATATAAATCTACAGATGCGTAGCTACGAATAGTTGAAGCTCAATTTAAGTTCCGTTTTAAATTTTGTGCTAATATCCATTTATACGCAATAAGGGTACCGAATCGTCGGTAAAGCCATCAACCGTCCTAATTTCAACAATGACATTGCGGAACTGGTACGGATTTAGCATACAAGCGTGATGGAACAAGATAACGACAATCTAGAGGTTATCAAATCACCTTGAACCGCCACTTTTTTGACTACCTTTAAACTGGTTATAAATGCTAATGAAGAACCCGCAGAATTTTATCTAGATCACGTAATTTTTTTATCGGCTATAGTAAAATTCTCCTGAATCACTGGGTTCCTATAAGCTCATAGAATAAATGTTGTCTGTATGAAGTTTGCTGGGAATTGTAATGATATCATTATGATTGAACAAACATGGAAGGATCCAAGGAGTAATTCGTTATTTATCTTAGATCAGTTCACTATTCTATTATATTCTAATTCTGTAGTCCTGTCAAATTAGTTTAGTTTAATGATTTCGCACAACATAATTAGCACCAATATTAAATTATATTTTTTCATAGGTACTTGTTAAACTCGCCAGACAATACACTTTGGGTAGTAGCAAAACATCTTAAGTCAGACCATTTAAAATAAATCTTCATTACTATGGTGGAAAAACATCGATAATATCGATAACTAATCAAAAATTAATAGACCAAATCTGCGGTTTGTACCAAATTTGATAAAGTGCTTAGTACTTATTGTCGATAAAAGTAACCGGCGTAATTAAGCTGAAGGTGGAAATAAGGAATGTACCCGCAAAAATAATTCGACCTGGAAGTAGAATGAACAAATACTACAATTAAAATGATTCCAATGAATTTGTCATATCATTATAATTGAACTTTTGCGACACCAAATTCTTAACCATGCTAATGAGAGCGAACTTGAAATGGAACAAATTAATTTAATTCGGTAATTTGGTAAAAGAAATCCGCAAATGTTTATGTTACACTACTTATTACACGCCTAGATCAGTGTTGAGAATCGATAACTATTGACACAAAAATTATGCATAATTCTTGCATTAATCTCCTTTTCAACGCCGAAAACGCTCAGAACAAATTCATTCAAAATACCTATGGCATTAAAAAGAAAAAGAGCGCAGTTAGTAGTTACTGTCAATTTGTATGATTAAATTATAAGTTGATGTATTTGTACTATTCAGGTTGTAAGTCTATACGTAGTAGTAGTAAATCTAATCATTCAAAAAGGAGTTGTTTGTTATCTAGAAGACCTATGACTCTAACGAATATAACATTGATAGTATCTGGAAGCAAATTTCAGCAACCTGAAGGTATTTAGTTTAAAACTGAATACGAAATATTATAAACCGTATATTATAACCGCAGAACCGCATATTATATGACATACATCATATGAATTCGGGCATTCTGCATGTATCCGTTATCACCACTATCAGATAAGAATGGATTATATCTTGCATGATGGGAATCAAGACGAGTCAACAATGAACTATTTTTACAAACTATTTATGTAACACACACAAATACTACAAAGCCGAGTTTACAGTATACTATTAAAACTTCGACACGAAAAGATGATAATGTCTCAATTGTAAGAGTATTATAGTGATGTGCAAACAAAAAGATACCAAAAAAGTTTGGTTTAAATATATGGGGCGTAAATGCGCTCAATGTCTGATTTAAACTGTTGTGTATTTAAGAAGTCAAACCTTTTAGTTATATTGAAATTTACGTAATAGCAGTGTAAATTTCATATTCTTTGGTCACGAATTTGGAATTATCACATTCACGCGACCTGCGAATTAGCGTCTGAACTTTGGTTTTCTGCCGTCAGCTCACAGACGTTTATTTAGTGAATCGGTTTAAATAATTACAGTATTATGTCGTCCCTGCCTACCTCAAGAATTTATAACATGATATTACAAGGCCGAAAGCTTGAGTTGGCAGCCTATGTGGAGTAATCGTGGGGTAGCTAATAAACTTGTTCATATAAATTCAGTGGTTTTCCATAGAACTAGTGCTGTGGTACGTAACCTAACAATATTTACGAATAAAAATATTTATGATATAAACATGGTTATGTATTATTAAATTTAATCTTTAACAACTCGGATAATTCATGCAAGGCTTTTGTAAAAATTGACCATTTTATTATTTTAATATTACGTATATATTTTGATTGTACGAACGAATATAAACAGTAATTTTATGTCAGGCGTTTAATAGCTTACAACAGGTGCAATATTGGTGGCACTTGTCTCTATTCAAACCCATATGCCAGACATGGCAGGAAGAATGGGAATTTGGCACCCGCTGCGTATAATATCAGTCATCGGTGATTTATGATTGGATCTCCGACGTAAGATATAATTTGAATACTACAGAAGCATTCACTAAGAATAGTCAACTACCTATTCATTCATCAATTCTTAATATTTATCTTGTACTTAAAACAGAGAAGTACTTACGCATCGTTTTTGTCGTAGACTGGGAAGGTCTGGTGAGCTAAGTCCTGCAAGGACGAGCTGGTCTGCGGCTCAGCAGAGATACCCTGCGCCCTCTGCTTTCTGGGCGCTCTGGAGCCACGTACATACTGCTGGTAGGGGAACACGCTCTGCAGCTTATCTAGCTGCGAGCGCAGTTCCAACATCTCCTGGTCACGTTGCTTTAGCAACGCCTCCAGCTCCCTGATCCTCTCGACCAGCGGCTGCATATCGTTTGTCACAGTTGCATTCGCAACGCAATTCTCCGAGTCTGCGTTCATTGCGCTCGGAGTCCCCATTATACCATTTAATTCTGCTTCTCTATACGTTTCGTCTAAGGCTCTCCGATCGCCGTTGACTGTGGGCGCCACGGTAAGAGCTCCTCCTCCTGTATTCACTAAGGCCCTCGGCTCATCGTCACCAGCTACTCGCTGTGACGATCCAAAGCAGAGGGTGTCGAAGCACACGCGCATTCACTCGGTTACCGAGCACTGTAAACTAATCACTAGGGATTTCACTTGTTATTGTTATGATAACGTAGTTTTGTGTTCACTAGCACTGTAATGTGTTTAGTATGGTCGGTGAGCACAGTGATCACAGTAGTGTGGGGAAGTGCAGGATGTGTGTGGGCCGGTGTGTGCGAGTCGTGCGGCGCAGGCGCGGACGAGCGGAGTAGTGTAGATATGTGCGCGCCGCCTGCTCCGCCGTGCCGTCAACCTCGCGTGCCTCGGCGACGCCCTGAAACATTACAATTTCTTACTCCACTCCACTTCTAACACTTTATAACTCTAAATAAACATACATCTCCATTGAAAAGCACGCTGGTTTCCTGAAATGTTATGCTACCGATAACTTGAGTCAAATGTCGCTACTATGGGTTTTCAATTGACTGTTGTAGTAGATGGAAAGATTACGCTGTCTGATTAACATGCGGTATTCAAGTGACAAAATTATTTTCGATTCATTTTGGTTGAATTTAGAATATTTATATATTAGGAAACATGGATAACAGCGCGCAGCATTAATAAGATAAGCGCACGCTCGAACGGATGTAGATAATGAGAAGCAAAAAGATCAAGAACATGGAAAGGAAAATTTCAACCAACGCATTTATCAGAATTGAACTACCTACATATGAAGTAAATTATTCCAGTGAAGCGAAGATATTGAGACGCCAGACTTCTGAAGTGATTCGACGATACAATTGGCACCTTATCGTGAACAGTTAACGATAAAATGCGCTATCTGAAGAAGTTCATCGGTAATTCAGTGATCACCTGATCCGTACGCAACAACAGTGGCACATGACTGTTGTATCTAATCATCTGATTTCAATGAATGACAGAAACAATTGACCATAGATACTAAATCTAAATATCGCATGAAACAAGACCGTTAGGAAATATTTCTTTATTTAAAGCAATTGAGTGACGAACGTAAATGAGGACAAGAAAATTCGGGTGTTAGAGAGGAAACACGTTTCAAGCGACAGTTGTTAATTGCTTCTTTGATAGTGGGGCGGAAAATGTTGTCGCCACGATTGGCCTAAAAACGGAGCTGTTCGCGATATCACTCACGTGACGAGACAAATTTTCCACTGACACATCATTGTTATAAGCTCTAGACATGTCTAAAATACCACTCGTCGTTTATACAGTTAACTAAGCGACAAACAACACTTTACAGTTCTTAATCTTGATAAAGATGACATCGATGACGATTTTGATGGTAATATAAATGTTATTTAAAATAGCAGAGCATTCGTTATTTAAAAAGCAGCTGTTAGCATAAAATACGGAAACGATCTAAACGCAACATAAAATCAGGTGCAGTAAAGCCCACCAGATAAATACGATATGCCAAACTTTATGCCAAACATGGATTTTGTTTAATTGTTCATTAATTTAAGAAGTCAACGATATAATCTTTGTTGACTTTCATAAACCAGAAATTCGTAACAGATTAGACTCAATTTGCAAATATGTGTTCTCATATCTACGTGTTCAATAGGAACTGCGACCATGCAGACCTCAAAATCGTATCAAACTCTTCTAAAATACTAATGAGGCTCAAATACTCAATACAATTTTAAATTGTATTTGCACACGATTATCGCACTTTCTCTACCAACAACGTTGGCATAATGGAATGGTAATCGCAGACAGCCTTACTCCAGTTTAGTGGGAGGTCCGCCTTGTCCGTTCCGGTGGGTGTACATAAAATAACATAGAAGGCGTTATAGGGCGACTCATATGCACACAATTGCGCGATAACGAAATGGCACTGTATTCAGTCAAGGCTAAGATTATCTAAGTTCTCACTAAGTAGGTACCTACTAAGAATTCGAAAACGTAACTCTCTCAAAATGTTCATAAGAATTTTAAGTTCCACTTTTTACCGGTGCAGCGCTATTTATTTTCCCATACGAAATTGTCGAAAGCGATACGAATGCGTAGTTGAAAGTTTTAAGAATGAGACAGATATCGCGTCTGTCTGTAGTGGCTGCATATTTACCTTGATACAGGAGCACTTTAGTTTGTTTGAACACAAATGTCATCACTTTCCATATTCTTGCACGTTCAAAAGAATCTAAATAAATTGTTTCAGTATTAGAATCAAAATAAAATTATTTTTGTAACAGTTATACGCGAGAGCTACATGACCGTTTTCGATGCGTTTACCATACACAAGCTGTGTATGGAAGGACTATTGTTATTTTTTAATTTAAATGTTTTTTCTTTGGAATCCCATCTAGACATAGTCATGGACAAATCACTAGCCCGAAATAAATGTGTGTGATGATTCACCACACGTTTTAGGATCTAGTGTTAGAAAAAAAAATTATAGCCTTCCTATAAAGAAATCAAAATTCTAAAGCCCTCGTAACATTTTACAATCTGACTTGGTTCAACATTAATAAGATTTTCATTGGAAATAATGGGTTGTATAAGATTCTCGACTCCCGGAACTCGATCTTTAATAAAAATGCCTATAAATCTGTCATTATCAAAGATAAGTATAAATTACAGCTCTCCAGCGTTTTTGTCAATCATAATAGTATTTACTATCTATAAACTGTGTAATAAAAAGCATAACATTAATTATGTGATACTAATAATTATAGATATAGTTATGAAGTTTCATACGGGTACGTGTACAAGTCCTTGAATTATTTTTTATATTTGCATATTTATTCGATATTGGCTGTGCTTTATATGTGAAAATGAATATACATTTAATAGATTACAGAACATCACAACCTATACTTTTCAAAATATGAATAGTACAAGATGGAATTGGTAAAGGATTGTAGGGGATGCGTGTCCATTCCATCATTGGTTGGTAGGTACTCGGTACCGATTTAAGGATATGACAAAACAAATCAATTTCAATATAAAGGCTTTATATCATCACGCTTTATAACAGTTAAACTCTAAAAATGTTTATGACTTTTCTTGAAGATAATAAATAAACGCATAGCTTGCACAAACCGTTTGTCGCATTCATCTCAAGTTTCTTATAAAAAACAGTAAATAAGATATCTTTTAAATCACCATCAGATCATATCTTTTAAATCACCCTGCGAACTGATTTGTTCGATTGAATCGCGCTAGCAATGAGTTGTCTCAAAGCATCCATTAAAATGATATATGATTGTACTTTCATATTTTGAAGACTGGCAAGTACGAGTAAGTGCTTGCAACACTATCTTGAATCGATTGTAATAGTCCAAGCTATCAGATCGCGATCAGTAAGGAACTTGTTATAAATACCAGTTGCAGAGTTAACTATCAAGATTATAATCTAAACGTAAATCATCTTTGCAAATCATTCACATCAGGTATATATGTAGTCGGCAACTTTGTGAGTAATTTTTCATCTGTTAAAAGTGGATATATATTACCTGTTGAATATTCTTGGTATTATGGATTACATGAACGTGGTATTAAGGTAATATTTATTTTAAATCCGTTGTAAGCCGATAATTTTTCCGAGATAAAAGATTCCAATCCTACTCTACCATATGTTTGTCTGTAGACTATGGTCAATCTCGTGCCTCTAGCGTCTTTTCTTTTTACAAACTTTTATTTACTGTCGCCTGTTTGGTGACTCCGATGTGTGTAATCAAATCTTGCAAGTGAAATTTTACCCACTTGCCAGTGTCCGATCGACTTGAAATTTGGAATACATGTGTATATGCACGATTACATAGCCATTTTTAATCCTATATGGCGGACTTCACAAAATGGAGATTCATCATTTCCAACGTATAACCTTATGATATGGATATCGAACGAAAGGGCTCCATGACGAATAAAAGCTTGTATTATAAAAAAACTGTTTTAAGCCCCTTCTTTTTTCTGTATTACATATATACTCGTATTTACAACTTTAAAGGCACTTCAACGTTAATCATCTCACGATTAGATTATTTACATCTATGAAGGTGATTTTATAATTGCTTGTGTACGATTTTAACATCACTTATGTGTTCTTGTCTAGAAATTATAGGGAAAACGAATTTTCTAACTGTTGTTAGTTTTACGAGAAAATAGACCTGCTTGTAACCAGGTCACGTCTTCTTGAATTAACTGTCATTATAATGAGACCAAATTTGAAAATACAAACGGCACAGTGTACTTTATGCATCCCTATGCCGTTGAGCTGTCTCTATAATTAACTATTATGATAGTTTTCGTTCCTTTTCATCACTTGAAGGAAACACGATTTCTCACATTCTATTTACCTACTAAACGTGTGCCTAAATATCCTCGTACATATTGTTATTGGACTATTCAAATTACTTGGAACCCGTATTGATTTCGTTAGTCAGATAAAATGCCGGCGTCAAATAAATTGAACGAGTGTTTAAATTAGACTCATTTAAATCACATGTCGAGTTTGATAACGAATCATATTATGCTTCATTTGTAACAATACAAATTGTTGTGCGCGACAGCCCTACTTACCGCCTCACTCCCGAACTATATTTAGACCGAGTCAATTAAATTCAATTCCGCTCAGACAAGGGTTGTCACATGCACAATTACGTGATTTACGAGATGAGGTTGGCTGAACGCCGCCGTTCACTGAAATCCCGTTTATTTCGAATTGACTGTAATAGGTTTTTATTGCTCAAATTAAACAAGTAAGTTTAACTGTATAATTGCAGCACTTTGTTTTTGTTATAACGAAGGCTGTGACAAAAGTGGAAAGCTTACGTTCCGCTTGATGATAAACGGCAATGTAAGCTACACAATAAAATAAAACCGTTTCATGAAACCTGTCAAAATCGAAGAACGGACCTGCCTGCCTACTGACCTAAAAAAGCTCTGGAACCACCAGCTCATTTGCTCATTTCTTTCACTTTTCGACTAATATTTTTTATTTCTTTATAAAATTCCGGTAATTGTGATACAGGGTTATTGCAGTATCAGTGACATGACTTGACGTGCCCTTCTTAGGATCCGATACGATACCGATGCGAAATTAAACGGACCCAATAAAGATTAATTTCCTTAACACTAGAATTAATTATTCGTATCGTAAAACATGCTATAATGAAATGAGAAGTAGATCATTTGCACCGAATAAGAGACTTCCGTAGTGAGATGATCATTAAATAATTGAACAAAACCGGGCGAAGTATACAGCTCGCGCAACGTCCGGAAATCAGTTCAGACTGGCGAGAAGAAGCATGGATTATCATATATCGTCGATGGACTATCGTCAAAGAAAATTATTAGTTATTTTATCAATAAGTAGGTAGGTTAGCTTCTGTTTTTTGTAATTAGTTCAATCTTTTTTGTGTTAATAAATATAAGGTTTGAGGAAATATTAATAGTTTGTAGGTTAACTATTATGGGCAAAACACAGGATCGTAATAAACTCTTTTGATAAGCTAGTCGATTTTGTTTAACACTACCTAGTATTTTTTTTATTCAAAATTTTCCTTTTTTTTAAAGTTATATTTGAACACAAATCTGTCACAATCGATTGGCTCATCCTGTCACGATTATAACTACAATATTTACGTTGAACACTGAGTGTTGACTTCTATAACACTGCCTCTTCGGGAAGGCGTTAAGGTAGACCCTTAAAATCAAATATCACACGACACGACATGATTGATAAATTTGTAGTATTACTGATTCTCTGAGTATGAACGAGATATGTTACAGCTTGTCCATAATAGATTAATTTATTTCTCGTACAGTCGTTAATACCTTGCCTAGTACAAGTATATTAATAGTTTTCTCGCAGTGTGAATAGGATACTGCATGAACGGTGCGTGACCGATCAACTTAATTATGCAATAACAATACTGACTTTACATGGCTATAAATATAAAAAACATACAATGTCTTTATAGTACTGATACTTGTACATTAGCCTAGTTTATATGACGCATATATGCGTAGTAGTTACCTTCTTAGGCATATGCGTAGAAATTTGTTGATAAATACTTTATTTTACGAAAGAAAACTTTTTGTTTTTATCGAATAAATACAATTGTGTTACAAATACAACTTTACAAGGATTACACAAAAACCTCATCAAATCAAGTATATGTAGTTGTATAATTCTTCTCAGAAAAAACCGAGGTTAACTTTTACCTCATAAGGTTGAAAAATATATAATAGCACCCAAATTGAACAATTCCAGTAGCCCTCAAGTTGTACATAAATTTGACGGTGAGGAGATTTACATAAATTGCACTGGACTGTGCGTACATAAAGTAATCTTGTTATTTACTTATTTAAGACCTGTTATGTTTTAAGATTGGAAAATTAAACCTGTTTAATATGAAATGTCCACAAATGTTTCATTGCATGTTTTTTAATTGACATCCCGATCAACTATTTACATAAAATTCCGAGTTTTAGTATTATCGTCAAAGGTATATTATCTACTCTGAGGTAAAAGCAATTGCAAATTTGCAATATATGCTTTTATGACACATACATACACATTTTCGAACTTTTTTCGAAAGCCATCAATTTTACCATCAGTCAAAGATGTCAGAATCAAGTTTGAGTAGTATAAAGGTCGAATTGGAGAATTGACAGGTTTCATTCATTGAGATCTCGACAGCAGTCGGGGTGAATTCAACTTACTTAACCCATAAAAGGTAAGTTGAATAATCACATTTTCACACCCTAATTAGCTTCACAGAAATCAACATAGGTACGGCATTCAACTATTTCAACTTTTTGTTGCTCATGGCAAATAAGCCTTTCTCGCATTGTGTTTATTTAGGTAAATGTTGAAAAAAATATTTTTTCCAGATTTTGTAAATCTCACTCAACCATTCATTCAATCGTGGCAGGTGTTCAAAAGTTATGGTGGAATAAATCAATTATTTTAATGACGCCACAAAACTCAACTCAAAACAAGAAAAACATTTTAAGCTATTGCATAGCTTTTATCGCGGGCTGAGCGTGGGGACCGAATCCAGAAATTCCGTAACGAAAAAAACCTAACACCCTCCACTCCGACCGACAACTCCATCTATCGATAAATACCAGAACTTGTAATGACTTTTTGAAATATCACGCTTGTCTCTTTAGTTCAGCAACCCGCCTTTAGGTGGCATTGGTTGTATTGGAAAACTACCGTAATCAGCTGTTTGTGAGAAAGTATATAGGTATATAAAAAAATACTGCATTAATAAAATAAATAAATAATTATAATTGCATAAGTTGATAAAAAATGCTATGCAATAGCTTTACCGCGGCAGTCTCCGAGTGCCACACCTAATTTTTTGCCCTTCGTTTTTTTTTCTTGATTGATGTCATGTAAGGATATACCGCTGTGGGTGGTAAATGGTAATACTGGTTATGTTTACGCCAATCACTACGTATTATAAAACAGAGTCCCCCACCGCGCCTGTCTTTTTGATCGTGATAAGCTCTAAAACTACTACACTAATATTCATACGGTTTTCACCAATTAACGCGGTGATTCATAAGAAAGCTTTAAGTGTATAATTCTTTATAGTGTTCATGAATGTTTTGTGAATATTGGTGTAAATATGACGATGATTATTGTTTATAGGAAAAAATTACGCCGCCCGGAAAGACCTCGGTAATAAATGTAGAGGTAGAGGTAGATTCAAATTATTATAATTATAAGAGTTACACCTCACTATTAGTAATATGTTCTATAACTATTATCGTTTTACTGAGCCTGTGTTAGCCCTTCATTGTCATGTACATTAGAATAATTATTTTTATTATCAATCAATAGATATAAGAATGTCAAATGTTCATGATGTGGGCAACCTATTATTAAATAAATAAATATATCTACCTCTACAGACTACCCTGATGACGGGGCGGGTCGCCAGTTTAACTATTACTCAATATTTTTTATTCAATAAATATCTCAGGTTCAATCACCTAGATCTGAACAACGAGTTAAGTTTTAATGGGAGTCACATGTAAGCTAACAATATTTAGTAATTGTTTTTATTTTAGCTTACAATATAGCGGCTAGTGAGTGACGCAAACTGGGGTTCATTTAGCGAGCGAGCAGTAATTGAAACCTCGTGATACGAATACGATCCTTTGCCTGCATGTATTCATGTTGGATGGATGTATGTATGGGTGTATGTAGTTTATGCGTGCACACTACACTGTTCAATTTAAGTATAATGGAAAATTGATTATAGGTTGGCAACCGCTTTATTCTACGATTTAGCGTAATTTACGCGCATCAAGTCGCAGAACCTATTATAGCTTTAATTATTATCACATTGATAATAATAATACTTATTTATTTACTGGCAACTATATGCCTATAGAAAGCTATAGGCATAACATATATATATATATACATATAATACGAACAATTTTAGTATATATTGTTTAGACGTAGTTTTAGTAGATTTAGTCCTGCGGTACTCACGCTACAAGAGACACCTTCAAAAAGTGCTATTTGACTGCGATCACATCACTCCATAGTATAACAAAGTCGCTGCCCGCTGTCTGTGTGTCCCTATCTATGCTTAGATCCTTAAAACTACGCAACGGAATTTGATGAGGTTTTTTTAAAAAGATAGAGTGATTAAAGAGGAAGGTTTTTATGTATACATAAGTAATTTGTGTTTTGTAGGTATTTAATTTATATGGTTAACGCTGGCCGTGCGAAGCCAGGGCGAGTCGCTTGTCATATATAAAGTGGAGGGTACTGTCCCCAATAGGTTTGCTAAAATTGATTTTGGGAAATCCCAGTACGCCCAGCCTCGCTTTTACGCTTGTGGTGTGAATATAATTTAAATACACAACATCTTCCGTCTAAATTCGATATCCTCCCTTTTTTAGTGTTTACTATAAAACGGAAGCCCAGGTTAGGTTAGACATCAAAAACAATTTCCAAAGTTCTTTATATTAGCAACCTTATCTGAATTTTACGAAACCCGATATAGTATGAACGAGCTAGCGTAGAAACAATTTTGTTACAATCTATAATTGCAATTTTAATTACACAAACACAGAAACATACATCTATCTATCTGTTACACGCAAAATAGTAATATAAACATCAATGTCATAAAACTAGACTTATTTAGGACAAAACATGCATTATGCATCAACTAGACAATAACCAATATGGCTACAGGGTTCAGTTTCTCTCAGAATAAAATGTTAAGTGATATATTAACAGGTACGCAATTCACATGGATGTCAGTCATAGAACTTATTGTAGGTACTTGGATTACACGAACATAATCTTTTAGTAGTATTTTTAGTAGGCCTCAGATTACACCCTAATTTAATAGTTGGCCCGAAAACACAGTACTAATTATTAATGGTCTCGGTTTATAGACAGCCGTGAAAGATAAATGATTCACCTTTCATGTTGATGTAAAAAAACTCTTTCAAAAATTAGATATTTTGTCCTAAATTATTTTAGTACAAACCTTCGTAATTTAATATGTAAATTACATATTTTACTCCATTATTTATTCTAGTAATTTTAGACGTGGGGGCCCTCTGATATGAAGCGTTGCCTGCTTTTACTAGCGACGCAAGTTCGAATCCCACAGGTCTGTACCAATGAGTATTAGTAGTGCAGTGTTTATTTACACCACGAGCTTAACTGTGAAAGATAACATCGTGAGGAAACTGCATACGTCTGAGAAGTAATTCAAAGACGTATGTCAGAGACGGCATCTGCCACGTTGGCGCTTAATTATCTTCGGTGAAATGTAGGTGTTGTATTACCAATGCCTACCTCTTCGGGGACCTTTGAGAGAGCGTTGAGATATATTATTGTGTAATTAATAATTATGGTGAACTCATATTTTCTAATGAATATTAAAAAACATATTGTGCGGAACCCTCAATGCAAGAGACTTCGCTAGTTCTTTTAATAACATACGATAATTTGCTTTATATAATTTATATTATTGAAAACACATTAAAGTTTGATACTTTAATGTACTTTTCAATTAATCATTAATGTTTTATATTGGATAATTATACAGTATTGACATTTTTGTTGGTAATAAACAGACGGTAAGGACAACTTTTATTATTCAACCTCCATTTACGACATCGCTCGCGATAACTTTCCTTTCAGACCTTATCACTAAATCACTATCAATCAAAATATTGAAAACAGTGAAAATGAGTCGATAAATAGACACTGATAATAGATATCCAATCTACGCACAATAAGTAGAAGAATTCTGAATATAACCTCAACCTCAGTTTATAAGCATTCTGACCAGACCAACACTCTTTATGTTAGTTGAAAAAACTGTAATTTGAAGAATAAGTATTTACAAGCAATTACCTACGTAGCTTAGCCTGGGGTTTTCGTCTGTGTTTACAAAAGTATTCTTGTATTCTATTTGTTGATATTCTCGTGGTTGTCAGGTACCCATAGCATAAGTTGGGAACCAGTGCCGGTAGCATGAACTTTTTCGACAACGTATTCGAAAACGTTACTCTCAAAATTTCAATGTTCATATGAATTTTTAGTTCCACTATTCGCCGGCTCAGCGCTGATCTTTTTCCCATACAAAAATACTCGAAAGCTATACGAATACGTAGACGAAAGTTGTTCTTGCTACGACTACAGAAGCGTAGTGCGATAACGTCCGACTATTATTATTGGGACCCGTGGGTCAAGTTTAATGAGTGTAGGTCAAGATGACGTCTATCTATCTGCGCCCGCGAATACCGTAAAACATATTCGTCTGTCTACTGGAATGTGTTCTGAGTGTGGGTGCATTGGGTGTGTGCAGCAGTGACCCCCAGACCGTAATTTTAATAAAGGCTTAGAACTTGACACAAATCATTTTTTTTTATATACCACTAAGGTGGCAAACAAGCATACGGCCCGCCTAATGGTAAGCGGTTACCGCAGCCTATGGACGCTTGCAACACCAGGGGTATCCACTCGCGCGTTGCCGAACCTATGATAATATAGTAGTAATAAAGCTTCTATATTATATGCATTTTACTGACAAATAATAAGAAGAACCTCGTGAATTTCTCAATTATAATAAGTTTGTTATTTTAATCTTTACTGAAACAAATTGAGTTTGACCAAATAATCATGCCACTCCCATAAGAAACAGAGTTGATAATTTAATCCTAACTTAGTGAATCGAAGGGTGAATCTTAATTTGATTTTTAATTAGTCTTTGATATACATATATGTGCTTTACTAGCTTAAACTAAGGTCATTGAAATATGATCTGTATTACAAAGGTATTAGAGTCGTTGGTCCAAACTCCGATTATTATAACAAAGTTATAGGTACCATAGGAGTAAAAAAAATACTATAGAAGGTTTGAGCTAATTGCATTAGTTTGTTCTAGAATCCACAATGTGCCTCAATATCCAGGTCAAATAGTTGATAATACTTAGTCATTACATATAATTGTAATTAAGATAACAACGGCTATGTTTTGTAGTAAAATAATTGCAAGTGAGGTCGATTATTATTACTTAGTCGACATCGACAAACCATAACAACGATCCTAGTTAGTTCCATCCCATTTGTCATACATTTTTTTTCAGAAGACGTTGGTTGAAAATTATTCTCAGAATCACAACAGTACCTAACGGTAAACTTAGATTAGGACTAAATGAATATTTAAAAAAGCAGAACATTTGATTTTTGTTATTTTTATTTACGGACGTAGAACAGCGTGGTGACTGTTTTTTTGTTTTTTTTTTTATGAAATATATCATGTATTATTATATACATATATTATTTTTATTGTTTATAATTAATTGCTTTTTTTTTCTTATTTCGGATATAGAAGAGCATACGAATTCGACGTTGTTTCAGTACGTCTCGTGAGCTAATTGCGATTACTCTTTGCGATGAACATAGATCATTATGCTCTTCTCAATTACCAGATGCTCGTCATTAGCAAGCGTAGTAATGCCCAGCGACGAAAATGATCGCAGAAATAATTTTGTACTGAAGATAGCAATGGGTCAAGTTTTCATGGATTTCGGAAAGAGTGAATTGTGTCTGGCAATTCGCTCGACCACGCCATGCGGCAATCAACCCAATTTCAACAGGCTCAAGACTGAGGAAATGTGGCTGAGGAAACGTCGTAGTAACGTTAGTTCCTTTGCAAAAGCAACACTCATGTTGAGGTTTACTTACGTAGTATTCATTAAAGTATCCTGTAAACCCCTCACGAATCCTTTGAAAATCGGGTCTGGATTGAGTTTGAGGACTGGGATGCGGCTCGTTTTTTCGAAGTGACAATCACTGCATTTATTTTTCATCTCTAAGGACGAAGTGTTAGGTAGAATGTGTGACTCTATCAAAGAAGCGACGTTGTTCTCGCAATCCAAAACTAATTTTTTGACCTTCTATGTGTGTTTTAAAATTCATATCGTTCGTTGTACAGTTCCGAACTCACACTAGGCTTCGACAACGTCTACAAAATCATGTATAGCAGTTTTAGATTTTGTGATTTGTTCGTAATACGGAGCAAAGTCGTGGTACGCGGCAAACATACTCTGCATGGTGGAATCGAATGCCCACGTGTTGCGCACAGCAATAATTCGTTTCCGATTTTTACAGGGTCTACACGATTACCATTCACGAGTAGAGGTGAAGTCAAACCGAATTTCGGCCGCTGGCATATTATCTGTATATCAGGACACAGTGTCAGGAATTTGCCTCGTTTCTTGGGTCGTCCAGACATTTTCGATTGGATCGATTCAGTCTTCTTTGAAAGGCCACGCCAATATTCCTTCTCATTGAGAAAAAAACATTGAAGATTGTACCGGTTCTGTCGAAATATCACCCAAAGAATCCATAAGAGACGAACCGTCTAGCTTTTCTGGTTGTTGTTCCAGGTCGCGTTAATTCTTATCGTCACAGTCATCTTTCCACACACGCTTAATTCCACCTTCACCACGAATTTCCGTGATGAAACTCTCGTTCCAAATAACGTTCACATCCTCGCTCTTGTCCCAACTCGTCTGGTATTGAGAGTACGTTTTAATCGTGACATACGCTTTCGATTGTCAGAGTTAGAGACTCCACGAACAAGATGGTAGATTTTTTTTTCATTCGGATTTGCTACACTTGGCGTCGAATATGTTACATTGAGTTGTGATTTCTTGTTCACCTTTGTAGCTGCATTTAATTCTTATTATATATCTTTAGTTATTCTTTCTTTAAGACCAGATGTTCCATTCTGCGAAAATATGCTTCACTGCGAGCGGAACTCGAAACAAGTCGTACGTCATCGGTTAAGCTATTCGGATCTTTCACAACTATCACTGCAGTTCACAGAGCAAAATGTTTCACCAATTTCAGCAATCGAGAATCGAACGCACATAACTGATAAAGATTCTGTCGTCCGTGTTTCAGGTCACTTAGACTATCAAAATCACTTTTTTTTCAAAATTGCTGTAATTTCTGCACTCGTTCCAAGTTTGGTCTCTTCATGAACGTCGTTGAATCATTTTAACAAGCTTTCCTTCTCACTCTTATCATCGTCGTTAGCACCAATATTAAGAAGACTGTATGATTTCAAGAACTCCGAAACTCAGAGCTGCGAAAAAAATACTCGTTAATGTTTTCATGTGTGGCAAATGCAATCGTCAGTACGTCGGTACACAACTGATTGAGATCGTTTATTACCGTTCATGTGGTTAGCAGGCCTACGTATCGAAGAAAGGAGTCCTATTCTTCGGGACTCTCATGTTTGAAGCAGCTCTAACGCGCCTCCATGTTGATGAAGTACGAAATGTGGACTCTTATTGTACATCGTGGCGGGTTCACCCGCAATGATGAACCATCAAATTCAATACATGTTTCCGTGTATGTTTTCAAGTCTGTGTCGTTGAACGCGAGTGAAGTAGCGTTGAGAAGGGCCAGTGAATAGTTCGTAGCTACTTGTAACCACGAAACGCCAGAACACAGCCACTCTCGAATCCATACGTCAAGGTATTTGTGTATTGCTTCTCGGATATCAATTGGCATAATGGCAATATGTTTTGTCGGTATCCACAAACAGCTTGGTAGAGTTAAAGAACACGCTTTGAGCAATTGGCTTTAGGACTTGGTTGCGTCGGTACTGATGCTTCCAACGCTTTGCAATCTTCTTTCATAAACTTGTATGACTGTGTGGGAGTCCAGTACATCAAATAAAATTTATCGAGACCAATCTCGTGAATGCGTCAGCTGAAAATCGGTTGCTCAGTTATTTGTGTACATTTTATAAACGATTTTTTACTACAATCAACTACAATTTTCCAAAGAATCTTAAATTATACATGCTAGTCAAGGATTACTTTAATATTTGTCGAAGCAGTTTGGGTTAATCTTTGAATTTTCACAGGTATCAAGGAAGCCCGCTACTAAACAATGCTGATACTATGGTCAAAGCTCATGCCAGCTTAACCTAGCTTTCTGTGCCGGTAGCAAGAACATTGTCGACAACGTATTCGAAAACGTAATTCGCGAAATGTCAAAATTGTAATACTAATTTTTAGTTCCACATTTCACCGCCGCAGCGCTGTTCATTTTCCAGTTCAAAAATAGTCGAAGGCAATACGAAAACGTTGTCGACAATGTTCCTGCTACCGGCACTGATCCAAACGTAGTGGCGACGACTTCTTTCTCAACACTACTGTCTGATTAAATACTACATGTAATTACTTTATAAAGTACAACTGACTTCTAGGGAAAAATATGCAAGTACAAACTAAAAGAAAATTTTCGATGATGAAAAACTATTTGTTGACTCTCCACGTCTTCTTACTTTTCTTCGAATTAAGTAAGGTCAACGACCGTTATCACCGTGATTGATTAGATAAAAAACATTCACGTTTACCGGCTGCATTTCAACAGCGTTACGTAGTCACGTTAAAGAAACGTTTAGGGCTCATTTTAATGTATACTGATGACTATACCTATGATGTGTTGCAACTTCAACATTAGTGCGTCATTTTCGCTAAGCCAAAAAGAAACAGTAAACACATTATTTTATAAGAAAGATGTGTTAGTTCATTTTATTCCGTAAGTAATATTGTCTGTCAAAATATTAAACAAAAACATATCAAGCGCCCAGCGGTCCCAGGACTCCGTAGTTGCTGTTTTGCAATTTTGGATTACGCTTGAGGGGTAAAAACTTGAATCTTACCAGAAAACCTACTTATTCCTTAAAACAAACTTTAATATTCAAGAAACATGATTCAGAAAATTCTTTGTGACAAACGTTTACCGTCACTGTTTGCTAATTTGCAAAGTTTGCTAAATTATTATAGTATGTCTTGTTGTCTTGTTGTATGTCTTGTCCTTGTTATAGTCACTACAAAGAAAGTCATAACATGTGTAAGTATATAAGGTCGGTATACATTTTTATGTTTTTAAAATAATTATTAATTGAATTGAATAAAGCAAAACATAAGAATAAGAAACCGACTGACTGACATATCAACGCACAGCCTAAACGGCGGGGTTAGAGACTTAAAATTTTGACACTTCCACCCCTAAGGGGGTAAAATAGGGGATGAAAGTTTGTATGAAAATCCGTAATTTTTGAAGTTAAAGGCAAATTGGTACTTGGCCTTTCAGTTTAAAACACAATTTTTTCAGAATTTTTGAAAATTCCACCCTTGAGGGGATATCTTTTCATTAGTTGAACAAAGTTGAACGAAACTTTATTTAATAAAGATAGAAAAAATATTTTCTCTAGTGTTTACTATCGAGAAGACGTTGGTACTGTTGGTAGTCATCTTAAAATATTACACTGCATCTCTTAGTATAAGTTCCTCCACCAGAAAGACGATCACAGCCATGAAGGATATAACAAAGGTTCTGTTCTTTATGTGATCAGATCTTTATTTTCTCATAAGAAATAGCTGCATTTCACTGAATGCGAAAAAGAATATTGTAGTTATGTATGCTAAAACATAGGTTAAAACAATTAAAATATTTATTATGACAAAAATATTTATGCGGAGATTAAAGTTGTCCTAGCTTCTTGAAACCGCTGTGTTAGATATTTCTAACACATGGTGTTTATTCGTCCCTAACGATTCTTACAACTTACGACTGGCTACTAGCGTCTTATAACCCTAAACTACGAAATATACCTTTTTCTCTTATAATATAACTCAGCCTGTGCGCACAAATTGTGTTCATTTCGTTTTTTTCCAACAATCATCACCATAAAGCAAGATTAATAACTATTTTCAACCAAATTAAATTAGAACTTTAAAATTCTTGAATCTTACCAAGAGACAAGTTATTATCTACTAAGAAACTTCGGCGATCAACCACTGAATTCCTCACGCACTGATAAACGCACCAAATACTTGATAACCGATATTGACACTGATTTCGATTGAACAAAGCTCTATTTTATTTTTAAATAGATGATCAAGAGTGTAGTGCTCGTGATCGTCACTAGTGGACAGTAAATTTATATTGGAGCGGCGACAGAGCAGTTACATAGTTAGCTCCTATCTATCTATCTACTCTTAATGTTTGTATGTATGTGTATGTGTTTGTATGAACGGTGTGAGTAACGAACGATAAGCGGCCGCTGATGCGCTATGTTGCTTAAAGCAATGTTGTATGATTTGCATGCTTTGTCATGGGCGTCTTTGTGGGTGGTTTCACCCACGCATACAAATTTCAAACCATTCTAAACTTAAAAAATTAAAGAAAACAGTGGTTTCCTATACGCTCGCTATAAGGAAGTTAGGTACATACTTGCGAATTATTTTCTCGGGGATAGACAAGATACTACTACGTGTTAGGACATAATATTCCTAGCAAAGTTCATCACAATACGTTGTTATTATAGTGTTTGAGTTGCTAACTAGCATTCACAGTTTCTAGCCTTGCTTCTCAAGTGGTTCGGAAAAAACCATTTGAGAAGAAACTTTTATTTCAAAAAACCACTGCAGAAGAAACGAATATTAAAAAAAACCACTTGAGAAGAAACTTAAATTTCAATATACGTTTCGTAAGTGACCTACCAGGGCCTAAAGTGAATGAACTATTTTCGTTTTTTTTGAGCATGAAGTAGAATATTGGATTTTTATTTGTAAGAATGTTGATATAAATTATATAATGTTTGTTTTTATAGCATAGTTTCATCTTATATACATTTTATGCGATATTAATAAATATTGACTATTCATAGAAATTTAATCGGCTTATTCTATCAAAATACTATCTACAACAGTAGTTGGAAGATAGCCACTTATTGTGGTCGACCTAGTTTTAGCAATGCCCAATGTTTTTCCAGTACACATTCTTAGAATGATATTAATTTCAATTCAGACGTTAAGATTCTATCATCCGTATTTACAAGTATATAGTACACAGCGGTGCAGCGCCATTCCAACTCGCACTTGTATTTTTTTTAGGATCAACTCCACATTCAGAGAGACTGGTGTCTAACGCATGGTAGTGGGTAATGTTCTTTTTTATTAAAATAATGTATTTTAATGAATATATGTATAATATAAAAATATTTCTGCAATCCCTCTCCAATATAAACTTAAACTTTGCCTAATTTCATACTTTTCCGAACGCGTAATTTTCGTAAAAAGAACTACGATATTATGATTATATAGAGGTATTTGACCTACTTATATTTTTATTTCAAATATGTAAAGTCACATGGCCATCTTAAATTAATCAAAATATATTAGCCGTTTCTATCATGCAATATGGTCGATGAGAGCCATCTAGCGTCAAGTAGCGGCACTGCTCTCTACTTGTAGTTCGTACGTAGTAGTACGTTTTCATCAATGACTCAAAGATGGCAGTACTGTACGTTTTACCTCAGAGTACATAATATACTACTTACAAGTTTTACATATTATCTACTCTGAGGTTTTACGCAAAAAATTCAAAAGATAGATAAGCAGAAGTTACATGTACCTATGTACATAATGCATGCAGTAGGTATATTATCTACTAGAGATTACATGTAATAACATTTTATTTTCTTGAAAAATTGCTTATTGAGGTAGGTACATAGGAAACTGCGTAGGTAGTTGTAGGTAAGTAGGTACTTACTCGTAGTTAAATCACAGTAGTTAAAGGCTTAGAAACTAGCTCCAGTCCCAGCAGTTATTTTTAGCTCGAATAACAGATAAAATTTGTAGGTATCTATAAAGTATGCGCTTATACCTACCTGCTTTCCTTACCTAAGTATTATGACACCCACACTGCTTTACAGTTATTAATACCTACCTACCTATAACAGAGCTGGAAATTAATTGGGTAGGTATTTAAAATACCAAGCTAGCGTTCTTATGTATATGTATGTACCTGTAGCGTATGGTATTTTTAAAGCGATTTTTAGCTTGGTGTAAGTATTTTAAGAATAATTTGAAAAGTAAGTAAATTAGATCAGAATTAAATTGAGCACCTAGGTAGATACGAGGAGTGCATAAATTAAAGGCCGCTTTATGAAGTCAGGCCTATACGACCGAAAACAAAAGGTCGCTGACCTATAGAGACGCAACACAAACTATCTTGAACGCTAGTTCGTCTTATGGACGGAACCCGTTTTCGTACAGTTAAGAAAAACACAAAATATACGCACCATTGCACTTTCTTTACTTCCACGTGACGATTCAAATATTTTTGAAAGAAGAATAAGAATTTTATAAAACAGAAGATACCTTACACGGTAAAGAAACAAATAGGTCTAAAAATAAAATTAAAATACATTCCAATACATTTTATCACCTTGTGATTTATCAAATCAATGTCCAGTCCTCATCTAACAAGAGAAATACCTAACCGGTTTCCAAAAGTGCTAAGGATATTCGTACCCAAAATGTGAAGTCCTACATTAGTTTTTATTGCCGGCTTACCTCGATACAATGTTGCCAATTGCGTTACACGTAAATCCACTTGGTACCAAGACCAACCAACCAGTACCGGTACCGATTAGGTTAACCTACCGAGAGATAATAACTGTATATTACTACTTGCCGAGAAACATTTCGGTAATAAAATATAAAAATATCGACAAATTAATGAGAATCATAAAACGTTATGCGCCTATTTATTAGCCAAATAGCATACGAAGAGGCTAAATGTTTTGCCGATAAGTAGCTAAACATCAAAGCGCCCAAACAAACATGTATTAAATTTGTTAGCATGAACCTTCATAACATATAAGATAAAGATAATATAATAATAGCTGTGAGTTTTATCAATGATAAAATGGGATTAAAAATCTTAATCATTGTAATCAATCTGTTTGTGTTCCATGAATGAAGGCAATAAATGAAAATATCGTTTCAGTTGTTGCCATTTCAATCGCTTGGCGATTAAGTAACGTAATATTTTTTAAGCATCAATTCAGTTCTCTACATTAAATAATAAAAAAGTTACATTGATAAGGGGATAAGATCTTTATAAGTCAATCAAAAGCGGATTTTCGACAGCGCATATTTCGGCGAACCTTTTCCCGGTAAATCTGACGGGTCATTACCACAACCGGTTAAACCGGGTTTGGATTCTAAAAAGCGACAGGAATTGAAATAAACAGATTGTATAATTCATTTTATTTGTAATATTTTTGGTATTGTGATACGTTTTATTTTCTACAAAAATATTAATCGACTAAAACTCAAATAAAATAATGGACAATGGTCCTACACCTTTTTCTGTGTCATAGTAATACATATCAGACGGACAAGCTTTAACAAAAAATACAAAATAAATATCGTATGCCAGCACTTTCAGATTTGGACCAAAATGGATGAGTGTATAAAGCTATTTAAATTTATCATAACCACACGCGAGTCCATGACACTAATAACACTATCCTACATCACATTTAAAACGATACTTGGACACAAGAGAATACATTTGGCACAAGTTTTTAGTGGTGTGATCACGAACCAAAATAGCAATCGGTAAAAGTCAGCTCATTGCACATAAAACGCATCTTTGTCTCCACTCAATTACGAATTAGCTTAGTCTTCGTGCACTCTTAAATCGTAGTTGCTGTGATGTGTGGAAAAACAAATCTGGTGACAAACGAGGAGACCCCATTCGATTGTGTCCTAAGTACGGATCCCAACAATATATGGGAGAAAGTCGGGCGATGATGGAGCGCGGACAAGTTTCAAATGGTCTCTAATCATTACATCATGATATATATATCGGCTTTTCGGATGATTTACTAAGCAAGATACAGTTTCTTAAAGCATCTTTTGAAAATTAATGCTGTGTTAATACACAGCATTAATTTTTTTCTATTTATCTTTATCTAAAAGAAACGTCAAAGTCAACAATACATCGCACATCTAGAAGTGAATGATAACATAATTATGACAAACGAGAACATTACGATTGAACAAAGTCCAATAAAGGATGATACATCGTCGCAAGTTATTCTTGAACATAATGTATCTTTTGACCCGTGAACAGATTGCTTGAACTCTATAGTTAACTGTTCATGCTGAATGCTATTTCAGTGTTCACGCGCGACACAAAGGCTATAATAAATGGAAGACACAAAAGCTTTCAACACACACTCAGCCTTATTGCAGACAAAGCGGAGAAGGTTATTTCCAACAGCACTAATGTGAAGAAATACTAGTTAAAATAAGTGCAACTATAGGTTTTAACATATACTAAATTGAGTGTTTGAAATTGAATTTAATTATTACCTGTAACACATTACTGCGAACCTGCAAACAAATAAATCCAAAAACAAGGCAACGATGCACAAATTAAACATCCTCAAAATGGTAATCGTGACGATATCCAAAATAGGAGACAACGAGCCAACAAAAATGGAGCTTTATTCATCTTGAACATCATAGGACTTTATGCATGGGATGTAAATGGACAAGCATGACTAAATTGGACTAAAAATAACTTCGCTGGGGATGGGTATAGCGATAACTGGACTAACTCGACGGAACTGGTCATATTTATAGCATGTCGATGCCGAATATAGAACGCGAGAGAATGGAAATAGTTACGGCCTATACTATGCTTGACATGTTGGCAGAGCTCATAAATTATTACAAAGATTATTCACATCTCATAGCTCATTACTTTGTGATCCTTAAAAGGCAAGACTGTTGCCGCGAATGCAAACGTGGCAACCAAGTCATCCATGCTGGAATGAGATTTGATCACTAACACAACCCAGCAACACACTAAGTAAGTACCTACTTTCCGTACAATCCTGATGTTACTTTTAATAAAATGTGATAATAAAAAAGCGGTTTACGATTTCAACGAATATTCGTTAATTATTATACCGTTAATGCAAAAACCTTAATTTTATCTGTTAACGACACCAGCTATAAGCGCACTGTGAGTTGATATAAGCTACAAGTGATACAACGGGGTAACGTAAAGTGTTTTACATATTCATGTGACAATTATTGCATATCTGACGCTGGTAAGTAAATAAAATAGTAAGACATGATTGTGTCAATAAAATTCGAATTGCAAACTATACAAATTTAAATAAACAAGAACATTTATGAAATATTTCCTAAGAACTGCCACGAACGGAGCTTGTTGATACGTTATCAGCACCTGATCCTTGTAATGTGGGACAACATTTAAATACTTATCGCTTTGAAGTTGGTGGCTTCTGCCATCCTATGTATTGGTGTTAGAACGTTGTCGATGCAAATTAGATGCAATCAAGGTACTTGCAAATAGCTTAGGCTTTGTGTGACGCATAAACACAGTAGTTTTACTGCTATTTATTCGTAAACTGTCGGTGAACGTCGAGATATGTCAATGCTATCGTCAGTGAGTAGATAATGAGCACATATCTTGTAAACGATATTATTATACTATACATTCAGAATATATAATACATACCCATGAATTCGAAATAACTGATAATTAAACTCTCAGAAATATATTACACAATATAGTTACCACGATAGCTAAAGCAACTATGCTTCTGACTATACCATGGATGTAATAATCGAGATTCGGGTGCAGAGGTGAGGATTCACGTAACAATTTAAGCATAGTTAAATCCATATTTGTATAAATAACATTAAAATCTCTCAACTGTTTGTGTTCAATTAATTTGGAAATACATGTATTTATTTTGTTGTACGTTTTCAGAATTGAATAACAACGTTATTAAAAAGTGGTCGACGAAAGAGGATATGGCTATTTGAGAAACGCGTAAATCATAAGTGAACCCTTCTTTTAAAAAAAAATACTCGGATATGAAAATAATTAAAACTTGTTAATAGCTCCAAACTGTATTAAAATTGAGTATTTCTATGAAGTTTATCAGGACAATGCCAAAGGATGAAGTTTATGATATATGCCTATAAATAGACGAGTATGTTTCCTTATTTAGATGGACTCCCGTATTTGTGGATCATATTAATGGTACATAGTTAACACAATATTTACTTGTAATTCATTATTATAATACAATGTAAAGGTAATTCATTCCGCATCCATATTAATATTATATTAGAAACGGCTCAACTATTTGGTTGATCTCTAAGTGAATAGTTTTGAATATTTCTGTTACAAACATCTAAAATCCAAAAATTTGCTTGTATAGATTTGTCACAAGTACTCCTAAATTATTATCAATCGAATGGAAAAGTAAGAAGTTCGTTTATTCGAGGAACTTTGAAAGTAGATGCGGAGCAAACGCTTGTCATGGTATGGGCATTTTATACGGAGGAATGAAGATAACGTGGTAAGAAAGGTTTTATGTATGAATGTCGATGGGTCGAGGTAGACCTAAAAAAAGATGGATGGACTGTGTGAAAGATGACATGGCCAGAAAGAAAGTGAATACAGAAATGATGGCTGATAGAGAAGGATGGAAGAGAAATACGTATTGCGCCGACCCCAAATAATATGGGATAAGGGCGGTAGAAAAATGATTTTCTTGAAATGAAAAAAAACATTATAAACACACAAGAATTAAAGTTCATACCAGAGCAGGAAATTTTTGTTCAAAGAAACGGTCAATGTCATAAGTCGTTATTTGCACAGTAATGATTTAAACCCTATCACAAGAAACGTTTAAAACAAGGAGAGTACTGTATAAATAAGATTATATCGCATGAAATTCCTAGAATCACCGCCTAGTATCTTTCGAGATGAATAAAGTTACAGCTGTTGTGCGGTTGATAAAACATGCGACTCTTATGGAACATTAGGGATAGAAAACTTACTAAAAATATTAATGGCAACAGAAGACGTTCGCTTTAAAATGTGTACATAGGTCAGTAATGCCTTTTATTAGCGTTCTGGCGCTAAGCCAAACATTGTATTGCGTAATAGCGCCTCAATTGAAATAAAGCTCAATCGAGCCTTGATGAAATTGAAATTTGCAGATGAAATATTGTAAAACTTTTAAAAATATGTGAAAATTTCTAATATCCCACCATCATTCGGTAATTTTAGGTATGTAACATATTATTACAACAACGCATGTTTTGTTTCATGGTACTTTTTACCGCATATTATCTTAGACACTTGAGTATCCTTGATTTGCCGCAAGCTGCATTACAGGCATCATGGTTTCTTTTTCAGTTTCTAGTTTCATCATTACCACTTCGTAGGATTTTACAACCATAGTCACTACTTTCAATGTAAATTACGATAGTTTGATTGCCTTCAGCATTACCAATTATCAGCTCTACATCTATAGTTATAATAAAACTGTAACAGGTCCAATTCTGTACATTGAAGATATTTAGAAAAAAAAACTTTGGAGTGGCCTTCATATTCGATACTGAACCCAAATCTGTATTTTTTTTTCATTTTTGTCTGTCTGTTTGTTTGTTTCTAGGCCGCCATCACGCCGAAACTACAGAACGGATTCAAATGAAACTTGGCACGATATGAGTTGATACTACGAGGTATAGCATAGGATGCTTTTTATCCCGAATTTCAGCACGGTTCCCCTGGGATAGGGGATTAAATCAAAATTTGTACCTGGCTGTTACTCCGAAACAGCTGGACCGATTTGGACAGGACTTTCACTGGCAGGTAGCTGATGCTATAAGGCATAACCTAAGCTACATTTACTTTGGAAAAATAATTATGGTTCCGCGAAGCAAATAAAAACCCATGAAACAATATCCGAATGGCAGGATAGATATGAACAGGACTTCCACTGGCAGGTAGCTGATGCTATAAGACGTAAATTAGACCACATTTATTTTGGAAAAATAATTAGAGTTCCGCGCAACTAATAAATAAACACATGAAACTGTAAACGATAACAGAATGGCGGGACCGATTTGTTCACTGGCAGGTAGCTGATGCTATATAGCGGTGACTTAGGATTATTTTATTTTGGAAAACTTATCGGGTTCCGCGCGGTAAATAAAAAACCCATGAAATTATGAACAAAATCTGAACGGCAGGACCGACATAACAGGACTTTTACTGGAAGGTAGCTGATGCTATAAGACGTTACTTAGGCTACATTAATTTTGGAAAAATGTTGAGGGTTCCGCGCAACAAATAAATAAACCGATGAAATTGTGAACAATAACCGAACGGCGGGACCAATTTGTTCACTAGCAGTTAGCTGATGCTATAATTCGTAATTTAGGCTCAATTTATTTTGTTATTTTTCCGAAAATTAGGGTTCCGTGTCGCACATAAAAACCATGAAATTGTGAACAAAATCTGAATGGTTGAACTTACAGAGCTGATGCTAAAAGGCATAAAATAGGATACCTACTTCTTTTTTTGAAAAATTAATTGGGTTTCCGCGCAGCAAAAAAAGCCCACTACCTAAATTGCGAACAAAATCCGAATGAATGGACAGATTTTAACAAAACTTTCACTGCTATAAGGCGGCATTCGGTGACTATTAGTTTAGGAAAATAATTAGGGTTCCGCGCAAAAAACGTGAAACCCATGAAAAAAATCAATCCACGCGTACGAAGTCTAACATATTAATAACGTTAATTATGTTTAGAATGTTTGCAAAGCAAACTTCAGTGAGTATGTTATATTCAAATTCATTATAAACAAGCCTTTCAAATAGTACGGAGTACATGTGTTTACATTTGCGGCCTAATCTTGTAGCTATTAATGGTCTGACGCGACGTAACGACATGTTAAAAATAATTCTTGGAATGGTTTGTTCAAAATAGATAAGGTACTAGACTTGAAGCGGTAATTATACTTACCCATTAAAACATTATTCAAAACTAGTTTCTGCTATACCAACAGCAACTGAATTTTGTGATGCCCGAACTTATTCGAACTCGGCATTTTGGGCCCAAAAAGGCCAATCTATCTTATTACAGAAAATTAGAAATATCCATAGTTGTCAACTTAATATTTTTAGCAATCATTAAAGTTTGCCAAATACTATGAACGATGAAGACAACTGATTTTTCCCAGGTAACCGAATTTCCCTGTAAAAATGGATTTTGAAGAGAAGATGGCAGTCGCTTCGAGTGAACATCGAGTACCAGCAACAGGGTCAGATTTAGTCTAGACCCCTACAATATTTGGGATAAGGCCAAGTCGGTGATGACTGATGATAAATCTATCAGCACTCGGCACTAGATCAAACCAATTCTGGGTACTAGGAGTAAAATATTATTGCTTATGGCAGCGTTGGTGAGCATAACAATACTTCAGATTTACTTTGGACTATTACTTGAAACCATCAATTTAAATAAGAAGTTGATCATAACGACCTAATTGGCAAATTTTACTCATAACCTTGGAAGCGCACGCAAAATTATTGGATCTAATAGATAGATAGGAAATAATTCTGTGACAGAGCCAAACACAACAGGTAGATAAACTAAACGATGTTTAATTGGCATTTTGCCACTTGATGCACGTGTCTGAATTAAGGAGACGAATTCTTTTCTATTAAATATAAAACTTTATCCGATGGAAAGTTTTACAACACAAGAGAACAATCGAGAACCAAATATCAGTTTCTCAGAAGAGGATGGTCATAAAAATCGGAGATTTATAGGCATCTAATTGCGACTATAAAATTGCAGTTCATCATCTGACGGACATGATGTTAACATTATAGGGATTTCCTTTTAGTTTAATATTTTTTGATATTTACTTTGTGGTTATAGTTCCACTACGGCAAGTCATAAATTATCATATAGTATAAGTACACATTTCTTTGATATCTTATAAGATGAAAATTATTATTGGCTGGCCGATTCTAGAGAATAAAATATAGGTATAAGTCACCTATCCATCGCTTAATATCGTTCTTGTGAAGTCAAACCAGAAATATTACAAGTTTGACTACGAAAAGAAAGGCTAAATAGAAATTGCTACAGCTACTAGTGCTCATTTATATTGATGACATTAGGTACTATATCTAACTACACTGCCTACATAATAGCTCGTCGTCGTTAAAACAAACCGAAGCTATTTACCATGAAACATTTCATAGGAAAACGTGCACGAAATTTTATTGTTGCTACACCTAGTCGAATTAGGACCATAAAAGGTCATATGTCTACGTGCAGATCATTATATTAGCGGTCGTTACAAATTGAGAAACTGTTCAAAACGTGCCTTGGCTTTAGTATATCTACATTACTATAGTTTTAATATATTCCTAGACGATGTCTATTCTTATACTTAAATAATAGAATCTAGGAATGTTTGGTATGCCGTACCTATTTAAATGCTATAAAATGCTAATGCTAATATTTCACCTGAATTTATTTGTCATGAAGATTTAAATATTCAGCTAGAGTGCTAATCGCGAATAGCAAATCAGATAGTCTTCTTTGTGTTGGCAATCACTGCAAAAGGCTCTGATAAGTTTATGGGCGTCCTCACAACGTCCTTTACGTTCACATCGTGGAGAATAAAACGGCTCTAAAATTGCAGAGAACAAATTAAGACGTCGCGGCATAGCAACAACTTAATTTGAGGACAAAATATGTTGATAATTTATTCAAATCATTATTAAGGTTGTGGAAAAAGCAACGGCTGCTTAAAATATGAGTCAAGCAAGACTAGCGGGAATGCATTTTTGATTATAATTACACCTATGTCTAATGAAATTAACATTCCTGTCCTGTCGCGTCGTAAGTATAGAATGTATTTCACGTAAGCTAGTATATTTTTTAAAGTTATGAACATCATGTCACTTACTAGTGAAGTCACCGATGAGCTTGCAGCTCATTTATTCAACCCTTCGAGAGCCACTATTGAGTCCACACGTGTACATACACATCGCCAGTCTGGGACCTCACAACAGTTTGCTTTCCAGAAACTTAAATTAATTTTGTTGTTTTAAATTATGTAATACCTAAGAAAATATGAACAGGGATGGTATGGGAGGGAGTGAATGCAGAGCCGCCGGCTGTTTGAGATGAATGGAAGAGAAACATATGGCTGTGGCAAATGACACGGGATAAGGGTGAGAGCATGATGATGAAATGAATAAATGAAATGAAATAAAGTAAGCACCTAATAAATTTCGGAAAGTTTTTCGTTCTTGAGTAACTGATTCCGGTTCTCAATCTTCTTGTTAAATCTGAACTGACAGGCTTATTGGGATTAACAACATCAAATTGGTACAGTTGTTCGTGTCATTACAACATTATTGTCGGCTGAAATATTTTTATGACACAAAAACCGATGTAAAGTAGCAGAAGACGTTCAAATTTATATCGACGACGCGTCGGTTAAAAAATAGCAATCCAAACTTTGAATACCTATTTATACTTAAAGTACCTACTTTACTGGTAAATTTTATGAAATGCCAGAAATATTCACGCGTTAGTGTTTTTAATATTCTCAGCAGCCGTTGTGAGTTTCTTAATCCAACGTTATATTTAAAAATACATAACCAGTGCTTGTCATTCGATACACGAGAATACCTCGAATGGCTGATATTTCACTCATGTCACGTGTACAGACGAAGTACATTACAAGATTTGCATTGTTCCATTATTCATAGTAAATGGCGAATTAAAAACCATTCCGCAGAAAATTAGGCTGTCTTCTTCCATCAGGTACTATTACGTATTCTGTTTCTATATATTAGGTCCTTACATATGAAATTGGCGTTTTGTATGGGAGGAACAAAAAGTCGAATATTTTTTAATATAATATATTTAATTAATCAAAGTATGAACCATTATTTTCTATGCACTTTTGCCATCTCATAGGTAGTTCATTGATCCCTTTACTAAAAAAACCAGTCGGACGGGAATCAATAAAATCTTTGAAGGCGATTTGGACTGCCCCATCGGAGTTGAATTTTTTCCCTTGCAAGAAGTTATCCAAATTTCGAAAAAAATGGTAATCTGTTGGAGCAAGGTCCGGGGAGTACGGAGGATGTCTTAGACTTTCCAATTGAAGCTCTTCTAATTTAGTAGCCGTCTGTAGCGCAGTGTGTGGTCTAGCGTTGTCGTGAAGCAGCAGTGGCGTGGAGCGATTGACCAGCCTAGGTTGTTTAGCCGCTAGCTTTTCCATCATGGTTTGCAATTCCTGACAATAGACATCAGCCGTAATAGTCTGGCCAGATTTGAAAAAACTGTAATGAACAATACCGGCACTAGTCCACCAAACGCTTACAAGTAACTTTTTTGGGGTTAATTTTCGCTTGGGGCAGGATTTGGCTGGCTGGCCAGGATCTAACCATTGCGCTGAGCGCTTCCGATTATCGTAAAGAACCCATTTTTCATCACAGGTAATGATTCGGTTTAAAATACCTTCATTATTGTGCCGGTTTAGTAATGTAACGCAGCAGTCGACGCGCGTTTGCCGGTTTGTTTCAGTCAATTCGTGAGGTACCCACCTTTCAAGCTTTTTAATCTTCCCAATTTGCTTCAAGTGAATTAAAACAGTTTTATCACTAACATTGCAGCCTGCAGCTAACTCGGACGTGGTTTGCGATGGATCCGCTTCCACAATAGCCTTCAACTCTTCATTATCAACTTGAGTCTCAGGCCGTCCACGGGGCTTGTTCTGCAGGTCGAAATTTCCAGAACGAAAACGTTGGAACCAAAAACGAACTGTGTTTTCTTTTGCAACACGACCGCCATACACATCATTCACCCTTCGAGTTGTTTCCGCAGCACTAGTGCCACGGCGGAACTCGTACTCGTAAATAATGCGATATTTAAGGTTTTCCATTTTGTAAAATGAGTGACGCAAACAGAAAAAAACAGAAGAAAAAAAACAAATGAATGACGATCATCGAAGCACAAATACATGAGTCTATAGCTGTACAAATTTGAATTTGGAATTCCTTACCAAAGAGGAGAAATTCGTGATTAAAGTGGCCAGTACGAAAAACGCCAATTTCATATGTAAGGACCTAATAGTAACACCGATAGTAGAATTCCGAAGAAAGTTTTGGTTAGCTAATTAAATTTATATCTCTTCCTTTCCATACTGATTGATGGCTTTTGATGGTTGAATTGGTTGTCCTGCTCCTGCGCGTGCGTTTTAGGCGTTAACATATAACGCGAGAAACAAACCATCAAATAAATTTCGTATGCTGATGTGATTGGATGCTAAACTACAAATTGTACGTAGTATATTATCTACTCTGAGCTACAAATATTCAACACATGTGGCTACCTTTTTCAGGTATTGCAAAACTGTGGAGAACGTCCTGTACTTTAATAAACTCAGAGCAGTTACAATATTTTATTTTATTGTAAACATAAAAGTCTGCTTATAGCTATATGCTACAGAATACTTAATTAACAGTTATACTTGAAATGTCGCGAAATTGTCGTAAAATGTTCGCTCAAATTAGGAACTTAAACAAAAAGGGACTTGAACCTAAAATATAAACATTTTTATGCATAAAGAAGTAACGAGACTATAGTTCAGCAGAGGACACGGACTGGAGGCTAATTTTAACGCATCACTAACTGAACAACGAACCTTGATAACTATTTTTAAATCCAATATCAGTAATCGCCATGCACATGACCTTATGATATCGATGGCTGCTACAAATACTATGTCCCTATTTATAGTACTAATGTGGTGATAATAACGCTGTAAGTGCATCCCATATTATATCAGTTTTATTCTGTTTTTATTTTACCTACTTAACTGCAGCTATTTATAGAGCTGGGGTCATTTTACTGCTGGAGTGCTGGCATTGATGTATCTGATTACTATCGGAAAATGTTAAATAAGTAAGCGTTCTCTTGACATTATAGAATCAATGATTTAGAAAATTGTTGTTGAAAGTATGTACTTTTAAGTTTTTACCAACATTTTTGCGGGATTTTTTACTCTATAGTAGGAAAGAGAGGGGGTCGACAAGAAAATTCGTCGAGTCACGGCTGTGGTATTTATTAAACCTACTTGCAAAGGCAGCACATAAATATCTGACACTGGCATTTTGCCTGCAAATTCCTCAGGGATGAAAAATATATACATCTTAAATCCTTCTCTGGATTTCATGAAACCCTCATACCAAAATTCATCCCCACTCAAGTCGCGCAAAGAACTGACAGAGAGACAGGGTTAGTTAAATGCATTTATAATATTAGTGATGTTCACCGAAGTTCTCGAAAAACTACATTGGTATATCACAAATTAACAATCTGAGTCATGGCAAGGTATAGGAAAAGAAAGCAAACTAGTCAATCCAGTGCAGTTTTTTCTAAACCTGAATGAATAGGTACTAATTGGTATGGTCTCATTACTATATCAATAGTCGGTCCTAAAACACTAAGTGATACCAAGTAGGTACAATATTTGGCCCAGAGGGAGGCTGAATACTCTTTAGGGTTCAGTATTCAAACGAGACAATATTTCTATTAAAATATCTTTCGTCACCAGAGGCTTCGATCATCGAGACTAGATCGACTGGTGAAGTGAACGTCCGGACTTCAAGGCTCTACCGCAAAATTTCTACCGCTTGTTTCTATGCCAAATACCGAAATAACCGCTTCTGAGACAGGTATGTTTGCTTTTGTCTTTCTACCATTTGCTGGTCTGGTAATAGCAATAAGAATGGTACTATGCCATAATGCTAATCTGATAGTCTCAATCAAAGCTGTAATAACTTAAATCCGTAAAGGTGCATTTCAACGTAAAAACAATTATCCAAATTTGTTCTTATTTCGTGACTGTGTTGAAACACGAATGCATAAATTCGGGCATAGTCAGTTAGCTGGCCTTGCTTTCATGTTTTCCAAGTTCTAATCATTTTAACTTTTTGTCAGGTATTGAAACTACACTGGTGTCTGAAAACAGTGACAAAAATAATAATTTGTCGTTTTCTTGTTGTCACATACTGCATTACCTACCTACACAGTAGTCAGTACAAGGGGCACCGTAACAAGAGTAATTTTCACAAATGTTTTTGGGCTTTTATGGCAGATACTAAGGAATGAACAAAACAAAAAACAGAGTAAAGTCATAAGAGGGTCCCTACTTCTATACGAAACGTGTTTTTTTCAACCTTATTTTTTTTGTAGTAACAACGGCTGTGCCTAAAAGCGGATGATGCGATATTTATAAATTTAGAATTCGATTTGATTATCCTCAAATCGTCAAAGCGACGCCGATATGTTCTACACAGTACTAGTAGGAATACAGATTTCCGCATATGTTTGTCAGATAAGCTCACATATCGATCTTAGTGATGTGATGTCAGATAAGATAACGGAACCATGAAAATCCTTATACCTATATATTAAATGATAATTCTTTATCAATGGACCGACTACGCTGTTGAGAGACATTGTGACCGTTATTCGGCATATTGGTATTGATAATTCGAGCTATAAGTGCCTACGTAGATAGTAGGATACCTACTATTATTTACTCTGTGCAATAATTTAATGTCATAAATAGCTATATTCGTATATTCGTAAGTTGGTCATACCAGGCGCGCGGAATACGTAACGTAAGCCAAGCCACCTGCTTTGAATACTGTTAGCCCAGTCATATTAGGGCTTTCACCTCGGAATGAAAGATAATAAGCTGCAAATTGGTATGAACCTTTGTTTTGTCATTCTAAATGTTGTCTCAAAAGTCACAATCGTTATCGTGTCCGCGTCTCAAGATATTCAAGGTCAAAGGTCACAAAAATCGGTTTTTCGCGAATATCTGGCTTCCTATCGGTTAAATGAGATTTGCATTTATTATAAAAGTTGTAGGCTATAAAATTCCCTACAACTTTTGTTTAAACTTTTTTTTCATACGACTAACCGTTTTGAAGGTAGAGCGCGAAGAGTGCACATCGTACAGTCATATACGGCCTAATGCAAGGTCAAGCGTGAGTTATGGTTATCAGTACGTTATAAAGTCAATTATTTACTTGGAAATTATAATTATTAAACAATGCCTAGTATTTATGTACTAACTATTAATTATTTATATTTAATTAAAGTAAGTAACCTGATTATTTATATATAATTATTCATATTTAACTATTTAAGTATAAAATATTATTAATTCTGGATTATATATTTTAGTTTTATTTTAAGTTAAAATGATAGTAAGAGTATATATTTTACACATATTTTTATTTATTATTAAATACGGCATAATATACATTTATCAAAATGTGAGTTCAAATATCAAAAGTATCTTTGTTGATTTTAATTGTAATGAAATTGGAAATGGAAGCTAATTATCTTCTTCTTCTTCGTCGTCTTCTTCTTCTTGTCGCTCAAAAATGTTCGATTCATTGTCATCATCCTCATTATCTGTCATGTTCATCTCCAAACCTTCCAGAATATCGGGATCATATGTATTTTCTTCATCGGGATTACTTGGATACAGTGAAGCGTTGAGGCAAGCTTGTCCGTTGCACTGGCCGCAAGCTAAAGAACATTGTAGCCCTGATTTTCTGCATCCACAGCGGGAACCACAACCATTTTTGCAATTGCAAAATATTACGTTTAGTAGTTCGGCTGGTGCTGGAGGTAATAACGTTCGTATGGGCTCCAGGATTTCATTTTCAAGCATCCAGCCCCATTCTTGAGGTTCTAAGTCCTTCCCTAACCACGTTTGAATCTGGTAGTAGACACGTTTTATGTGTTGATGAGCTGCTACACTTGTTGGTGGAAGTGTTGACAGTTGTACACAAGTAAGTTGTAAATAATTGACTTTATAACGTACTGATAACCATAACTCACGCTTGACCTTGCATTAGGCCGTATATGACTGTACGATGTGCACTCTTCGCGCTCTACCTTCAAAACGGTTAGTCGTATGAAAAAAAAGTTTAAACAAAAGTTGTAGGGAATTTTATAGCCTACAACTTTTATAATAAATGCAAATCTCATTTAACCGATAGGAAGCCAGATATTCGCGAAAAACCGATTTTTGTGACCTTTGACCTTGAATATCTTGAGACGCGGACACGATAACGATTGTGACTTTTGAGACAACATTTAGAATGACAAAACAAAGGTTCATACCAATTTGCAGCTTATTATCTTTCATTCCGAGGTTGACCCCTTTTTTTACCTAATATGACTGGGCTATGTTTTGTTTGCATCGTTCTTGCATTTATGACGTAGGCAGATACATTTTTATCCTTGTTGCTAAGTGCACCAGGTCTTCAAAACAGAATTGTTAATACCCACAAATTACAAATACCTGAATTAAACTTAAGTGACTATGTATAATAATAACATAATAAAATAAATTTCGAAATTAGGCACTTAAGAGGTATATAGATAGATACCTTATATGGAACACTGCACGCAGGTACCAAAAAGCTTAACTCGTTTAAAAATATTGTCTGTCTGTGTTCGACGGACATGACATGTAGACTTTTCGGTGCATTTGACCTAATATCCTAGAAATCGATCCATTTCCATCCTGCTCAGCCTCACCAACAGAATAAAAAAATAAAAAGTATATTCCTTTTAGGCGAAGTTGTGCGCAAAAGTAGGTAGGTAGTTAGTATCGTAGACAGTAGTTAGGTACCTACGTGATTAGGTTTACATACAAAATAGATTATTTGGTTACGCATTATTTACTCATGTGGTAGGTACCTATCTATCTTCAATAGCCCTTCTCAAATAATTGCATTCGTTGAATTTGATGACCTGGTGAGTGATGACTGCTTCCTCATTTGATTTTGTCATAATGAGGTAGGTAGGCAGATACGTTAACGTGTAAGTAGGAACTGCCTAATTTTACCCACCTTCTTTCTAGTCCTACAATATTAAGAAGTCTACTAACACAACCCAGGAATTTCCTAATGATCCCTAAACTGTTAAGGGCCAACTAAAAGTGCTTCTAAATATGTCTCTAGACACTATACACAACTATATTTAGAAGCACTCTAAGAAGGCAGTTAAAATATTAGCGATCATTAGGATGTTCTTAGGTAGGTAGGTGAGAAGCATAGACAAATCAAAGGTTAGAAGTTTATTTCGTTTTACCTGAGTAGGTAGGTAGTTATCTGTTTGGCATGACATGGGTTGTTTTTTGTTTACATGCTACGATACTCCGTGTAGCGTAACTGAAAGTGCTATCACGAAATTTGTGCATAATCCGAACGTTGGCGGGTAACATATAATAAGTAAAATAGGTTCTAGTTATTAAATAAAATAATACATTATATTCACAGGACAAGTTGCCTACATAAAAGGGTCTGAATACTTTGAATCAAGAGTAACTGCTGATTAACCGCCATTACACAGCACTGCATGCTATTTTTAGAAACCGCACAAAGATTACGTCTTTGTCTGTATGTAGGTACCTATTATAAAAGACTATCAACCTTATCCGTTTCATTTTTCTTCGAGTTTGTAGTCCTACAGAAGTTACAATTGCCGCCGGTTGCCGCAACCAAAACAAAACCTACGTTCAAGACATAACACAGAATAATCTCAAAATCATTGACAACGTCATTGTTACTAATAAATCAAATTGCCACTCACCGAATTCGTCTCGGAATGCCTTCCACATTTTATAAACCTTCATTTTTACACTAAAAAAGTAAGATTCACAAATGAGGTTATGAACACGAATGGATGTTTGTTAACGTCACGTCATTTTGACAGGTGACATGCGATGTCAACGCAACCTTGCGTTAGGTGCGTGCTGGATTGTTTCTGGCGTTCCAGGTGAATCTGTTACCGAATGGCATAGTTCAGGGTACTATGAAGCGAGCAGAGGAGCGTAACTTGTTCGTCTAACTTCTCGCGGCCAATGAACGGTTCGGATTAAAACGCCAAGGTCACTGGGACTAGCAACGAGTAGCGACGCGCGACGCCGCTCTGCTGCCGGCAGAGGGCAGCACACGCAGACCAATAAATACGAGCACCCACTCCGACGCCCGTATGGCAACTAAACTAAAGAACTAAACTAAACTGAAGAGAAACAGTGTGTGTAACTGTGTCTATGTAGGTGTACACGCCTCAAGCTCAGCACGATGCCCTGATAAGCGGTACGTATTATGGAATAAATATAAAACCGCGACGCGTTGTAAATATGAATGAATTCGCAAACACGCTTTGTTTTACGTCACTCTATTCATAATTTTTTAATGACAGCATTAATATAATTGTATCTACCTACATTCTAAGCCCAGATAAAAGTATGTTACAAATAAAATTATAAGTAGGTTGGTACCTACCTAATAATCAGGTGTTTGTTGTAGGTACTAGGTAGTAGGTGCATTAAATAATTTTAATAATAGATTGAGGACAGGGAATAAATACTAGGTAGGGAGGTATGACTCTTTTATACCAATCTAATAAATGAATTCTAAAAGGGAAACTTCTTCAGTTAGCCTTAAGGTAATAGGTACCTAGGACTTCAGTGCTGGTAGGTAGCAAGAAAAAAAGTCCTGTAACGTAGGTGTCTCCCTACTTATTTAAAGAAGGGCAAACTTACGAATTTACAATCCATATAGAATAAATACTAGATCAAAGTCATGCAGGTAACCTACCTATGATAAAAATCTTATTTTAAGTATTTGAATCCTATTCCAGTGCGTTGGTGCAAACACAGGTCTTGCTTAGGCTACTCGACACTAGATGGCGCTACTAAGATTTAATTTTAAATATTTTATTTAATCAAGATGTTTCAAAATAAATAATTAGATTGCTGTATGAAATGAAATGTAAATGTAAATTTAGCCTGGTGATATTTATTACCAATTTGGCTAATCTTTTTACTTAATGCGGCGATAATGAGAGAAAATCATCCCCCACCACTGAACAACAGTGATAATACCCCTGTGCTAGATGGGGGATTAACACAGTAGTACTTTATTTAAATGTTAACCTATAATGTTAGTTCTCTTCGGAATAACACATCTTCCTACTGCCAACTATTTGTTTTTTAGTTCATTGCTTTGATTATATATATTTCAAAGGTTCATGTTTACGACGGTACGGTATGGACTAAGATCGCGTGAAGCACGAGATTCAAATATTTACTACCTTTGTACATTAGTTAGTTAATTACTACATTGAATCGTGAGATAAGAGACCTATAATAATGGATCGGTCATTGTGGAAATCTATGGGAGGCCTTTGTTCAGTAGGTAGTGGACGTCTATAGGATGATGATGAATAATGGATAATATCGAGCAACCAGTAACACAAATAAAAAAAAACAGCGCTTTCGAAAATTTTATTTAAAAATAAATTATCATAGTACAACTTGCACCAATAACAACAAAATTTTGGTATGAACAATATGAAACCGTAAAGTTCGCTCAAAGCATCAATGGACCTAATATTAATGTGTATAGAATACAAAATTAAACTACGCGGTGCAACAGTTTGACCTAGGATATTCATTAAATAAATACGCTATATTTTTCGTGTAAAATTTGCAACCATTCACAACTTCAAACGGAGATTCAGTTCTCTTGGAACTTAAGAATTAATGCTTTCACATCACATGATCCATTAACAGAATAATTTCCATTCTACTACATTATTTCTTTTAGATCCTTCAAGGGATCAATTTATTTGCTGGATAATCTGACAGGTCCTCATGTCACTGAGGCCTGCTCGGTGCCGGTAGCAGGAACATTGTCGACAACGTTTTCGTATCGCCTTCGACTATTTTTGTGAACAGTTTTTTTATGAACAGCGCTGCGGCGGTGAAAAGTGGAACTAAAAATTAGTATGACAATTTTGACATTTCGCGAGTTACGTTTTCGAATACGTTGTCGACAATGTTCCTGCTACCGGCACTGTAAGCATTTGCATGAAAATAATATGAAGAACGTACTAAACTTTTTAACGTGTCTTATACATTTCTCAATTACCTACCAAACCGTTTAAAGGCAGCTGAATGGCGACTGATTAGTGAACAAGAGATGCATTAATTATACTCATATTCGTATATTTGTTAGTCCTCCATTTCGGAGGTAATTTATTTGTTTTATTTTTATTATTTTCCTTCCTGTACTGTAAAGTGGCAGTAATAGATCAACATTTTCTTAAAGTTCTATCACTATCTCTGTTCCTACTAGGAGCTAGTAGAACCTAATCCGGAATATTCTGCAAGAATCAGTTACTGTAATTCCATCTTTTTCGTAGTCTATTTACTATGGAGAAAGGTTAAAGATATAATGTCAAAAGCGCGCCACAACGCAATTCTTACGCTATGAAAGTGTGTGTTCCAGATCGTAAGAGATGTGTCTCAAAATCACTCGGTTGTTTTTGTAATATTAATTTACATACATTTTGTCTCATAATATTACTATTGTCGATATATATATGTGTCCAGCATAACATTGTTAATTGAAATGAAAACATAATATTTCCCGTAAATTAGAAGTCAGCTTCCGGTGACCATATCCTATTATTGTTTCCTGTTTAATTAAGTGCTTATCCTTAATTAAATCACATTCTAGGGCCGCTTCAAAAGGAAAGCAAGGGCTTTCCTTGTATACTACAATGTATTGCTTAAAATTTCTGACTAAACCTATGAGTGTCGATATAATTCCAATAAAAAAATATGTTAAATTTGCAAACATGCTAAAACAACCTCTATTCTCCATATCCGTAGTTCAATTACGAAGTAAGTAGTATCTAAGTAGGTACATCATAAAATTGTTTTATGCAGCTCTCATATTATCGCGTGACACAGAAATATGCGTGTTTATAATAAACATTATGCAACCTTCAAAAGTTCCACATTTCTTAGACAGTATATGTTAAATGAGTAATATTTTTCTATTGGACCATGTTTTCATACATTTCAATGGGAACGGTTCGTTGGTAGGCATCTTTTTATATATTTCAATCCGGATGCCCAAGTTATAACAATTAATAAGGTAAATTTAAGGTTGATTATAACATTGTCAGACGAAACAAAACCGAATGAATAAAAAGTTTTCGTAGAATTTGTATCAGTAATCTCATGTAGCCTCTAGTCTAAACGTGCTAAAAACGTCCCTAATAATATTTATACATAGTAAGAAAAAAAAACATCGTGGCATTACATTAAGTTTGTTACTATTACCTACAGATTAATTAAGCTCACGATTTCGGCCGAGATGCTTTGTCGGGAGATTTAATTGACTGTACGAGAAACGTGTGTCTCCATTATTTTATTGCCATAATGAGAAAGGTGTTTTACCTACATACTAATTTAAACTGATTATATACAATATTCAACTTTATAAGTAAGTCATTTACAATTTAGAGAGTCTAGTATTAGAAACAAAGGAACATTTGTCTCAAGAAATAGGCATGTAAATTTATTTACTAAATAAAAATTTAGCCGAGGTGTATTCTATTAGCATTAGCGAAGTGAAAATTACTAAAATTACTGAGAACATATTGTACTGTGGTAGGATACTGGTATAAAAAGTTCACTAAGGTCACAACAATATTGTTTTAATAACACGCTTTTGAGAATATATTCTCATATTCCTGCGTGACATTCATATTCTTGCGTGTAAGCACGCTACTTTGTCAAAAACTTACAAATAACTTATATGTCATACTGAAGCTGACGTATTTCTCTTCTCATGTTATTAAAACAATGTGCTTTCATCACTATACACACAGTCATCCAAAGAAGATCTGTCACATCAACACAATACCTACGAACTAGTAGTGTTACGTGCTATTGCTATTCGAGCTGCTTGTACATATCCTCTATCTGGGGTTTGAAGTAGTTCCTGATCTCTGGTCTCTTCGCCTTCATGGTGGGCGTCAGTAGGCCGTTCTGGACTGAAAATGGATCCGGGTGCAGGTATATGTCCTTTATCTGTGAAAATAAACAAAGGTTTGGTTTCATTATATGAGATGTTAAATACAATTATACTTCAGACGACTTTCAATGATTAATAAATATTAGTAGCCCCTTTGATGTATCCAAAGCCACCTCTCTCAATGTGCCAACCGCTGTTACCTGGCACTTCATTCCATTTTGTCGTGGATCGGTGCGCGTACTATAAAATTGAAATGATAATTTAAATAAATTAAAATTGTTGATAAATGTCGTTTAATACCCAATTTTCCCAATCACAAAATATATAAATTCTACATTAACTCCGTCTCTCCCTTTGTGATTTGTATTTGTTTGTTACTGTACAAGAATAGATGAATTTTGGCATGGTATGGAGTTTCTTTCAAACTTCGCAAACAAGTCATGTATACGTAGACGAAGTCACGGACCGAAATCAAGTCAACTATAACAAGTTTACATATAATATTATTGACTATAACATAACCCAATTCATAGGCGTTACCATTCTTCGAACGTAATATTTCGCCCAGTAGATAGGATAGAATTTGTGGCTAGTGTTACTATTCTCGATAAACAGCGTACTCATTTCTTGTTTTTGACATAATCATACTGTTTTGTCACGTGCACTTTTTTAAAGTACCGATAACTCTGGCAGAATAGTACTCAAATTAGTTTTACATTTGATTATTTATTTGCGATAGAGATAAGTATAGAATATATGTAATATGTATAACAGGTACCTAAGTCAATATGTTTATATAATGATACTATCGGAAATGTATAACAAGGTCGAGGTGGAAGTGAGATAACAAAATGTTTATATGTACCTAGGAAATGAAAATGTATGAGTTAAATTGAAATAGCAGTAGAGGAGCAAACGATGCTAAATTCACTCGAGCATCTAGGAGACCTATTGGATATTGTCGGTTGGATACTAGGTAGAATAGAAGGTTATATGATGTATACACCTAAGCTGGTGGAGAGACCGTCTACTTGCAAGTTTTTAAACAATGTAGAAGAAACAACCACATCAACATGGGTGTTAGTGAACCCGAAAAAAAGCTTCTATTCCAAATACTGACGATTCGTACGTTTGCGTCACGTACGAAATGAATTTATGAAAATGCAATGTGCAATAAATCAAAATAGCTATTTTGAAAACTCGAGCGCGTCAGATTTTTATACAGAAGGTTCAGCTTGATGTCCTAGTCGTGCTGACCCATAATCTGACGATTAGACGGGAGGATATTTCTTAAACTGACGGTTTGAAAGTAAAAAAAGCTGCCCTAGACCCGCGGCCCTATATGGCGGAGGTACTTATCATGGTGTAGGTACCCCCTTATGTTAATCTGACGCGCTCGCGTAAATCCCAAAATCCCCTCTTGGGCGCCCCTTAGAGACAACGCTCTATTTAATTACTACATTTGGACTTTCTTCGACCATTGGATGAACAATCCTTGTACATTAAACAGCAATTTTTTACTCAACTTTAAAGTTTTTACCTTCAAATTTGCACTATCATACGATACGACTCTTATGATAGTAATTAGCGCTTGTCATCGCGAAAGTAATCACTCTCATGTCATAGCCAACCTTCATTTAATCAGTGTTTCTCAAACATATTTGATGTACCCCCCTTTAGAAAAAAATAATACCCGATGCCTCCGAAATTAATTATCTAATTTTGCTGGGCTTAGTAGTAATGCTCATAGCACAATGAGCCCTCATCAACAGCAGTGTTGGCAGAGCGTTAGTGATACCCATGGTATTGCTAGCGGTTATAGACTACGGTGACTGCTTACCATCAGGTGGGCCGTATGCTTGTGCCATCTATATCTATACTAATATTATAAAGAGGAAAGATTTGTATTTTTGTGGGTTTGTATTGAATAGGCTCCGAAACTACTGGACGGATTTCAAAAAATCTTTCACTGTTAGAAAGCTACATAATCACTGAGTAACATAGGCTACATATTATACTAGCTGCCCGCCCCGGCATCGCGCGGGTAGACAAAATATTTGATAAATGTCTACCCGTGCGAAGCCAGGGCGGGCCGTTTGTTTTAGTATAAAACAAAAAAAAACGCTGTTTTAACAAGACAATCTAGTGAGAATATTGTCGGTGGGTCATAGTTTTACCTGTTCAAAGGTCTTGAGGCCGGCGGTCTTGCCCCACTGCAGCATGTCGTCGAGGATCATGCGCTTGACGCGCTCGTCCTCGCAGAGCGCGGAGAAGGTTCCCTTGATGCCGTGCTCCAGCGCCCAGCACTTCACCACGTCCACGTCGGGCACCACTACGGCTACTATGCACGACTACAATCATAAATCATAGGATTAATAAATCATTTAATGGAATTAGTGTACAGCATTTTATAAGCTTTTAGACATACTAATAAACACCCTGTTTATAAGTTTATGTAATCGACCATGCCATCAGGTTATGAGGAAGGGACTGGGCGTGATCATATTTATGCATGTGTAGCGACCTCACCGCTACATAAACCAACGTTGGGAATCTACTAACTGACAACATTCCACGGATGACAGTCATACATACGTCACAATCCTGCAATGCGCTAGCGAAGTTTTCTAAGCAATTCAGTAGGTATATATACATTACAAGTTTCCGACTAGAACAGTCGGAACCGTGTTTCCCAGGCACAACATCCGCCTGGCCGGAAGATCTTCCCTATATGGCGGCTGTGCATGCTCACGACGCTCGCCCCACATATGTATCTGTAGTCTTAAGAACAACTTTCGACTATTCTTTATCGCTTTTGATATTTTTTGTAAGGGAAATGTTACAGCGCTGTGCCAACGACAAGTGAAATTAAAAAAATGAATGTAAATTATGTCATTTTAAGAGTGACGATTTCGCATACGTAGTCGATAGTTTTTCTTGCTAAGGAAGGCTACTGTACTGATTATCCCTGAACAAGAGAGCAAAGGCAGTGATGAGATCGTACTGTTCGTACAATGAGTTTTCTCAAAAAAAAGGTAAACAAGGCGCTAGCAATAGTCATGTGTTATTTAATCAATCAAATAAGTATAAGAAAAGTCGCAAGTGACTAGTGTTTTGATGAGCCACACATATGAATAGTCAAGGTTTAAGTTTACGAGTTTAGACTAAATTGCAACGATTATTAGATGAAAATGATAAATTAAAGAACGTTCAAATTACGCAGACCCCAAACAGTTGAGCTTTCATAGGTAACGGTGACTTTACTTGGTTGCCACTTTTTTCGTATTTTAATAAAAAAAGTATATAGTACCTTAAGTGATTCTCCGTGCACGAACACTTGCTCGACGTATTGACTTCTAATGTAAATGTTCTCAATTTTCTCAGGAACTATGTATTCACCTTGCGACAGCTTGAAGATGTGTTTTCTTCTGTCAATGATTTTCAGGGTACCGTTCTGAAAATAATTCATCATATTAACCTTATGCTTTGACGTTTTTGTATTTCGATGCTTTTGAGTCAACATTCGTTTCTAAGCTACTTCAGCGATAGGTATTTTGTCCAAAGGAGATTTCATTCAATTAATAAAATTATTATACTTATGCATTGCAACACCAAAAATAATAATTTCTTAAAATATCTACAGCTTATTCACAAGCACAAAATGTGTGTTGTGAATTGAAAATATCAGTAGGTATCCCTTTTTTTCTTTTCCTAACTTATTATAGTTAAGTGAATATATTGTGGACCATAGATCATGAGGATCTAATATCACAACCAATTAGAATATCATGGACCATTCCTCTTGTTATATCAGTTTTCTATTCTTTGTCTGACATTTAAATTTCTCCTTAATTATCTCTCCGTAATTGGTAGAAGTTTGTGGAAGGAATGCTTACCGGCAGCCACTTGCCAACGTCGCCGGTGTGGTGCCAGCCGTCCTGGTCGATGACCTCGCGGGTCTTGTCGGGCTCCTTGAAGTAGCCCTTGAACACGTTCGCGCCCTGCACGCACACCTCGCCCTGCCCCTGCGCCGCGTAGTACTCCATCTCGGGCACGTCCACTAGCTACCAAATATACACAAACCTCATCAGTTTGCATTTTTATTCAATGAATTTGCCATTGTAATTTATATACTATGTGTTTTAATAGCAATATAAATTATTATTATTCCCATTATTTATCTATTATTTAACGATATTTATAAATTTAATAAAATATGATTAAAAACATGTAACCTAGAGAGCCGCCGGTTACGAGGCGGAAGCCTAAACTACTGGCGTTACAGGGTGAGGTACCTCCTGACAATGCAGGCCGTGGCAAGGAGTACTGCCGTCTGTATCCGACCTTTGACCCAACCATTATTATTATTATCAATTTATTAAATAAATAAAAAGTGTGTGTGTCAGCTTCAACGCAAGATTGGAGTTATTACTGCTTTAACAGCAACTGACTGCTTGGCCGACAGCGCAAACTTATTTTTAACGATTTTAAGGTAACGCCATAAAATTTCTTAATACGTTTATTAGTCACAATTCCTTAATTATTTATTGAGATTCGGTGTAATTTCCTATTATACGTAATCAAATTTCAGATAATTTCATTACATGTCTTTTATGTATATATTTTGCAAAAGAGTTGTGCTAGTCATGCGTGAAATAGCGCTCTAAACTCTCTGCCTACCCTGAGAGACTCAGCGTGATGAATGTATTTATAAATGTATGGATTCTCAATTTCAACGATGCCTTATGAACAGAATGTATGACTCGATATCGCATAACATATCAGAGTAAAAAATGAAATTACACTCCAAATGTCACTCCATGACGTCAATAACCAAAATGCTGACGTCAGTAATATTTTCATCGTTTTCTTCTTCCGCATTCAAGTGAATCAACAGCACATTAAAGAGCCAATGTTTATAGTTTATAGAGTAGCGAGCGACCGTCCGTCATCAGTCTATTAATTCCAAAAGCTTTTTGACTCATTGGTATGAACTGAGAAAATATATTTATCTCGAATCATTTATCTAAGCTACAAAATAAACAAACCGAACCCACTACATATATGTAATCGATAAGTTCTTGGATTTAATGGTTATTTGTCAAACCATTGACGCGTTAGTTTTGGCAGCTGTCGTTGTTGAATCTTCAACGGAATTTGGGTCCAATCACTTATCTGATTGATGCCATATTTTTTGCTACTGATGCGGATGTTGGAATAACCGTGATCATTCATTGACGAGTAATTTACCAATGTAAATGAAATAAATTTAAAGTTATACATTTACTTTGACCTTACCTGAACTTTATGATTAAAAATGATACGTGGTTAACGGTATCTAGGTAGTCATTAATCATACGAATTGTCAAAATTGAACTTGTGCAAGACCGAAATTCCTTTTTACATACAAAAATTGGATCTTCGAGCTTATCTTGCATCAGTTAAATATTTACAATCCCAAAGAACGCGATTTATTTTTTCGAAGGAGATTTTTTTTTGTACCACTAAGTTGGCAAACAAGCATGCGGCCCGCCTGATGGTAAGCGGTTACCGCAGCCTATGGACGCTTGCAACACCAGGGGTACCACTGGCGCGTTGCCGACCCTTCAAAAATCTGTTCACACCCTTCTTGAAGAACCCCATGCTGTACTCCTTTATTTTTAATGTGGTAGTTTCTGAATTTGCATATTCCTTTATTAAGAGGAATAAAATCAGTGCATCGTAATTTAAAATCATGTTTTCACTAATCGTCTTAATTTATTCAAAACAACCATACAATATTTTTTGACTGGTATGTGATAGTCGCGAATCATTTGGATCAAGACTAGTAGATGATCGTCAGTCATGGTTAGTAAAAAGTACTTAGCGATCGAGCATTACAGTATTCTTATATGATATGTAACTCTACCATCGCGCGCGTTTATTGGTCAAACCAAATAGCGCGCGCTTCCCCGGCTTCCCGTAACACACTTCCGTCCCTTTTCACAAAATTACTCCCATAGATTGCATTAAAGCGAGTGTAAAGATGTAACACAGGAATAATTGAAGAGTGATGACTTACCTTCACTTTGCAACAAGCGACGGGAGGCCCGACGTGTTCTGGGACGTGGTCCCCTTGAACAGTGAGAGTAACCGGCGCCGTGCACTCCGTCTGACCGTATCCCTCCACGATCTGCATAATAGTGATAGTCGGTAAGCAATATAGGCCACCGTTGAATATACCTAGTGATCATTGTAGGCTAGTAACTTTTAAAATTATGATAATAAAATGCAACAGTTTTTTTCTTTAAATGTGTTTAATAATTAGAAGTCTACATCGAATCTTTTGCGCAACATCATACTTATTTAAAAAGGTATTGGTGTCGATTCTGTTGTTGTTGTTGAAAATTACGAAACTGAACTTATTTGACAGGTCTAAAAGTCTTGCTATCCCTTTATCATGTGCGGGGTTAAATAAGAATGGCAGTATTTTTAGACCTGTCAAATTAGTTAAGTTTAGTAATTTTGAACAACGGAATTGGCACCATTGTCAAATAATTCTGAAAGGATAATTTTAAATCAAAACCAGAACTGAGCCAGTCTATGCCGCACTCAATGAGTGTTATCTACGTTAGTTGTTGAAATTTTTCCAAAAAGTGAAAATGAAAAACCACTTTGGTCTATGAATAAGAGAATTTGTTTCATTAAATTTATGTTATTAACGCTAAGAGATTGATGTCATACAATATACAGTAATCCTATAATTAATTCGGCATCTATGGCCAACATTCTCGGTGAAGACTAGTATCAATAATATTAGTGTCATTCACATTACTGTGGGCGGGATGATTAAGCCACATTAAGCAATTCCTCATTCCATTGTCTCGCATATACTTAATTGTTGATTTGAGAACACTGGCTAGTGGCTTAGCTTTAGTAATGAAAGCAGCATTCATTTTAACTCGTAAGATAAATATTTTTCATAATATTTATGGCTATACGATACAACTATTGTCAGGGTTAAGTACCAATAAGATCAGAATGAAGTGTTAAGTAACTATAGTTCCAACTCAGGTTGAGGCCGAAACAAGCCGAACGTATCTAAGTTTGAACTTTGAAGTACTCATATACATTTTGTATGTTTTATATAATGTTACTTCAATCCCAAATATCGCTTCCGAAATAAATTTTCGTACCTATCTACCATCCTGTAATTATATTTGTTGTATGGAAGTCTTTAATCCGTGTTCGAACGTTGCTAATGCTATTACACTAACCGTAAATAATTAAGAAAAGAACTGTTTTATGCTTGACATTAACATCAAATTTGGGTACTAGAAAAATAAATATAGCCCAATAAAATTATATGCACGGAGTACGTAGCTGGAAACTAGGTATGAGATTCATGAAATATGCCAACGCATGATCCCCCTCAATGAGGATTCCAAATATATATTAATATATGATTGTTTACGCTTCGATTTCGAAGGTAAAGTCAATCTTAAAATATCGATGCGAGTTGGCTTGATATTCCATGCTATCGAATGATATTATCTTGGATGCGTTGATGTTAAATTCGATCTTCAGTCGGCACTTGAGTGTACATTTTATGAGGTATGTAAAATTCACATTAGTGGGAACTATTAAATATACCTACATTTCAATTCGGAAACAAGTATCTAATGCATGTTTTATGTGATCATATTTTTATTGTGAGCGTTTAGTTATTCGATTTCATAGTGGATTGATTTTGCCTCCCTGCCAATTCAGAAATGTACACACCTTGGGATTATAATTTGTTTCTTTTTATCTAAATAATTCTTACCAAACACCCAAGAGCGCATCGTGCAAACGTCAACACGTTGCCCGCGAGCGGTGCAGAGCCAACAACCATGATACGTAGTCGGCCACCCATCCCCTCGCGCACCTTGCGGAACACCAGCTTATCCCAGATAGAGTCACTTCGGACGATACCCCTGAAAGTAGTCGTCATAGAAACGTTAACATAATATAATATGTCGAATTAAGAACTTGTTATGTTCTTTGAGCGGAATGCTGAGACTAATGGAGCTGAATTAAAATATTCCAGTAGAGGCAAATGGCAAAATAAAACCTTTAATTTTATTTTATGAAATATTCTTAATTGATATATATCTTAATATGTATGTTTAAGAAAACCGATCCCTTAAAAAACACAAAGACATTAAGCATATCTTACCTTTTCAATTCAGATTCCTTTGCAGATAGTGCCATACTAAATAGCATCTTCTTAATTTTAGAGCTGGATATTTCAGACTGCGCTTTGTCATACAATCTATTCAGTAGCCGCGGTACAGCTGGCATCATCGTAGGTTTCAGAGCACTCAGGTCGTCACCTAGTCTTCTAATATCGCCACAATAGAAACCGACCGCTCCTCCTACCATATAGAGAGCATTCTGAAAGGGTTCAAACAAACTCATTTTCACAAGTAGTTACATAATTTAATCAAATGTTTGGTATATCTATCAAAATAAATTGGATTTCCAAAAACTACATCTCTTTGATATGATGTACAAACTTTATAATTATATTTCAAATGGAATTGGTAATTCGTGTATGCAACTTCAGCCAACAATTTAATAATTATATTGCTGCTCGTTAGCAACTAACAGACCAATTACTGGTAATTGTTAGTCTCAATCCGACAAAATACCACAGCATATGAAAAACGATGTCATTCGAAACCAATGCATGGAGACGATAAAACATTTACCGTTGTTCGACCTACAATTGCATAACATTAAGTAGCACACAGTTAAATGGCTGCCTTCCGGATGTAGAGTAGCATAATTGTCTTGGAACAGACGCTTATTAGTTACTCTTCATTTTAATTAAACATAAACTAACTAACCTAAAATGTATTACTTATTGTTTCAAATAGCTTTGTAAGCCAGTAGAATAATGACAAGGCGGGTACTGTACTGTACAGGTACTGGAAACTGGTTTGAAAATCCGTTAGTTACCACATTTTCACATTCAGAAACTACCGACTGATCTTCGCAACCCATTTTGCGGTGAAATCTGACACATGTGTTAGACAACTCTTTAACGACTGTCAAATATAGTAAATTTGCAACCAGGTTCAACGATTTTTTTTTTATACCACTAAGGTGGCACACAAGCATACGTCCCACCTGATGGTAAGCAGTCACCGTAGCCTATAGCCGCTACCAATACCAGGGGTATCACTAACGGGGTGCCAACCATGTTGTTGATGAGGACTCTCTGTGCTAGCAGCAATACTACTAGCCCAGCATATCCTCGTGGAGCACTGGCAACCTTACTTACCGCAGAAACACAACACAACATTACATCAAGTAATGTTATTTCACTGCGGTCTTCTGTAAGGCGGAGGTACAGTCCCCAGTCGGGCGGCTCCAATTTAAATGGGAAAACCCACAGGAAATCCCAAATCGCCCTACCTCTCTTTTTTAAAGCTCATGGTGTGATTAATCACTGTACTTAAGCTTAGAAAAACTCATTGGTACAGGCCGGGATTCCAACCTGGGCCCATCAGATGACAGGCCGTTGCTTCAACCACAAGGCCACCACGGCTTCGAAAGCGGTTGGTTAGAACGATCAGTATGCCCAATGAGGTAATGACAACATTGACAACGGAGCTCGGAGCCCTACTGGTGGTTTAGGGTAGCATATTGATTCAAATGCATCAACTTCATTTCAAAACCAATTTGTGTCGTCGTGTCATCAGCACTTTGCCATTCTACAAGTTACTAGAAATTCCACTGACCTCACAACATCTCTCGAGCATGTGAGCGAGTGGCAGGAAGGAGATCATGACATCAGTCTTTGCAGGTCTGTGCTCGCCGAGCTGCATGGTGACGCTGCACACCGAGGCGACTACGTTCTCGTGGGTCAACATCACACCCTTGGGCATGCCAGTCGTGCCCGATGTGTAGCAGATTGTGCAGAGGCTCTCTGGTCTCGGTGGCTGGAAATATCACAAGGACCATCAGAAATAGCTATTCGTCCTTTTCTTTCACTGGGATCAATGAGAATTAAAGTGAGAACTATAAAGAAGAAAGTATAAGCTGTCTCGGTTCCTTACAATATTAAATACATTAATCATTCTATAGAGTAAAGTAAAAAGCATAGAGTTTAGGGTCTACTAGATTCTGATTTTGTTGATAGATTATCATATTATAAATGAATTCTAAATGTCAATTCTGGAATTTAATCTTAAAAAATAAATACTCACGACGCAAGGATGATCCTTTTGTGCACCCAGAATTTCTACATCGCTGAACTTAATTATTTCTACACCTCGGCTCTTTGCTCTTTGATGTGTAGAAGGCGAAACCTCCTTTATAGTAATTAGTTTCCTCAGACACCGAGGAGACTGATCTAATAGAAGATTAGCTTTCTTGTCATCTTCGCAAACCACTACGGTCATTTCAGCTGCAAATGGACATGATTAATTAATAAGTAGATGAAGTAATTAGAGGTAAACAAAGAAAATTAAAAACAAAGTATCAATTACATGTTTTTCTGTACAAGTAAATACGCGATTGAATAAGAGAAGATATATAAATTAAATGTATGTACATACTTTGATTAACAATGAAGGCACATGCGTTAGCTCCTAATGTATCGTACAATGGCACAATGACCATTGAATAGCAGTAGGCAGCTTGTTCTGTCATGATCCATTCTGGACAATTCTGTGAATATATACCTGGAAAAATTAAGTTTTAATATTGCACGAGTAAATTACTTCTAGGCATTTTATAATTAGCAAAAAAAAAGATATTTCTTACCGATAAATGTGCTTTGTCCAGGAACCAGCCCTTGACATAACAGTCCAGATCCAAAGTTCTTCGCTCGCAGCAAAGTTTCATTGTATGTCTGCCACACATACGGCTTATTTGGTCCCTCGCGCCAACCGAGGCAGTTGCCATTATCTATGACAGAAATTAATGATGGTCATTTGACAGTGATATCACTATCTTTACAATTTTAATTTATCATGTCTTCAGTCTCATAAAGGTTTCGCGGTAAAATCGCTATTAAATAGTGGAATATTCCGTATAGACAGGATGGTTTTGATTCCACCTTTATTTTTTTATGTCATGTCTGTCTTGATTCAGTATGGCCTGAGAATTACGCTAAAACAACAACTATTTGAAATGCACTAGTGACATAAAAGTAATGCTTAAATTATATCCTGGAAACTGGTGGTGAATAATTATAACAATATTTCAAATAATACACGAGTATTATCGTATTTATCGGAAACGAACGGAAACGCCGAGGGAAAAGAGGTGTGGCCTATGAATTGTACCCTGCGGCACACCTCGCATCGCCGCAGCTTGCTAATTTGCGTTTGCGGCAAATGCACCTGGCATATGTAAATAATGACGATAACACTGCCATGTGAAGTTGTGACTATAAAATGCTATATTATATCCACCTTTTATACTAGCATTTATTAGAGGCTTTGATCTGAGCGTTGTGCTGTGATAATGATCTAGCACTCACTTGATTCTCTGACGCCACGTCTGAATGTTTCGTATAGTGTGCGTGTGTCTTCGTGGAGGTAACGGAGGTATCGACCGTTCTTTGCATCTTTGTAGAATTTGCTTACACGAACCATTTCAGGTCCCTGAAACAAAACATAGTATGCGTTATTAAAGTACAAATTGTGTTAGACAAATTGCTTCGTTAAAGTTCACTGCACTGAATCCCTGCAACACACAGTTAACTAATCAGCCGTAATCTTATTAACGGAATAACGGTGTGTGAATATGGCAACGCAGTCATCATATGGGAATTGTATTATGAAACAATGCAACTGAATATACCTTGAGAATTTCACACCAAAATATTTCTACATTTCACTAACTGTTTATTGTCATAAGAATACGCTGATACGTAAATTTTCAACGTATACTTATGACAATAAACATTCACTAAAATCAAATGCAAATATTCTCCGTTAACCTAATGTCAAAGTTGGCCCACTAACTTCGAATCTTGACTTTAAAGCAAGCATGGACCACTCTTACACGTTACGGTATACTGTTATTACAGTTTGCACAATGATAAAATGGGACGACGAACGGGTCAAAGTCACTTGTGGGAACGTCGAAAACATTTCGCCTTAAGAATCGTCACGCCATGAAGTGTTATGTCATTAAGATAATGAACAGCGTAAATTTGAGCGCGTTTTATGGGTAAGGGGGTCGTTCAACTGTTTAGCTCAGTGCAGAGTGCAGATACACACACACACCATGCTACTGAATAAATCAATACAGCACATATTTACTGTTTCGAGTGAATGTGTCCTGGTTTACTTTAAAACATAAGATCGTTTTTTCCTCTTGTTACTTTCCCCGAGGTTAGTAAATAAATATATTGATTCATATGACAACATCGGAGTGCAAATAAAATGTGGTTTCGATGTAGATGGTTAATGATCGGTGACATATTAAGCTCCACAAAGAGAAAAACAAAATGTGTTAGACATCAGAATCAATCTTGAATTCAGTTCGCAAGGTCATGAGGAAATTGGTCACACGCTGCCAAGTGAAAAATGTCCGGTTTATGCCCGCGCATATTTATAACAACATAGTGTGACATACGGAGACGATCATCTACCGACTATTTTTGAAATGGCCACTCCTCGACCACAAATTTAAAATAACTACTTGCTTGTCATAGCAGTAACCTGTCTTCGTGAATTTTGTATGTACGTTTTGTCTCATGTCATGCATGAACTATTTCAGTATGTGTTTTAATTTTTTATGTCAGTTAATGCGTTACGTCTACAGACGTCAACGTTATTATGATCTCGAATTTCATGCATTCAAAGTATTTTGACGAAGAACAATGTTTAGCTTTCTAGATCACATAACTGATTACTCAGTAACGGAAGTATAAAAAGGCATCAAAACCGGCGACAGCAAGACAATTATACTGAATATTGAAGAAGGGAAAGAAGCTCAGCCTACCCCGAAACTCTGCGTGACGTGAGACAAAAATACTCTTATAATATTAGTGTTGATGTTCCCTAGCCTCAGTCTATCCCATAATTTCCTTTGGTTGTACGTTCTACTGTGCTGTAAGTCTAATGTTCTTCCGTTCCTTTGAAGTCGATCCGCTAAGTCCGTTTCTCATTTTGCATTACTGAATGCTGATTTGGGTGCCAATGGTGCCATTAATGTTTTAACATGCATATTATAATACTGTATTACTAATGAGTGCTCTTCTTGCCGTCGGGAAACCCTGACCATGTATGAGTGTGGTCAACACTGGGGATTTCTTGGCGAGTAAAAGGTGTATCTGAAATAGTTGACATTGTCGACACGTTTGGCCGGAGACTATTTCCGCGTAGCGTGTTCTTGAATGTTGTCACTGTGTTTACTACTACGAAAGTGAGGAAAAAACTTAAAAATATGAAAAAAATATTCTTTGATTAAATGCGATGTAAAATATTCATTAGCAGACGTGTTTATTAAAATCCCTTTTTTTCTTATGTTATTTATAGCTGTATTTGTAGCCTTCCGCTATCCGCTACAGTTTCACTATAATAAACATTAATCAGAAAATTCCCTTCCTGTTAAAATATAAAATATATTTAACGTATTCTGAATTACCACGAATTTGTTATTCATAATTTAATTTGTCAACAAGATGGGTGGGTACCAAGCTAAAGTTTAACCCTGGGATTTGTTATTTTAAAGTGGTAAAATGGAGCTTTAAGCCTCTTTAAAAATATTTCACGTTCACCCGGAAATTCCTAGACGTTGAGACTTCCGCCAGAAATGACACCTACAGACTTTTTTAGATATTTAAAACATGTCGTGTACCATGTAACATACTTTAAGCATTTTTAAGCCATGGAACAAAATAGAGACGAGATTTGTTACAAATTGTTATATCATGATTTTTACATGACAAAAAAGACAGAGCACTGAGTTTCTTGCCGGTTCTTATCATGTGGTTTTTTTTCCGAACCGGTGGTAATTTAGACCTTCATAAGTGAATTATTAGGGCCTAAATTGAATAAATGATTAAACAATAAATGATTTTTGATTTTGATTTTGACAGAGTAGTAACGACTATAATGATAAAATATAGTATTTCTGATTTGTTTATTTCGTATGTCTTCCACTTACATTAGCTGACCAACGTTTTATTAGGAATACCAAAGCGAATTCGCGACCCTGCATATTCAAATTTGAATTAAACTTAATTTGCATACCTTTGCCTCCTATAAAGTATTAGTAGGTATATGATTAAGCTGTAGAGTAAGAAAGGGCTAATAGTCTCGGTAAAATAAACATGAAATAAGTTGAAATTGTAAACGTTATAAATTGCTTCTAAATGTTGTCATATTTCAATCGTCAATATTATGAGCGATATGACAATGTTGGCATACGATCAAACAAACGCGATAGTGCGTTTCTCTAGTAATGTAAGCAAGAACATGCCCTGAAGTAGAATTAAATGAAATAAAAGCACTAAGTTTTAGTAGTACTACTTTCAAATGATATTGAAGTTGAAAATTACTATTTAACTCGAAATAAATCACATTAATTGCATTGAATAGTCACAAAGGAATAATAAAAGAAGTAAGCAATATTTATACGTACGTAGTAATTTTGATAACGGCAATGGTACGGTAATCAAATTAAAAGGATTTTAATGATGGACATCATGGAATATAATGGATATACAAAAAAGCTTTTTCTGTAATTACACTTAATCAACTGACCTCAAACTATGCAGCGCCTGTACCATAGGTACCAGAGACCGATAAATATTACCTACACAAAATAACACAAATATTTTTACCAAAGTGGTACATAACGTTCAACCTACTTTTAACCCAAATAACTTTAAAATTAATACAGTGGTACATTTGAAAGATGCAATTGAACGTAAATAAACGCAATCACGTGTTGACAAAACAATTATAGCAGGAAAAACTGGAACTGCAGCTTATTCCTATGAACAAACATATATGAATGAAACTAACGACCGCACGGGTTTAGACAAACCCTTAATGAGTTATACATAAAAAACATCCTTAGGAATCACTCCATCAATTTGTGAAAACCGCATTAAAGTCCGTTGCTTTGTTTAAAAGATCTAAACCTACAGACAGCGGGGATCAATTTGTTGTACACTGTGTTGAGATATATAAACAAATATTATGGAGTATAACGAGTATAATACCCTTTTTGACATGGATTTAATTAATTTAGTTTGACGACACTAATATCACTTCCAATTTGTAGCGAAACAAAATATGATACAAGAAAAGTTAACACGAATGTTTTTGAAGAAAAACAAGTGTTTAAAATTGTTTACGAATATGTTATTACACTGATTCAACAAGTCGCAAGAATGCTGCTTCGTTGTCTTCGTTGAAGTGATTCGTTCATAGCATAATAAAAAACGTAATGTATAATGTATAGTAATTATAGATGCGTTGTAAGTATGTTTAAATTAACTTCAACTAATAAAACACAAAAATAATGGAGAAATATTTTGGTGATGGTTAATTTCGAAACGATATGTGCAACAATTTCTATAGTAATTCGGAAATTCCAACTAGTAATTCGCACTGTCCAATTAAAAATTACATAACGTTTGTTGCTTAGCATTAAACAAAGTAGACAGAAATATGTTCGTATTGTATACAATGATATTAGTTTCGACAAGATTGACGTTATCCCGTGACTTGTCTGTATTGTTTGCCAGAGAATTTGAAAAAATCACGAGATTATCCATTTAGCTTCCCTTGCGTTACACACACTTTTACTAGTGTTACTGGGTAGTATTTACTATTTTGGTTCATTGTTATCTTGGCTTGAGTCTTGAGCACAATTTAAAAACACATCGTCGCTGCTCTTAATCTTAATTTATGATAGGGAGGAACAGATATTTTATTTTGAACATTATAAGAAATATTTGTTGTATTACATAGATAAGCCGTTTCATGTTAGTCTTGACAAATTAGCCTTGACTTTATGCCCGTTTGATATAGTACATTACGACTTAGATCAATTTATCATTGAAGAGTGTTTTGAATAAACTAATAATTTATTCAACTAACAATATGCTATGTCTTGAATGACTGTACAAACAGTAGGTACTGCTAAAGAATGAGATAATAATGTTATGCGTTCAAAATTTATGAAGCATACACATTCATAGCAATGGGACCGTAAGAAGTTATACATAAAAGGTTTGTATTTTGTATATCAAAGGGATATCTACTAAATCTTAGATGATTGGAGCTTTCTGCGCAAGTCTTCACCATCTTCAGTGGAATATTATTTTGATCAATCTTATTGTACTGCAATAATGGTAACCGAACAGCGCTTATCGATGGATTTTTACAAAAAACGATCTAATAATCCGGATATAATGAAGTAATACAATTATTTCTAGAGAATTCCAGACCTACCACCAGACACAAGTAACACAAGCCATTTACATATTTGGAGCAGGACGTCGATATTCTCAATAGCAATTTCTAGTAAACTAAAATATCTGTTTTAAAAATCCGAAGGTGCATTTAAATAAAAATAAATTAATGTAAGGAATAAAAAAAACAAAATGTGTTGTTTCTATTTCTAATCAGTGGCATATGTATGTGTGTATCTTCGACAGTGGAACTTTCAATGATCCGAATCTAAATGCTACGGAGCTCTGCCAACTATTAAGGCGTGAGTAATCTTACAATGTTCTGAGTCCGACCTCTACCATGGCGATTAAAATTTACGCAATAATATCCCAGAATAAAATTACGTTAATATTGTCACCATTCAAGCCAAAAATAAATCTTCTAGAAAATTATGATTTTAATTATGAATTCTATTCGTCGCAGGAAATATATCGCAGATGTAAAACATTAGGAATATTATTTCAATTCCAGTTGGTATACGACTTTTTCGCTTGATGGTATAGAATACAGATGATATTGCAAAATTTTATGTACAATGTTTGAAATAACTCACTTTAATAATATCAGATTGTTCACTGAGCTTTATCGGAGGTCGGATCGGAGGTGCTCCGAGGCAGCAATCACAACACGCCATGGTCACGAGTTAAATAGTATCACACCACAAAATTCACCGTTCCCCTCAAATGAGTCAAATTGTTTTGCATTGCGCAACCATCACTGTATTTTATTAAATTAATCAAACTCAATTAAACTTTACATTGAATTCACTTATAACTTTCCAGAAGTTCTTGATTGATTTGATTGTTCCGGGTTATTAGTTTTGTCTAGAGTTTTGGCGATGTCAGTTAATTCCTCGTCACTTTCGCTAAAGAGTTTTGGGAAACTGACAGAAGAGCAGCGGGCAGGGCTGCTCATGGTACAATGAGTTAAAAATATCGCTCGAAGATGCGCTGCCAACTCTACCACGTAGGCAGTTGGGATTATGACAATTTGAACTTTGCTTTCGCAATGAAAAAGGGATTCTTCACGAGATTGCTTCTTTTATATTCAATAGTGACCTTTGTGACTCAAGTTCGTTTTTTACTGACTCATTTATCGATTTAGTTATTGTATCTAGTTTGAATACATTGTGCACTGTTCTGTTCGTAAAACATACGGACATTTGGGATTGACATGTTAAGGTCTCCTTTTATTCAGTAATTTGCGTGTTTATTTTTATCTTATAGTAATTGTCGGCTTAAAAGTAATCGCTTCACTATGACAAGAATATGTTATCAAACGTTGACATTATATATGTCGGCGATAGCGCACATCAGGCAGCGCCATCATATAAACCTACTTCTGATTACGCGGATGCTTGCCGCGTCTACATATATATACAGAAATAAATAAATTTTCTTGTTTATCGGTTGCGACGCGTCGCGACGGGTATTTAATTGAAATTGGATTATCCTTATTGATAATTTATATAGATTGTTATGACTTACGCGAATTGTAGTTGGTACATACATTGAGTAGTTTTCGATAAATTTATAAATAAAGATATTATAAAAATACCCAATCCATTTAACAGGTCTTTTTTCAATCATTTTTAAATCCTCTTCAATGATTATTTGAATCTTAATGATACAAAAAAATCCTTTAGAATGGAGTTTTTTAGTTATTAATTTAATTGTACGTGCCTTAGTCAGACATATGGGACTCTAATTCCATGGAACCGTGTAAGTAGTAAATATTCAAAACCAAATAAAAAAGCCAGAGGAATCACACGCATACCGCAATTTCTAAGGATCACAAAAAATATACGGTGTACTCTAGCTATCGAAGTCATACAAATACTAATATAAACCAATAGTGTCGACAAAAATAAATGTACAGGACTCACAGGTTCAAGTAGGCTCTGTTCGTGAAGTGTGACGAGTGGTTTCTCTGGCCTGGGTCTCGTGCTCAGGTAAAAGGCGGAGGCGGCCGCGACGCCGGTCAGCGCCAAGGCGCCAGCAGATCCTCCCACCATCCATAGATATTGGTCGATTTCGCTCACTGGTGACAATTGATGTAACATTTTTTATGTTTGTGTAACAAAGAGATAATAAAAAAAGAAGCCTAGTTATTTCTCTTCATTACATTCCGACTGTATAAACTTTAGTGGTTTCTTGGATGCTTATATTTTGCTACCGAAATTAAAATTATGATTTAATTAAAATTAAAAATGTATGGCAAAACTGTCTTAATTTAACATTAAATTTACTATAATCAATAAAGATCAGCAGTAGTAGATATACTAGTAGTTCTTCGTTTATCGCGCTGATCAATTAAATCATTGGACAAAAGTAAATTATGATATTTCTCAATAAAATTCAACATCAACAAAACATCTGTCGTTTCGATGAATAAATCATAAAATCCATATAAGGTGATACGATAATGTTAGTGTCCATTAAAGCCTACAAAAAAGAATTATGTACTTATGAAAAACTAGTGATTTCGATAATAAATCACCTGAGAGTGAACGACCTTCTCCGTCAATCAGAACCCGGCTCATGAAGATTGAGGCATTCTTCAAGCAGTCCTAGTTTCTTGTTAGTGAAACCAATAAAATAAATGTTTGCTATAGCATATATTTTCAGTAGATATAGATCTTAGGTGGACTTGCGTGCACAATTCCTAAATGGTTATTATTACCCAGCGTTGCATATCCTATCGCTTTGAGTGAACCCATGGCAAGGAAATGTCAAAAAAACAACTTTCGTGCGACCGAGCGACTAGTTCCTGTACTATAAACTGCGCTTGCAGTCTAGCCAGTTTAGAAAGTGGAAACTGGGGACCGCGTGCGCAGACATCGTATTAGCGCATAGATTTCTCGGGATTCTCTCGCGCTTTCCACTGACATACTTTTACTGTGATATTTATGACAATTAATATCTTGTGTGTGTCTAGAAACGATTTGTTATTGTTTCTTTTGTACATACTGAGACACAGAAATCTTAATTGGTCGTACATAGATGGCGTCTGTTCTTAACTGTCATATTAATTAGGACAGGGTTAGAGGTAATCGCAAAAGTGGGATGTCGTAATCAACATCTCAATCGTTAGAAGGGCTCACATATAATTTGAAGGTAACGCCTAAGGTCGCATTGTTGACCTCGATACCTTGTCGCTGGTATTAAATGAAGGTACTTGTTGATTTCAAAAGTTAGAACCTTGGTGCTCTAATTTCCCCTCATTGTGCATTCAAAGGGCGTAACGAGCATGACGGCCCTTGAAGGGCCCCTTGGTCTTCCATTAATGTTAGCCATTTACCTATTATTTATTCCATTAGATCGAATAAATTGACATCACGTAAAATCTTATGTGTGTTAATACTACTGCCGTGTATTGATTTACTTGAAGCTCAGCTCAGCACCGACTATTCTCTAAAATATGAGCATGCTTATTATTAACTGTTTATTATATTCAAAATAAGCTACAACAGGAACAACAACAAGTAACCTTTAGGGTTTGTTTAATAAAATAATAGTTCTAAATTCGATCGTGCTTTTTTTGTATAGGCAACATTGCTCTTTGGATATCAATAAAGTAAATACATTATATTCCCATTAATTACTGACATAATATTATTATATAAATATTTTTTTGTTGATATAGTTGTGTATTAACTTACAACTGTTGCATTGATTCCACCAAATGGTTTTCTCCGTCGTGTTAGCCTCAGTCTTCTTGTGTTCAGTCTTCTTCAGTTTTTTCTGTATTTTATGACATTTTTCCTTAACACTAAACTCAGTCTTTGCCGCATCCGTCTCAATCACTTTGTCCTTTTTAACGCTAAACCCAAATTTTCCGCTTCCCATTTTGTCACTTTTGCACATATTTCGTTAATTCAATATACGTTCGGACGTAAATATCATTTTAAACGTTGCCTAGGGCATAGTTCGGTTCACCTGAATTATTTAAAACGTTAATATTATTATTTACATTCCACGATATGAATATACACGTTCGCCGCTCGATTGTCGTAAAGATATTCAGTATCAAATTATTTTGTTGTAGAATGAATCGGAATCCATAATATTAAAAGGTTTTATAGAGTTATCTCGAGGAGGCTTTGGCCTTGTAGGGTTCATTAACACTGACGACGTCGATAACTGAAACGTAATCTAGCGTCTGATTTCATCGACTACCTTATCTATTTAGAGACGTGTTCATTGAACTGATTAACTAAATGAGACCGAATCACCGACGAAGATTAAAACCTGCTTTTGATATGTCGTAAAATCAATAATGAGTCATTAATTGTAATTGAAACGGCAATGTGCAATTTTTTGGGAACGTTTCACGGTGCTAACTTCCCTACCAATGAAGCTGATCGAAAAGATTTTCCGCATCATTGGAGCGCAGCCTTATGGATAGTAGGATATTATTCTGATTATTCAGTCAAATACCTACCTATTATAGAATTACTGGTTAAACTGAATCCGTTTAAAAGGTGGCTAAAGTCTAGTGCCGAGATTGTGGAAAAATTTATTTCTGTGGGTAATTAATGTGCTTTTAACCTCAACAGTGTAGGTACCTGTTACAAAGTAACTGGTAATTATATTTAAGTATCCTTAAAACGTGCATAATGTGCAGGTATATGATACACGGAAGACCTCGTTCAATACCTAAGATTTGATCTCTCAATAAATTCATCACATTTCGCAATTTTATAATTCGTGACTAAATAAACATAAGCGATACGAAACGAGGTAAAGAAAATAACTAGAGTAAATTACATTTACAATTATTATGCCGTTATTTATAGCAGAAAAAAAAACTCACGTAATTAAACGTCATCTCAGTGATAGCTCGTCAGTCGTATATGTGTAATAAAGCTAAACCTAGGCCTACCATTCTCGGACATTTAAGGATGACGGTTCAATTGCATGGTGTAAGTGCAGGGCCAATGATAAACAACCAGTGTGGGCTATAACATTACCCTCACTTAAATTAGCCCCACGATTATCAAGGAATTATATCATTGCTTTATTATATCAAGACCACTGGTCTTATAAGATTTGAAGCATTAAACGAAGGATGTAATTATGAACCGTAAATATTTACTGCCCTAGTTTTTATAGCTGTTTTAAAAAGAGAATCATCAGAAATTTGAGATCATTATTTACGGAGAGGTCATTATGTATTGTTTTTCGATTGCAGAACACTTTTTGTAAACATTATTATATGACAAAAATTACAAAAATGTTAAAATTGAAGCCCATAACGAGACAATTGAAACATAAGCATCAGAGGCCTGGTGATAATTGTTATTTTGGCAATAAATGATACCTATTCGCATGCTGTTTTGAGAATTGCATAACAAAGTGAAAAAAATTAAAAGGTAATCATATCTGAAAGAAACTGTGTTCATAAAAGTTTCCTTAATATGCAAAAGACCATTAATATCACGGCTACTGTAATTTATGTAAAAAACCATAAACACTTTTAAAGATGCTATCTTCTCGATGCCTTCTCGGGCCAGCGGTGCAAGTAGCTGGTATTAATTAGCTTTAGTAATTCGCTTGTTTTCTACACTGTAATGTAACGATGGCCATAATTTAAAATGCCCGAAAAGGAACATGTATCATCCTACACGTATGAAAATAAAATATAGAAAGTTATAGGTTAATACGCCGAATTACGGAAGATGCCGGAAAAAATACATTAGATATATCCGTATCTCCAAAGAGATACATTTGATAATGGAACAAACATATTTACGGGAGAGATTTCTTATACCATTCTGTTAAACATATCATCCACTTAAATGTATCAAAACATGGGATTACAAGACAAAAGCGATCTTTTCAAAATGTGATTGTAGCAAGGTGGCAAACAGGAATACGGCTTGCCTGATTGTACGCAGTACGTAGTCTCTACTAAAGACGCATTCAGCATCAAAAGTATTATTTTCTCGTCGCCAAACGTCAAGATACTTGACCGCAAGTGTTTATGTCGTAGCTTGACGCTATCGTGAGGGATTCAGAACTGGTTTTAATAGTTGATGCGATTCAAAAAGGAGGACGAGTGTTTGTACCTTATCACAGTCTGAACACAAAATCAATAGATTTATTTTGAACCCAAGCACCTGGACACCACAAAATGCCACCATTCTAAACAAGCCTACTAATCCTAACGGCGAATGCATGAGACCACGCTAACCTAATATTTCATAAGCACTACCCACGTAGTACAACAGAGCAAACGATAACATTGACTGGCTAGTGCTACGTCCGCTTGCAGGCAATATTTCATGTGACAACTGGCACAAACTTCTGGAACTAAACTAGCCGTGTTGTATTATGCCTAATTTATTTCTGATAACAATCGAATCGCATTATTCATCGTCCACGCGGCGATATAACACGAAATTTGGGAACTTATAGAGAGGCATTATGACCTGACTTATCTTTGAACGTTACCCATAAATTATCCACGTAAATCGTTGTGTTATGAAATGTAAAAGTAATATACCAATTGAGCAGCAAGCCGCCTGCTGTATTGAAAAGAAATTCGATGACGACAGTCGTATAATTAAAAAGGGTTATAAATAAATGCCAATTAACTAACCGCAAATATTGACAGCACAAATTAATTTTATGAGTAGAATGGCGGTGGAGAGATTTAATGATAATTGAGTTATACATTTTATTGCCTGCTGTATCTGTAATTCTGTACCGCCTTCCACGTGAGTATGATGGTTTGCTTCGTGGTCTGATCGATCCGATAGGGACCGTCAAGCGTTTCCGCTATCGGCACATTCACACCTAACGGTTGTTTCGACATTTTGATCTGGTTCACGAAACAATAAAATTACGCTCGTCCGAAACTTGATCTACCGTGAGCCTATTCGAGTGTCATCACCCTCTATAGTAGCAATTCCAAAATTTGTTTTGAAGTCATTGTCAATGACCGCACATCATTGGCAAAATAAAATATTTAATCAATGTAATCGGCATATGCGGAGTTCCACTGCAACTTACAATAGCCGAGCAATAGCGTCGTGATACGATCGACAATACCTACTCTGATAGGTATTCGCGGTATGGAAGTAGTATTAGATCGGGCAATAACAAAACGTGGGGTCGATGAACTTACAACGCAGCTTGTTTTGATAAGGTCGCCAATTCGCCATCCGCCAATTTTTTCGGAGAGAATCGCAGTTACAGTTAAGAAAACGCTACGCGGTCAAACACGGACCGTTTTAATTACTTCATAGTCACGAAGTTGTAGTAAAGATTTACCGTTAATGGAAAGTGATATGACAAACCGTCCGGACACGGCTTTTTATTGTTCCATTAAGTGTTCATTATATCATATTTCGTACTAAATTGATAATAGGGTAAGATAAAATACTTAAATAATTATATATTGCTTTGTTTGCTTAAATGAAAACAAACAATTCGTCATTGCGATACACTTAATTGAATTAATTAACATTTTTCTTGTAGTGCATATACTTAATGTTTCGATCGGCACTACTTTCATGCTAATCGAACTATCACCATTCTATTCGCGGTGAGAAACGCGTACTATCGAATACAAAATGCGTACATGGAATAAACTTTTCCCATATACAGTTTTATTTTCATTATTTGTTTGTGAATGAGACTTGAACGCTATTAAACTTATTAGTTAAATGGAAAATTGCTGAAATCGTCTTGGCAAAAAGCGCACAGCAGTTAGGTTTATTTATAGCGAGCTCAACCAGCAGACATGTGCATCCTGCTGCAATTGCTTTGAAAAAGTAAACAAAACCTAATTAGACAGGCAATTGACAGAAAAGCGTGTACCTACATTAATGCACGGTTCACCGATCGGTATTAAAGTACTGTGAGAGATAGATGTGATAAAATATAAAGTTAATTAAAATGCAAATAATTGCCGTAGTTATAGTTTTAATGTGCAAGGAGTTTTGCAAACAACGTTACGCAAGATAGAAGATAGGAGTGTATGAACACGAGTGCACTTCCTATGCGTTGCGGCTGCGCATACGAAATGAGACACCCACGGTAAGTGAGTCACGTCCACACACGCCCCAGTCCCTACTTACTATTGTACAATATAAAGGTGCTATTGTGAGACAATAATCATGTTTAGTATCGCGACTATGTTGTCCAAATGACAGGATTTAACATCTACAGGAAATGCTCTAATGTTTCTTGGAACGCTTATAAAGATTTCTGCATTTATGAGTATAATATATATTTAATATAATAACCAGATCGATTCAAAACGCCTATGTGCAATTGTGCATAATGGTAATTGGGTATAATAGCAATCTTTGAATGTATCATCAAGTTACAGATGCGATGCGATTCGAGACATAAAAGTTTAAGGTCAAACGTTTCTGTCAGGGGCACGCTTAAACGAGAAAAGAAATTCATCTTTTTGTTCATTCTTTACATAAGCAGTCCCCTTCAATTTGTATGAAGCAACCTTGGATCTTTGTGCCAACATCAATAATTTATCTTCGTTGTACAGGACATGCAATGAAGGACTTCTCAGCAATTCCTTTGGCCTACGATAAATGCGATGGAGCAATAACATCAATTTGTTTCGTATACAATGATGCTGGCAGATTATTTTTCAAAACAAATAATGTGGAGACATTGTGTTGTATCTTACTTATACCATTTATAATTTTAGCTAAAGTTGATTATTAAGTCTACCTTTTATGGAACTTTATCTGCATTCCAGAAGCGAAAAAGACAAAAGCTTTTTCGTTCACTATTTATAATCCCACCCGTTTTTTATATTAAGTGTGTGTACGAACAAAATGGGATGTGCTAAACATTAAATATCGATATATTTTAAATTAAGGATGGCAGGCAAGTTATGAAAATCGATCGCATCCATACATTAATGACCCAATAAGTTTAAAATTCAATTTTGGAATGGTATAATAATTGTAGTATGCAGACATTTCTCGTTTAATATTATTATTAGTTACTTTTCCTTAAAAGGATATAATCTCATTTTCAAACGATATACCTACCCACTATATGAAATCGAAAGTAGTGAGTTTAAACCGGTATTTAGAATTGGGGAACTTAATGTGTGTTAGGTACTCATTATTCATGTGGCTAGAACAAAGATTCCTTTGAGAACGTTAAATGACCCACAAAAGCAATGGCTATCAAATTTCTACCATACTAGAGCAAGAGTCGTGATCGCCTGAAGCACGATCGCCTATCGCCGTTCGTAGGTACTTGTACTACGGCTGTTATTAAAATAATAGCCCCTTTATTGAGCTCTTGCGAATAATAAAATGTTTATTAGTAAATATATGTACTGCAGATTGGTTAAATGATAAGGAAACAAACTACTCTCTGCGAGACAATCATAGGGCCACGAAAAAGACTATTAACCATATAAGATTTAGATTTTATAACTGAAATATGGAAAAAGGCACATTATTGATTAAAAGTTACAAGATAATTCTTGTAACTATCTAATTAATGAATCAGATAGCGCTTACGGCAATGTTTGACAACATGATTGAAAAATAAATACACTAAAAAAGCCGGCTACCGTAACGAGGCATTCGCACGAGAACATTGACATACGCAATATTGGATCAGATTTTTTATAAAAAAGGACAACAAACATATGTGAGATAAAACAGTGACATATCGTTACGACATACGAGCGAGCAGCGAAGTGTACACTTGCCTGACACTTTGATATACGGACTGTATTTACAAACACTGTTCAATTCGTTAATCACACTGTTCGATTAAGTGGTAGGAGCCGGTGGAAACGCGTGCGCAGGTTTCAGTGCGCGGCCGTTGCGCGGGCCGTCCGGGGCGACAATGCGCTTCCATGTTGCGAAGCTGCCTCCCCCGGTATTCAAGCCTTACCACCTCTCTCTTTTGAGCTGGCATGGACCGTGGCAACGGTAAGCCCTCCACCCGCAACCGAGCCTTAAATGCTGTTCAAAACTACGCTTGATATTATAGCTTCTAATGAGCCAATTCGTTTATGAGATTATTAATTGCTGCGCAAGTATACAATCCATCATGTAATTATCATCAATTTATTTTTATAACAAAATTTCCTGTCATTGAATACATGTCTCATTCCGTCACGAAAAATCAATCTGTAGTTAAAATGGTAATTATGTTCATAGCAAACATTCATCACTTTGTTACGTTCTTGCCCTTTTTGGGGTCGGGGCAATATATTTCAACTGTCGAAAGTGTCTATGTTTTCATATTTGTTATCTAAGAGCGCCGAAATACACGCTACGTCAGGACAGATTTGGGTAAAATAAAATTTGGCATGGCTGTCCGAGCATGAATTACAATAGATACAGTAACATCAAGTCACATGAGACATGTCAATTAAACGCAGGCATAGTCGCGGGAAGATCACTTCCACGAGTGTTTCATAGCATGATGTAGTCAACAAAACACTTAGTCAAAAGGAATGCTGCGACGAGCTACCTAATTAGTGGATCACGAATTCACGAGACGCGACCGTCTGCTACATAACTTAATCAAGGTTTTAATCAACGCAACCCTACCAGTCTGAACCAGAATTGGGCTCCGTTGTTTTTGATTCGTATTAAATATGCAAAGCACTTAATAACCAGTTGCTTTGTTCCGTCGACGGATTAAAATAAGTTAAGTAATAAAGTAAGGTTTTTTTATGCAATTAAATAATCAATCAAAGGCTTGCCAATGAGTCTAGAAAAAATAAAGGCACGCTTTCAAACTATATACTACTTAGTAACGAACGTAGCCATGAATAGCCGGATGGAGCCGCCATATAAATTCATCCGACTCTTAATTCTTGTCATTGCTCTGTAATGGTTAAGTTTGAAGAATAGTAATTTACTTTTTATTAATACTATAACTATAGGTTAAAGGTGCAATAAATCTCTCCCAAGGTAGGTTGTTAAATCCTATGTACGGTTTGATTGGTTAGTTAATAGTTTGTATCGATTCAGAAGCAATCAAATGTATGCTGGTTATTTCAGTCGATTGTTATTCACTTGGTCATCATATATGCTATATATCAATCTATTTAAATCTTTCTCTGTATTTTTGCCGACTTCTAGATTCTTCACATCAATACAATAATTTCATAATCTTACCTTATTTCCTGACTAGGATCACTAGGATAAATAATTTTTTTGCGTGACTTTTAAATTTGTTTACCATCAGCGTCGTAGCGTAGAGAAGCAAACATTAGAATGTTTGCTTCCACACAGTCACAAGTTTCACATCTCATAGTTACACGTTGGTTACACAAGTTTAAGAGAGGTAGGGCGAATTGGGATCTCCCGTGAGTTTTCCCACTAATATTAGAGCCGCCCGACTGGGGACTGTACCTCCACCTTACAGAAGGTCGAAGTAAAATAACACTACTTTGATGAAGTGTTGCGTTTCTACGGTAAGTAAGGTTGCCAGGGCTCCACGAGGATACGCTTCGCTAGTAATAGCTGCTAGCACAGTGACACCTCATCTACAACAGGGCTGGCAACTCGTTAGTGATATCCCTGGTATAGGCTACGGTGACTGCATACCATATTGGTATAAAAAGGGTACAAAATAGTAATAGAAAAAAAGGTTAATGAAAAATCAGATGATAGAGCTGGTATGTTGCTAAAATATCAAAATTGTCAAGAAGCAGTACCTACCTTTATACGGCAAAAATAATAAAAGAACATTAAGTACTCGGTACCTAAGTAGGTAATATGCATGGAACATCTAGATGTGAAAAAATATTGTATATTTAAGTTTATTTTCCTTGTTCAAGGAAGTCATGTATTCTCAGTAGCCATTTTACCAGGGCAAGCATTACTTGGGAGTTTTGATTGCTGTTTGTATACGTGTGTAATTTTTCTAGAAAATATAATGATCTTGTTGATTGTTACCTTGTTTTGGTACAACAAATTGTTTCAATTGGAGTCGCTCAAAGTAAAGAATATGGCATTTTAGTGACGTACTACGTGGCAATTTGTTTCTGCATGTGTCTCATGAATTAATAAATAGGCAAATTGGTACTTAGTATATAGAAGCGTAGACTTTTATCGTCATATGCCATGCGTAAAATGAAAGCACATTATATTCTTTATAGGCAAATTGGTACTTAGTATATAGAAGCGTAGACTTTTATCGTCATATGCCATGCGTAAAATGAAAGCACATTATATTCTTTATAATACTAATATTATAAAGAGGAAAGATTTGATTGTTTGTTTGTATTGAATAGGGTCCGAAACTACTGGATCGATTTAAAAATTTCTTACCATTAGAAGCCGACATTATCCCTGATGAACATACGGAAACATACGAATACGGAAAAACGGGTAATAGAATACAATATTGCTATGCGGGCGAAGTCGCGGAGAAAAAGCTAGCGTTCCATATTTTTATTTTATATGTCACAATTTCCTTTTTTATTGTAGTGAAGTAACCAAATCTAGAAACCCTCTTTTTGCTTGAACGCCTTAATGATTAAAATTATTCAATAACAATAAAGATCAACGTTATCAACGAAACAATTTCATTTTACGTACTTGTCCAGAATCGTATCAGATATAATACCGCTTGTAAAACCTCTGTGGATAGATTTCAGATCACCGTGTATTCTTTACAATGTTTACTGAGAATGTTTAGTTCTTACGAAATACGATTACATATTGACATGTGCATGGGCAGTTTAAATGCGGCGAAACACACAAACATAGTCTGCAAGGGCATCGAACTAGACCGTGCATATTGACTTGACAGCTGCAAAATTGCTTACCTACAATAGTTGGATCACTACATACAAAATAGTATATTATTAAAATGACGTATTGTAGGGAACAAGATATAAATTTACAAAACAACGCGAGGCACACGGCCAACAACAAAATAAAGGCATTAATTAAACTGTCAACACGTTAGGGCTGCACTTCAAGTCGCAAGATGACGATCAAAATAATTTATTAAGCTGAGCTGTGATCAGTTTCACTATCAAACAATCGTCAAACACGTGTATTCTCGTTAACTGAATATAAATAAAGATGCAAGTATGGTTGTATCAATCAATATAGAAATTTATTATAGTTCTAGCTATTACAACGGCAGGCAACCCTAGTTATATCCGATTGAGGCTACCAAGAGTAAATTCAGCAAATGCACAATGTAAACTGACGGTGTTTGGCGCAACGCCGGGCATGTCCACTATCTAAACTGCAAGGCTGTTGGCGGTGAACGACAAAGAATAAATAGATGCTACGAGTAGCATGCATTCGTAATGGGCTATCGCTTTGCATTGCATTAATTTACCAACGTTTTTACTTACACGTGGAACTGCGAGGCTTTTTGAAATTATCCATGCATTTATAAATAGCCAAAGACCAATGTGGTAAGTACCATTTCTCTTCTGTTCATATTTTTTATATTAAGAGGTGAACGAGCTATTACTGATATCAATAAAAAAAATAAACAGGTTTTTTATCTTCGCCACAGCAAAGCGTGGTCGAGTATAGCTAGTTTATTTAATTCTACAACTACAATGACATTTAAATTATGTATTTAACGCTTTGCTGAATTAATATCATGGCTAAAGTATCACATAAGTCATTCATGTCTTCACTCACACTTCCAATTATTTCGCATAAGATGACGCACAGGAAAATATTAATCGTAACATTTTGCCACATTACAGAATGGGATGTGAAAATACCCACAGTAGATATTACGGAGAACCCCTGAGCCAGTAAACATTTATTTACGCCCCCATATCTGATCTGATTAGGTTCACGTTTTTACGTTGACTATTTTTGAATAAGCTTACAAAGCATAAGATATCTCTTGATTAAAATATCGTTACTAGCTGCCCGCCCCGGCTTCGCACGGATAGACATTAAAAACAATTAGGGGTGGACTACCTTTAACATTTAGGGGGATGAAAAATAGATGTTGTCCGAATCTCAGACCAACCCAATATGCACACAAAATTTCATGAGAATCGGTCAAGCCGTTTCGGAGGAGTTTAACTACATGCGACACGAGCATTTTATATATAAGATAAAAACATTATTTTATCATTGCAATAATGTCAGTACTATTTTCATTCTAGTCTAGACGTAGAGGGAGTAAGTCTCTCTACGATTCTAGATGTCGCTTGGAATTCTAAAATGACGCGCGCATTAGATTTATATAACGCTTTTCGTTTGATTCGCGTCTCGCTAAAAGCTGCAGTTTTGCGGGATGTTTTGCATGTGTCATAATATTAGTTAAGTACATATTTTACATATAGTAATACGAGACGCTTCACAGCTTACAAAACGCCAATACCTCTGTGTTTGTCCCGTAGGATTGGGTATTCCGAGAGATGCACATGTAGGAACGCAATTTTCGTTTCGCTTTTTGCATCTTAAAACCAGTTTGAATGTTAAAAACTGTTAGTAGTTTTGAGTTCCTTCACTCTGCCACATAAAAAGCCAATATCACATAAAACGTTATGTTCTCTATCCAGAGTCCGAAATTATTACCTCAGTTACAAAATATACTGCGTACCTAGAACTTATTTTGACACTAACCAGGAAAACCAAATTTCCTATATTGGTACAAACAACTCAATAACCTTTACAGTAGACAGATACCTGAATACTGACAATTCAACCACAAGTGACAATATAATCTGTACATTGGCCTCTGGGCCTCCAGTCATAAAGCGGGAAAGTGGTTGGGAGAAATAAACGGACCCGCAGATGGTGGCAGAAAAATGAAAGACAAAAGTAAAACTCTCCACAATAGTGTCATTAATCCTTTATAGGTTCCTCGACCCCGGTTCTCGAGTGATAGACAATGGTAGTAGTCGGGTTTGTGAGCGGAATTAATGCGTATGCACATGCAATGGGAAGCGGGAGTCGACCAGCCTTGAACTTGCACATGCAGTTCTAAGCAAGCGATGAATATGAAAGCATTCGCCATTTCTAGTCGGAACGTCATGTTACGCGTACGTAAGTTTGTGACCACAATAGTTTTCCAACTAAGCTGCACTCATACACTCGGCTCGTTTATATCTGTACACAGTAAAGCACTAAACTGCTCTGGGTTGTAATTTTAGTGTGCCCTGTGTGCCAGACATTTGATGAGCAACAACGCAATGATACCTATGTTAATACAGCATTATTTGATAGCGTAAAATTGTAATCTTGATATAAATAAAAATCCACATTTAATCACGTTCGTTGTCTCGCAGGATGTGGTTTATAAGTCTCCATTAAAAGCGTGTATTCTCACATGTCAATGTATGTACCATTTTTTAATGTATTATTATGACAGCTTAATCTATTTACTGAATATAACCCTTATTGTTAACACAAGAGAAATATATTTTTAATATTACAGTCTAGGTCTTATAATCTAGTTGATGAGCGAGTACGTATCACTTGTGTATTACAAGTCTTAGTATAATCGTAATATCATCGAGAAAACATTTTTAAAATATTCTTCTTGTTATGTTGTCACTCCCATTACTGATTATTATTGAAGGCGGTTACTTTTATCAGTTTCTTGTCAAGTGAAATAGCTCTGTAGCACCTGTAATCCCCATCCACTCTCTTATGTTCCTCCGCTCAGCCAGGACTTTCCCTTCGACCAACACCTTGTTTACTCGCTACTTTGTTAAGTTTCAATAGGACCACAGAGTACATAACCACTAATAGGACAAGCTCTCGTATCAAAAATTACCACGTCCAGAATACGCAAGCTTTCTCTGATTGGTTGTCTGCGTGATTCCTTACATGAGTTTCATTAACTATGCGAAACTCAGTTCCAACACTTCCAACACAAACACTGCGATCATGGTAAATTGAAGGGTTCCCACGGGATCCAGGCTTCCTTTAATAAGACAGTTTAGTCCTTGAGATTCTCGTTGTTTACGAATTGCCATTATTACTAATTGCATAACTTTACAAATAAATCTGCAAACTTGGTGGATTTCTATCTATCTTGGTAGATATTATTATTTAAGTAAGTTTCAGATTTTACAACATCGTCTTTCGCGCGAAAGCTTCCAAAGTGATTTGAGAAAGGTCATATCCGTGTACAAATACCGTAATTTTATATTGAGCTGGTTAATTAATTGAAAGGCAGATATAAAAAAGCTTTAAAATTAATACGTTATTACTGTAATTTTATTTCATCTATACCTATCTACATTTTATGAAAGTAAATAAAATAAATCATTCGGTTCTTTGCATTACAACCATCGCTAGCTTGTGATCTACAAATTGTGAGAGACTGAAATTACGATGAGTGAAAACTCCTTCGTTCGTTGACTCCACGTTTAGAGTCCATTTAACTCTCGTAGAATTAGTTAAGGATAGCTACGTTGCCAAGCATCTCGCGAAATGTACAGGGTACGCAGCCAGTAGGTTGGAGGGTCAACGGCCTGCCAACCGGTCGAGATTTTAAGCTTCGCGAGCGAACATAGTGAGACAAACTTGGCCTACATTTCAAAGCATTACATATATACGTAATCATCTTATCTTCAGTTTATGATATATTCCTATACCCAAATGACGATTTATGTCAATCTTATAACATCAGAGGGGCAAGTTCTAAGCGTGACGGTTGTCACGTGTCACGTGATCCCTTACCTGTTGCGTTGGCAACCCAGGATTTTACGGTTCCTCCCTTGGTGGCATTGATCTTTTCACTACCTATTCGAACAGTGCCCTTGTCAACACCCATTTTTGTGTTTTCACACTATTCCTTGGCGACAACGTTTCTGGTACTACCACAACGCGATAGTACATAATACTGTTATTCTGTACCTTATGGTTGATACCATGTTGCGATAGCCATTCTCTTGCCATGAAAAGCTTGCCATCCGACGAAATATGTGAAACACATGCCTAGATGTCAATAATTTAATTTGTTCGAGCAACGAGGATGGCTCGAATGCATATCGTCAATTAATGGTTTAGTGAGAGTCAGTTGACATTGCATATGAGAAACATCGCAATATATTGCATCATTCATATGAAATGTCCTGAATAAAACCAAATACGATTTACTTTTCTTTTCAAAAGAATTAATTTTCAATTTGTATGGAAAACATGAAAGTAAATATCAGAATTTTCTAAATAAAATTCAATATAAAAGTGATTTATTCAGTGTAGTCTACTTTACCATCGGTTTAGAAAAAGCCACCTGAGATGAACCGGCAAGAATCTCAGTGACTGTCTATTTTCATGTAACAATCAAACAATATAAAATATTAAACTAAATTCTTGTAGACATCAGGTTTTCAAAGTAAATTGTTATAGGTGCCAACTTGATCATGCGATGATTCTAAGCAACCCCCAAAAGTATGACATGATTCGTTTATTTAGAAATTAGTAAAGATGTCAAATGAATATTTTATCTTAGTAAAACATCTTCAAGATTCTATATTTGGAACCAACAGTTATATATCATTGGAACATGTCGGCGCTGAGTTAGTTTATTAATTCATTCTGGCCATTATCGTTGCCAAGCCGTATGGCACATGATGTAGATTTATGCATTTATGGCTTAATAAGCTGTGTTTGTCTATCATATGCAAAAGTGAATCCTTGTTTCCAACTTAACAGAATGGAAGTTTTGGTGATACCAACCGAAGTAAATTATTTCAATCAGAAGACCAAAGATCAGGTTTGCTATATTGCTTGGTTTTACTAAATATTTTGATTGCTCTTCAATTAATTGGACAGTTTAGTTTCATAAATTCTTAAGCTAAACCATTTAAAGGTGTTTTTAAATTGGTAAATATGCATATCAAGCGTACAATATGGTAATGAGACTAGTTCGGGTACCCCCAGTTCTGCACCCAGATAGATTGAAGCTAACATTTTGGCATAAATATTAGGTTCTTCGTTATTGTTGAGTCGACGAAAGATTCTCATAAATTATATAAAATATAAGGAGGTCGTTATTTTATCATTTTCCACTATCTCACAGCGAGCTTCTGATTAATTTGCAACATTGAAACGCTTCCAACCACAATCTCTGCATCTATTGAATAGAGCAATTAATAATTTTGAACATTAAACTGCGGTAAGGCTATATATATAACTGATTTACGACATTAAGTATGCTAAGGATAGCTTTTGAAACACATTTTGTTGTAAGAATTTTACGAAATACAATGCTTTTGTAAGATCTCAGCTTGAAGCGTCTTAATCTAAATTTATTTCAACCAAATGAATACCTATATAGTACATAATACATAATCGTTTCGAATAGTGAATCTAAATACCTATTTCGTGAATAAAAATATTGAAGGAGTAGATAGCTTGCCGCTCTTAGAGATCACTAACTCTAGTGGAGCCTTTTAGAAGATTATTTTGAAGACGAATGCGAATATTATGGTAATCATGCCCTACATGAACACAATCTGAAATTGTATTCAGACATTTGTTACAAATGATAGATTTATTAATCTTTCCTATGTTTGTGCTTGAAATATTTACTGATCAGTCTTTGTCTTCAGGAATATTGGACCCTAGCTGCATTTGCCCTCTATGTTGCCGCACAGACTGGTTACATTAATCTCACGGTTCGCGGTTACTGTGCCGAGTAACGGTGGATCGGCAGATGGAGCCGACTGCGCATACACTCAATCAAAGACTACAACCCTTGCAGATGTGAAAACCCTTTCATTTCTTAGACTGATGTTCAGAACGCAAATTTTCATTTCATTTCAATCAGGTACAATGCACACGATACTAGATATTATGATCATAATTTTATTATTTCGGTCAAATTACTTAAAAAGGTGTTCTATTTTCATAATTTTACGGAATACATAAAAAAAACCTACCCATGAATTCACCAGGATCTTTTGTGCCACCCTACTAGGAAAGATGTGATGCCATTTTTGAGGCCAGTGCTACATGCCAATTTAAAACATATATGCAGCCGACGAATTTTTATGAAGAAAGCATCGACCTTTTTACATTTTAGCTGAGATGGGATTCAGCGTCCGCTCTCCAAAATGTGTACTTGTTAAGATATTCTTGCTGCCCGAAAGCGACGACGTTTTTTACTTAAATGACCAACTCTATCTGCATATTTTTTGCCTATTTAAACAACTGTACTTAAATATTCTTTGCTTACACACTCGATGGCGAAGTATTGAACTTGTGAGCGTTGTATTGTGTCATGAGCAGTTATGCGATGCGTGTGACCTACTTTTTTGTTAATCGAGCAAAAAACATTATTGTCCATTGTTCGGAGTTGATTGTAGATAGATACCTATTTGTAATAGTCGATCTCTTTAATAATCTCAACATTATTTCACACTTAATGTAAGTATTTGTTTGCGAATCACACATCATCTTCGTACTATTAATTTTGAATAACTAACTTCGATGGATCAACTGTTTTATGACTAATAAATGAGAATTACCGGATAGATGATAGGTTGATTGATGAAAATATAAATTAAACTAGTTCTCTAATTATACCTGAAATCGTTATTAATAATTGCTCCGTTATTTTATTATCTTTGTTTGATTAATTTTTATATGAAAATTACAATATATTCAAGAAATAATAATTGATACCTTGATTCTGCTGTATTTCATACACATGCTATTCAATATCTTCTTTGAGAAGAAGTGGGTGGTAAGACTGCAACAGGTTATCTAAAGTGTCTTACTGAAACGTAAACCAGTGCGTTAGCGTAATGATTCCCTATAATGACTTCCAACTGTATATTGGTTACAGTTACATCCAAACTTTAAACCCAATTGTATTATGTATAATGACATGTAATTTTCTGTTCTGCGAAAACGTGCGGCAATAAAATTACAAAGAACATTTTATACGAATACGGACACGTCACATGTTCTTCAAGCAGTTAGGAAGTGTAAAAGAGTATTTGCGATGAGAAAAAAGATCACGAATCAAATGCATAACCCAGATTTTAGAGCAATAAAAACTTCTATACAGTTATCTATCGAATAATATCTACTGTGAGGCAGGACCGGACCGGCGGAGTCAACGACCGCTGCATCTCAAGTTTTCGGTTTGACGGCTTAATAGGACTGGAAATTATCAAATCAAAAACGGCTAGAAAAAATATACCTACCACTTGGATTGCTACTACGCACTTCAAAATCAATCAAAGCGTAAGTATTTTTTTAATAAACAGTGATAAAGATCACGACCAGGGAAAATGTTAGGCTTTTCTTTCTTTCTTTTCTGATGATACAATGGAATGGAAAACAGATGTTCATGTTTAAATGTACCAATTTTAATAAAATAATTTATTATGTTTTCTTGAACATTTACATATTAAAACACTACAAATCACTGTCTTCGAGGTATTTTTAGAATATGTTTATGGGGTTTTAAAAGATTAGATCAACCTAACAATCGGTTGTAGCTGTAGCTACTGTTCCAAGAACAATTTTCTTTGTTAGAAGTGACGATAGCTCGCGGCTTCCAGAATACTGTACCTAAGTCGTGATTAACGATATTCGGTCATGGCATGTGAAAATTCTTTGTTAGTGTAGTTTGTTCAAATTTATCTCTACTTTTTAGCGTATTAATGTTTTTATACGCCAAAAACCGTTATTGAAGTTTTATTATGTTTTTTTTTTCTTTGTTGGTAAAATTAGATTTTATTTGTGTGAATATTTATAAATATTAACCAATAATGTAATTGTTTTACAAACTATTATATATAACCCCATGCTGTTTGGGACTTGATTGATCCGCTCTCTGAAAGTCTCTACCTGTATCGGTTTGACAGTAGGTCCTTGTGAAGACTAGTCATATAAAGAGCATTTGAACTTATTGGTAAAGGTTTGATTGAGTGAGTGGCACAAAATGTTCACATGAACGTTCTTCTTTTCCTTCACCTTAATCTGAGCTGGACACATTTAAGTTTATGTACGTGTTCCATCAAAACAATGTCAGAGGTTCTATGTAGGTGGCAGCAGAGTGCAGATCCGGTTGTGTTGACACACAAACCCCGTGCACAGGTCATAGTGACCGAGTACAGACTGCGCTCTCACTATAATTGCAGCGAGAGCAACGACCGACAATCTCTGTGGGGGCAAGCGAAATAAACAAAATTCTGATTCTGGCAACTGCAGCTTGCTAGGACTTGTGTAACAAATATCATTTAAACAAGTCCATATTTAGTGCGAGGTTGTCCCTGTTTCATTCGTTGTATAGGTAACCTTATTCCATGGGTAACGGTTGTTTTCTTGGGGCTCCTAGGAATAACTTTTAGAAAGGATCTTTCGAGAACCAATTATTTAGAGTGGATAGGAATAACTTGCCTATTGTCAGTAATCTCTAGTCTGAGTCTAAAGTTCGTAGCCTGTAGCTTTCTACCAAAAGTACAGAATACTATAACAGTACCAAACATTTCCACTCCAAACATACCTACCTGTTTTAAAACACAATATAAGCCAGATCAGAATAATTTTTATTTAACGCAAACAATTAAAGAATTTAACAAAAGGTTGATTTAAAAAAACTAGAGCGATAACAAATATATCATAGGCTATACACGAATATCATATATCATTACCAAAGTACGAGGTATCCTCTCACCTTAATAATCGATATTGGCCCACTCCCCTAAGTTCAACACCTGAACACGTACACGTTCGCATTATGGACGAATTAATCGATGAAGCCTCACGAAATACTATGAGTCGACCTTACTAACTTCTCGCTAAGATTGATCCATGCGTGAATAGGATAACGCAAAAAAAAAACCTGCCAGTCCCTTATTCCTGGATCAAGACAGATTTTGCTTTCTAAGGCCTAAATTTCGTTCAAGTCCTGACGCAACGATCAGAAACGGTGATAAGTCTACAAACATACTGACTAGAGTTATTTTCATATTAAGTACTCCTATTTACTACTAGACTAATATCTATGGGTATAGATATGTAATCAAAGTTATTATATTCGGCCAAAATTATTTCAAATTGGTGATCATTAGCCGTGAATATCGCGACAGTAAATCTAAAATGGAATATCAATTTTGCCGTGAACACAAACCTTACCTACTGACTAAAAACGACGATTTCCGTCTGACATTGACGAGCGGAAATCTTGAAAGGTGGACGCTAATAATTGCCGAGATTTGTACTTCACGAATTGGAAGCTTAAAATCCAGGAAGAAAAACACCTTATCAATGACAGACATTTTATTTTTTAATTCATGAAGCGTGTAACCTGGATGTTTTCGAAAGGAATATTTATTTAATAGAAACAGGCGTTACTTTTTGTAAATTCATAATTATTTTACAAAGTTCAAAATATTATTTAATTCTGCTCAAAATAAGTTTTATACGAAACAGGCTTTGACCACGTACGACTATCGACAAGCATTTCAAGATATTCACGACATTTTATCAGGGTTCCGTAGAGACGTCACTATATGGTCGAGCGTGCGATAATAATAATATTTTGTATGTGTTGAAAAAGGAATGCCAATAGTTTTGCCTACCTCGTATACATAGGGCTCTATATGTTATGCAAATAATATGTATAATTTTGAGGCACTTTCAAAAGTTTATATAGTTCTCTCTCTCTGATTGAAAAAGAAGACTTTCAGAGCTTTAACAAGACTTTTATCCCAAAAACAAATTTTGACGTGACTTTAATTGTAATTTTATCTCGGAAAACCACGGGCTTGAAATACGGGCGGGACTGAAATATATTCATAAATAATGTAATGTAATTACCACTTTATATTAAGCTGTCAGCTTTATTTGTTTATGGCAGCAGTTCTATTTATTATCTTTTACGCAAATACAAATACACAAAGCATTAGCAGGCGCTCCAATTTCTATTTCAAGAATTCAGAGCTGAACATCGTAAATTGTTATATGTATATGACAACGTGTTAGCATTGCATTAGCCGTGTTAGAATTACCAACTCTGCTAAACGATTGTGAATTAATTTATTAACAGGTATTAAATCCAAGTTTATAATATAAACGTTATAAGTACATACCTAAGTTAGCTGACTATTAATTCAGAATTCAAGCACAAATTATTCTGTTATAATAATAATTATTATTTTCCTAATTCACCATCGCCAGCCTCCCGCCATCCCAAACTGTTGAGGTCGGTATTAGATCTAGGTCGATGTGGCTGGTTACCAGATTTTTACACAAAGCGACTGACTGCCATCTGACCTTCGCAACCTAACCTTGACCTTCGCAACGCAACCCAAAAAGCAGTTGTCAGACTTTACTTCTGACAGAACTTTAACAATAATTCTAAATTAAATAAATTTCGAGCTAAATAAAATAAATAATATTTTGTATTTTATGAATATTAATTTCCGCAAAGTAATGCCTGATTCTAGTCAACTATCTCTCTCTTTCTAATGTTTCCATCCTTCTCTATCTTTTACACAAAGAGTATTTTCCTCGATTATTGTAGCTCAGTGCTCACAGCAGGCTAGCTTATATCGGCGGCTTCGCCCGCGTGTTTCTAGATAAAGATAGCCTATGTCCTTCCTCAGATTATAATCTATCTCATTGGCAAAATATAATTACGATTCGTTCAGCCGCTTAGACGTGAAAAGGTTGCAATCAAACACACAAACAGAGTTCTTTTCCCATATATAATATAAAGATTATCATCAAGTAAAAATATGTCCTCAGCAGCTTTCAAGAACTACTGTCTAGCATACCCATTCATTTAATACTAATAGTAGGTATTTCTGAAGGAAACAATGATTGATCGTAAGCAGGTGTTGACTATTTATAAAATTTGAGGAATTTTATCGAAGGCGGTTGTAATTATCTCATACTTAAATAACGTATTTTGGCGAAAGTTCAATGGTCCGCTGATGTGCTAGAATATTTGGCGGCGAAGAGATTTTTACTTGAGTTACAATAATTTTCTCAGTTGTTTTATTTGTAACATTTATTATGTTATTTAGTATGTTAATATGTCAATGGAAATTTTTTACCCCTATACACTGTCTTAAGTCTTCTTAAAAGTTGCATTAATAAAAAAAAGTGTGATAGCTTAGGGATTATTTGGAAGACAACTAACATTCAAATTACATTTAATAAACTGTATTATTCAATTAAAGTTGAATACCAAAGTTCACTATTAATATATCTAGGAATTAAATATAAAAAATACTCACGTTTTGACATCTCGCAGGCTTGTAGAAGGGTTGCACTCAACTTTACTCAGCTTTGAAACCTTGAAAAATTAAACAACCATTATTGAAACCATATACTTTTTGAAACAATATACAATGACCTATTTAATGTTTAATATAATTTAAACGTAGTGTGAAAAAGACAGCCGATACTGTTAGTGTAATAAACCTGTGTGATAACTTTAGCCTAGTGTCCGATATAATATCATCGAGTTGAAATAATTTCGGTTTGCACAATACTGTGGTAAGTACATTAAACCAGCTACACACAGAGATGATTGTAATTACAAAACGGGTCATTATTGCTGATATGGAGTATTAAATATTTGTCATTCATGTGACAGATAAAGTTGGTTTCAACAACACTACGCTTGCGACAATGTTAACAAACGTCACTTTGTAAATAGTCTCTTTGTAATAATAACATTCTAACGTCTAAGCTGTGTTTTGAGCTCGTTAAATCTATATATAGTCTAAGGTCCGGACTAGGGTTGTAGCTGAAACTCGCCTCCATAAGGGCGGGATTTCTGCGAGAAATCTTACCTGTACCTCCGCCTCCGCATCTGCCTCCTTAAAACCTTTTTTTTACGCTGACATACTATGCGTCAGGAGCATGGCAAAGCGACGCTGCTGGGCTTAGTGTTCTGAGCGAATGGTAAAGACGTTGGTGAAACGTAGTGATTATGTACTCTGTGGGTGAAGATTATGCTTCTGCGGAGTGAACGTGCGGCAGCGGGCAAGAGTGGGGGCGAACATAAAATTATACATGACATGATTTAAAACAGGTAGGTACCACCTACTTACTTTAAATAAAATCTTTTGACTTTTGAATTTCTTTAATAAATTAAGAATTAATATTTTTTTCTTTTTCGCCTCCTCCGCGGTTAACCTCCGCATACGGCTCCGCTTCCGCTAAGAAGGTTCCACCGTTACAACCCTAATCTGACGAACATATCATTTTTTATTGAATTAATTCAGGTTTTACTTTGCGGAAATTCATATTTATAGAATACAAAATATATTATAATTTGCTTTGTCCGCTTAATGAGTGTGATACGGTCGAACGGCCTGCGCCCAGGTGAGCTCAGCCGTGGTTTCTTCCGACACGTGTTTCAGGACTTCCACGTCCCATCATCAGGGTGCCGCCGCGTTGGTCGAGCAGCGTGATGTCACATCGAGGTCTGGATGCTGGAGCAGCGCCGCAGCACGTTGGTCGGACGCTGGAGCAGCGTCACAGGATGCTTGACCAGCGTCGCAGGATGCTGGAGCAGCGTCACAGGATGCTGGAGCAGCGTCACAGCATGATGGTGGCGTGAGACGCCACGACAGCACGTAGACCCTTCTGTAACTAAACCTCCCAGACCTACCAGAACTACCAGACCTCGATGTGACATCACGCTGCTCGACCAACGCGGCGGCACCCTGATGATGGGACGTGGAAGTCCTGAAACACGTGTCGGAAGAAACCACGGCTGAGCTCACCTGGGCGCAGGCCGTTCGACCGTATCACACTCATTAAGCGGACAAAGCAAATTATAATATATTTTGTATTCTATATCATTTTTTCCTCATCGAGTTTCCTCATAAAACATAAATAGTTAACACAATTTAATGTATATAAATAAGCAGAATGTGTTTGTTTACCGCCCCATATTCCGGTACAGTTAGCTAGCCACCAAATTTTACCAGCGTATTAGGAGTGATGACGTGAAAGGGTGACATACAGACAAGCAGATTGTCTTTCAAATGCTATATTTATACCTAATATGATTACCAGTAGCTGTGCCGTTGGACAGTAGCGTTTTGAGAACGGAACAACCAAATAAGATCTTTTATGTATAACTATCGAACCGCCCCGGCTTCGCACAGCCAGCGTTAGTATACAAGTTAAATACCTACAAAACAAATTAATTAAACGTTCTTCTTGAATCACTCTATCAATTAAAAAAACCGCATCAAAATCAGTTGCGTACTTTTAAATATCTAAGCATACATAGGGACAGATAGACAGCGGAAAACGACTTTGTTTCATACTATGTAGTGACGTAAAACTAGCGACCAACCCTGCTTCTCTCAGGTGCATTATACATAAATGCTTTCTACAGGGATCACTCCTAACATCAGAGAACCGCATTAAAATCCGTTGTGTAGTTAAAAAGATCTAAGCGTAGAAACGGCGGGAATGCACGTACTTTAACGTTACAGTTATTTCAACATAGTTCCAAGCTTTAGGTTGGCAACCCGTAAGTACACCCCTGGTATTGCTAGCAGCTATAGGATACGGTGACTGCTTACCATCGGGTGGGACGAATGCTTGTGTACGACCTTGTGGTATTAAAAAAAAGCTGGACTTTCACAGTAAAAATGTCAACATTAGTAGTAATTAGAGCCGATAGTCGATGTCAAAACTATCGATCGAGTGACTCTCCTGCTGCGTAGGTAGGTATATGATAAAAGCGTCCAATCAAATGCTAAACTATTATAAGCTTACCATCAGGCGATCCGTATGCTTGTTCGTCACTTTATTGCTATAAACTGGGCACAGTGTAGCCTTAAAACAACTAGGGCTGAAGATTCAAACGCCATGAAACTAAATACTCCTTGACACAAAAATATATATGTTTGATGTTAACTGTTTTCTGTGTAGTTAATTGAAAGAAAATTATATAATTGAGTACCTTACTGAAATATAAAATGACGCACCTACCTTAATTCCATTCCCTTAGGTACCAGAAATTAATCACGATAGACTGCGATCGATGGTCAACTGAGCATGCACATACGTACCTGCCTTATAATCGTCTTATCTTATCTGGAGTCATTGATGTCCCACTTATGGGGATGGCGCTTCTCACCTTTTACCAGTTAAATAAGTTGTTACATTTGTGATAGTTAAATAACCCTCGATAGGTGCAATGACATGTGGACTGTGGGTAGATAGGTATGTATATTTTTAATTCTTGGGTATTTACATTATTTCATTTTGGAGGTACGCAGAATATAATCAACTTTAAAATGGATAAAATACCAAAAATATTCGGCAGAGGTACAAAAAGAACTGTGTAAAGTTGGTATCAAATAGGTACATAAAAAAGTGAATGTCCTTGGCTAGTAGCATATTGGTGCTAATTCTGTTATACGAATTCATAAACTTATTTGACAGGACTTAAAGTACAGCCATCCTTATTTAACCTCGCACATGAGAAAGGCATAGCAATACCTTTAGTCCTGCATATTAGTTTAGGTGATTTTGTTCTATAGACGACACCAATACCCGTCAATGTTGACTATTTTTATACTTTTTCTAATCACATACATTGTACAAATAATACAATACGATACAATTTGTACGCTACGGAAGCAACTCTACGGTTTTGCGATCGATCGAACCGACAACTACAATAAAGAATAAGTACATACCTACTTATTATTGGCCCTTGATTGATGAAAAGCCTTGAAAGCAGACTCGCAGTCTCACATTGATTCCCGCGACATAAATCAATCGAATAACGAATGACACGAATTAGTATCCATATTTTTAAATCTCACGGACTTCACAGCATTTTTTAAAACGCGAATGTTCTTTCTCTATTATTTTTTCTTCTTTATTAACTATGGTTCTGTCATATTATTCTCAACGATATTTAAATGTAAGGAGGTCTTAAGTAGGTAAAACTATTTTATTTTGCTTTTCTGAATTAATTCTTGTAACGAAGCGATAGATAAGATGCGTTTATTAAGAAATAAATGGCTAAAGTGATTTGGCACACCATCTGTTAAACGTAAAGAATTAATTCGGTATCGATAGAATCAACATTGATCCATTCGCAATCACATGAAGTCTACTCTACTTGCGAGGAATAGAAGGCGAGACACGTGGAAAACAATTTAAAATTAGCACCTTTGGATAACTACCGTAGATAATAGACCGTTGAGATAACATTACCGTGCCGTAGCTGTTCAGTTAAGCCGCAGACTACAATTATATCTATTTTCGATTATCTTATTTACTTACGCCACGATATTTAAAACATATCATAGTACGATTTCTCAGTTAAAAATTATTTATCGAAACCATAGATGATACTCACTTTTTAAGAAATGGCGGTAAATAGTGATGACGTCTTGAATTTAATTGATGCCCACGACACGACACCTTTAATTTCTATCTTTTATCTTCTGTACAGATTGAACTATTTACAACTACTCAACAATATACATAACAAATCACTATTTACACTCAATTCAGACTATTTACGTTTTACCTTTCTATGACATTTTCGTAATACAATTATTTACGTAATTATGTTAGTATTTGGTTATTAGTACTACCGCATTTATTTCCCATTACAGTACTGGTGCATGGGGTAAGCAAGCACGCACGCAAGCCACGCAGCGGGTATTTTTCCCTGCAGGGGTAAATAGCGCATGCGTGAAAAATTTGCAGGTTATTGACTTTCTCTTTTCCTTCAGAGGGTGGTAGAAAGAGATAGGAATATTCCATAGCAAGCCGTACTCACATGCGCAGTGTTATTGACGTGAACATATTGGCGGGAAAATTCTTATTGACTTATTTTTTTTAAATCCCTAGTTCTTAAAGTAACAGGATTTTTTTAAAGTTGCGAATAAAAAAAATGTCCGTAATAAAAACAATATTGAACCATTCGCCGAATGTTTCTTTATACAAAATTCTTTGAAAATTAGTTATTGAAAATATTTATTCTATAACTGTGGAGTTTATTCTCTCAACATTTACATATAAACTCAGGGTAGATAATATCTCAGAGTAGATAATATATTATAAAAAAATATAAATATTAAGAGATAATATTATGTATGTGAAAAAAGTTAGTAACAGCGACATCTATTATGAGTTAAATATATTATGATACACTGGGATTATACAGTATTTCTTATAGTGGGAAACTCAGAATATTAACTAAAGCTCGCTAACGGTGCTGAGGTGGGGAGGGTCAGGCCAGACTATGATGTAGTTCTCTGAGGTGTAAGTACCTTCTGGCCGCGCCACAATCGCAGTTCGGGTAAACACGGTTGCGCAAAGCGCTTGTAAGGTGCCAGCACTTGTCATGAGAAGTTGAAAAGAGAGTAACTCAGTGTACGTACGAAGACTAGTTTTAACTTTAGATCTAGGATATACTCCTAGATCTATGGTTTTAACTATTACTACTTTACAGAGTAGATAATAAATACACTTACCTATGAAATGGTTACCGTTTGACAGCTCTGTTAAAAAAATCATTCGTGGCAGAGTGATATTGAGCGTCGGCTGCTTTTCTAGCGACGCAAGTTCGAATCCCACACTGGTTCTGTGAGTTTTTATTAGTCACACCACGAGCTTTACGGTGAAGGAAAACATAGTGGAAACCTGCATATATCTGAGAAGAAATTCAATGACTTATGTAGTGCCTAAAAGACGGCGACTGACTCACCATCCGTCACGTTACTTGCTCCTTGCTTCCTTGCCCAAGTAAGTGAAGATATGTATTTCACTGTTGAAAAGTACTTCATTATATGAGGGATGGTTTTCTGTATTGAGAAGACTGGATTCGATTTATCCTAGTTTCAAGTGTGTAAAAATGTGATATGTAAAAAAAGATACCCAACCTAGCTTATGATTATAGAATGCCCTGTTGACAATTTGTTGATATAAATTCAGCTAGCTTTCATGGTGGCTGCCTACCGCGAGACACTCTGATACTGTGCTGATACTTATAGGGTTGAAATACTTAAAATAAGACATGTATTATTTCAAAATTTGTTTAATCATAAATAAATAACATTTTTTGTTTGGAACAAAACAACCTCGACAATTATTCACACACCATACAACGCATCATATTTTAGTGAATTACATTTATTAATTTTCTAATTACTTCTAATAATACTTACAGCAATCTTAAAATTAATGTTGTACATATTTTATTACCACAATTAATTTGAGATTTTTTTCATATAAATATCTAATGCTTAGAGAGAGTTATTCCAATTGGATATATATAATTGTTTTATGGAACAATTGGTCAAAATTTGAGAGTAAAAGGGAGAAAATTGATCCAAATATTAACAGAACCATATTATGAAAGAACGGATTAAGCGACCGACGCGATGCGTCAAACTAGAAAATGAGCGTCAAAATTTTAACTTCAATTACCTCTTCACTGTGAGGAAACAAAATATATAGTTATAAGTTTTATGAAAAAGTGATTCATGAAGAAAATAAAAAATTGCCAATTAGTTTAAGTTACCTACAATCAAACTGAATCTTTAACTTGTTTTATTTGGTCGTTTAATTCAGAATTCCATAAAGCCGTCCAATTAACGTCGCGAGATAACTGCTGTTTTGGATTGTATCCAAAGCGAGTAATACATTAATGTATTATAAACGTACATAATGCTATGCAATGTAGTATTTTAATTGAATAAAGGTCCTTCTACTTGCATAAAAGACTACTAATGTACACTGGGCCTTATATCATTCGAATGTTAATTAATAACTACTTCTAGTTTAATTACGGATTTTAAAAATATATATTTTATAAATGGTCCTATTTAATTTGGAAATATTTGATCTGTAATTGACATTTATATTTGTATAGTATAATAGTATATGATATAGTTTTGAACGATACGATATAATGAATTGTATAGAAAGTATTGGAATGGCTCAGTCGGCGCCATAACTGTCTATCAGTAAACTGAATGCGAGGTCATGGTTCCCATAAGCAGATGAAACTTATCTATCAATAAGAACAAATCATCTGGATAAAGAACCCCAATTTTATAATAAGTACTTACCAAAAGTTACACATTAGTTATTAAAACATTGAATTATTTACATTAATTTGTGCATATGAAATGATTAGTTATCTCAATACACAAACTGCCAAAACAATACGTCAAGTTCGTTAGGTACATCTTAATTAAATTATAATTTTACAAAACTCATTAGTGCCAACATGTAGGTATCACTATAAAATAGTCAAGAGGATGAATGATTTATATTACAAATACAATTGAACATTAATAATTAATTTTAGTAAGTTAACTAAATAAGATTTTTTGGTATTTGGTCAACTAACAACTAGGTCACGACAGTTAGGCCCCTGTATATATTTTATATATGGTTAGAGTATTAGGTCCAAAATATTTTGTTTCTACGAGAAATTTAATATTTCGGTAGCTGTGCTCGTGTATCATAAATGATACAAAAAAACGATATAAACACACGAACAACTTCATGTAATACGTAGTAGGAATCTAGGAATAGACAAATGAGGTAAATTAAAACATTAAACTACACCTACTTGTAAAATTTCTTAACTGTACTTAGAGTAAAGCTAATGAAGTGTATAAAACGTTCGACGGTCATGACAACTGATCGCGTAGTTACGCCATGCGTAAGGTATATATATATATATATTTATATATGTGTGTATATGTATGTATATATATGTATATATATGTATTTTGCAAAATCGACTAAAATCATCTATGTACTAAACAAATATCACACAACTCTCAGTTAGCATATATAGCGTACACATAATGTTAACGCACCGAACTAACCTCCGTTACAAGACAGACCAGTGCCGGTAGCAAGAACATTTTTCAACTACGTAACTCGCGATATATCAAAATTGTCATACTAATTTTTAGTTCCACTTTTCAACGCCGCAGCGCTGTTCATTTTTCCATACAAAAATAGTCGAAGGCGATACGAATACGTAGTCGCAATTTATTCATGCTCGGGCTACTGAAGGAACAATGATATGAATCGTACGAGATAAATGGACGCGTAAAACCTAAACACAATACAAGACAGTCACTAATATTATAAACAGAAAATATTTGTATTTTTGTTTGTAGTGAATAAACTAAAAAACAACTCGACCGGTTTGAAAAAATCTTTCACCGCCAGAATGCTATATTATCACTGAGTAACATAGGCTATATAATATACTTTTAGCGGGCGAAGTCGCAGTGAAACAACTAGTATAATAATAATAAAGTCATTCCTAAAATGCAATCATACTGAAAAAACAATAAGTGACGCTTTAAATTAGGAATCGATTGTGCTGTTCAGGCGCTTACATAATACATTAAATGGATTCTAAAAGTTAAGAATATTAAAATCCTAGATGGACGATTGGCTCCTCTATTAGCTAACCAAACGAGGACAATGGATCAAAAACAAGTTTCACTTTATCACAATGCCATAATCAGAATAATAAATAACAAGTACAAACCAAGGAAGTATTAAAATAATAATATTATTTTATAAAGAGAAAAGATTAGTAATTAATAAATTCAAAAGTTATCTTTTTAATTTATAATAAACTTCACCAGTTTAATGCTATACTGAGTAAAATAGTATATTCTAATGCTACGCGGGCAAAGTTACGATGAAATACTTATAAATAATTTCATATTTTTTTCTATTGCCATCTACATATATAGTGAGCAAAATTGACAGACGGAAATGACGTTAATTAGTCTGTCTCTGTCACACCATCTAATATAGAAACTGAACAGTAGTCAGTGACCCAAGAGTTAAGCTTCAAGCGACGCTCTGAAACTGGCGATATCTATACAAACTCCTAAAGGGACAGTTTTCGCTCCTACCCGTTATTTATTACTCTTATTATAAAAAGCAAAACGAATGATATCAATCAATTTAACTCGTTCAAATGACAGAACTTGCTGGAATCCCTCGGCATAGCGAGCACGTTGTTGCAAAGGAGACCTACCACGGGATTCTCAAGATTGTCGTATTTGGAGTTGGTTTCTGAGGAGAGACTCACAGCGCCGCTGCTGTCGCCTTCGTACGTGTTTTCTGTGTCATCAACGTTCTGGGAACTGATGCTGGACTTGTCGTTTTTCTCTGTGTGCTCCTTCTCGCTGCCGTAGTCGAGTTTCTCCGCGCCGTTCTTGTCGTTGTGAGAGAGATCGATCCAGTGCGCGCGGTTACTCTTCACCCTGTCGAGCATCGGCTGCAAGGCGGACGACAGCACTGCGAATGCCTGCAGTCAGATATTATAACAAATTATAATTGTGCTCCTTAGTAAGGCTGGATTCACAGGCCTCGAGCAACGAAGAGTTGCGGCCCCAAATTATTTTCAAAATAAAATTGTCAATTTAAAAATAATGATAAAAGGATATTTTTTTTAATACTTTTAAGGTGGCAAAAAAGCATACGGTCGCCTGATGGTAAGCGGTCACCATAAGCATGGACGCTCGCGTGTTGCCGAGCCTGTAAGAATTTGTTTAATTGTCGGATTTAATGTTTTTTTAAATCTCTTGTGGGATGCCCTCTCTTGTAGCCCCAAATGCCCTCCGCTAAATCCAGCGTCTCCAATGGTACAATTTTACTTTAAAGTAGGGAAGATATTAAGTAACGTTTTTCCAAACATAGTGCACGTTGATGTTAAATAAAGAATGTAGTCACCTCATAAATAGGCAGGCAAATAGTGTCAATGAACTTGACCTGCATTGCTGGAAGCTCATCTTCTTTATCTCTATTCATGATGTCCTGAAACATAAACAAGTAAATATAAACTAAAATAACGACAGAGTTGTCTGACGCAAATTTAACTGCCGGTAGCAGGAACATTGTCGACAACGTATTCGAAAACGTAACTCGCGAAATGTCAAAATTATCATGCTAATTTTTAGTTCCACTTTTCACCGCCGCAGCGCTGTTCATTTTCCGATACAAAAATATTCGAAGGCGATACGAAAACCTTGTCGCAATTATTCATGCTAGCCCTACTGCTTCCGGTACGGGTGGACAGTGTCAACTTACAATAGGCGTGAGGTTCAAGTTGTGCCTCTCGAGGTCGCCCTGGCGGAAGAACTCTCCGGCGACGAGCGCGGCGACGCGGCGCTCGACGGGCCACGGCTTGGTGATGGCGGCCAGGTCGCACGCCGTCATCAGCATCGCGCGCAGCAGCCCGCGCCGCTCCGCGCACGCGCCCCACGCCGCCGTCACGCTGCGCTCGCTGCGCACCGTCTCCAGGAACGCCTTGCGCTTGCTACACAACACAAATATCGCTCAGTACTCATGTCCCACCTAAAGTTAAGAGCCGTGCTGACCTTGTTGGCCTGACTATGGTGACCTGCTATTCTAGCGACGCCAGTCCGTATCCTACCGGTCTGTACCAATGGGTTATTCTTACTTAAGTGCAGTGATTAGTCACACCACGAGCTTTACGGTGAGGGAAAACATCGTTGAGGAAGCCTGAGAAAAATTCAAGGACGTGTGTAATGCCTAAGAGACGGTGACGGACTCACCATCTGTCACTGCACCAAATTAACTTCGGTGGAAAGTGGGTGCTGTATCACCTAGTGCCTAGTGACACCCCTGGTAATGATAGTTTATAGGCTACGGCGACTGCTTACCATCAGGTGGCCCGTACGCTTGTGTGCCATGTTAATAGAATAAAAAAAAAATACAATTAAAAAGTATTATTATATGACTGCGATTTTCTGAGAGAAACAGAGGGGCGGCACAATTTTTTCATAGAATTTTTTTTCTTACTCTCTTGACATTAATCACTGTACATTTTTTATTTTTTTTATACCACTAAGGTGGCAAACAAGCATACGGCTCACCTGATGGTAAGCGGTCACCGTAGCCTATGGATGCTTGCAACACCCGCGCGTTGCCGACCCTTCAAAAATCTCTTCACACCCTTTGGGAAAACTTCGGCGGGGAGTACATTCCACGATTTGATCGTGCGCGGGAGAAAAGTAGAAAGTTTAGAAAAACCAAAAGGAAACTGGGCCAACAAGAGTTTACCAAAATTTATATTTATTTGTTTGTCTTGGTAGAAGGTATATTGACCTAGAGGGACAGGCGACTTTTCACTCTATGTCGCCTAGCCAAGAAAGCAGTTGATCTAAATACATACAATACAATTTAACAAACCTGAAATAAACAGCCAAGTCGGTAGATAGGATAGCATCTTCTAGAACCTTGACGACCTTCTCATAGTCGTCCGATGATAGGTTGACCAGGATCTGGTTGCCAGGAGAGTTGAGGATCATCAGGCACTGGTCGAAGTGATGGTGCTCCATCGTCGAGGTCGAGTACAGCTGCGCCAGGGGAGAAGACGCCCTAACAAAAGATTTTTTTTTTATGCCTATAACGTGGTAAACAAGTATACGGCCCGCCTGATGATAAGCGGTTACCGTAGCGTATGGACGCTTGCAACACCAGGGGTATCACTCGCGCGTTTCCGACCCTTAATATAATATTCAGGAAATTAGGATAAAGCTCTAAAATAATTGTATCCGACGCCCTAAGAACGAAATATTGATACAAAAAAAAACTAAAGTACGTAATTTCATCTAATTAACGGGATTATAATACATAGCGGCCCGCCCCGGCTTCGCACGGGTAGACATTGATATCAAATATTTTGTCTACCCGTGCAAGCCGGGGCGGGCAGCTAGCCTATGTTACTCAGTGATAGTGTAGCTTTCTAAAGGAGAAAGATTTTTTGAAATCGGTTCAGTAGTTTCGGAGCCTATAGACATTTATCAAATATTTTGTCTACCCGAGCGAAGCCGGGGCGGGCAGCTAGTATAATATATAGCCTTTGTTACTCAGTGATGATGTAGCTTTCTAATGAAAAAAGAATTATTAAAATCGGTCCAGGACTTCTTGAGTTTATTCGTTACATACAAAAATACAAATCTTTCCTCTTTATAATATTAGGTCCTTACATATGAAATTGGCGTTTTTCGTACTGGCCACTTTAATCACGAATTTCTCCTCTTTGGTAAGGAATTCCAAATTCAAATTTGTACAGCTATAGACTCATGTATTTGTGCTTCGATGATCGTCATTCATTTGTTTTTTTTCTTCTGTTTTTTTCTGTTTGCGTCACTCATTTTACAAAATGGAAAACCTTAAATATCGCATTATTTACGAGTACGAGTTCCGCCGTGGCACTAGTGCTGCGGAAACAACTCGAAGGGTGAATGATGTGTATGGCGGTCGTGTTGCAAAAGAAAACACAGTTCGTTTTTGGTTCCAACGTTTTCGTTCTGGAAATTTCGACCTGCAGAACAAGCCCCGTGGACGGCCTGAGACTCAAGTTGATAATGAAGAGTTGAAGGCTATTGTGGAAGCGGATCCATCGCAAACCACGTCCGAGTTAGCTGCAGGCTGCAATGTTTGTGATAAAACTGTTTTAATTCACTTGAAGCAAATTGGGAAGATTAAAAAGCTTGAAAGGTGGGTACCTCACGAATTGACTGAAACAAACCGGCAAACGCGCGTCGACTGCTGCGTTACATTACTAAACCGGCACAATAATGAAGGTATTTTAAACCGAATCATTACCTGTGATGAAAAATGGGTTCTTTACGATAATCGGAAGCGCTCAGCGCAATGGTTAGATCCTGGCCAGCCAGCCAAATCCTGCCCCAAGCGAAAATTAACCCCAAAAAAGTTACTTGTAAGCGTTTGGTGGACTAGTGCCGGTATTGTTCATTACAGTTTTTTCAAATCTGGCCAGACTATTACGGCTGATGTCTATTGTCAGGAATTGCAAACCATGATGGAAAAGCTAGCGGCTAAACAACCTAGGCTGGTCAATCGCTCCACGCCACTGCTGCTTCACGACAACGCTAGACCACACACTGCGCTACAGACGGCTACTAAATTAGAAGAGCTTCAATTGGAAAGTCTAAGACATCCTCCGTACTCCCCGGACCTTGCTCCAACAGATTACCATTTTTTTCGAAATTTGGATAACTTCTTGCAAGGGAAAAAATTCAACTCCGATGGGGCAGTCCAAATCGCCTTCAAAGATTTTATTGATTCCCGTCCGACTGGTTTTTTTAGTAAAGGGATCAATGAACTACCTATGAGATGGCAAAAGTGCATAGAAAATAATGGTTCATACTTTGATTAATTAAATATATTATATTAAAAAATATTCGACTTTTTGTTCCTCCCATACAAAACGCCAATTTCATATGTAAGGACCTAATATTAGTGTAGATACAAATATAAATAAGGTCTGCAAGCTTTATAGCTACCTACTACAACGACATTAATAGTCTTACGGCTTGATTCGTGATATTATATACCTTTGAGAGTTTGTCACTACGTACGACAGTGTACCCTAGTGGGTAGTAAAATTTTATACATCAATTTTTAACCTGTGTAAAAAAGGTTTCACGTAATTTATTGCACTCACTTGATTTGAAAAGAGTTATTGGTCCCTCGATGATCAAGGTCGTGGCACAAGCAGCCGATAATTAAAGCCAAGCATTCCAGTTCACCGAAAATTTTCCACCACTGGGTCTCCTGAAACAAAAGCCTTTTAAATTCTTGGTCGATGCATAAATATATTTATGATTGTGCTATTTGTGCTTCGGCATTATGTAAGCGTGAGTAGGCAAATGTCTATGTAAAGTTTAAACGAGGCCAGGCCTCACACATACATATGCCCTTCTGCAATCGACTACCTTTGGTAGAAGCGCGAGCACATTTTATGCTTGAAATAAATATTACAAAAACAAATGACACAAACGTCTTACAAGCGACCATCGGCACTAGAGGAAAATTTAGGCTTGTTACATGTTATCCAATAAAATTTTAACAATAATCAACTCCGCTCATTTTAACATAGTATAAAACAAAGTAGCTTTCCACCGTCTGCACGCTTAGATCTTTTAGAGGTTTTCATTGATATAGTTATTCCTGTGGATTGTTTTTATGTATAGCAAATTTAGGTTTCGTGTAACCCGTCTCAAAATAGCAACAGAGCTTGAAATTACACTAGAAACATTAAAAAAACTCACTGTGAGTATGGCGAACATCATCTGGGCGACGTTGAACGCGTGCCGCCAGTTGTGGTAGGTTACATTGCGGTAGTTCTTCTTGACACTGAGCAACCACCGGCAGAGCACGCCGTAATCTATGTGGAACCTTTCAACGAAGTCTAGGTCTAGGAACATGCGGAGGCAGGCTGTTAGAGTATCGTCGTCCGAGAGGTCGATGTCGTCGAACGCCAGCTCGTGGAGACTGAAATGGACTGACGAGGGTATCCGTAATGTCTGCAAAATGTAAACAGACAGGAAGATAAATATACAATAAGGTAAAATCAGCTTCATCTATACACATAAATAAAATTGAAGTGTCTGTTTGTAATTTAAAAATAACAGCGTTTTACGAAATGCACATGAAAGTAAACACGCCTCTAATGACAAAAAAGCATTTAAAAAAATGTTTGTCTGTCTGTCTGTTCAACGAATAAAAAACCATAAAATTGTGTACAAAATCCGGACGGCTGGACCGATTTGAACGAGACTTGCACTGGTAGACAGCTGATATTACACCGACTGCATTGTAATAGACCAATGCCAACAATGACTACATCTTCCATCCTTATCTAGTTTGCTTTGGTATCTGGTTAGGAGCACTGATTGTCACCGATAAAAGCTGAACTCGACTCAATTTCCAGTTTTGAACGCTCAAATCAGACGTTCAGCTTTCTTTAAACGAATTTGACATCTCTCAAATTGCACTCGATAAACACGAGAGCAAAATGAGTGAGCCAAGCAAACTAGATAACGATGGAAGATGTATATTAATTGTTGTCATTGGAATATTTTATAGCGTGTAAACTCGGTTAGAATTTATAATGCAGTCAGTGAAAACGTCCTCAGTCTTCTGGATAGAGTCAGGGCAATGAAGAAAGAGTAAGGTAAGCATTCGTCCCGTTTATGGAAAGGTTAAATCAAATGATTAAATTTAAACATTCCTTACTTTATCTCTCTAAAGTAAACGGTTTTTTTAACCAAGAGAGACACTTGAATAATAATGAAGGTCAGACTATCACCAGTATACGAATGAAGTGACTAGAGATTAGCATTAATAATCCATTAAAAGCTCTTAATCACGAAATAAATCTCCACTTGAGAGTAGGTACATGTGCATTCCATAACTTTACTGTAGTACAAAACGTCTTAATTTAGACCATTTAATCGTATTACAAGGAATATGTTAATTATTTTGTTGTTCGGGATATTCCGCCCAGGGGGTCTGAACTTGGTACGGAATAATGAAGGGTTCCTAACGCGTATAAATTGAGTTGAGAACTTACCCGCAACCGCTGAGCATCGTCTAATGAAGCCGACGCGTGGTAACTTAATACCTGAAATTAAACGGATGGTATGCGTTCAGTTAAAATTGCAAGTAATACAACTATTCTGTTCGGTGGTGGCAATTAGTCTATACTGTATACTAATATTATAAAGAGGAAAGATTTGTACTTTTGTATTTTTGTGGGTTTGTATTGAATAGGCTCCGAAACTACTGGACCGATTTCAAAAATTCTTTCACCGTTAGAAAGCTACATTATCACTGAGTATTATATGTGTATTAGTATATATTATACGAGCTGCCCGCCCCGGCTTCGCACGGGTAGACAAAATATTTGATAAATGTCTACCCGTGCGAAGCCGGGGCGGGCCGCTAGTAATATATATAAATAACTTCCAGAATAATATTGACTTCCTAAAATATCGACTTCTAACACCGAAGAAACAGTCAAAAGCTCAGACTATCACACATAGGTTATATAATCTAATATAAAAAAAACACTCCTCGACATCGGCTTAAACAAGTTTTATGTGTTTTTGTGTATATTCGTTAGGTCTGAGAATAGATGTTTCATACCCCAAAGTGTTCAGAGTGGTTCACCCCAAACGTTTATTTTTGGACAAAAAGTTAATGGAAATAGTATGTATGGCGAAACATCATTACGTTTGCCGGGTCAGCTGGTATAATATATAATATTCTATAATTATCATAATAATAATAATAATTCTTTATTAAAGATAAAGGCAATAAAAAACCCATAACAAAATAAGGACACAAACATTTCTAAAATGTGTTTAAAATACTAGCCTAATACAGACATAAATGCGAAAGTACCTCTCTAATCCTTTTTACGACAGATATATTTCGGTTAATTTATCGACATAATAAAAAGTCTTTCTATAATTCTTCGATTATACAAAGACTAGCGCGAGAACAGAAAATAATAATAATCATTATATCTTTAAACGCTAGCAGCTAAACGGTTTTGGACACAGGTTATACAGGTTAGGAATTAGGTTTAAAAAATAAAGTGTTACAAAAACAAGTTCTTGTTTTTAAAATTATGTATGGATAGATATCATATTACTGTTATTGAACTAGCTATAGTACTATAATTCATCAGATCACAGTTTCTTAGTGTCTGTTACATCGTTTGAGCTAAGGCGAAGATATCACTATCCCCTATCACCACATTAAATCAGTATCAATATCAGTAAACTACAAAAAGATAATTAATTTATTGAGATAGAAGTACTCACGTCAAGAGTAACACTCTGCTTGGCCATAGCGGTGATCGCTTTCTCGTACATGTGAGTGTTGTGTATACCCATACCGCAGAAAATGGCGAACGCTTCAACGAAATTCTCGTCATTTTTCGTAAACAACAGCTCGTCGAATTTGTTTACAAGCTGAAAATATAATATAAAATATTGTATTAATTATATTATATTATATTAACATGTTGAAGGACAGACGCTTGATGGAAATTCTTGCACAAGTGGTCCTGTATTTTTGCTGATGGACATTGGACATGTTAGAATAAAGTTTTTGGCTTTATTAAAATTAGCAAAAAATATCATGAACGACGTGACTGGTTATTCGGAAGTATATCTAGCGATGTAAATGTGAAAAAAAAATAAACTGTTGCTAGACGTCTATCGTCAACGTAACAAGCCTACAAGATGTTAGCATCTTGATGGTTGAAGTACTCCGCGCCGTACGCTTGTGTTGTGTGCCACCTTAGTGGTATAAAAAGAAGTTACCATATTTATGTCTAAGTCAATCCAATTCAATTCAAATATACTTTATTGCACACCATGAAGTATGTAGCACATTAAAACAACAATACAATACAAGTGTTAACAAGAGGTTAAGTCAATAAAGCGTAGAATATATTAACTTCATCGGTACACAATTTTAACATTTTTTAACATTTGCTAATGCTTCAAATTCAAATTTATGAGAAATAAATAAGAATATCTATTTATATATGACTGAAGGAATTGAACTTTCTCGCAAATTGTTAATTACCCCATTTCAACGAACATCAATTTGCAAAGTGTTGTATTAACTAATTTCATGAAACAACTACTAAGTTAGCTTTCAGTCCGTACCCTGGGGACTTACCAAATTACTATACTTTATTTCGGTGATAAAAAGGTTACCATCAATTGATACTAGTTTAACTCAGCTGTAGACCTGTGGCTAATTAGATCGGGTTAGATCCACTGCAGATCGCGTCAATTTTTGAAATTTGTTCAAGATAATAAATATCTTTCGACCACGTATTCGAAACGTGACTCTCAAAATGTTAAAATATTCATACTTTTAGTTCTTTTTTCTACCACTAAGCATACGGCCCGCCTGATGGTAAAGCGGTTACCGTAGCCTATGGACGCTTGTAACACCAGAGGCAACCACTCGCGCGTTGCCGACCCTAAATTTTCCGATACAAAGATAGTCCAAAGTGATACTAATACGTAGTCTAAAGAGGTTCTTGCTAATGCTACATAACTTAAGCAAACGAAACATACATGACAAACATTTTACGACGCGTGTATAAGCAAGTGAGCACCAATATAGATGAGCTCTATATACTAGAGGTCAAGCGTCATTCGACTGAGAGTACCTATAAAATTAAATCAAGAAAGTGCTCGAATACTCCATTTGGAAAGTCACTAAAAAAAACATAAAATATTCTCTTCGGTACATATTGAATAAAACATTACTGCTTTCAAATAAAGAGTGTAAGCGTGGTAGTGGATGTTATTGTCGCAATGCATTTTTATGTAAAGTTTGAACATTATTATGTTTTAACATAAGAATTACCAAGTTGCTGAGTTTTGATATCTCTCTTGGCGGACATAAAGAATATACGTTAAATATTAAATATTACACTGAACATTACTCTAGTAATGCCATTACTACGGATATCAAGTTTTGAGATATGCATTCCGAATTTGACCGTCGTGCTCTTTAATCAATTACATCAATTGTATGTTAATTATCCTACCATTTAGTTACTGTATGAAATACCAATTGGTGCACAAAATTTAAAACTGCTTAGAATAGTATTTAAAAAGCTGTAATAATAGCCGAATAAAAAACAAAACTAAAAATTAAAAACAGTAAATTATTAAAAACAAAAAACCGCTATAACAACTCGAAAAACACAACACTACCTCAAAGTACCTATGTAGTGTTATTATGTCAGTCCCCAGTCGGGCGGCTCTAATATTAATGGGAAAACCCTCGGGAGATCCCAATTAGAAATTATTTATCAGCAGTTATTATGTATGAGATGCTTGGCTTCAATCTAAATCAAGTCCCTCCGGAATAAAAGTTTGTGTAAACCACGTTATAACTTAAAAGAAAACTTGGTAAATTTGCTAATATCAGTTCGTGCACGTTGTTCAAACAGGGCTTAATAATATTAGCGAAACGATTCACGCCGCTATGCGTTTGCTTTGTCCTTTTGTTCACACATGAACCTCCTACATACCTAGTGAGGTTGTAGCAATGTATTCCGCGGTACTGTCGCATACAGCCGCAATGCGCTGCTGTTTTTATAGCAATTGTCGCTTTGCGAATTGCGACTTTGAATTTTTCATTAATCCCATCGTAACCAACATTCCGAACACGTCCGCTGCATAATTTACTCGCACTTTATGAATACTTTTCATTAGGTATGTAGTGTTATTAGGCTTTATTTACACATAGACGAGACCGCTGGTCTGGTGGTTAGTATACTAGACTGTCACGCTAGGGGTCGCGGGTTCGATTCCCGCCGGGGCAAACATTTATGTGATCAACATGGTTTGTCTTGCGTCTGGGTGTTTGGTATGTATTATAATTATGTGTTTACAAATAAACAAGTATTATATTAGCTGCTGGTTCCCAAAGTACAAGCTTTGCTTAGTTGGGGCTGGATGGCGCTGTGATAAAATGTCCAAGCACTATTATTATATAGTAACATTCCTGATATACCTAATAACTGTAAATTTATAGGCTAGCTCACCTGAATGACACCGATGATCCTGCCCTCTGAGTTCTTAATAGCCATGCAGAGGATTGTGTTGTGCTTGAAGCCGGTGCCTTCGTCCACCGACGGGTCGAAGCGGGGATCTAAATACGCATCCGCTATGGTCACTGTCTAAAAATACAAAACAGATACAAAACATTTAAGTATATTTTTAGCTGTGAAATGTAACACATTTCCATTCATCGCATTATTATTTATTCCGTATTATTTCAAGCTGAACAAACTGCAGTATTTAATAATGGTTATAACATATTCATCTAGTGTTATACAAGAGCAATCGCTCTATGAAAACTGTCCCGAAAGAGACAGGTATGATAGTGTGACATTCAAGAATTCCGTTTTTCTGTATTACCAAAGCGTAAAGCAACCATACGATTATTGCGTATCTAGCAACGGGTTGCTAGATACGCAATAACAGGTGTATCATAAGCCTTATTCTTCTTCTTCTTTAAGTTTATGGCGACAAGCTTTTAATACAGCTATTCCGACAAACCTTATTGTTAAGAGGAATAACTGTACTAGCCTAATATATCTACTGACAGCGTACCAGCACAGCGTATCCTCAAAAAGCTTTGCATGGTCATATACCTGACGTTGCTTTAAAATGATCTTCTCACCTCGCCAGTGGTAGCGACGTATCCGGTGATGCCAATATTGATGGGGAACCTGCTCTCGTAGGGGGATGTTCGTGGTGTGCCAGGGTCTTTATCGTCTCCAGCCTCCAGGTCGAATACTCGAGAGAAACTGCCCTTGGATGCTTCGTGGACAAGGAGTACCTAGAAACATTATGGTATCGTGCGTTACTTTCACAAATACATATTTTGTAGATGCAAATTAAGTTCCGCCAAAAGAGAACGCCATATCGTATACTAGCTTTTTTCCGCGGCTTCACACGCGTGGTAAATAAGTCAACATGTACCTATATCTAAAATTCAAATGATAGCTTTTGCTCACTGCTACCTATTTTAATAGATTTTACTTCAAAAATGACGGATTTTCATACAAAACTTTCATCCCCTATTTTACGCCCTTTGGGGTGGAAATTCCAAAAAGCCTGAAATACGTCTTTATTTATTTATAACTGAAAGGCCAAATACCAATTTTCATGCGCTTTACTTAAAAAACGACGGATTTTCATACAAACTTTCAACCCCTATTTTAGTAGTAGTAGTAGTAGTAGAATTAATTAAAATCCTTTATTAGCGGATGCCTACGTCATAACAGTTATACATCATGCAGGTATACATGCCAAATTTCAGCCCGATCTGTCCAGTGGTTTGGGCTGTGCGTTGATAGATCACTATGTCAGTCAGTCACCTTTGAGTTATATATATTTATTTTATTTTTATTTAATAATTTATGTACACACAACAAATTAAAAAGAACAAAATTACAATTTAGATAGATTCTTTCATATTGGGACCAATATGTAGGTATTCTCGATGAGAGGCGGTTATGACCGAAGGAGTGAAAACAAAATAGTTTAACGAATGTTTACTCTACAAAAATAAGGCATTTGATAGATTTAGGTGACCAGGAATAAGGCGCAGACGATTTCACGTAAAGAAAGCATAAGAACCAATACAATAACCCTGGAGTAGGTACAATTACAAAACAATTCACAAGGACAGTGTTTACCGAGTATCGTGATCTCATTTCCCGAAACCTATATTAATTTCGAACACGACCAATGTTCCTATTACGAGAGCGTAATTCCTTTTACCGTCGGGAAATATTACTTTCTCTTTGTCAAATACGATATGTTCGAGATATAATGAAATGTTCTGCAAATAACATGAAAATTCGACATATCAAACATATCTGTGGCCCCCAAATTAGAAGTATTAACCCATTCTCTTCCATGTTTCATAAGGGGCCAGATACAACAGGTGGCACCCAAGGATATGCGCTAGCCTTGTTTGTCTGTCAGAGATATTTTGCCTAACGAAATCAATTAAAACAACAATCAGTTTATTATTAGCACGGTTTGGGATATAACTTACAAAAAATACATGTATCACACTTACAATCATAAGTGCATTAAAATTTCAGGACACGCTCATAGAATTCACATTTAAATAAAAGATTAACAGTGGAATAAATAAATATTATTCAAAAAATAAGGTGGTCCCTAAATGAGACAGTACATCTACTTAACTCAGTTTTACATAACAAATCAGACCAATTTTACAAAACAACTAATTCACGCACTTTTGAACAAGACACGAGAAGTAAACATGATTGTCTTAAAATAACGTGGAAAATTGGTAGCTGATTTGTTACTTTATTTTCAGCATAACATTTATTGAGAGCGTAAAAGTAAATGGCCGTTAAAATTTCGGAAGGAATTATAAATTTTAATTGGAGTCGGGCACAGGCAACGACGCTGAAAATAAACGTTGCTAAATTAAACTTCAATATTGTCTTGCAAACAACGGTAATTGGTCCCCAAACGAAATTAATATTGGTCTAAGTTTACACAGGCTATCCAGCTGGTGTAAGCTGATTTCGAGACTCGATTTGAATGCAAATTTAACAGTTAATTGTGTTGTGGCAAGTAATAAACAACATTTCGAGCCTCCAAACACCTGCACAAGGGATATTCAATTACATGAAGTCCTTTATAAATCTACGTTCTTGTTTTGCGTTGCTACGTTCGAGTTCATGTCTATATTTCAACGAGGCTTTTTGAATACCTACTATACCTACATATCCTTTAAAAATCTATTGCAAAACATATTTTAGTTCCTACTGAAAACCAAACCTTCCTTGCTACACAAAAAATATGTTTTTACGATTTATGTTTAGATATTTTTATGATACCGCACATCACGAAAATTGCTGCGCATGAAATACGGTAATATCTTGTTTTGGACAAACGTGATGTTTGCCACTCGCTAAATTTTGACAAGCTGTTGATGTCGAATACTGAAAAATATAGCATCGTCGTAGTACCTACTTCACTACTCACATTGTATCCTACGAATTCATTGTTGTGATTTAATTTGGATTTTAGTTTATGCTTTAACGTGGACTGTGTTGTATTCTTTACTGTGGACAAAATTTATTCGACTAGACAATTGCAATAACTTTTGCTGCACTTTATCGTTTCGTGATAAGGTAAATTGATTCCCGAAAGAGATTCTTGATGAGAAACTATATTTTCTCTAACGTTTTTTCTTCATATATTTTACGGGATGGCAACATGACACCACTCATTTATATCAAATTATTCATCGTTCAAGAATCATCAACAATGGTGGCAATGGGCTTTGATTATAATACTTGGTTACTGATTGGTTTTATTGTTTATTACTGCCGACACAATATTGTTTAACAAAGTATGGTTTCATTTCATTCATTGCAATGAAATATATTGTATGAATACGCCTTCACAGACTGTTATCGCAAAGTACATAGATACAAAAGTGATTTATATGCAATTAAGTGCACACCTCGTGCTCATTCATTCCATTTTGTTCTCCGTACATTGCTTTATTATTACTGATATACTTTTTAAAAGCTGGTACTTTACTACATTAAATTCTTCGATATGATATAATTTTGTCATTTTGGCAGCAAACGAATTGGGCCAAGACGGGATTTCATATTCCTTACTAGACAACAGTATTGTTAATTCAAATGATACCGGTGTAAATTGTTGAGATTCTGTGTTTTTATGCAACAAAGCAGTCTACCAAAATTGAGCCCAGCCTGATGTTAATAGTATACTGGTTAGAGACGATTGCAACACTATGGCTATCAGTTGCAAGTTGGCGGCATTGCCGACCTTACGTTAGTTTCTCTGCGTTAGCATCATTAGATATGGTGAGTCACTCACTCACTGCCAGCAAACACAAAGAGCTCTGGAAGCCTATGTCACCAAGAACATACTTAATAAGAGTAATGCCATTCCCCTGTGATCTTATCCAAAGTAAGCCCTATAAATCGACTTCTCTCAACTTAAATATTTATAAGGTAGTAAAGACATCAACAATCAATACATAATTCAGTTAACTGAACTGGACAACCAGAGAGGACAACTGAACCAGTGGGAATAGACGAAAAATTCCAGCAATAATCATGACAGCCTTTGACAGCCTACGTCGACATGTTGCAGGACTCATCTGTCTTGTCATGTCATGTCTGTTTTTCGAAATAAAACAAAGGTCAAAATTGCTTGCTTGGTTTTCCCACTCGTTTTTCACATGTAAGTGACGCACCGCTCCGGCATTTAATATCAGCTGTGCCAAGTAACGAAACTGTAGTTTTGAAACCATGTACATCGAGTACCTCTCTATTTATTATCAAACGTCGATAAAAAAATCCGCGTATTCCTGATCATTTTCCTGGCATACAGACTTTTCCCTTAGGAATAACCTAATTAAGAGTTGGGTTTTGCGTCGCGTGGTCAGCGGATGTTCGCCATATATGCGTGCCGAACTAACATTTGGCTACAATAGTTCACACCTTGTAAGGAGATAATAGATGCTAATTAAAAGTTATATATTGGGTTCGATAAATGGGCTCACCGACAAGTAACAAAAATAGCTCAATCGTTATTAGCGCAGATATTTATATTGAAAATATATTATTAGCCTACTTAGGTACATATGAAAATAATGAATTGTATTCTTAAAATATTTTTTGGTACACAGATGCTATAATATGTAGTAGAGACAGTCTTTCTAAATATAAAAATATGTTTGGAAAATTAAGAACCTTTATTTTCGAAAAGCTTAAGTTGGCGTATTGGACGGTAATTATTATCAAGAAGCAGATACGAAGACTGCAAAATTCTAAAGAGCTTTAACATAATATCTTATTACGTTTTACTACATAGTTCTTACATTTTATTATCTTTTTGGATTGAATATAGTAGATATTCAATCCAAAAAGAGAATAAAATGTTGTAATTCTGTGGTTACAGTGGATTATTATATATAGAAGTTATTCTACATGATCCACACTTCGCCTGCCCAGGAAGGGACATTGCGTGAGGTAAATAAATTGTACATTAGATATACCATTATATTACATTACATTTCATCTTATTCTAAAATGGATGGCGGTCCTGACATTTAATGTACTCCGGGCTTAAAATGTATCCGAAGCACGGCAATGGAGATAATATAAATAATATTCTCCACCAACGAAATCACATCTCCATTACAAAGGTAACGTATGAAATGATAAACAGTAAGACTATTAAACGTACATGTCAGCTTTATGATGTGGCCAAAGCTGAATACCTAAACCCTTTTACCATGATTCTATGAAGATAATGTAATTAATAATCTTCTACAACGAAAGCAAATCTCTCCATTACAAACTTAACCTAAGAAATAATGAACAGTAAAACTATTAAACGTTCATGAGTCCTATCGTGTGGTCAAAGCTAAAATGCCTAAACCCTTTCACAGCTTTGCTTTTACAACATTTCCCTAAGGGCCGAGGTTTTGTGTCCGGCCTCCGGACTCAGCGTTCGTTCACATTAGGGTTTATTCCACTTTGTTATCTTGATACTTTTAACTTAACCGTTTTCATTTCTTTATGTTCTTTAGTTTCGCTTATTTAAAACTTGTACGAATGGCGGTTGATAAAATGTTTGTCTTTTAATTATCAGCGATGTGAACCTAAATGAAATCAGAAATGTAGTAAACTTTTATTGCATATTTTTAAATTTTCGAGTTCCAAACAGTTTCTACAACTTTCAGTTTAATTTGCTATAAAATGTTAATGCTGCTAAGAGTTTACGACGTACCCATAACGTGTGCGTAATGGGAAATACGTGTTTCAACTAAACTAAACAAACCCCTCTTACGGTCATACGTTCGCCCTGAATACATAGAACTTCAGACAAGATAATGAATGAGAAAGTTTAGCTTACATATTTTTAACAATGTTGTACCATTCATAAATCTTAACTTTGGCATCAATCCAACAAGGCGATACATTGTTAGCAGAATACAGCGCAGTACCGAAACGAATGTCAGCCAACAACTAAAGAAGGGTAAGTGCCAAAAGCATTTACTAGTCAACATTTAGCGTCATCGTGTTCCCCGTATCGCAGACAGTTAGGCCGAACCATTTCGACATTTCGGTGACTTGTGACCTAGTGGCAATGAGTTTACTCTAATAATATGTAACTTTGAAGATTTAAGTATTTAAGGTAAAAAAAAAGGTTAAGAAAACTTCACGTCACATCAGCATGCCGAATGTCGGTGACGCGGACCCATGGAAAAATTGTTCGACTTAAAAAAACCTAAGAATTTATTTATAACAGTAACTATGCTATTCACTATTGACTTACACAGAAAATTTTGCTTCTTCTAAATTCATCGTTACGGTTTTGAGTACAGAAGGCATGGTGGGGTACATTAAAATAAAATGTTTAAGAATTAGTCAGTCACATTTCAGTCAGTCACATTTCTTTTACATGATGAAACATTTTTAAAATATTTCAAGGCCTGATATTTTCAGTACTTATACTCACACTAATCGTACATCATACGTCGTAAACCATTATCACGCATGGCTCATTTGTTTTTTATTTAAAACGTCTATTGGAAGCCTTGAACGTCCATTACTCTGATGTGGTGTTTTTCCATACAAAATTGTCCAATATATTTAAAGTTAAAACGAATATAATAAGCGATTTTACGTGTTGAGAATATTATAATGAGGGTAAAGAGTAGCTCTGTATTCCATTCGCTTATAGCCATATTTATTTTATGCATGAGCTTCAATGCGGTTTCGTGACAAATAGCTTTTTGGGTAATGTAAGTCATAAAAGCGGCAAGATTTACTAAGGCTGTGATTTTTCTTTATATTTGCGAAGAATATTCAGCCTCAGTTACCATTAAAGTGCGAAAGTTTGTTCTCGCGGGTCAGAATTCATGTTTCCACCAATACCAGGCAATCCAACGCAACGTTAAATACATTCATTCTTAGTTTAGTGTTAAAATGTCAAGTCACAAGATCCATAAGTAAATTGTCATCTAGTAATGAACAACTTTTAGTTGGTCTAATCCAGCAAATTTCTGAGTTGTCGCGTCTATAGGTCTGATTGTAGCCTTTTAACTTAATAATCTGCTTGGATCATTGACGATCCTACCAATTAGGAAAAGGTCAGGGCAATTTTTTTTAGTCGTCAAACAAATATAAACAGAATTTAACACGATATCACTAAAAGGCTTATGTGTTATTACGGTCAGAGTCCTGGCTGTCCTCATTACGATGCCAGTTTGGGAACATCCCGAGCTTAGACCCGTTTTAATCTAGCTAGCCACACATTATCATTGGAGTCGCGTGTAGAGCCGGCCTTCAAATAATTGAGGATAACGGCCAAATTCATAGGACGTTAAGCTTTTTGTTACCTATGTAGGTACTAATTAAGAGCAGGATGCCCGAATTTACTGATTTGGTGTCCACTCATGTGGTTTGCTCTATTTCTTCAGAGAGTCGCAGTCTTCTACCATATAAAATACAAAATATCTCAAATTAACAGTTTCATGCCTATATACGTAACGTTATCATAATTACGTTTATTCTTTAAAAAAACAAGTGATGAAGTTTTTTCTACACATCGTAGAGAGTAGTCGTATTATCTTGTCCTGTCGACAAGATAATATAATGCTTGTAAATATACAAATAAATATAGAGAAATCGCGTTGCACATAAAAGCTTATATAAGTCGACCAAGCTGATCAACCTAATCCATCAATACATTTACAGTCTCTTTTTATAGAGATTCCATACAGACTTATTAGCTGTTCGTTACCTACCACAAAAAACAAAATAAACAATAGAACGTGCCTTACGTACAACTAATCAACTTAAGTAATGAAAAACTACTAAAGTGAAAAATAGCTACTGTTCTTTGGTAAAAAGGCTTAGGTAAATTTCCATTTCGAAGGATCGTTAACATACTCGTAAGAGATAAATCTCAATTAGTATGCGAACAGGAGTGCGATGACACAGACTAATGAAGTGTGCGGGATGACGCCGACGTCGATAACCACATAGAAACGTTACTTTAGTCTAGTCTGTGGCGCCATAACCTTAGTCCATAAACGAACAAAATATTAATTTCTTGTGGATTTGTTCCAAAATGACAAGAATTTCAGCGCTTCGAATACATAATGAACATATTTAATTCAATATTAAGGTAAGGAAAAACTGTATGTTTGTATGATAAACATCTTGTTTTTTTACATTACCATCACCTCTCTAGCCTTTATCCTAATTGCAATTGGCTGAGTCTAAGCAAGGTACGAACTAATTGGCTGTATTTATTATTGTAAAATTACGCAACCTGTTAGACAAAATTTAAAAAAATCCGAAAATGATTGCGCCGGCGGGAATCGAACCTGATATCCCTAGGGTAGCCAGGTAGTCAGGTGTGCTAACCACTGGACCAGCGATCTTTAACCAAACTATTACCATAAGAATAAAGAATTCAATACGAAAGATAAAAGTCATAAGCTACCACGCTCTCGTCGCATTATATACTTTCAAAAGATGATAACAACAAATACACCTAGTAAATTAATCGAGAACACTTTCAGACAGCTTTTCTATGGAACATTTTACAAAACGTTAAAAATCGAGAAGCGTTGGTTTTTACGAGGCATTCAACTGAGTGTCACGTCAAGTAGACAAGATCAAGATTACAATAAAGGTTTCCGCGTTTAGGAATGTAACAATAAAAGCCAGTAGAGTCTTCGGACAAAATCCCTTTTGATTACTGAGTGTTCTAAGATTTACGTTATCAGTACTTATTAAATGCTTTTAAAGCATAATACTGTAGTGATTTATACATATAAAACGATAGCCCTAAGAAGAGCTATATTCTCGCCTACCCCGTGAGGAACGGCCTACGGTGTGAGGATATGGACGTATGTAAGAGCAACTTTTAACGCCTTTGTTTAACATAATAACAGTATTAATGCGAATGAAAGACAGTCTGTCTGTCTGTTCGTGTGACTTTAAAGTTTTAGCAAAAAAATTACAGAAAGTGAAATAGATAGCTTGTATTAGGAAGGCATAAGAACAGAATATTCGATTCGACTCTCCTGGTGGTAAGCGGTCACCGCAACCTGTAGACACATACAATTACCAGGGGTATCAATAAGCCATATTGTTGAAGAGGAGTCACTATTAATTAGCAGTATGTATATATTACATATAAGGTGGAGGTACTTTCCCCGGTCATGTGGCTCGAGCCGGTAAAGACCGGGGTTCAAACCCGGTCTTTACCGGCTTCAAACCCGGATCACTTCATACGGTAGGCGATCACTTTAGCCACATGCTCGCCACGGTTTTTATACATAAGCATATAGTTAAAGCACATACATATAAAAGTGGGTACTTTCACAAGAAAACGAAGCCGCAATAAATTCTTATTACAATTTGAGTTTCCATATTGCTTGCTATATAATGGATTTCCCACGAACTGAAGATTAAAGCGAGTTCAATTATTAAACATGAGAGGAACAATTGGCAAACACATTCATAACAGTGAAATACATGTACACATTGCTATGCTGATACGTACGTGTGTTTACATAATGCAGATTACTAACTCGTTTGTCGTCTGTACGTATAGTCACAAGGAAAATACTTTGGATCATTTTAAAGTCACCTTGTTAAATTAAAAGTCCTATATTTTTTCCCGTTGAATGCTTAAGTATCATATTTCATTATTTTTCCTGAAAACACACGGATGCTGAAAGTAATTCATTGACAATTAAACTGTTATCATTATGTAAGCCTATCTACAATAATATCATAAAGAGGAAAGATTTGTATTTTTGTATGTAACGAATAAACTCAAAAAGTACTGGACCGATTTCAAAAATTCTTTCACCGTTAGAAAGCTACATTTTCACTGAGTAAAATAGGCTATATATTATACTAGCTGCCCGCCCCGGCTTCGCTCGGGTCGACAAAATATTTGATAAATGTCTATAGGCTCCGAAACTACTGGACCGATTTCAAAAATTCTTTCACCGTTAGAAAGCTAAACTATCACTGAGTAACATAGGCTAGCTGCTCGCCCCGGCTTTGCACGGGTAGACAAAATATTTGATCTAAATATCTAACCGTGCGAAGCCGGGGCGGACCGCTATTACTGATAATTTACATGTGTATGTTATATTAAAGTAGTTTCCGAAATGAATCTGATTCAATAATTTCCTACACTTTAGTTTTGACCACGAGTTTATGAGTTGTATTTGTTCAATATCCACTATATTTCGTTTCAAAACTCATTGTATACTCCATTATTTTACCGAACAGAACAAAAAGGAATTCAAGAGTGGGACGTACATACATATTGACATGCACACAATAGTAATTTACAATTGATTCTCTTATACTTACTAAATGTGGCGTTTATGTAGACGTATATCATGTAATCCTTTCATCTCTGAAGAGCTTTTGTCCGTTAATGTACGAATAGGTTGAAGGCGTGGTGGCCTTGTGGTTGAAGCAGCGGTCTGTTATCTGATGGACCCAGGTTCAAATCCCGGCCTGTATCAATGAGTTCCTCTATCCCTAGTATTACCAGCGGATATGGGCTACGGTGACTGCTTACCATCAGGGGGGCCGAAACTTGACTTTTTTATAACACTAAGGTAGCAACCTTAGTGTTATAAAAAAGTCAAGTGGCTAGTTTGTGAAACACAAGTGTCATTAATATCAATAAGAATATGACTCGCGTAATTAACCAGCTTCTGAATATAATATGCATTTTTTTATTTTATTCTAAATCTGCATCTTATGACTTTTCATTCCACAGTACGACTGAGATCAAATTAAAAACTTATAAGTGTTCCAATTTCAATTTGTTATATGTTCCTTAAAATATTATTATCTAGAATTGCACAGATAGATGAAAAAAAAAAACTTAAAAACAGCTCGATAGAGAACAAATTAAAGTAGTTTTATTTTATTTTATTTTTTTATTTATTCGATGTTTTATGAAATAGAACATGGAATTATTTTTTAAAACTGTATTCAATTAAAATAAAGATCTTGTCGTCCATTGACCGATGTAATGTAAATTGTTTTAACACCGAATACCTACTCAGCATCATACCAATGTTAAATTTATTCTCTGTGCACCTTTTTCTCTGTTTGACATTTGAACAAAGCTTCATGAGACCTCGAAAAAGGCTTAAATTCTGATCCATACTTAATTAACGGACTATGAAGGGGATTTATAGTCAATGCAACAAACACTGTATATGCGTCAAGTTATCATATATAAACACATTTGATGTTTACGTGGAAAAAATATTGCTGTTATGTATATGAAATATTGACGAAAATATTGTATTCAAACTCTAAATATAGACACAAGTCGATTGGAAAAGCGCTGAAAGTATCCTCTGATAAAATTGTTAGTAAAACTTTCAGCAGGTAATAACTGAAATCTTTAATTCATTAACATTAGACTGTAATGTGATTTCTAACTTCCTTAGCTTAATTACTGAACATAATTACAAAGCAATCAATTTAACGCAAATTTCGGTCTAGCTCTAAGCTATTTCACTGATAAGATGAAAAGTACGAAGGTCGGAGAGAAACCGAGAAAAGGTTGCCAAGAAATTGCTTTAAGATAATTTCGTTCAAAATAAATTCGACGAAGATAATTGAAAATGCGAGCGCTGAAAGTAGCTTTTACTTTACTTTTGGGATCGGAAGTGAAATTTACGTTTGAGCGTACTTATAAGCAAGCTTGAACATAATATTAATTAATTGACGAGACCGCTGGTCTAGTGGTTAGTATACCTGACTGCTACGCTAGAGGTCGCGGGTTCGATTCCCGCCAGGGCAAACATTTATGTGACAATTATGTTTGCCTTGCGGTTGGGTGTTTGGTATGTATTATAAGTATGTATTTACAAAAAAAAAAAAAGAAAGTATATAAGTATTATATCAGCTACTGGTATCAGGTAAAAGCTTTGCTTAGTTTGAGGCCAGATGGCGCTGTGTGATAATGTCCAAGCATTATTATTATTATTATTATTAATATACAAACTGAATATTTCTATAGTCGCATCATTTTTGCCATTCCATTATTCTGGTGCCAAATATATTAATGTTCCCTTCCTGTATCTATTAGCAATAGTGCTCTGTGCACAGTAAATATTAAGGCTTCTTAAGAATTCAATGACTAAATGACATACCTCTACATCAAATTATATTATTCTAATTTCGAGAGTTGTATATGAGTTCCACGCAACTAATTAAATAACGACATAGCGGCTAATTTAATATGTTTAAGAAGGAACGAATATAAATAAATTCATTATTTAAAAACAAATTGACACTGGTATTGCAAGTAAATTAGGCGCCGAATTCGAGTATATAGTGCAAAATATCCGCTTGAGATAGTAATGACATGAAAACGGGTCTTATACGCGATATTAAATTGTTTTTTTTTTTACCTCCCGACGTTGACATTGACGTGACGAAAAAAATAAAACAATTTAATATCGCGTATAAGACCCGTTTTCATGTCATTACTATGTGTTTAAATCGCGAAAGTTTAAAAAACTGTATCCGCTAGAGCTCAGCAAATAGCATGGTTTAAAGTGTCAAACACGTTGGCATAACCTTCAAGTTTAGTAGCTGTTACATTAGATGAAACCCGAACCTATTATGCTGTTTTAAAATCAACGGCGAGAATATTAAGGTACCTACAATTTTTTAGCGTCATCCATTCGTAATCGTCTGTCCAAATGGTTAAATAGTGTTAACTAAATAATTCTATCGGAATTGTACCTGGCTTCTAACGTTAATAAAGGTATAATTTTCATGTATGTTTTACCTGCACCCGCTGACATCGTATGAGGCTCTGCGTGTGTGTGAGTATCCTCAGCACCATGTGTTCTATCGTGCTCTGCTCTTCGAAGACCATCCGCGCCAAGTCGAGCAGCACCTGGTTCCTCTTCACCTCCAGTTGTGATCTCTCGTACAACTGGGCGTTACGAAGCCCAATGCCGCAGAACTGAAGGTACGAGGAGAACACCTTCTCGTCGATCACCGTAAATGGACCGTCGTTCTGTTTATTTATCACCTGTAGAAAAGAAATTGGTGTTATGACATTTTGTCTTTCTCGTTTTTTGTTGAACTTGCCAAATTACTCCAACGCTAGCCATAAATCTAGTTGCGTATACGTGAATTTGTTTTTCATTGACTTGGATCTAATTTTCATAATAATAGAGCTTATTTAACAGACTATTTTATTTAATGGCACCTCGGATTCCTTAATCCATGATACGCTACAAGTATCGTTAAAAACATAACATGATGCAAACATAATTTTAAGAGGTAGGGCGAATTGGGATCTCCCGTGGGTTTTCCATTATAATTGGAGCCGCCCGATTAGGGACTGTACGTCCGATTTACAGAAGACCGCAGTGAAATAACTTTGATGTAGTATCGTGTTAGTTTAAATCGGAGGTAAGTAAGGTGGCCAGTGCTCCACGAAGCTTCTCGGACTCACTGTGATAGCAGAATTACTACTAAGTAATTCTTTAATCTCACAGTGAGTCCTCATCAACAACAGGGCTGACAACTCGTTAGTGATATCCCTGTATTGCTGGCGGCTTAGGCTACGGTGATTGCTTACCATAAGGTGGGCCGTATGATTGTGTGCAAGCTTAGTGGTATGAAAGAATACCTAACCTTAAAAGGAAGGTACACTACACCAACCAAATAAATTAGGATATAAGTATCCTGAATATGGTATGGTAATGGTATATTTGCGTTACTTTGTTTAACGTTTCCCGCATGTTTTTGTTGTGATACATTGCGCAGTTGTCTCGTGATTGTTAAATAAAACAACGTTACCAATTAATTAATATTCCGCTGTACCAATTAGTTACATTACGAACCTATTTGAGTCATACGTAGAGTAACAAATACGTTTCAAACGTTATTACTGCGATGTATGTGTTCATTTCGATATCAACTAAAATTATACATTGCCACAATTTCTATTATCGGTCAGACAGTTTATTAATAACATGTCGCTTTTTACATTTGCCCTTTCCATGTAAAATTCTTACTTCACACGATCCATTCATATCTCTTTATTTGTCTGCCTTTTCCCCGTATTTTCATACCATACCTACCCCTTCTAACATCGTCATATTGGGGCAACATCTCACTAATATAATTTAACACGCAAACGATCAGCTGACAGTAGTAAGCTGTCGGCTTTACATCGTTTGCCATAAAATCGTTTACGTTGGAATTGTGTTGAAGCGACATCTCGGCTTACAAAGAGCTCAACATGTATAATGTAACCGCAAATATATAACATAGATATTGTAATATCCTTCTTAAGAAATTCAAAGATTTACCTCAAAACACAATTCACCGATCATAAACTTTATCAAAACCAGGAATATATCGTGAATAAGTGAAGTTCCGTCGTTTGGCAGTTTTAATATTACCGATTTCGAGGAATGAATTATGAATTTTTCGTTTAAAAGTTTAAAATAGTTGGAGATGGCCCTTTTTCTATATAAATATACTTCAATGTAGAGAAACGAGCATGAAGTATTGAAAAGAAAGAAAGGTAATATATTGAAAAGAGATGACAATCAATGGTCCAGTATGAATATAATATCAATACTAATTCACGGTTGACATTCATCGCCCCAGAGCTGCTCCACAGCCGACACGGACGCCGTGAGATAATACAAGGTTCTGATAATATTTTACGAACTAATTTTATGGTGGAATATTTATTACCTCTCACCCAGACAAGGGTTTTTTTTAGGGTTCCGTACCTCGAAATGAACCCTTATAAGATCACTTTGTTTTCCGTCTGTCTGTCTGTCTGTCTGTCTGTCAAGACGTTTTTACTCAAGAACGCGTGGAGATATCAAGTTGAAATTAATATCAAAAACCCGGGTCTATGGTCTCTTTCAGTTGTCGAAATATTAAACCTGTAAGTCAACGGGAAGAAAATATATGACTGTTTATGTTGCAAATTAAAAAAGGTACTTCCCGTTGACCTAGAATCATGAAATTTGGCAAGAAGCGGCGCCTTAAAGCACAAGTAAAGGGAACAATCTGAAAACCGTAAACATGTAGTTTCATAAAAAAAACTAATTTACTATAAAAATTGATGGCGCTGCGTTTGTTTACATTGTTCCTGAACCGCGCTGTTGAGATTCACCAACGATTGACGAACAATGACCTCATTTGAAGTTCGCTTACGTTTACCCTACCTACATGTGTGTACGGAACCCTCAGTGCGCCAGTTCGACTCACATTAGGCCGGTTATTTATTAAAGCTTTCCCATTGGTTTGCATATGCAGAAACTTTTGCGAAATTGGGAAATGGCACATATACCTAAAATTATACATTTATATTCGTGTGTGGGATTTGGGTGATGGAACACACAAGTAAATTGTCCTTAAACGAAACAAAAAAATACTTAAGATACGTTTGTATTATTAAAAAAATATCGGTAGATAGCGTAGCCCGCTTTTAGACGAACGATTTGTCACATAAAATTGCGACCATTATTCTGTATTAATATATGTATTACCTGTGCAACACCAATGACCTCTCCGTTGATGTCCTTAATTGGCATGCAAAGCAATGACCTCGTTTTGTAGCCCGTCTGTTGGTCAATGTCGTGGTTGAACCGCTCATCCTGCAACAAACAACACGTGTGTTTAATTATAGGTGGTAAATCTAAAACGCTTTGAAATTTTAATAGAATCATCGCCCAAAGCGCAAAACGCAAGATTAAGATCGAGGAAGCAATTCGCCAATGAAAAATTGATCCTTAATCAAATAACGCATCATTGCGAAGAACGACAAGTGTCCAGTGCTGCAGTGTTCATTAGCCAACACTCTAATTGAGCTGTTATTGCGGACCTACTTCTAAATGAAGTCATATAATAGGAACTCGGCCAGAGTAATCAGAGTTGAAGTGGTGACCGCAAACCGCAACTGTCCTCTACATCCCATACCCTTGTGTTATTGCTTCTTCACGAGCGCTAGCATCTAACTAGTGTCCTTATATTTAGAGCTTTAGAAGTAACTGTATATAGGATAAGCATGTGGCTTAGCATAACTCGGTTAGAAGTCAAAACAAACTCGGGTGGATTTTCTAAAACACAGCTGGCAGAACTATAGTTATACAGAACGTTACTAAGTAGGTATTAAATTTATAACCAGATCTCACTGATTTTGTAACAGCCGAATTACCTTTTGATTTCGTTTGGGGCAGTCTCTCAAAAGTCTAAATAACATACTATATAGTTTTTTAATCCTTAGTATGATTTTAATTTAGGCAGCACCCACCTCAATAATTTTACAAAAAAAAAATTAATGCAAGTTGTTTTCAATGTATTTCGTTTCGCCTGCAAATAAAACAATATGTGAAATGCTTTGTGTAGTTCAATTTACGAAGCGAAATACTGATGTTCCTCCTACGACACTATATAGAACAAGAACATTTCTGTGGAAGACCGCATCGGAATGGCCTTTAGCCAAAAGAGGAGTTATATCTAAAGCCACCGTTCATTACACACGCCTGTCCGCCGGCCAGATTAGGTTTAAGCCGTTCAACTACGGCCAGATCTGACCAGGTCGATGCAGTTATGCCATTTTCGTTTATCTAACATCTACTGTTCTGTTCTAGACATTGAAAACCTTATCGAGCTAAAATTATTAAGCGTACTCCTCATAGCACTAGGTACGAGATAGTTATAATAAGTGTTGTTTATTTAATATCAGACTAAATTCTGTGTATTTGTTGTTAATGAAGCTTACACCAAAGTTGCCCATAAAATTTATAACACAAATTAGTCATTCGGTCAACAAATTTTGGATCGAACATAAAATTCGTCGCCGAAATACAGAAGCACTTATCTCAATCTTATAATAATTAAATTATATCTATAGTTCAACAAACTATATTCACGTCTAAATTTGGCAAGCTAACAAAAACTTCCACATAATAAGATTAAAAAAGTAACAGTCCTTCCAATCTCAAAATATAATAGCATAGAGGATTGCTTAAAACATAAAATATCCGGCAAACTCAATAGCTGTAAACCACTGCATGAAATTCGATTCAGGCACAAGTTTGCTAGCGTGAAAATTTTATTTTATGCGGGAAAGCAAAATTTCCTGCGGGATACGTAACTTTAACCTCGCCGAGTTTGTGCAAATCAAGACTGGAAATGAAAATTTAATAGACCAGAGATCGCGTAGCAAGACTGAAAACTATCATTTGGAATACTATGCAATTCAGAAGCAGAAGTCAGAACATAAAGTTTACAAGAATATCAGACTTGTTATTAGCGTAGAGATTCAATTATTTAAATCAAATATGTACATATTATTTAAAAGGTCATCAACTCATCAGTAGCAACATCTCCTCTACCCTGGAGACACCCCAGGTGTCCAACACTTATAACCACAAATAGCGTAGTTTGGTTCATTAGCTATCAAAAGATTATTAGATATTTGTGTATATTGCAATAATAAAATATTTAAGTGTTCTAAGAGTTGTTAAACTAGTATTAAAATATGACTATGTCATATCTATTTATGTGCCATACTTTTCACACGGAATGTGTAAATTGATACAAACTGGTCAAATACCAAATCTTTTAATAGTAACATTTAGTTAAATTTTTATAATAATGATAGAATTATTCGTTGTGTAAACAAAAGACAAAAAGGTTCTGTAACCGTTGAACAAAAAATTTGATGTGGTGGAATACGCTCAAGTGAGGTAGTAATCTCGGGTTGTTCCGTTCAATGGGTCCATTATCCCTTCAAACTCACTCGCTTTACACACAAAACTTTCCTCGGCCACTTAACCTTGTAAGCAACTTTTTCCTCAGAATTTTATTACGTACAAAGTAAGTAGTGGAATGGAAAAATCTCTTGCACCTAAGACCCTCCTAAATCATAATGTAGTTTCATTGTTTCAACTGTAAATAATTTTTCGTACCTAGAATATTTCGTGAGCGATAAACATGTACATATATTATTAATACAACATACTTAATTTTGGATTTAAATTATATTCTCTAAATAATAATGATCGATTTTATCAATAATTATTTTACCATATTATTTCAGCATTTTTGTTATTATCAATAAGTAGCGGCCTGCCCCGGCTTTGCACGCGTAGACATAATATATCTATATCTACGCGTGCGCAGCAGGGGCGGGCCGTTAGTTTTCTATACATATTTTTGTTTACATTTCGATTAAATTATTTTCCATGTATTTAAATATACTGTACTAAGTCGTGAAAAAGCCCGACTTTGTTTTATTTACGCAGATTTGAAAATGTAGTCTAGCTAGATACATAATAAAATTTTCGACCATACCTACGGCAAATAATTAGGCGATAAAATTTAATTGGATATCGGATACTGTAATAAATTTTAGAAATATCGCAAAGGAGTTAAGGCAGAACGCATTCATGTTATATTTTATTAGTATTCACGTAATAAACCCGCAGCAAGGCCGTGGGTGGAGACTATTAAGAACATGATCAAAAAGGTGGCAACAGAAAATGCAATACCTACTAAGCAATCTTCACTACATAGTATAAAAAAAACAAAGTAGCTTCCCGCTGTCTGTCTGTCCTGTATTTTTTTTATACCTCTAAGGTGGCAAATTAGCATACGGCCCACCTGATTGTAAGCGGTCACCGTAGCCTATGGACCCTTGCAACACCAGGGATATCACTCGCACGTTGCCAACCATTCAGAAATCTCTTCACACCCTTCTTGAATTTTGAACAATCGTTTCTCAACAATAATTTACTGCATTATTAAAAAGAACATATTTCAAAAACAAATCCTCAACGTAATTACCAATCGATCAGGCTGTAAATATATTTAATGGATCAATGAGAAACGAGTCAATAACACAAACTATTACAGCTTGATATAAAGCAATAACACATCAAATGAACTGCGAAATAGAAAGGAGTCATAAAAGGGTCATCGTTTGACGCGAATGACGCGTAATCGTCAATTTTCCAGTCACTTGGCACACGAAACGAAAGTCAACTAACAATGCCTATACACGAACAAACATTACGTCATGCCAACCAACCGTAGTCGTTATAACAAAGCAATAAGATTCAAAATAATGCGATTAATTCACTGCACTATATCTGGTTAGTGTGATCTTTCAGAGGCATTTACATGCAAATTGTTTTCATAAGCAGTGTATACAAACGAATGCACACAAGAGCCCCATCTTGAGCAAGGTCACGCCTCTGGATACGCACCAGGATGTGTCGTCATCTCCAGATGTCAAAGGAAGAGTTTTGACTTTAGAAGGAATCGACCTTGGCGCTAAGTAAGAACAGACACATTAATAACGACGAAAACTTTGAAGTGCGAAAGATAAACAAAGTTGTCAGATTGTGTCTAAGAAAGTCGGACGAATAGAGGGGTATTTGGCTAAATATAAACGAGGCTAGACTCCTTGTGATTCATCCGGAAAAAGAAATACTTTGAAGAAGGAATTTCAGAAGTATATTAAATCTTGTAATACTATGCGGAGGTATGTTATTAAATGAGTTTTAAGACTAAAGTTTGGTTCTACAAAGGCTGTTAGTCAGTATATTAATTTTGAAGCTATCAATTATTAAAATGCCATCAATCGTCAAAAGTAATTCAAATAATTCTTGGACGTTATCACACAACGCCATCTGGCCCCAAACTAAGCAAAGCTTTTACTATGGGAACCAGCAGCTGATACAATACTTATATACTTTTTTTTGTAAATACATACTTATAAATACCATTGGCAACATCAAACAGTTGCCAATGGCGGAGAATAATAAAATACAATACTTATAAAAGACCAAAAACGAGCTACAATGTACAATTAAAAATGTCCGGAATCTTAAGCTAAACAAATGATAGCACTAACCTTAAAGTGATCTGATAAATCTAGACTACAACAACGTACGTATTCATGAAGTGACTAAACCTAGATAGCATTTTTAAGCGAACCATTTATCCAGCAGCGGGTCGTGCTTCTGAGAATAATTTATGTGCACTCGTCCAGACGAATCCCTGCGCCGAGGCACTCTACGTTAGGATTATACGGGATATTTCTTAGCAGAAATACAAATTATTCCTCCACCGCTTGAAGCTTCTGGCTGCCAAGCTCAAGGACCGCGTTATTTACTAATTAAAATTATGAATTGCGCATTACGCTGCGGTTCCTGTACAGTAGCTCGCCCGGCATACTTTATCCCAAAGTCAGCCTCTGATTCAAATATTTATGAAATAAAAGTTTTAAGCGAGGGCGCGGACTTTCTGACGATTTTGAGTTAATTAACAATATCAAATACTGTGTTCTGTGGTGGTATGAAATATTATAACGTCTACAAAAAAATACAAACAAGGGACTAAATAAAATCTACAATTAATAAATAAGAAATATATTTGCTGAGAACAAAGAAGATCCATATTATATTAGCTCTTTTTAGATATAATTATTTTTTAACACCCTTAAGGCGATATCATTGCGATTCCTGGATACAAAATAAAGAAAAAAAAATTCCTCATCAATAATTACTTTACTTATTTTTTTCTTAACCACTTAAGAACCACGGGTTCTAATTAACATTCTGCAGGAAACCGGCCTCGAGCAGAATTGCTTACATAAGTGAAATCACCCGGATTCTCAGCAGAGATTTATCAGATCTTGATGAATGAGATCTTGATCTTCCTGAGTAGGGAATGAAAAATTGTAGGGAAGAAATAAAACTTATGGTCGGGTGGAACGCCTACCGATCAGATTAAAGTTTGGTTCAGCATTCGAATTTGTGATCTCTCAGTAAGAATAAACTTCACAATAAATCTCCGAGTAAAGAGATATAGATGCCGATACAGATCTCACAAATACTGTAAGTTAAGTTAAAAAATCAAAACTCAAAATCGAAATATCAAATGAAGAATGGAATAAAAGTAATGGAACTGATATACATCAGTTCCATTATATATATATTCCATATGGCATACATACGTATGCCATATGGATGATAAAAATATGGTAATACCGCAAATGAAGTACGTTTTATTAATTACGTTTAATCTGAACATAAATTGTAATTGTAAAAAAATACATTGGATAATAAATCCGTTACTTCACAAGTAGCCCGTATAAATCACTAGGACGGTAATTTATTGATGTTCCAGTATTTATAAGCTTCATCCATACATGTTGCCAACTCGTCTTTTATTGCTCTTCAGCATTGTACGAAAAGAAATTATGTAACGTACTTTGATATATTGATAGCATACAATAAAAGTGCTGGAAACATAAAGCAAATGCTGTGTGTAAACATAAGAGTACACAACGTTTTGTCAAACATTATCATGTACACATAGCTCATGTCTATCTTTCAAAATTGAATAATGGAAGAGCTGTTGTTGGAGTATTTGGTTGGAATGATAATGAAAAAAAGATCTCTTGTATTTAAATTTGATTTCTAATATTTCGTTGTTAAAGTGATATGAATATAGATAAAAAATAAACGAATAAAACATAATTCAAATCAAATACCAGTCTTTACTTTGAAATGTCCAACCACAATAAATGTTAATTGAATTATCATATATTTAAAGCTTGGTATTATTAGAAACTATAAAATACTGCCTTACGTTCTTGCTAATATTTCGACAAGAAACGTGAATTCAATTTACAACTGAACCGTCACTATCTACATAAAACAAAGACGCTTTCCGCTGTCTCTTTGTCTCTTCTATGCTTAGATCTTTAAATCTGGAATGGATTTTTATGCGGTTTTTTTAATACATAGATAACTCTACGTTTTCAAGAGGAAGGTTTATATGTATATTTCAGCGGGTCGCTACCGCTAGTGATTTAATAAAATCAACTCATGGGCACATCGAGTATTTTAAAATTAAACAAATGTAAATAGATCTCAATTGCTTTCAAATTACGTTATAAAATATATTCCCAATATATTATTATTTGGTGCTAAATTTAAAGGTTACCAAAGCTTAGTAAAATTGGGTTCCTCACCAATGTGGGTCCGATCCGTTTTATCCCTGATGTGACTGTCAGGATGATGTAGGCTTTCGCAGACGCACCAATATCAAAGACCGCCTTGACTTTCAGATTAACGTCATCCCATGACTGATGCCTGATGAATCGACGCCTATATTGCCTACAGCTGCGACAAAATATATAGAATGGTATTTTATAAGGTCAGCCTCTAGTTTCTCTACTGTTTGATAGACACTTACTGACAGCCAAATGTTCCGTTTTATCAATTTATTATAAATCAGATCTATTGCAAAAAATATTTCATCGTAACTGTGCTCGCAACACGTCCTACGGCTACTGCGAGAAAAGCAAAAACATTAATGGTATTTGTCACATATGCGTATATTTCTTTGAACTGCGAATGTTATGAAAGAGACGGATGTAATATATATTCTGGAGATATAAGATGCTATTAATAATGTAGGGCGTGAGGGGAATTCTCATTTCTACGCAAGATCTAAAGTAGAGCTCGCTCGAACTAAAGCTGTGTCTAATGCTTGACTTCCAATGCAAACTAGCACCATGTGGTGCGTTGAGACGTAGTCGACACGTCCGGAATTTTTACGATAGCATGAATAATATACTAATCAGGGATAGCAGATCAAGTGAAGAAACGAGGTATGAAAATATATTTTATACAATGCAGACATTATGGGATAGATACTTTCATGAAACTTATTACAGATTGTAGCACGAAAGTGTATTTTCGTACACAGGGTATTTTCGTACAAAATAAAAATATTTTTTCACACCAATGGCTCTATTAGCGCGAAATGAATAATACGCAAACAAACAATCCAGCTGGTGAAAAAGTTTATATGGCCGAACTTTTTCCTGGGCCATTCGTGTACAACGCGCTGTTTGCATAATAGGCAGGCGACCGTGTAAGTCCTGCCAGTGTCATTGTTTAATGGCCAGTCGTAAAAGGGTATTACTGTTTCATTTTTTGCTTTTCCCCCATCATTTATTTAGCGGGGACGAGTGGTATAAACTTTCGAAGAAACACAACAATGCATTGTTGGCTTTTTATCGGCCTACACTCCATTATTTTACGCGTGAATTTTTTCACCACTGTTCATTTGGGCTTATATTTTGGTTTTGAAGTGGTTATTTATTTAAAATGTTTTAATTTTGCTTTTCTTTGATTCGTTCTATGTGTCGAATATAAAGAAGCCAATGACATAAAAAACTAAAACAAATAAGAGGTAAAATATATTACAATTATAAGTATACGCATCATGACGCGGCACTCAATCGCGCAGTTTGAACTGTGTGTACGTACGCTTATGATGCGTGAAGAACATTATTAATATTGCTTCATATTTTACTAGAAATCTTTGTTTTATACCACTACAATGGCAAACAAGCATACGGCCCGCCTGATGGTAAGCGGTCACCGTAACCTATGGACGCTTGCAACACCAGGGGTATCACACGCGCGTTGCCGACCCTAGGATCTACGACAAGACCAACATACAGTGATACACATAATTCGGAAGTCTGTTTAACGCTCTAGTGGCTCGAATGTGGTAGATCATGGTAGTTGGTGTGTAGAAGACGAATTTATTCCGACCTTTGCCTCTGGTTCTCATTTACGCTTGAAATGCTGCGTTAATTATACACAAGCCTTGCTTTCACAGTTGCAGCATTCGCGATTGTCATCGCATTTTCCTTTGATGACGCCAGCTGTTGCAAGCTAATGCATCATTGTGGGAACAATGAGAATAATATCGTAGCTTTAATAACTGTGGGGTTTAATACATGATCCTATATGTTTATGTGAACATTAACAAATATTTTTCAATTACAGGGTATAAATAATGACAGGCTAGTTGTATAAGCTTCCTTTGTACTTCGCAGACTGATTAACAAAAAGAGAATAGTCAAATTAAAGTACGCTTCTGTCAATACTAAAGTAATTTAAGTCAAAAAAATATATTGTGCTACATGTCGAATAATAAACAACAAATATATTAACAAAAATTCTCTAAGTTAAAAGAAACTCAACAATCTCAATCAGTGTAGTATTGTGAATAACTGGCACTTTTGACTATAATAACTTTAAGCCCTCGAAATCGCTTCTAGCTTTACGAACTTTAATGACGCATATTACCTATAAGCTTTAGACAGAGAATAGTCACCTTTTAAAATTAATATCAAGGTTTTAATTTAGAACTTCCATGTATTAATGATTAAATCCACAATAATGATTAAATGATTAATTCTGCAAACAAACGTTTCAAAATACATAGCGATAAAGTGGAGGGACGCGCTACTTTAACCTGAGACAAACAATCCCCAAGTAATTTTTAGAACCAGCTTCCTCTTGCTACAGCGCTCTAAAGAACGCGTACCTACAATTTCGTACGTACACGGGCAAGACTTTAAGTTTGCTTGGAATTTCTGCTTATTAGGACTGCTGCTTTAACTCTAATTAGAAAAGTAGTTATCAAGAATTACTACCTAAGCTCAACTTTAATACATACTTCAACTTTTGTACAGACATTCCGACAGAACTATTAGCCTTGATATATATATATATATATATAGTGTTGAAAGAAAGAATTCCAGTCCTTTAGTAAGAGTGAATCTATACGTATGTATTCTATTATTTTCAGCTCACATGCTTATTTACTTACACGATATAAAAAAATCTAGATCAAAAACATAAACGATCAATAATTTAGGGTCGGTCAGGCGCGAGTACTGGGCGCCACACCCCTGTTGTATCATGTAACCACAGGCGACGGTAACCGCTTACCATCAGTTGAGCGGTATGGTTATTTGCCACTTTAATAGTATAAAAATATAATTTAAATTCGAGTTGGAATTGGAGACGGCTGAATTGAAACGACAAATTCTCGAAAACGATCACGACCGTTCCTTTATTTAGGGTTCCTAAGAAAATAGTGTTATTGAAACCCAAATCTCATTAAAATAATTTAATTTGTCATAAAGCGTGAATAACAATAAATATTAAAATAAGATATGTATAACATGACCGTGCCTACCGGCACAGGCGTGTCATGCGTCACCGTGAATTCTTTCAAGAACATAACCGTTCGTATTCTTTTGCGACTATTGTATTGAATATCAACAAATTTTACTCTTATTTTTTTTGTAACTAAGTAAAAGTAATGAATACTAATTTACCATCAATCAATCAATGTACCTTATATGCATCAGGTATGTTGACAGGCTCGCCGCTCTCAGCCACGTAGCCGACGATGCCGCTTCCCCAGGGTATCCTGATCTCCTCGAGCTGCTCCATCTGTTCCGGCGTGGACTTCGAACATACGTCGAATAATTTTGATACTAGACATCTGTGGACAAGGAATTTAGAGGTGAATTACGGATGACATTAATGAATACCGCAAACAGCATGGGGTTTTTCAAGAAGGGTGTGAAGAGATTTCTGAAGGGTCGGCAACGCGCTAGTGATACCCCTGGTGTTGCAAGCGTCCATAGGCTGCGGTAATTGCTTACCATCAGGTGGGCCGTAGGCTTGTTTGCCACCTTAGTGGTATAAAAAAAATTCAAAAGATCGCAGCCATACAAACTTCTCTAATGAAGAGTGTCTGCGAGGTAAGGTTTCAGAAGCTCCTCAAAGATGCTCTATGCTGCTGCCAACATAGGGCATCCTGTGATTATAATGTTAGCACTGAGTGAACATATTATGATCGCTGGATCATATGCTAGCAGTGTCTTCTCAATAAATTAGATATACATTAAAAAAAGTATTAGAAACTACATTAATAATTTAATGTATTGCCAAAAAAATAAAAGACAACGAATTAGGTATCAAAATGTGTTCCTTATCTGTAATGTAAGTGCCCACAGAGGCACAAACAACGTTATCAGATGCATTTCATTAGAATCAACAAGTAAACAAGACAGGCATCCGACGGCTATAATCGAATTCCCTTTGCGGGACTCGGGGAATTTTCCAATCGGCAAATACTCACTACAATACGTTTAATAAAACCTCGAGAGGCGAATGTTGTTCGTTAAACTGTCATGGCGACAGACCGAAATGTTATATGATACAGCTTTTATCGATGTTTGACATTAATTAACGAATGGCAGACAAACTTGGTAATTGGTAGGTAAGTAATAAATTTTCCCCAAAAGTTTGGACAGCGAGTTTTTATCAAAATCGATAACGGAGTTAAGTAAATATTTGTAAGCTTAAAATAATACTGTTAATAAATACGTCGCCTGTAGATGTATAGAAAATAAAAACAAGTATATCAAGGCACAGACAGGATGCTACGGGTCCGTTTACGGTGTAGATCTGCACTTTTTCAAATTTATAAACCAGTTAAATATTCACTTAAAAGGCTTTTTTAAATACTATGTATGTATGTTAACCAAATATATTCCGACGTGTGTGAAATTACATCCCTGTTTTGTTTCTGCGTTCAGCGATCATATCGTTTATTTTTTAAGAATTCGACCAATACAATAAAACAAATGCAATACGAAAAAGAGAGTAAGTAGTATTTTGCGTCATTCTACAGTAGTTTAGCCGAATTACACACATCTCTTATTACATTACGCCAACGTGTATGTATTCTTGGACTCCCGGAGTTTAATTAAGGAGCACTCAAACTCAATAAAACCTCTCAGCCGCGACTTAAGTGACAGCTACATCATGTAACTTTATTTGTGCTCGCTCGAGTTGAACGCTTGTGAATTAATTTCTAAAGCGCTCTTGGAATCCTTACGATTCATCTTATGGATAGGTATTTCAATAGCACACTTATATTCTCAATATTATAGCACGTGTACGTTTCAGGTTAGGTACATAAAGAAAATTTAACTAAATGTCCTAGAGGAATCTCACAAGATCCCCCGAATTAATTTAAAAAAGTGACGCTCTTATTATTCTTATTACGCACTTATTATTCTAGACGATTAAGTCATAAAATTCATAAATGCAGGAATACCGGCCTATCATGTTAACGAGGATTGTATCACATGTTCCCCGAACAGATCGTTTATTATGCAAAATTTTCTGATATAATGAAAAATCTTCTAAAAAATTAATGAAATTCCAGCTCAGCATACAACCAAACAGACTTTGTTACGTACAAACATTCATCAAAAAGAATCTAAAGTCGGCAACTTGAAGGAAACACAAACAGCTGTTCACACAAAGCATATAACAAAGACTCGGTGGAATCGTAAATGAAGAATCACATTTGAAATTTATCGCATCCTACGTATGCTCCACGTCTAAAAGTGCCTAAGGTCAAGGTCACAAAGGGGGGGACGAACGCGGAAATCATAAGAATGAAGGGGCAAGGGACACATAAGAGTTGGGGAAAGTTAGCCTCGGCGGGTATGAACTCCAGTCACGTCAATGTTTATCATTGAGAGAATTTTGCCCAATTTAGTGGGTTGCTTTGCATTCGGACTTGACATTCATACTAATATCCTTATATTACGTTATTATAAAAGTCAATCTCTATTTTATGTACGTAGATGTACCATTGTTAAAATATTGTCAATTCGATTTCCCAGAGACTAAGAATAAACTAATACAAAGTCTGGTTTCTTCGAATACATTATTGGTACACACAGTAAAATGATAAAACGTATAGTCGGAGTCTGTGCAAATATTAGGAGAGACAAATAAGTAAATATACGTAGGATACAGCTTACTATGTGCCATTATATTTCTTTTGATTGCGAACTCTCAATCCTTCAGATTCACTTAGAGTTAAACATACTTTTTATTGTACCAAAAGACGGAATTTTCTTGCACAAAAAAGCTTTTCTCATGTGTGTTAATTTCGAGATCTAATCTGTTAATTCATCCAGGAAAATAATCTAGTAAATAAGATAATTATTTAATAAATATATTATCTCGTGACTTTACGCCATTGTTATATTGAAATGTAATGTATAATCGAAAGCAGATTGTGCTCGGAACAGGCCGTATTGTCCGCCATTTTCTTTGTCCGGCACGCCAAACGTATATCATATCCTTACTTCATCTCACAAGCGAATTGGAACTCCTCCAACGTTTTTATAAAAGCCATGTACAAAGCCAAGAGACTACATTACAGGAATCTTATATCTTTGAATCCAATGTTTGATGGATAACCTAATGATTTTATATTATTTTTTATTCTAAGGTTTCGATGTATGGACTTATTGGTACAACTAGTGCTAGCTGCACTAGTTGCTAGATTTCGGTCACCGCTTCTTGGGTGTTCTGTCATATCCAGTCAATAGAATTTCTAGCATCTTCAAACCTTATTTAATTGGTTCAACAATACGTTCACCATCATCCTCGTGCCCTTATCCCATATAATAGGGGTCGGTGAAAATCTTCCATTCCTCTCTATTAGCCGTGGATTTTAGCTCGCCACAGTTGGGTAAGATACAGAATTAAGGATGGTAGTAAAATACTATTCTTATTCCTGCTCCCTCTTGTGTTTTCTAAGCCTATAAAGCTGGTGGCTTACTGTCTCACTGATTGTCCACACACCGTAAAACAATGGTGACAGAAGTACAACATTTGTGGGTATTGCTTCTTTGTTGTTGGGGATACGAAGAAAATATCTTGCCGCCGATTGATTTTGTAAAAGATAATATTAAAATATTAGGTACCTCGTGACAGGTAACTAAGGTCATTCAGCATTTACCGATTTGCAAACAAGGAATACCTATATCAGATATTTATTATGTACATTTCAACATTAAACAAATATTGAATCACTATCATCAGCTTTTCGTGCGAACCCCATGCATGATATACCTCTCCACGGAGCGTCATGTAACACGGCTTAATACATGTCGAGGCCATAGGTTGCCGAAATAATTTATAGTACTAAAAGTATCTCCAAGAGAAAAACAGATGTGATATTATGTTATAATAGGAAAAAAACTTGTCGTAGAAACAAAGAGAGCAGCGCGCGGCTCGAAGTATAATATAAAAGCTCCTCTGGTAACCTCTTGACGGTGGCTGTGTACGTTTTGTCAGTCGCCCCTTCGGGAATCAACGGGTATTGGAGCGCATGTCCACTTTGTTTACGGACAAACACTTACACATGTTTGAGATATGAATGTACAGCTTAGAGGCATAACTTAAAGTATCTATTGTTTTTTTTATATCACTATGAATTCCTTATAAAACATCCGTATATCCAGAACCCGTCCCTTGTTATCATTATCCAAGGTACAAGGTTAATAAACAGCTCAACTTGCTCAACGATCAACTCCTATATACAGTTTTAACTGGATAAAGCTGCGTATGGACACAGATTGAATAATTTTAAAGAGGAACCATTCTAGTGATATAAGCTTTATCGAACCGTTTTGTAAGTAGGTGTCTGACGTCTGTCCGTCCTTTGTGTAATTTTTTCCCTGTCACGGTCTACTAATGGAGGAGGAAAGACTTCATGGTCTGAATCGTTTCACTGATCGTTTGTGAAATTTTCTTTTCCTCTCGCCGGATGATGGCGTAACGTTACGCTATTTTCTTTTATATTTATTTACTGGACAACGTTAATTTACCAGTGAGTAGATTAAAGCCACCTTGTAAAAGTATTTTAAAAATAAAATGGGATTAGCATTTGCAAACCATGTTACTAAAAATGGCGTAATCCGTATGCGGTCTACAATCGCTTGAAAATTTAATTCAACGTGAAAATATTATGTTGGAGCTACCACAAAGCTCAAAGTATGCAGTGTTGTTGTTAAAATTACATGTACGAATGTATAATGAGGAAATGGGTGGAATATTTTATGACTGCTTTTGTAGTCAGGTATATATAGGTACTGAGGTCGTATAAGGATTCCACGAGTCGTTGCGTTTGTATGTTTTTATTTTTAATACGAGCCATGTAGCGTAAGCTCAAATGTGGTCATAAAATTGAGAGCACATTGTAGTTATAAACGCAATACAGGCAGTATACATTTTAGCGACAACTTGCATATTCTAACCTCTTTTCGGATTACTTTGAATTTAGTTTTATGATTATCAGTTTGTCGAAATAAAATATATTTATCTGATTTTATTTACTCAACTAATACAATATGTTAATTATATCAGTACAACCTGCTTAGCCAGTTTAAACACTGACCGAACTCATTAAAAGCTTTAAATTGTTCATACTAACAAATATTATTTTGTATCATGAAGTGCAACTCCAGTGGTACTTACGATGCATGTGATGCGATACGTAATATCGACATTTAAACATGAGAAGTGTATAATCCACCATCCTCTCCGAAGCTAAATACAGACAAGGGTAGGGAGTAAGTGCCTAAAAAACAGCCTAAAAAAATCATATTTTTTTATTTGTTAATTTATTGATTTCAAAAGATACTCCTATCTTTTGCAATCTTAGTCTAACGATCGAATACCGAAGCGACATTCAAAGTATGATGGTTCTGGTAACTATTTGAGGTGTCGTAATCAAAATACAATTTCGCTTTAAGATCAGAGGTCACTCAGAAATTAAGTGGCATCAGATTTGACTGGCGTCACAGTCAGTATTCAGCCATTAGACTGTCATCTGCAATGCTGAAATTTAATGTTCAGCCGTTAGGTAATATGTAGGTACTTGAAAGATTCCTTTCCAACTTACATTATATTATTCTTTATTTGAGAACAAAGCAAGAAAGAGACTCAACTACGAGTTTTTTATTCTTATAAGCGCAATGAAAACTTTGATATTCCGGTGGATCAGTTTTGAGTTGTAAAATCTTGAAGAACGTTTTACATCTAGAGTCGATTGGAAGTGACAGTGTGATCTTTTGAGTAACTTTGTAAAGTGAAGTATAACATTTTGCACATATAGCAAGCATGAAAATTTACAATAACCCGTGTACGAGAGAAATTGGTGCCAATTCTGTTGTACAAAATTAAACTAATTTGACTGGACTAAAAGACTTCCTATCCTTTCCTCATGTGCGGAGTTAAATAAGGAAGGCAATACTTTGGGACCTGTCAAATTAGTTTAGTTTAATGATTTTGTAGAACATAATAATTGTCAATTAAACTGAGCCATTTAGCAGCTTGTGCTACTTATCTCTTCTGAGTACTTCTGTTGACCAGTAGAGATATATAACGTAAAAAATATATTCTGAGCTTATATATTTTTTTCACACTTACTTAAAATCTCCATCATTTGTACTTCATTCTACCAACACGACATTGTGGCAACCCCGCAAAAGCCATTAATAGAGAGGTTAAATTAATGCATTCTAGGTTATAGTAAAGAGTATCTTTACAGCCGAAAGGGGATTCGGTTAAAAGAAACTGCCGCAGTCGTTAAGTCAGAATCCTGTGCCAACAAATAAGTTAACCCAATATAACTGGCCAACGAGCTGTGCTTAGTTTGTGGTTCATGATGTGAATTCTAACTTGGATAAAATAAGGCACAAAGCATTTTGATCTAGCCGGAAAAATCTACGGAAGTCTTCGTTGTATTGGTCATGTGGTAATATTAAACAACTTTAAATATAACATAAGTACCTAGCTGCTTTTTGAGATCTATAGGCCAACCGGCTACTATACCTACTGGGATAAAATCGACCAGACAAGCCTGAAGTTCACGCGATGGCGAGCGTATCGTCACATATTTGCATAATCGTTTTTTTTAATATTGTTTTATTCTCAGTACTAACAAGCGAAACTGTTGAAAAACAAATTTCCGATTCATATTTAAATAGCATCCACTGACAAATAGCCAGACATATACCACAGTAACAAATTCTGTATGTATTCAAACAAACATCCTTTCTGGAAATGCTGACGTAGCATTAGTCAAAGCAGCAAGTTGAACTTTGACGACACGATGTTCCAATATACATGAGCTACGTCTGCACTTTCGACGAAGACGCTTCCATGAATGTTATTGGAGGCAAAAATAAATACACATTACACGCCCCAAGTAAATATTTACTTCCTTGATGTTCTTTAAAAACAACCTACATACGCAAGAAAAATACGTTTGGTTTGTTGACATTACAATGATGACTAATTTAACGTGACGTGGGTTGCGGAATGTGATTTTGGGAATCGGATATTGGTGTCGATTATATTGTACAAAATCACTAAACTAAGCTACTTTGACTGGACTAAAAGTCTTGCTATCCCTTTCTCATGTGCGGGGTTAAATAATTAAGTCCTGTCAAATTAATTTAGTTTAATGATTTCGTACAATAGAATAAGCACCATTGTAGATTTGAAGTAGGCAATATAGTCGACGTAATATAAACAAACATAGGTACTCATAGTGATCAAAATTAGGTATCAGCTTATTCTTCACGTACTAAACATGATGACGAATGGTTCACCTCACCACCTCATTATATTGATGGTCAAATTAAGATAATAAAATCTTGGTTCGATTTAAACATGTTCGACTAGGTGAACTAGTAGCATATGCAACTACAACTACATAATTTTATTATACTAGCGGCCCGCCCCGGCTGCGCACGGGTAGACATTTATCAAATATTTTGTCTACCCGTGCGAAGCCGGGCGGGTAGCTAGTATAATACGAGTATATAGCCTTTGATACTCAGTGGTAATGTTGCTTTCTAACTGTGAATGGTTTTTTGAAATCGGTCTAGTAGTTTTGGAGCTTATTCAATAGAAACATACACACCAAAATATAAAAATACAAATGTTTCCTCTTTATAATATTATTATATATTATATTAGTATATATAGTATAGACTTCATATCTAACGACTTTACTACCTGACGGCCAATATTGACCGTAATTAAATCCAAACTAAAATGAAAAAAAAACCTGAAATAACTCGCGAAGCGTCCAAGTCTAGACTCAATAACTTTTTACGTAGTGACAATTATCATTACCATAGCAGTGGCAAGTCGTCAAGTAATTTTAGTGCATATTCGAAGGAAATAACTAACTAAAATCGAACTATTTGCAGCCGTCTATATGACCTGACATATTAAGCGCACGTATAAATAAAATCGAATGCTGTTTCTTTTTACGATGATTAAAATAGTATATGGAAAAGCAACATAAAATAAAACAGTCAAATAATAATAACATTCTAACCTTACACTGTATATGTTTAATTAAAACGTCTGTATTATTTTTGTTCTTCAATTGTTAATACATATTGATTGTTATTTGATCAATCTGTTAAAAAGGCAGCTTTGATGAGTTATTTATGCCGGTTTGTTTTAAGGCTTTTTGTCGAATCGCTTTCAGAACTCGCGACATTCAAGTGCATCAGAGCCCAGATTTCTTTTAAGAATTTTCATTTCATTTTTTTAAACTTATATAAAACTAAAATAACAAACTAATTTAGAAAAATAATACATTTTTCAAGTCATAAGTCTCCGTTTTTAAAATAAGATTGTATAAACAGTTATTTTTGAATGATTTGATTCAATTCGAGGTAATAACTCATTATAAAGAGAACAAAATGTTTAATTAATTATTTCTTTTCAACTTAACCTCTCCAAATACAAAGACAAATTATTGGATACCTCATTTTCAAACGTTTTCAAGTTGGTGGGTAATGCGGCCGGCATCCATCTTTGTGGCACGAACTCGTTTCCAAAGCAATATAATTCTGATAACAGACGAAACTTGCATTGGAGTGCAAATTCGCTTTCTACTCCTCTTTAGAGATATTTGAATTCAACGCTTTTCTGTAAGGACTCAACTAATTATGTGATCTTCTGTGAAATAAGTTAAATTCGTACCCATTTGAACATTTCATTTGTAACCACGGCTGGAAATTCTCAGAGGACCAGCCCCTCGCATAAATTGAATAAGCACGTACTGGCACTTAGCAGCAAATGTGATTTCAATAGGTAAACTAATCTGTGAGAACACGTGTACGCAACTATCCTTGAACTTTGTCTTCTTTTCCTTTTACATTCAAAGTATTTTCAGACTACTCGGCAACCATACCAAATTTATACGGTTAAACTCGTTCAATGGTGTCAATTCTCTTGTTCATCTGACTAGACTAAAACGAAACGAATATAGATAATTTGTTCGTCATTAGGTATAACATAAATATTCATCGTTTCGACTGAAAAATTGGGCTAGTTTGTGACAAAGGACCAATATGCTGACCAAATTAGACGGGTAATATGGTAATAAAACACGGAATATTTTTCATAAAACACAATACTATATTTTCCACGACTACAAATTATGTTTTCAAAACATTAAACTGAGACTATAATATTCTGAAACATACATAACTCTGTGGTGTCTGAGAGTTAGAACCGATGAGTAGTCGTGAGTATAATAAACAGGATCCTAAAAAACGAATTTAGTCTTGTACATAGTATCCGACATCGAACAACATAGTAGACTATGTACAACGGTTTATGAAAACCCACTACCCTAAGGCAACATTGTACTGTTCTGGAATATGACACAACTGGGAGTATTATCTGCTGCGTGCCCTAAGTCAGTACAATCTAAACTTTGTCGGAACTTCCTCGAACATCTCGGCGCGAGCTCAAGGGACATACGGTTTATTCAAACTGTCAGGCAATCGTCGCCTCGTAGTCCGAGTGGTTAGCCACTCAAATTATAAATTGAATCCAACAACTGGAGTTACGATTTACGACTGACGAAGTCGGCCGGCTTACTGGGGTACAGTTTGCAAATGGAATAAAAATCCCAAGTGGTTTTTTTTCGTATTCGATAATAAGACACGACACAACTTATTTTATCTGGACTTCATCTTGATTAGTTTCTACATTGCACTTTTTTTAGGAAATTCATTAAAATATAACCATGCTTTTATGTTTTGAAACGAACTGAAATTTACTCTAAACGTGACTATAATGGTCGTGAATACGGAGACGATGGCTACGAGAGAGAAAACGACAAAAAATAAAAATTGATACTGACTCGAAATAATTGGAAATAAGAGCCAGGAGGCAGGATACATTCGTACATAAAATTTCAAGTTTCAAAATGATCACTAATGAATGAAATACTAACCTGCCATTCTGCGGATGTGGTGATGCGACTCTTTCTCCCTGCACCAGGAACAATGACCCTCGATCAGCATCGAGCAGTATTGAAACATTCTGCAGGATCTTGTGGCACAATACTCGCACCTCCAATTCATTGCAGATGTCCTTTACCTGTGACAAAAGTGAACATTAGTTATACTTTAGGTACTGTGGCGTCGAATGAAACTCCATATAGCTCTGAACACTCTTTATTCAGAATTAATGAAATTATGTTTAAATTAAAAAAAACATCATGACAGGAGTCATGTCAACTCCATGTCTCTTAATGCCATTCTTAATTTCTTAAAACATTTTTCTTAATTTATTACAGGCACTTGAAGCAAAGCGTTCCAGTACCTAGGCTCGAACGATAATGACAATTAATGAAAATTACTTTTTACAGAGGCACGATAATGTTTCCGATGGGTTATTACAGCGCAGCGTTCAAGGTCAAAAGTACTAGGTCTTTAAGTTCAAGGTCCTTTGGGATCTATATCATCCTCCATATATTGTTCAAAGTCACAAACGTCACAAGCAGTTCAGTTTTACAACCCGTAATATGTTTTATAACTTTACCATATTTTAAAATGTAATATTATGGTAAGATTAGGTGATACGCTCTGAACTGTTTCGAATGACTATTATGTCATGAGTCCTCATATAACGTAGTCCCAGCTGCCATGCTAATAACAATGAAGTACTTATTGATGACTAAACGCAGAATACATAAGCTACTATAAATACAAAATCTTAGAACAAAGGATCTTTGTAACTTGTAGAAGCTTTACGATTCGTGACAAACTGTCTGTCCCTATTCCCTATGTACTTAACCATGCAAATTGGTACTGAAATTTCATTGTTTTCAGGGGAATCTAGATCAATATAATTTGGCACTTGTTCAAAGTAATACCTAGCTCGCTACGTTCGGAAGGAATCTACGCTCTTCTTTTATTTCTGCGGTTATTGACATATTGAGAACTCGTAATGGTCCTTGCTATAAGATATGAATTATGATGTCTTATTCCTTTTCTGACTGAAAACTTTATACATTATTTTTCTATGCTATCTACCTACCTTGAACTGGTATGTAGAAGTGTGAATAAACATGTATATTATAATAAACTGCATATAATTAATTGAAGAATATTTTCACCGAAGCTGAAGTCCACCCGTTAACTCAATGCTTAAAACTCGACCTTACTACGGGTACCATAGAATAAATAGTAGCCGTTAATTAACTTGAAGCACAGATCTACTTAGATCAGTGAGCTGAAGCATGATTTCCGAAGTAATTTCCGCCATATAAATAGCCGGCGTCTCATATTTGCTGAATACTCTAGCGTACTGTACGAATTCACTATTGCAACTATATATTTAAAACCCTTAATATACAACCTGTGCTATTGTATGATACATATGTGTCTTATGAATATTAATAATATAACACGTCGCAAAATATAAACCGATTTATGAATTTACGAATGATATAAACAGAAAAACCTTAAAGAAATCTAGTACAACCTTCAACTAGACATTGTGGTAATCTCACGCATACTATACCTAAAGGAGACAAACGAGTCTTCGGCCCGCCTGATGCTAACGGTTTCCGTAGCCGAAAATTTATCTCATAAACGTAGTGGTCCATTTGTTTTTTATTATGAATATAGATTTAATGAAATTTGGAGGAAAACTCTGATAGAAACATGTAACAGTATTTCAATTTTAAATAAAAAAAATATTTACAATGGATCTATTCCAGATGATACAACATAAAACTACAAACTGTTTAAGGAGTAGTCCAGTGCAAAGTCCAAGTCCTAGAAAGCATATTTCTGTGCTCCCGCTGACCTTTCTACGCTAACTCAACAAGGAATAGTGAATCAAGAAATAGATCAAGCTCATAGCATATTTAAACTAAGCAACGTACCAATAATTTATTGAAGTAATTTATTTAATTCCCCACCGCGATTTATACCCATCCCAGTTAATACCTAAACGAAATGATTAATTATTGACGATTTGGGTCGAACGCGACGCTCCAGTAACCTGGGAAGACTTGGTTGAACATTTAGGTTATGTAAGAAACGTATTAAATAGCCGAAGCTAAGCTGAACAATAAAAAAAAACAAACAACATCGTTGAATGTAAAACGCACTTAATATTTCGGACGGGTTATACTTGGGTATCACGGGAAATGAGCATTTATTTATTTAGCCACATCCTCAAAACATTGTACAGATTGCAGGAAAGTAAAAACAAAACTCTTTCAAACCGTTACTCTTACTATAGTTTTACTAAAAATCTTATCCTGTACCTACAAGCGTCGCGAAGTGTGTGGCGCCGTTTATCAAATGCGGGCCAGGATGACGACACGACAATAATTTACATAGAATTACAAGAAATGATACTGGAAGTGACACCCGTACACGATCAGAATTAAACGAAAACGTGCCGGTTTTACGTAAAAGCCATTCCAACAATTCGATTACTTGAAAAACTGTGAACCATTCGTTTCGGGGATTCTTCGTTTGAAGTTAATGTAGGTCTTGCGAACATTTTCAGAACCTGGGAACCCAAGTATGATCCCGGTTTCAGTTAAAGTGAGACCAATTAAGTAAATGTCGAAGCGGAATACGAGTAATTCATTAATTAAATATATGCCCTTTCCATCAAGCTATGGCTGGGGTTCCGGTTGTGTTTACATGTAATTATCAAGAGCGGTGTTTTATCGGATTTGACCTCAGCCAGCGGTCCAACAGAGGCCTAATTTAGGTACGTACCTACTACATGTATAAACGGAATATACAATTTTAAATAGTTCTTATGCAGTATTATCCTGACCTTCGAGCTATTAGGACACCTGCAGAAGTGCAGGCAGAAAGTCTATAATCCTTTTCAAATTGTTCATTTTATGAAATTCAAAATTGTTCTACTAAGAATAGTAGGTTCAGAAGTATTTTGTTATCTTACATAGACACCTTGGATTTGAAAAGCACTGTATATAAAGTATTATTTTTAAGAAATATCAAGTTTCAGTATTTAGTCGAGAACGAAGCAGTACCTGCCATGTATGATGGTTACTATCCCACAACTATTGTGTACACATGATAATAAAATAATAAAAATTATTGTTTTATTACTCCATGCAATCTCTTAAACCTATCACTAAAAAGGAACATAAAGAGAGCGTTTTCAAGAATGGACAACCAGAATAATACATATATATTTGTTGCCATTTTCGGTACATGTGTCACTATCATCACAGTGACATCATGACGATAAATGACAGACGCTATGATTAAGTCTTAAATTTGATATTTATTACACAGAAAAATATAAGCGTGACCTATCTATACTTCTAAACTAATATTATAAAGAGGAAAGATTTGTATTTTTGTGGGTTTGTATTGAATAGGCTCCGAAACTACTGGAACGATTTCAAAAATTATTTCACCGTTGGAAAGCTAAATCATCACTGAGTAACATAGGCTATATATTATATTAGCGGCCCGCCCCGGCTTCGCTCGGGTAGGCAAAATATTTGATTAAATGTCTACCCGTGCGAAGCCGGGGCGGGCCGCTAGTTTTTATACCATATATTTTTATATATAAGGCCATATGTAAATCTGAAAAAAAAAATTGATAAAATAAATTGTATTGGTACGAACTAACCTCATTTATATTTGAGGTTTAAGTTAAACGTGTAATCACTCCACACCGCCTAAAAGCCGCGTTTGTCTAAATTTTCTTTGAAATATAACTCATTATAGCTGTCCTTAAATTAAGAAAAACATTGTTACAAAAATTCCCAAACTGTACGTAATTATACTGTGAAATGCGAAACTCAAGGACATTAATCAATTTACACAAAGCTTTCCTTTTACAACGGTATCAACTTTCCTCAACTAAGCTTAGAGTAAAATATAACTCTAACAAATTAGTTCAAAAGATTAAACAACTCTTACAGTCTTTAAGAAGTCAAAATGGAGCATCCTGAGAAAGGTTAATCCAAAGCAAATTTTAAGACGTTCGCAGAAGTTGTAAATTCTATGTAAACAACGCGAGATTTAAAACTATATAATAAACACATAACCTATGTTATTTTGATATTTTCAAAAACGAGAAACTAGCATCTGGTTAAGGATAATACAAGTTCTTAGCAACTTATATGGAAACTTATTACTGTTTTTGACAAGACTAAAAGTCTTGCTATGTGCGGGGGGTTAAATAAGGATGGCAATACTTTTAAGTCCTGTCAAATTAGTTGAGATTAGTGATTTTGTTAAACGGAATCGACACATATGGCTTACTTACTAATTCAAATATGAGCTCCTTCTCGTCCAATTGTCGGAGCTCATGCCTCGACCGCCGCTGGGGGCGTGAAGGTGTAGCGTGGTGGGGCTGGTCGCCCAGGAAGGTGGGTGTGCCGTCGACTGTAGTGACCAACGGCTTCAAAAGCCCTCCACGCTCGAACTCGTGCGCTGAGATCTTCCTGGAGACGGACATTTATGATTCAGACAGTGTTTGTTTTGACTTTGATGAACTTTTGTCTGCGGTTTAAGAGTTGCACGAGGATAAGCTTTGCTGGCAGTAAGGATATGGTGCTAGCACAATGCGTCCTCTCAACAATAAGGTTGCCTACGCGTTAGTGATACCTAGCGTATTATAAGCGTTATATAGGCTACGGTGATCGCCATATAGTACTCGCTATACGTTGATAAAAAAATATCCAAAAGCTGTATGTTCAAATTCCTGAGATATTTGGAACAAACAAATAAAGTTGTCATAACTTGATATCCTAGCTGTATAAAGTGGAATATGATAAGTGTAAAGGAAGTGTAAGAGAATGATTCAGAAGTGTGCAATTGAGCAGTGATGATCTTATACTCCCAGCATTTCCAAAAAGAAAACAAAATGAGGATAATTATGTACAAACATTGACGTAAGGTATAAAGTGTAACATAGTAGGTATACCTACTGACATTAACCTGATTAAGAGTAATTAAGCCAGACCTTCGGCAACCACATAAAGGTAATGTTTTCCTCTTTAAGGAACTATAGCTGTAATAGTAAATACATAAATACGGAGTCGGTTGATAAATTAATTATACTTAGCACTTTAGTTAAGCAGCATTAAAACTATATAAAATAATGTACGTAATGAAAAACATGTAAAACTTAGTACTGTGGGACATTAGTATACGGACAATGTGCCAAACCGAATTATCAGTGAGTTTAACTGGATCAAGTCTCGCTTTTAACTGTAGAATATAATGGATCTAAACAAAAGAGCTTCCACAGCTAGAATGGTTGAATGATTAATGACTTACACTAACCACACAGCAGCCTTAATTTTACTTTTACGTTTTGAGACGAGTTCGACTGACTTATTTCTATTGTTCATTTAAATACATTGAAAGAGTATAAGCGGACTGTATGTATTTGGGAATGTAATTTAGGTATTTTGAAACTAAATAAAAATAATACAGAGCTTGTTCACACTCAATGGCGGCGGTCAAGGCGAAAGAGGTTGGTGTTCCCACATGAAAAATAATCCAATATGACCAGTATATATATAACATTTTTTTGCTGCCAAAAAAACATGAGCCTTTAAGAACGGTTGAATTCATATTTGAAGTTGAAAGCGTTCCAATGTTTTTCTTAATGTTATGACAGTTGAAAGGTTTAATTAAATTAACAAAGTCTAATTACAAATTGTGAGAATTAGATTAGGTTTTGCACCAGAAAGGCATTCAGTACGCTAACTTCACATATAACTCTAAGATCATCAGTAGTCATTGTTTAAGAAAGAACTGTTGTATTATTCAACAGACGTAACGCTTCTGAAGGAAAATATTAAAACCTTTAAATGTGTTGAAAATATAAGGGTGCGCTACAGCATCAGTTAAAAGTTCGCATATAGCCTGTTTTAGTAGCTAAAAATAAATGTTGTTCTTATCGAACAAGGGTAGGTGTTTCTGCGAGAACTTGGGCCAAAGACCAGACGGCCAACTTTTCGTCAGATAATAAAGGGAGCATGCCTCACTTTACTTGACCTTGTTTCTTTACGACACACCTACAGAGCGATTGATACAGAAGGGCCTATAATAAAGATTATACATTTCTCAATGGACTCGGAAAGTATTTATGGAATAATTAAAAATCGCGCAAATTAACTTCAGCACATGACTGACACAACAAAGGCGCTATGTAAAAAAAATATACCGCTAAAATAGAACATAAGGTACAGAGAGCTACGGACACCGAGGTTTTAGGTCACCTTTAACACAAGTTATGTAAATCACCTAACATTATAAAGGTTTGAGTATATTTCAATTTTCTTTTTTACCCAGCGACCCGACAGATGTGCTGAAATAGATTAACGGACTTCACGTACAAAAAAAGTATGAAGTATTTCTGTATGGTAGACACAGACCTTCGGATACAGGCATATTTATTGATGCACAAATACCACTGCCACGGTTCAGTGCTCCTCGTAAAGGATTTAGCATTAGCAGTAGGGCAAAAAGGCTGCTCTTCGAAACGAAATTGGTAATGCATTAAAAATACCAACTTTAATCAAAAAACATGATCTAGTTGTTACTACCTAATTGTAACGTAATTGAAATTGTTCCGGTTGCAGCGACTAAATCCACAATGCCTTATTAACAATTTATTTTAATTAATTACATGCCCCTTGTGAGTAATGATTACTCACCAGTAATATTACGCCACTTTGCAAAGATAAATATAATATAAAATAAGTCTATGTTTTCTCAAAATAATACGAATACACAAGGAGGACAAAACGCGCGTTGATCTCAAATGAAATAGCTAATCGAAAGAAAACTGTTAGTTCTTTTTAGATCGCTTAATTTGAGATCCGCGCAATCATCGTCCTGACCTTATCCCAAAAATTGTCGGGGCTGGTTTTAAATCTAATCTATTTTAGGTCTGCATTACTATGTTTTGCTTTTGCAGTGTTGCTAGAGAAGAAAATGTCACCTCTATATACAGAGGTAATAAATTTCAAATTCGCAATAAAGCGATTTCGGCTCTTTGACACTATTCAGAACATTCACTGAATTAACAAGAATATGGGTTTGGCCAGTCAGGTAGTGGATGCCGTCTGTACTTAGGCCTGCCTGATTAAGGATAGTTCTGATATACTATAATTCATATACATACATAGATGTACTGATTCTACTGATTCTATATGCCTCTATGCTTCAGTCATAGTTAAACGAAGACTCCCTATGCGTTGTTTCCTTTAATAAAAACTGGTTATAAACTCATACTTTATTCAGATGTACGTGTACCCCGCACGTGGGTACACGTACATATGACTAAGAAACTTGGCATGATAATTAGTTAGATACGCAATAGTACTCATAATGCGCCTATACACTTTCTTAAGGCCGATTAATTGCTATTGTAGCCGTGACTTTATTTATTAATTAAATATTTGTGAAACATACAATTCCAAAAAAATATCACAGGGGTAACAATTATAAACACATACATCAATAAAGTTTCCACAGTTCATTTTAAGCTATTTAATTTCTAATTTAAGACGGAAAGGACATCATCCATGTTTCATAGAGATTTGATCTAAATCTGAAAGTGCCGGCCAACGCATTGCTTATTGGCACCTATCTGCCTTTTTTGTATATTATATTAGAGCTTGTCCGTCTGAGCATTTATTGCTTTGGCACCAAAGTTGGTCATGACATTTCATTTTTTTTAGTTATTTTGAATTCGAATTTTCAACAAAAACGTATGAAAATTCAGATTTTCGAATGTTTTATAGACCATAGCTTCACATTTTTTTGATTCACAATGTTCATGAATTTCTCAATTGAAACCTTCAAGTTGCAAGTAAGTATGCACTCACGTTGTCGTGAGTGAGCGCTCATTTATGTGCCCAAGAGACATGTATGTACGCGCAGGCCAAAATGTGCGACCGAGAAGAAACCGTGATAACTACCGATAATAAACAAAAAAAAACAGCCCTAACAGTGCTCGCATAGGATGTAAAATATCTGTCATCTGACAGCCACCTCTACCGCTCGCGCTCATTGGTCATATCAAATAGCATACGCTTCACCGGCTTCCTGTAACACACTTCCGTCCCTTTTCACGAAATGTCTCCCACAGATTGTAGGAAATCGAGAGGAATGAATTACCTGACTGGTGTGGTTGCGCCGGATCCTGAACCGGCTCGGGACGGCGACGCGAGCTCGGCGCTCGGTGGCGTCGCGTGGGACACCAACCACGCGTCGACAACTTGCCGTGTCGCCTTCCTGCCAACAAATTGTATTATTACCTGCATCCACAACACCGTTATTCTAGCTTTAAGTAAATCTGACTATCGTCAGGTGTCGCTTCCATCTGCGTATCAAGAAGGCATTTATATAATTAACATTTGTATTTGTCTGGAATCTAGTTTTTGGTTTGTATTTATTAAAATATTTCTATCAGTTGTCTGGTACCCATAGTATACGTTTTGCTTAGTTATAGGCTTGTATTCTAGAGGTAGATAATGTCCAATAACAATTAAAATAATTCGTTAATTTTAAACTCGTATCTAATTACAATATACAAGGACCTGTTAATTTGATTAATTTTGAAGATAATGTGAAAAAATTACCTCAGTATAGGTCAAATGTAGCTGTCAAATTACTATATAATAAAATGAACAATACAGATAAGGGACATAGCTTTAATTTTGCTAAGTGGCGGCGAAGAGCTTGTGATATGATGATGGACTGGTGATATGGTGCGTAAGGGTTTATAGATGTGCGTAGTGACCACATTAGCTTGTTGGCGGTCATAGTACTAATAATAATAATAAATAGTGCAGTGGTATATAAGGTATATTGTTGCATTTTCTTTCACCACAAATAATGTAACTCAATAATGTACCTAAGTCGATTATAGCTAGTCTAAAATCAGCAATTTGGAATATAAAATCGCATATTTTAACAAATACAAACTAATAAAACTAGCTCCAAGAAGTTACCGAAGAAAATACTGAGCTAGGAAATAAAACATCCACTACACCCATGTATACCACTATAAAGGAACAAAATATTCTTACTCCTTTCGCGTGGAAGGAATTCTGCGACACGCTCTTTTCCGTTCTCGGGACGTCGAACCGAGGATAAATGGAAATTGTTGAATGTCACATTTGTATACGAATAGAAAATATCAAAGCTGACGCCGAGTTCAAAGCGCTGTTTATTGTGAACCTTCGTACCCTACCCAAATTTATATACGAGTTAAAAGACACGCGTTTGGTACATACAATTTCGAATTATAATAGAGTGGATACTTTGAAAACTTTTATCCTATGAACTAACTATGAAAAAACTTTTCATCTATTCTACCGTCTCAAGGAGCTTGCTCGTCAGGATGTGAATTTCTAGCTGATTCATTGCTGGTGAGTTATGAAGAGAGATTAAAACCCTGATTTCGAATCTCGTAACCGAATCAAAGCGCTTAGTACTTATTTATGCTATCGTCGTAGGTATTATCAAATTATTTATGTTAAACATCTCAATATTATCAAAACCATTAATATTTACTTTTAAAAATATGCACGAATAAAACTGTTACAAACCAAAACCAGTATGTAATACTGAGCCACTTGCGTGGAAACATAACGCGCAGGATATCATTATTATCATTTAAAAATACTAACATTTCTTTACATTCAAGTTATTGCCTGGCCAGCTTTCCTTCCTTCCAGCCTTCGCGAGCTGTGAAAAGGCTTAGTAACAAGCAAGCAATTCTTGAGAAGCCTTTCTTCACTTTACACTACAGTGCCTACATATAATATGCTGACCACTGGGGCTTCTCAGTACTGCCTCATTCATCAAGATTCATAGAAAAATATATCAATAGGTAAACGCAGTCACGTGTCTCGTTATTATAAACACGTTGCAAGTCTCTGTTCTATAGGTTTTAGGTATATAAACCAGTCCATCAAGTCATTCATTCATAAATTGATCAACGCGTAATTACTTCAAATGTTTTTATTATTTCTACACATGCCAGGAATTGCACGAGAATCATGAACAGCCTACGTAGAGTTCCAGAATTAGTCGGTTTACACCATGTCTTTAATCAAGTAAATACTAACCTAATCTAGAAATACCCGCTTTATATATGTTCGCACCGCATTGATATAATTTAATAATTTTGATATTAGATTGGCCGTTTAACTTATGTACTCATATTATTTACACTAGGACCATTTTAGTAAGTTATTTAGATTTAGATAAGTTTATTTTCCAATACAAACATTTTAAGCTTTGTTATTATTGAGGTCTGATTGGATAGATTTGTGCTCAACTACTTGTAAATACCAGATTCTTTTATGTAGCATATAAATTCGCAGCGCGTGAGTATACCCCAACCAAGAATGTAATTAATTACATTCGACCATAGGCTATGATAACCGCTTACAGTCAAGCGGGCATATGGACAGTTCATAAAAAGGCACCACCTGAAATAGTTTTTTTTTATTCGACGGTCAATGCTCTCGAAAGTCTAGTGCTCACACAAAACATTGAAATTCAGAAACCGCACAACTTTGACTAATTCCATTAAAGTAGTCCTATCCTAAATAAACTAAGTTTCATGATAAAGCCTGCGGCTTCAAACAACGAGGACAGCAATTAACAATCCTAAACAAAAAACATTTTATAACCAACCCTTGGCTGCGGAACATACAAACGTTGCGTTGCTAAAAATAGCCGTTACGTCATCAACTGCTTAAAGGTTATTTCAAGACGCCTTACGACTGCAAATTTCCATTTTCCACTTTTCTCATAACAGTGTTATTTTTTAGAAGTCTTGTCTTTTATTTTGTCATTCAAGCTACATTAACAATAAAGCAGTCGTCCCCAGATCTCCACATCATGTATTTGTTACAAGCCGTAAGGGATTTCAAATGTGTATTCAACCCGTACTTAATAAATTCTGCATTTGGTAGTGTTGGTGTAAGAAAGTTTAATTAAAAAGCCACACATATCAAGAAACGAAAAATAACATCACGTCATAATATCCAACACAAACAGTGGCTTATTAAGGTCTTAACAAAATCCCTGTGAAGCAAGTTTTGTAAACATTACAGACACATAAAGCGAATCCCTTAACAAACAATTTTCGTCCCTTCCAAATAAGCTAGAAGCAACCAACTAACGACACAAAGAGCTGCGAACATTATTTGAGTTTAGACCCATCCGACGAGACCAACTGGGATTGAATATTCGTTTAAAAAAACGTGACTATCTCAGTGTCCCTTTTAGTTATATTTAGTTCACACTCCAGGAATTAACTATACTACCAAGTTCACAGGTATCACGTTACATACCATGCTGAGCACTTGCATTATTTTCTGAGATATAAATATCTGGCCTTCACCTTTCTACTAACCATTATGGAAAACAACAATCCAGTATGTTGGCAAGATCATAACCACGATATTCAACAATTCTCATCTATTCGGCGACGCAATATTCTACGGCAGTATTCCACTCATTTAAACCTAAGCATTTTACAGTCACAGAGATTTAGTGCCACCGCACGGCACTTTAGAACACAACACAACATAATATACCCTTTTATACAGCCAGTAGATTATAAATTTCCTCTATGACAAGTAAAAGTATGGATGTCGTAAACGTGAACACATCTTTTACCGTGTCTATTCTGGATCCTTGAAATAAAAATGTCGCCGACCTACTTGGCAGTTGACAATTTTTTCACCTCCGGTGTTCCATCATATCTCACTTCAATCTGTCATCGCACAGTCTAGTTAGCGGCTCGCTGTTTTAGCCTAGATAGTATTTTTTGGGTATATAACACATCACATCACCAACGCAACTTTTGGTAAAAGCTTCAGCAATCGTACAATTCTTGCTTGCGTTGTATTGTATGCAAAGAAACAATTTGTTCGATTTACACACAAATTTCCTAAGACTTAAGATATATTTTTATATTGCCCGGTAATTCTTCTTTATGATATAAACAATGTAAGCTTCTATCTAATACACAAACGAACCATAACCACTGTTATCATTTCACCTAATAACACAGTGTCAACAAAAATGATTCTCCTATAGTCGTTAGTGATTCCATTCGAACTTTTCGCACGTTTGTGCCGATAGGATTACGTGAAGCGACACATTATATTTCGAAATATGTTCATTCATAGTAACGAACAGTATAAGCCTTTAATCAAACGCGCTTTCAGAACGGCTTTACATAGTCACGAATCGTTGATACGCTCTTAATCTGCATACGATCGGTTTCGCAATACTGTAAACAGTTTCGCTTATAATTTTTGCGAATATATAAGTAATAAAACTACTAATGTTCACATATTATCACACAACGCCATCCCGGCCCTAATGAAGCAAATCTATCAGAAATGGGTACCATACTAGAGTACTGATAGAATATTTTTTGTAATCATATAGGTACTTTTATAATTGATACAAAAAACGACTCGAGACAAACACAATTTTCACGTAATTTTTACCCTGATGCAGGGATCCATTCAAGCCTTGACATCTGGCGATTGGCGGGTCAGTCAGACTTAGTAGCTACTAGACGAAACGACGGCGCTTTGAACGTTTCGACGATTTATAAACTTTTGAAAGCTATCAGTCAACTATACTAAGTTTTCTAAAAAAACATTGTAGATTAATTAATTACTCCCGGAATTTATTCTGTATTTATTTCCTAGATATACTAACTGCATCTTACCTTAAAAAGTAATCATGCACGAATTCCTGGTTCTCATCGAGCCAAGCTTCAGTCCTTGCGCACTCCGCATCGTAGCAGGTTGGCGCGGGCATGCCACCGCCCGCGCCACCTGCCGGCTCTTCTATACTCCGCAAATGTAAACCTGAAACAATGGAGAATCGAGCTTGATTAAATTCATCACGTGTAAAGATTCTTCCGTCACTAGAGAAAATGGCTTTAAATTGGGCATTTTCTATTCACTTTTGCGAGATGCCAACAACAAAGTGTTATCCACAAAGTATTATAGTCAACTCAATATTATATGTTGTTTGTTCATAAACGTATTATCATCACTTAGCCTTAAGGTAAACCAACAGCGCCAAAATGCATCTTATTAAAATGAAAAAAATGAAACAAACATAAGTTCACATAGTTAGCTTGATTGATCACACTATGACTATGAGGTTGAACCACGTGGTCACAGTCTAAAATTTAGACAATGTTAATTGCTACGCTACGCAGGAACATTGTAACGGCTTATTTGTAAACAATATTTTAGAATCGGTATGTAGCTGGGACTACCCCCAGCATACAAACAAAGTAATTGCTGTACCATTAATATTAGTATAGATTAGATTAGTATGCCAATAGCTGATATGATGGTTAAACGCGTATTAATTCGTGACTACCGGGAATCCTAATGCATAGATTAGAAACCTTTAGTCGACAAGTATGACGTATGCGCTAATAAATAGATTTACCATTTGCTAGTATTTTTTAATAATCAAAAAACTTTCGAAAAAACTGTGGTCGTAAATTCTGGCTGTAAAAGGCATTTACATTTTACAGCCAAAATTAGTGCTAACAGTTTCTTAATATCAATAATAGCACATAAAATTACATTGAATGGGTAAACCATAAAAACAATGTCTCTCTATTTAAATCATGTTTGTAAATGAAACGGGTATTTTTGCTAACTCCTGTTTTACATTGAATTTTTTTTGAGGAATGTAGTAGTTTCAAATCTACAAAATAACTCAAGTTAGTAGAGATGATAATACACCTGTTAATAAAAAAATAACAGCCTTTGCTTTTTCACTGAACAAAAGGATGAAAACTTGCCAATACTTTTGCTTTAAACTCCTATAGCGTAGACCTAGAGAACTCTTTACGAAGTACCTTCAAGGCAATAACGTGCCATTTCCACGTGATGTCGATCGATGAATTAAGTACCTAAATAATAAAATATTTTCCTTTAAATTTTCCCCTCGCCATCCTCGTGTTAGTATTTATTTTGTATGTAATTCTTAATGTCGTATTATAAAATTTACTTTGATATTAAACGCCATACAACGATAAAATCACTGAAACACTTTGGAGGTAAAAAAAAATTTATGTAAAACTAGCTTATGCCCGCGTGGTTCTAGATAAAGATAGCCTTTGTTCTTTCCCAGGTTATAATCTATCTCATTGCCAAATTTCATTACGATCCGTTCAGCCGTGAAAAGGTAGCAAACAAACAAACGAACAGAGATAGTTTCGCATTTATAATATTAGTATGGATTTATATCTCTAAATCCTTAATCACATCAACATAACCTTATGCCTCAAACAAAAGATCACACTAAACTGCGAGGTCAGAACGGACAGGTGGACTTATAATATACATTGGGTCCATGTTTTTTTTTGGTATAACGATATCGAATTTCAACTGATATTTTTTATCATATAATGCATCCAATTTATTACCTAAGCTCAATATAAATTAAGTTACAGCATTTAAATGTAATTACAAATATTAAATTTATTTTATGGCACATCATATTTTCGTTACACCATATATTTCCATACATTCTGCCAACAAATTATGTATACCAACATACATTTATTTTAAATAAAAAACCACTAGCAGAACAACAACGTTTTGTTGTTCTGCTATTGTAGTCTTTAATTTATATATACATATTTGAGATATGGGGAGATCGGGCATAGTTTGATTCTAATCAAGAACTAGTGACATTACAGAATATTACTTCTTAATTAATATTAATCTAATTGAAGGCAGTCTTATAACACTACTCTAATGAAGTGCTGTGTTTCTGCCGTGAATACGATTAAGGAGACCATTTTTGCTAGCACAGTGAGTCCTCTTAACAATAATATTGGCGCTAGTGATACCCCGGTATTGCAAGCGTCTATCTCTATAGGCTAAGGTGAGCTTACCATCGCTTGCGTACCACTTTTATAGTAAAAAAAATATATTATAATTCTTCATTATTGTTTTGTACTTTAAGACGTACCCGGCACACTAGTATAATTAAATAAACCACAACAACCGCATAAACTAAATGCCATGTTTACAACCGATCAATAAAATTATACGCAAAATTCACAAAATATATATATATTATGACGTTATGCTATGAAGCGCAAGTGTCAACACGAGTCGTACAAAAAATAAATTTAAAAACTAGCTGCAAAAAAGTATACATACGTATTCAAACAGGTATTAATTTGTGAGTTTGTGTACATAAAAATATTTGTGTACAAAATGTACCTACATTATTTTTTTGTAAAAAGCACCTTTAATGTATTAAAAAATTTTTTATCATAAATAATTATTTTCCACTAAAGTGACACACAAGCATGCGGCCCACCTGATGGTAAGCAGTCATCGTAGCCTATAGCCGCTAGCAATACCAGGGGTATCACTAACGGGTTGCCAACCATATTTTTGATGAGGGCTTACTGTGCTAGCAGCATTATGTACTACTAGCGCAGCGTATCCTCGTGGAACACTGGCAACCTAACTTACCGCAGAACACAGCACTACATTAAAGTAGTGTTATTTCACTGCGGTCTTCTGTAAGGTGGAGGTACAGTCCGCAGTCGGGCGGCTACAATTTCAGTGGTAAAACCCACGGGAGATCCCAAATCGCCTAACCTGTCTTTTTAAAATCACATGGTGTGATTAATCACTATACTTAAGCGTAGAAAACTTATTGGTACAGGCCGTTGCTTCAACCACAATGTCACCACGTTTATGACATACATACATATCATCACTGTAAGTCCCTCACGGGGTAGGCAGTGATGAAGATCTCGCATCAAAATAAGACGAATTATTTTAGTGGTTTATTGTACTGCCGGCCAGAATTGTACTGCTGCGGCTGCTTACAATTGCGACATGTTTACTCTTACTCGAATAGAAAATGCTTTAGTTTAATTACATTCGATATTTAAAAATTATACCCACCGAAACTAAGGAACATTATCACTGTTACGGTTGTTGAACGTGATTAGGCACACGACCTTTTTGACATTGTAGGTAACTGTTAATTTATTAACGAAGGTAGCCTTGTTTCTATAGTAGACATAATCGTTACCAATTGGTAATGACAATAATGCCATTGGGAAAGACATTGAATATCCTTTGTTGTTAAAAGCCTTGCGATACTAATAATTAAAGAAGATTCTTCTAGGCATCAGGATAGGAAAAAAATAGAAACAAACCCACGTACATGCCGATTCTTCATCGATAGCAGACGAGTGTCAAATATGGAAAGTACCTAGTACTCATAAATCTTCCTATCGAATGCAAACTTAGGGTTATCTTAAGCCTTGTTAACGTGCTATTGCTTATATATTTTATTTCAGATTCTAAGTTATACAAAATATATCTGAAAAGAACAGAACGCAAAACTAAATTTTTTGTTGAATCAACTTATTATGGTAGATGGTAAACTTAAGTACACTCTGGTTGAGTACTTAGATTGTTCGCCTTGATAAAACACAGGTAAGAGACCTCAACACAATGAAATAATACCCACTTAGACAATTCGCAGATAAGGATCGGTAGGTATTCTTATTTATTGACATTAAATATCAGGTTCTAAGAACCTTTTGAAGCCACGTGAAGATTGATATTAATCAAAACACTGAGTATCTATATAGATTGTATGTTGTCACGAAATAAATAAATAAACATCAATATGCTTCAGACATTTTCATTGAGTGTCATCTGCTTTGTCTTAGGCCAGCCGTCAGAATAATAACTAATGCTCGTATTGGCGACCATACACAGACAGAATTCTGAATAGAAAATCTGAATTCATATTCCTAATTTAATAATTTGATTAAAAAAACAGAATGTGTGAAGAGTGTAGAGCATAATTAACCAAGAGAATACAAACGCTATAATTCATTTGTACTCAATAAGAATATGAATTCAGATTCTGATTCCAGGCAACGCATTCCGTCTGTGTACAGCTGGCTTTAAAAGTACCTAGTCTTGGACGATGCAATTATGTGAACGTCAACATGAAAGAAAGAAAGTATTTATTGCCGAGCTACTCACAGCAACGCTTAAATTACTATAATTGATATGCAAGACGATAAAATTAAGTTCATATCAATGGGTCTAATGAACAAATTTACACAGACACAACAACAGTTTTAATTGCAATAGATGCTTATCTCTTTATCTACGTTAGGTAGCTATGTTAATTAAACTTGCAAGGATATCGCTTTCGCCTAATTGAAATAGACACAAGTTAGTTTGCTGCCTTGTCGTAACACACGAAGCACGTTTTATGGTGATGTGTCGGGACATGAACTTCCTTTATAGGTAGTGTACTACAAACTATTACATACTAAATATTTACTAGTTAACCTATGTGTAACATACGGTTACTTCTGCACCCGAAGTGACAGGTTATCAAATTTTTACATTGATCGGCTGCTATCTGGCCTTTCTGAGGTTTCCAACTGAAATGCGTCCCAACAAGCTACTCCGATGCACGCAGAGCTTGGTTTGAAACGGGAGGTCACTTATGTGATCGTTGGATAGCCAACTACTGACTACGAGCAATTTCACTTATCTTCAAATACCGATCTTTATAAGTAGTCGGAATGAAACTATACCACGAGATCCTCTAAACTACAAAGGAACTTGTCGTTTAAAATGTTCAAAGCGTTCCTTTTGATTGCAGGGGTTTTAGTGATTTAATCTGCATGTTGCTGGCCTAACCTTCAACTTGTCCCAGTTAAATTTAATGATGATCGCCAAGTTTATTTGTGATCAAAAACTGTGATCCATAGACTGCGAGTTGATTTAATAGAGATTTTGTACGGTATTTCGATACTTAAAAAATTACACAGTATTATTTACTAATAAAAAAAAACGGTGATTATATTTACCTGCTTTTATTGTTCGTAGTATTTACCTAAATAAAAAAACAAAAGCAATGATCATACTTTAAATACGCAGTCATAATAAAATTAAAAGCTCCATTATGAATTATAAAAAGCTATCACTGTATGTATTTAGATTACAGTCTTCTTTTTTGCGATAGAAATGTTTTCGTCGATAGTTTCATAAAGACATATCAAATGGTCATTTTTATTGCAAAAAAATTACATAGTTCAATATTTTGCGATATGCATAATATTTGCACATTTATTGCATGTGTAAAAAATACGACATACGGTACTCGTATCAATTAAAATTTGCATCAACTCATGCGAATAGGGACACCCAAATTTATTTAGTTGAATATGACTAATAATAACATAAAAATTGCTATATTTCTAACTTTTCATTATGAGTAATACCTAATATATTACTGCTACGCTCAAAAATATGGGCAAGTGTTCCATTCTATTTAGCCATTGCTATAATATCTACTCTGAGAAAGACTGATCTATATAGCCAAATTTTATAATATACCCTGCTTCTTGCCTTTAAAAGAAACTCATAAGTTTTTTGTCAGGATTTTCACAACATATTGGAGTATTCATGGAGCTAAATAAAGATTCATTCCTTTGGCATTTTAAAACAATTGTCTTGGTAATATTATAAGCAAGTACAAGTTGTAAACGTGAAGGTGCAATTTGATGACTCACTGAGTAAAGACAATTATAGATCACTAGCGGCCCGCCCCGGCTTCGCACGGGTAGACTTTTATATCAAATATTTTGTCTACCCGTGCAAAGCCGGGGCGGGCAGGTAGCCTATGTTAATCAGTAATAGTGTAGCTTTCTAACGGTGAAAGAATTTTTGAAATCGGTCCAGTAGTTTCGGAGCCTATAGACATTCAAATATTTTGTCTACCCGAGCGAAGCCGGGGCGGGAAGCTAGTATAATATATAGCCTATGTTACTCAGTTAAAGAATTTTTGAAATCGGTCTAAAAAATGAAAAAAAAAATAGGGTGGACTACCCCTAACATTTAGGGGGATGAAAAATAGATGTTGGCCGATTCTCATAGATACCGGATAAGCACAAAAAATTTCATCGAAATCGGTCAAGCCGTTTCGGAGGAGTATGGCAACGAAAACAGTGACACGAGAATTTTATATATTAGATATTTGTACGTAGTATATTATCTACTCTGAGGTTCATGTAATAGACATTTGCCAATATAATAACAAACTACAAAGCATTACTACCTGCATTATGTATGTTTTCAGCCAAGAATATAAGATAAGGATTCAGTTTTTGACTATTGGCTACGGAAATTGACACATTTATTACGCACGCAATCGACCTATCACGATAACTTTTCTATATTTTATATTTGTTATTCTATTTTATGAATACCAAGTAATGAGCCCACGTAAATAACAGAAGTCGGAACAGGACACTATGCGCATATCCAGATATTATGCAAAAAATAACATTGTGTTTAAGCAATGAAAGCTTATTTTACTCCGTGTTGAATAAGTAATAGCAAAGTTGCCTTATGTTATGTCAGTTTAGCGGTTTTGCCAACTAACTGAGTTCCGATTATAATACATATATCCAACTTCCGCGTAGTTATGCTAATCCTAACCAGACCTGCTTGACTTCCAAGTGATTTGCACAAACTAACGTAAACTTAAGCATACGAATAAATTTGTGTACACTTAATACAGTACGTCTGCCACGCATAAAGCCAGACTCGGTACAAATACCTATTAGACATAATAAAATCACTATTTATACCGAAAAACAAAATATGTTACTGACGACGCCACGTGTTGATAAGGAAAAAGTTAAACCCAACTCAATAAGGAAAAAAGGTTAAACTGGTATAAATATGAATCCTATATGCTTTGTTTTCAAGATCCATCCCTTCAAATTCCTTTGACAAATAAAAACTTTATAGTAAAAAAATCAACCTATTTCAAAATCAACAAAAAGATACTTAAAGGCGCATAATAAATAGTTATAAATTCCAATTGACAATTGGTATCAACACCTGTTTTACCTATGACTTTAATTAATAAAATTGAACCGATATGATAAAATATATGGGACCACGTCTGAAGTATGACCTAGAAGGAGTAATCGCGTAACACTTAACAAAACAAAACATACAGTCGAATTGAGAACATCCTCCTTTTTAGAAGTCGGTTGAAAAGCAGTCTGAAAGAAAAATGTTGACTAGACAGATATTATCAAAAAATCTGAGTTTAATATTTAATTCTAAACATGAAATCTTAAAGCGCAATCATATCTTTTAAAGATAATGATCTAAGAATAATCCTTACACTGTTACAAGTTTAATGTTGGGAAAAAATTGAGGTATATTTCAAAGTTCACAGAGACGACGGCTGATAAAAGCTCTCAGTTATCTTAATAATCATAAGGGTAAGACAGGCTGTACTACCAACAATAACAGCCTTTTAGTTCGTAATAAAGAATTTCTCATAACAAAGAGTATAAAAAGTAATTGATGTTCCATTATTGCCCAAAAGGCTAATGGATATCAGTGCATTACATAAGTACCTTCCCGTTATTTATACTGTACTACCGATGCGACTTCAATCATATTAATACCCCCTTTTATTATTTTAAGGGTTCAGTTTCCAAAGATCCTGGATAATATTAATATAATCTATTTGGTTTCAGGAATTGTATAGTTTCAATGTATAACCCCAGGATGGTGTAAGCTCATGTTAACTTAACTATGAACTGATTTAACTTATTACCCTTTCAACCTTACATATGAAGCTTGTCATTACACTTGAAATAAATCCGAAGGTATTAAAAATTTTCAAAACAATTCGTTAAGTTCAAAATGTTCTATACTTATTATTGTAATCATTATTTAAATTCATACACTAAAGATATGACCGTTTTAATTAAAAGTTAAATCTATATTACTCACACGTCACGTATATTATAACCCTTATTACGTCACATACTTGCAAACAACACAGGGAATATGTCATCTTATCTTTTGAGATACAACTGACACAGGGTAGTGACTTCATAATATGTATATTCAATAATCCTAGAGCGTTTACAATCACATGACCGAACATGTGACTGAAAACGCATTAGAGCTTTTAATGACATCTATCTATCTAATAAGCGGTTATCATCCCACTGTTGGGTATGGCCTATACCCAACAGTCTACTCCTAATCCGTCACGCTTTCCGATTCCTGATTAATAACGTCAATGGAAATATTTTTTAATTCTTTTAAAATGCAGTCATCTATTATAGTGTTAGGCAGTTATGACTTATGATTACCCCAAATGATTAAACATGAATATAATGTTAGTTTAGTGTTCCTGTAAAATAGTTTACATCACTACAATAAGTGCTATGCTACTAAGGTTACCACTACAGCTTATCACATCAGTGGATCTGTTATACTTAACATGAATTCAGTTTATGATGTAGCGATGACGCTAACGATAACCGCCCAACCATTGACGTACTGCCATCGCTCGTTATTTCCTCTAGCTGTTGGAGTTGGGTCTATTTGTTAAACATTTGCTAAACTTGAATCCTTATGTCCAGAGGAATTTTGAAGTTAAACTAGAAGGCGAATTTTTCACCGTGATACGTTGAAAGCAAAGACTGAAAGTAGATAATTTACGAAGACAACTCACATTTAATATTGCCTATCGCATAAAAGTAAACTCCGATAGCATATCGATCGATTCAAAAGAGTATTGCCCTGATAACCCCTTCTCAAATTACAACATCGTAAACTAAAAGCTTGTTTTATACACCATAAACAACGTTCGATAGGGAAGATTAAGTGGACCGTTAGAATGTCTGCAGATCTCGCGGGCACGTTTAAAGCCTTCTAGCAACGAGAAGAAAATATGGTATCATAAAATATCTGTGTTACTGCGTAAAGCACATAACGGTCTATGAAAGAGTTATGAGAAAGCTTACATATTCCCTTCAGATACACTCAACTTCTTTATTGATAAGATTGAAGATTTATGTATCGATCACGATAACCTGATAGTAAATAATTTATGCAGTAGGGAAGGGAATTAATCCTTATTCCTTGTAACATTCTCGAGAAATATCAATAAGTAAGGCTAGTGGATAGCTAATTTCTTATTTAAATTGAATCAATTGTTCGTTTGATACGCTCCCGCGGATCCTGGTAGGTACCACAGCCGTGCCTAAGTTGTTGTTTTAGTACATCTTAGGCCTTCTAGGTATCAAGGGTAGTGTAGTGTACTAATCTAAAACACAGGATTGTAGATCCAGCTCTGGCGAAACAATCTATTTTCATTGTCTGACTTTGGATCTTGTGTTCTCCAGCTACCTGTTCACACTTAAATTTATTGCTACATGCTATTTGTTAATAACAAATATGAATACATGCTTTCCGTACTCTTTAAACATGATATGTTCAGATACAGAGCATTATTGGAGGGAATGTTAGTTATATATTAATTTTGAATGTATATCTTCTATACCTCAATTTGTTTTAGTTTGGTTCAGGTTAAAAAATGTTTCAGACTGGTATGTAACAACGTGACTTCCAATATTATAGAGCATTCTTAATCGTGCAAACTCCAGTCTTTACCATTCCGTTAATTCAATAATATTAAAATAGGTGTAAGTTGTCAGCTTTATATTTATTGCTGACTTTTTGGGATGCAGTTTACGATGTGAATCTATTAATTAAATTAACATATTAACGTTATGTATGTTTTCATGAATTTGCATAAAATTACGATTCATATATCTTATTAATGTTTACCTTGCATATTGCACTTTTATTAGCCATTTGATTGGCGATTATTTTCACCTAGTCATTATTCAAGCTTGTATCAAGGTTAACAACCGCTTGGGATAAAGATGTTCTTTTTGCCATTCTTTAATAAATCTATATCTACACTAACATTATAAAGAGGAAAGATTTGTACTTTTGTTTGTAACGAGCGAACTTAGAAACTACCGGGCAGATTTCAAAAAAAAAATTGCCGTTAGAAAGATACATTATTATTATTGATCAGCATAGGCTATGTATTATATAGATTTGAGGGCGAAGTCTCTAGGAAAACAGCTATATGCATATATAGGTACGTACATAACTTACTGAATACTTAAATGAGTTCCCTTAGGAAAACTCCACGATCTGAACGCGGATATTTATGTGCTTATGCATTTAAGCTCTGATAATACTTTGTTCGAGGAACTAAGGAGGTGAATATGAAGAGACTTCCAACTCACGCCAATTTGCGGTAGAAAGCAGTTTTACCTTTCTGATGTTCAAGCCCTCCAACATAGTCCACTCAATTGTGTAACGGATAACTTAGATGTAACATTAAAACTAGCTTAGTTATTTGCGTTTATCCAATGCAGTAAATTAAAGTAAAAGCGTAGAGTAAAAGATTTGTTTTTATGTGGGTGGGGTGTTTGAAAAGGGAAGACAATTTTTGTAGTGGCCAGGCAACGCGTAAATACTTTCTTACTGACTTTCGTAATATTCGTAATCGTTTGAAGTAGGCCGTTTGTTCTTAGTCTGAGGTCGTATCGTCAACGCATCAACATACAACAAATGTACAAAAACAATATCTTCTTATCCGCAATAACATCCTGTTTGCAAGTTTCTTCTGTTATCTATATTTTTTAACAAATAAAAACACTGAATTCACAAGTCATATGTCCTTTCATATTGAGGCTTTACCAATTGCATTTGCACTGTGACGATTTGATTTGCAAATTGAATTGCTTTGTGGTGGTTAAGGTGGTTTCCATAGGTGGATTATAACCCTCCCTTCTTCCACTTCTCCATCCACTTCTACGCTAATATTATAAAGAGGAAAGTTTTGTATTTTACACTTATATTATAAAGAGGAAAGATTTGTATTTTTGTGGGTTTGTATTGAATAGGCTCCGAAACTACTGGACCGATTTCAAAAATTCTTTCACCGTTAGAAAGCTAAATTTTCACTGAGTAACTTAGGCTGGTGATAAATGTCTATGCTCCGAAACTAATGTCTACCCATGCGAAGCCGGGGCGGGCCGCTAGTAATGCTATACACCCCAATAAATTGTTAACTATGCTGGAGAATCCTTCTTTACTACTCTACTACATCAAGCATATTATTAATTAACAAGTAGCGATAAGATAAACGGACTGCTACTGAATCTTATATTATATCTAAACTACAAGATTGAAGATAAGATACAATCCTTAAGTTGAACTAAACGCTGCAGGAAAATTTATGGAGATCTCCAACAGCGAACCAACCTTAAATATTCAGTTTGTTTTATCTCAGACTTCCTCAGCTTGCAATACGAATTCAAATGTAAATAACGCAAGCCAATAGATAAATATTTATGTTTTCTTTACGCCATTGGTCTTCGTGTAGAACAGACTGTCGAGGGTCAATTACGCAATTTCAACCTTTCAGTACCTAAATACAGAACAAGGAATTGATGACCCTGGATAATTCTTAAGAATTTTGATTTCAATGTTATCATTAGCCACCAAATACATGATTCCGTGCGCGTCAACCAGCAAGCCTACAATCGCCATACAAATATAACTGGAGTAGCGGGCATGTAATTTGTAATTATCACTGTATTGCACAGCGTAGGTCACAAGAATCACAATTCACAATCCTAGATGGTAACGCAACTAATATACGCAGGCAGCCACCCTTCGGAAGAACGATTTGATGTCCACTACACTTAATAAAATCAGAGAAAAACATATTCACATATGCTTTTTACTAACTTAGGCTTATTATTTTTCGCATCACACATGCCATGATTTAGCTAACATCAATATAGTATTCACCAGGATTCTGGATTATAATTCACGCTATTATATTGATTGTTAAATTTTTATTTAACGAAACATAAACAAATTAATGACTATGAATACAAACTGCCAATGTAGGAATTCTCAAGGGCGACGAAAAATATCCCCGAACATAAAATAATGCAAATAATTCCACCTATCCAAGGTTACTCTTTCTTATATCTTATTTGTGTCTCATAAAGCGAAATGAGGATGATTAATGGTTATAGAATGTACAGTTCATTTAAAACGACACTGCCGTCACAGTTATTTGACACAGAGGCAGAAAAGTAAGCCGAAGAGTATCATAGCCGACGGAAATAAACCCACGAAGGTGCTCATTAATAACAAAACTGATATTATACGCGATATTAATTTGTTTATTACCAAGACGTTTAAGCCAAGTTGTATCGGCCGTGCACACGAGCTTATTTTTTTAAATCGAGTTTACATCGCGTAGCGTTTGACATGGTATGGGCATGTTATGCGGAGCAATGAAGATAACATGGTAAGTAAACTCTCAAGTAAACACCTAAGATAAGATGGATGAACTGTATGAAAGATGCCATGGGAGAAAGGAAGTGAATACAGAGATGACGGCTGTTAGAGAATAATGGAAGGGAAAAACATATTGCGCCTATCCCAAATAACATGGGATAAGAACAGGAGAATGAAAAAATTAAACGATTGTGCTTTATAAAAAAGGAACGTTTCTAAAGGAGGTTGTAAATATAAAATAGTTTAATGACATTCTTTAATACTCTCCATCTCCGCTTACGTCCAAAATCATAAAATGCGATATGGTTGGATGTTATCGATACAACGGATTCAACGCTCGTTATCTTCTGTCGATTGTATATTGACTTTAAATATTACTAACGTTAAACGTTAGGTACTTCATGTTACACGCATGTTTATAGAAATAATGTTTAATTCATGGGAGCATGAAGAAAATATGTTAGATCATGACAAAGTTGATGCAACGCTGATAATTTTCTTTCAAAAATTCGCCACTTCGTTGTTTAGAAGTATCAAAACTGTTCTGCAGTTCAATGATTCACCAAGTGAAAACAACACCTATCGAAATTTTTACAGTAAAATTAACAACGACCTACTATGTCAATAAAATTTTATACATACAAAAAATATCTCGACAGAAAAATAAACCCGACTGAATAAATCGGATTATGTTTATCCAGGCCTCGTGTGGACTCGCTTGTAAAATATCTGAAAAGGTTTACTTACCAATATTTAGATAATAAATAACACTTCCATTTGTTTAACAAACCCGGAGTATATGCGGTTTAAGCACGGTAATTTGAAATTGAAAGCGTTTTTTTATTAGTTAGTTTAAATTACATTATGCATTTAAAAAGTACATTAATAGGTGTCTTAATAGTAAAGCTTACAAACTTTTAGGCTGAAAAAGCGGAGAGCTTATAAATATTGCCGAAAATTACTAATGAAATTAAGTGCAAACAAATAAATAGTTCATTTTAAAAATATCCTCATTAAATCGTCACAAAACTATATAAGAATATTGGGTTGTTATAGCATTCCATGTATTAAGAAAATTATTTACCATGTATTTCATTTACTATATTACGTTTTTGATAATTCTGCTCCATTGCACTCACCACATTAAAGAAACTGTGATACTGAGGATTATGTGAAGAAATATATCGATCTCCCCACCTTCTTGTTGGTTAAATAAAATCCGATACAAATAAATTTAACACACGGAAAATATTCCGAATTTAAAGTGATCTTGATAGCGTGTCAAATGATCAAGATAATTACATAAAATATTACACTATTCCGATATATTAATTCAGGAAATAAAAAGAAACGACTACATAAAAAAGCTATTTTTATACTTGCCTATACAGATTCTTATCCTATTGTTATTATAACATTTTATCTCCTCACTAAGTTTTAAGTTAAGATCATTTTAAGATGCCAAGTTTAATGGAAGATAAAGGTGTATTCTTACGTAATGCTATTAAGATTGCAATGGAAATTATCCGGGGTTTACGTTTTCTCATCTTCACGCATGGAACAATCTGTCCGCAACCAGCCCATAAAGTTTATTTGAATTTAACATATTTAGGCCGGGGTCGCAATCAAATCGTTTCTATTACGCATCACCAAATTGCGCCCACAGCGTGTAGTACACGTTGTGTTGTGGCTAAATATACAAGCGCAATCGCTAATAATGAGGGCCGCCCCTAGTAGTCTCACTTAGTGGTGTACTTTAGCAGAGGCCGAAGTCGATTGATAATAGACGATTGATATCGATATTGAATAAGACAATGATGTAAGAAGTTCCATTATATTCGTCATCAGCCAATGACACTTCCATCCACACTTAGGTATTTGAGAGCAGTCTTCATAGCGGTTCAGATTCTTCCCGCAACTACGTCCGCGTTGAGCTTAGAATCTCAGAGGAACCTAAAATCTTCCCGAGATAAAAACATATTCCCGGGATCAAAAGTATCCTATGTGTTAATCCAGGTTATAAATTATCTGGGTTCCAAATTTCATCCAAATCCGTTGAGTAGTTTTCCATCCATACTCACAAACCTTCGCATTCATAATATAAGTAGGATACTCTGAATATAAAATTTCAGCAACGGATATAATCTCATCGTCATGTATCTTCTACATAGATACAGAGATCTGAAATTAAAACATTGACAGTCCAAATTGTAGCATTGATACGTACTTTTCTTGTGCTGAAGACATGATCCGTGGAGGCGACACATGCTCGCCGACTGCCCCATGCGGGCGCTACCTCGTCCGCGCATCCATTGCGCACCTCTGCGCCTCCAACGCTACATCTCGTTTTTAATCTCAAACACTTCACTACAGCACTATTCACTCACATATTTAATGCACTACAAAAGACCCGATTGAATCACATTACTAGTTATTCATTACCGTAACGATATCCATAGCCTTAAAATGAGATAGACATACATTGGACATGTTGATCAAACCCCGGAAACGGTTTATAAATCTATCGGGCCTCTTCAGATCAAAATAAAAACTAGATGGAATTTTGCTTACAACGAAGTGATGCCGGGTAAAACTACGCTTTGTAGTGTACATACAATTACACACACACACTTATAACGAAACTACGCCCTGTCTAAGCACTACGTCACTTCGTTGTTCGCAAAGCTACATTTACCTTTTAATTAGACCTGAGAGGAACCCCTAACAACATTTTGTTGATTTCACGGAACCAGAGTTCTCGTAACTCTAGTCACGTAGTATATTATCTACTCTGAGGTAGGTATGTTGATCTCTGTAGTTTAGTTATTTGTGTTGATTTATCCATTGCTTTTACTGGCACATTTGGTCAAACCATCGAAAAAGTATTTGAGCAATTAAATAAATTTGAATAAATTATAGTTCTACAGACTTAACTATTATTTAAACATTTAGATTAATTTCAATAGAATACATATAAAAAGCAGCTATTATGCAGGTGCTTAAAACAATTTATACAAAACTTAAGACTTCAAAATTGTAGATAAGTCTCAAGTGCCCAGTCAGAATTCACTCATACGGTTCATAAATAAAAAATATGATGGAAATTAATTAAATATTATGTAAGGACTACCTAAAACGTTTTTTTAAACCATCTTTATTTCACTAAACTTTTCAAATAAGCACTGACAAATCTTTCACGAGTTCATCAAAATGGTAAACACATAATTGTAACATTTGTAACGCTATAACGGTCTCATAAAGCAAATAAACTTCGACTATATTGTATACTGAGATACAGGTTACTGTCCATTAAAATAAAAAATATTTTTTTATGCTGCCATTACCAAGACCGTTTCAAGTTTAGTTTGTTGCAGTTATCAACTGTTACCACTTCGTAACAAGTCACACATTTTGTATCAGAAAAAAACAGATTTTGATCAGTAAAATTGACCCGATTGTAATGACCATATTTTTTATCGTTGTTTTATCTAACAATAAAAATCCCGTTTCAGGCAGATTGCTCATTTAGTGGATAATTATCTGATTCAAAAGCTCCTTAAATTACATCAATTAATTCAAAATGTAGATTAGATTAATAATCATTTAACACACAACGGTTTTACGAACCGTTTTTTTAATGACTATATATTTAATTTATTTAATACTACTTTTTTGATCCTTGGCATATATGTATTTCAACGGTAAGATGATACAGTCATACAAAATTCAAGAGTCGAGACGGTTGTAGTGAACACAGGAGAAAGTACCAAAGCATATGAACAACAAAACGACAATTGTCATTGATTAATCGACCGACACTACACACGACGAATGGAATGTCATTCATATACAGAGGTAGTAATAGTAAATCATTGTCAATCGATCTCGTATCGCCCCGCGCACCGCACCCTGGCAGCACATCAACCAACGAAGACAACGCGTAAATACCAACTACCAATATTCAAATTTATTGCAAGGATAACAAATCTAGACTGACTAAAGAGCCATGGTGGCTGTGTGGTATATGAGTTGCATGTTATTCTAGCGACGCAAGTTCAAATCCCACCGAGCTGTCTGTACTTGAGGTATTCTAAAACTGCAGTGTGCAAATAAAACAGCGTGAGGAAACCTGCATACGTCTTAGAGTAGAAATTTGAGGACGTATGTAGTGCCTAAAAGTCTGCAACGAGCTCTCCATCTGTCACGTCAGCACCAAATTATCTTCGGTATTTAGTACCATTGTGAAGGAAACCTTATACTTATGTTACGTCTGCACTGATTCTGTATTATTCATTTACCGGTTAAATAGAAGTATACAATGAACGTAGAATAACTGAAGCTGTAGAAGGCAGAAATTAAACATTTGATTTTACTTAAAAGCGGGAAACAAGCAAACGGCCCACGAGATGGTAAGTGGTCAACTTAGCCTATAAAATCGTCAACTGCCTACATAATACTAAGCTAGTAATATAAGGGAAGAACCAATATGCCTGGCTTGTAATAATTCCTGGAATGCTTGGAAACTGGGATATCGCTAGAGCTTGTAGCTGTGAGGTCCTAGATATGATTACCGGGTTAGGTAAGAATAAATTCACGACTGTTTAGAATCATTCATCAATTTTAAATCTCACGGGATATGAATGTACCCGAAGAAAGGCGATCGGCTCACCACCTACCACCTAAAATACCTTTGGCAAGAAGTTAGCATTGATTAACTGATGACATAACTCCTCCAGTTAATTTCCTTAGGGACGCACTTTTGTTGGTAAGTCAGATTTCATAATTCGATACGCAGTTTTACAGAGGATGTCTTTGACAGAGCTGAGATGAGTTTCTCGTGGGCAATCTAGCCAAGAACGTCGATCGATTCTGTTTACAAGGCAAATTGAATTACCCGCCTTTGGCAACCTTACCGCCTTGCTCCGCTTTGGTTGTCGCGTATACCTCACACCCACGTATGTGTTTAACTTTTATCTTAAACAAATCTGGTTTTCGGAATAATAAAACTCTTGTCCCTTTCCTTTAACTTTAATTGTATTAACAAGCAACAATAGTTAAAACTGGCTCATCACGTACATTACAAATGAACATACAATATAACAAATACAAAGAACGATTAATTATGCCCCTTTTCAGTTGACATATTTCCAGTTTTCAAATTACAAACCCTAAAATCATCCATCCCGCAAGGCTAATAAATTGCTACATATTATGAAAATATATTTATACCCTGACATTAATTGCTTTGACTTGACGCAAATTATTATCTCACTTGATTTATTTACCAGCCAACCGGACTGAAATGCAGGATCATTAGTCAGGATAATCGGAATATTTCCAGTTTGTGAGCTGAATACGACAGTTTTTTTATGAAGATTGGCTAAAAATCAGTTTTCTACGTCTACGGCATTCTGCGCGCTTTTGAAGAATTTCTCAATAAGTAAAATTGTGATCTCCGATTGGATTTTTTTATCTTATCCAGACAATAATCGCAGCTTTGTTTGTTCGGAGCTAAGCCTACACTAGCTGCTCTAGAGATAGCAAGCAATGATTTATTAACATGATAGGCAATATCCCGTACACAGCGGATTTTAGATAGCGCCATATCAGTACTGTGGCGATATAAAGATACATTCGATTTAGTTAGGCTGTATCAGAAGGTTTAACTCTAAAAACTGATTATTTAAATAAATGGAAGAGACAGACTAATGAAAATAGATGTAGGCGTAGAAAATGTGTCACCTAGAACACCATTTCATTAGCATCATTGATTCAAGTGCAGATTACTTTCACTTAGACAAGGTACGTTTAGGACGCGATGTACATAATTCGAGGCAGCGTCTAAAGTGTCATTACTGCTACGTGACTGCAAGACAATTGTAATTAATGACTTCTTCAGAGGTTAAGACGTTTCTATTACAACCCACGCGGCAATATGTTTTGGTTTGGCACGTCCCTAGCAACTTGAAGCAAACACTATAAAGTTGGGTTTAGGAGTATTTTAAAATCAATTTACTTAATGTAATGTTTTTTTGCAAACTCCTATGCGACGAAGTCTGAGAAATTTGGAATGGCAGACGGCGTTAAGGTTGGATCGGAATGTAACGTTGAAGGAGAAAATTCTTGGGTAAGATACGTTTTTTATACACCACGGAATAGGAGTACAGTAAGTTAAAGTAGACTATACACTAATATAAATAAAAATAAATCATTATGTTGCTTTAGAAATATATTTTTTGCTAACTTTAATTTCAGTGGTAATAAATGGGTGCGAAAGGAAAGTGGCTCATATTCTATTAATATATTTTTTAAAGGCACTAAAATCGCTAAAATGCTCGAATCGTCATACCAGCCAGGGCCCTCCGTTCGCGCTCCATGTGTTGTTTTTCCGTCAACCTGTGATTTTCCGTCAACCTGTGACCCAGGTACTTGAATTTGCACACCCTATAAATCTGCCGACCGTTCAAACACAACGAGGGTACCAACTCCGGGCCCCTTCCACTCTTAAATACTAGCATTTCAGTCTTGGATGCATTATATTCATTTGGATCGGTGATTATATTGAAGTCCATGGCTCAAAGCGTATTATGCTTCACAGATCGCAAGCAATTTTATGTTTTGTTGGTGCAAAAATATAATTTTAAATCTTAATTAATGCTTCGTAAAATGCATTAACTTTTATTTGTAATTCTCGAAGTTACTATACAACGTCATTTTGATTGCCGAAACAATTAACACTAAAAACATGTGTGCAACATAACAATTCAATTTATGTTGAATGCATGTTTTAATTAATACGTAATATTAGCAGCGGCAGCTGCTTCGGTCGAGACTTTTGGAAGACACAAAATCGACAACGTTAAATGGTTCAAATATACCTATTAGATCTTCAGCTGTAGCTTTTCAACTAGCGTTATTTAACATACCAAGAAATCTCAACTTCGTCTCAACAAGAGTCTTCTCTAGGACAATATATCTGTGTAAAATATGTCTAATGAAAGGATTAAAATTATCGTAATTATCTTTTTAAAATAAAGGTAGCCTTAATTACGCCTTGTAGCAATCCATCCATCAGTCCAGCCCTTTCGAAGATTAGCCGAAACAAACAGACAGTCAAAAATACTTTCATATGAATTTACTTAAAAGCAACATTACAAACACACACTTGAATTTTATTAATTGTATAGATACAAGAACGTAGGCTACACACTATTATATGACAGACTAATATATTACTCAGAGCAATTAGTTCAATGACAATAGTACAAACAAAATGTTCTAGTTTGGCAGACAACTAATCAAAACACACTTTGCTTAGATATATCTTATCTTATCTTATTAGAAGGCTGAACGGGTCCAGGTTGCCCCAGAAGCACTTCGACCCTTGGGATCTTTTGTGCAGCCTGCTTAGATATAAGAACACAACCTTATATGAAAAGGCATAGATAAGAAGTAATACGCTTTGCGCTATGATTTACACATACATTTTGACTACATTAGTTTATGTTAATGTATCGATAGCATTTAGCGGACGAGACCGCTGGTCTAGTGGTTAGTATACCTGACTGCTACGCTGGGGTCGCGGGCTCGATTCCCGCCGGAACAAACATTTATGTGTTAACCATTTGTGTTTGCTTTGCGTCTGGGTGTTTGATATGTATTATAAGTATGTATGTACAAAAAATAAAAGTATTGTATCAGCTGCTGGTTCCATGGCGTTGTGTGAATGGCCAATCATTATTATTTTTATTTATGGCATAGATGGTTACGGTATCCAAAATTCAATTCAAAATTCAAAAAGATCTTTATTTGACACGACTTTACAGGCAAGCACTTTCAAATCGTCAGAATCTACCACCGGTTCGGAAGGTCGGTTTTGCTGAGAAGAATCCGGCAAGAAACTCAATTACTCTTTTAAAAACCAAAAGAATTACATGAATACGCACGTTTCATATATTCATAATGGTTCCCTCTCACATTATATTTCGTACTAGCTGTGTCCGCGACTTCGAACGCGTGGAATTATTATTTTTGACAATTTCACGGGTTTGATTTTTGTTGCATCATACCATAATTATTTATCCAAAATAAATGATGCCTAAGTTACGCTTATATCATCACCTTTCAGTAAAAGTCCAGTTCAAATAAGTCCCGCCGTTCGGATGTTGTTCACAATTTTATGGGTTCTTTATTAGTTGCGCGGAACCATTATATTTTTTCAAAAAAAGTAGTCTATGTTATACCCAGTAAAATTAGCTATCTGCAAGCAAATTCCATTCAAATCGGTCCAGCGGTTTCGGAGATTACCCCAAACAAACAGACAGCCCGACAAAAAAGTATAGTTGTATTGTATTAATAAATTATGTATTAGGGTTCAGCAAAAAAAATTAAACCCATGAAATTGATAACTAATTTAATGCCACGCGTACGAAGCCTATTAAGTTATTACGGTACCGTATTTGAATTTTTTTGTTGCGCGGAATCATATTTTTTTCCCATTTAAAGAGATCTCAGCGACTGACGCCTTATAGTATTCTTTTCAAATCAGTCCCGCCCGTTGAAATGTTATTGACAAATATTCAATTGGTTTTTATTTTTTGTACGTAACCCTAAAACATCAATTTATCAGAACACAGAAAGACAGACAATTTTTTTTAATTGCATTAGACACGTGTTTACTTTCAAACGCATTTTGTAAAAAGTTGTTTTTTTGAAATTACAAACAGGCACTTCAATTTTATTTATGTGCATAGATGAACAAATTGCCAACTAATTCTTGCGCTTCAATAACATGTCAGTTGAGTTTGAGAATTTGAGACACATATCAATTTCGGAGTCACGTACGCGCTCTATTGCCTGATCTCGTGGATCTTCATCATTCATTCATCTTCATTCAATCTTCACTATAGGAATATTATAAGAGCATCTTACAGTAATCCTCCCGCAGGCGTTGCAATATGCAATGCGCCTCGCCAGGCGACAAGCTGAATACTAAACGGCCTGTAATGTATTCATCCGGGAAAAATCGTCGCCTGCCCGCCCGCACAGGTACGCGCGCTCCGAATGTTATAACAAAACTAGGTATGCTTGCGATTTCGTACGCGTGAAATCGAATTTTGTTCACAATTTCATGGGTTTTAATTCTTGGAGCGGAACACAGATTATTTCTGAAATAAAAGTAACCTATGTTACGTCTTATAACATCAGCTATCAGCCGTTTCTGAGATTATCCGGAACGGACAAATATAAACCCAAATTCTAATTATTGTTGTTATTTGGATTGTATATTTACTTTCATATGCTTTTTAATAAAAAACTGTTATTTTGACATACCAATAAGACACTTCTATTTTATTAGATATGATATGTCACGTTTTTTATTGTTCCACCGTTTAAGGACCGTTATTCAATGAATAGAAGGTTCCAGTTCCAAAAAAAAACTAGAACTCGCACTTTAAATTCAAGGGGCGATTCGAGTGGTCACTTAATTGTTGTCATTGAAAAATCGTGAGAGTTGTACCATTGCGTAGGCTCCTCACGTAGGTACTTACGTTTGTACTTGCACTCTTTAATATACCTTCGTATTTTTATGCATCCGTGGTCGTTTGCAACTCGAAGTGTCAATATTGGGACTAGACTGAACTGGATTGCCACGTGTAAGGAAGAACCAATTTCCTTTATGTTTATCTAATAACGATCCAGAGCAGAAACTAATTTGACGGACAAACAGCCGCATGTCCTTTACTGGTGGATATCTAAATTATGTAGGTAATGGTGTGCTGCTATTACTATTGGTACCTATATCTAGTCTAGGTTCACCTTTTAATATTTTATTGGGTGAATATTTTACAATTTATTTACACAAAACAGAACTTAATAAGCTACCTACTTACACATAAAAGATATGGAGTGTTGGGTTAAAAATATTCAAAGTCATACTTTTTACAGTGTAGCTTTTACTCTGTAAAAAGTATGACTCTACACGAGTATTTTATTGGAAAAGAACATAGAATAGCATAATAAATAACTACTAGATGCAGACAAGTTTAAAGTACATCTAAATAAAATAGAATCAAAAGTTAAACTAACATTGAGAATAACAACTAAAAGTTTAAAGTACAAAAGTTAATCCGAACACCTATTCAGACAGCTATTCTCATTGCTTTGAAACATGAAAATTATCCTAAAATTTGTTTAGTTTTTACAACATCATTATAGTATTGTTGAAACGGTTGTTAAGAAACAACACTCAAATGTTTGTTGAAATATGGTTTAATATCACTTTATCTGTGGATGGAAGAATAAACACTGCTTGAGAGAGAGAGAGAGAGACGGCATTATCTGGATGGATAAGACAAGCAAGACACATGACGCCAATGTCCATAGATTTTATAGACAAGAACATTAAAATCTCGATACTCGTATATATTTGCGTCTTTGGCCCAGTGTAATCAAATTGGATGGAGAGTTTCAGGTCCTAGTCATCGAACAATTCTCCATTAATTTGTTTTTTTTTTGGGTCTGGTGATTATTTTTCGTCTTCCGTCTATCATTCTGTCTGTCTGTTAGTTCCGGGTAATTTCCGAAATGGCTGGGCCGATTTTAATGGGACTTTCACTGGTAAATAGAAACAACCCATGAAATTGTCAGCAAAATTAATTCTACGCGTACGAAATCGCGGGCATAGCTAGTCGGTATCTATAGGACTTGAGTGGATAATAAGACTAGGTAAATCAAAAGCGATCAATGTAGAATTTGTATGGGTACCATCTCACAGTGGCATAGATGGGAATGAAAAAGCTGATTCACTGACGCACGTTGAGCATCATGAAGACCACACCAATATTCTGAAGGTTCCATTCACTGACTATTATGCATGCTTTAGACAAAAATCAAAGGAACTATGGAAACAATATTGGAATGTGACGATTTCAACAAAGGGAAAATGGTATTATGATATTCAAAAAGAGCTTCCAATAAAACCTTGGTATAGTAGATATAAAAATTATCAAAGCCGGAAATTTATCACAATCATTTCACGCATGAGACTTGGCCATTGTTTAGTTCCAACTCACTTAAATAGAATCAAGATCTACAGCAACTCCAACTGTTTCCATTGTAATCAAGATAACGCCGATTTACAACACATCGTCTTCCACTGTGCGGCATTTAATTTGCAACGGTTAATTTTAGTCAGTGAACTTAGTGAAACTGAAGAAGTTGAAGAACCTGTAAACATTGATAATGGCAGTAGTAGTTCAAGTGTTGCATCAAAAAGTATTCCCCGCAACATTCATGAATTATTAAGCGATTGTAAATATTTTATTCCATTATTTAATTATATTGTTAATACTGTTGCGAAAATTTAGATATTAAGGACGATTTTTGTTTGTAATAGTTATTATTTTAAATTTAACACTATATAAATGTTAATATTCAAATATTGTAAATTTTAATATTATTGTGCTTCATTCGAGATATTGTTGTATTGAATACTTTGAATTGTTGAATTGAACTTTGTAATAATATGTTAAGAATTGTAATAAGTATGCGACTGAAGGACTTGTTTCCATGTCATGAATAAACAATTTAAAATAAAATAAAATAATAAGACTAGATCGCGATACGAGTGAATCTTGATTGGACTAGAATGCTTGATGTCTAAATGATCGTGATCTTTTTATTTGTATATTACAGTGATCGTTAATTTGTTGATATTTATACATGTACGTATAGCCCAAACTGTAAATGTGTCTGTGGATTGCGAAAGATCCATCACCCGCCGCAGCTGCCTGGTACTTATGCTTATCCTATCGTAACATATATGGGTGTCGTTACAGCTTTGCTTAGCTTACCCTCTTGGGAAACTTTCGGTAAGGCGTGGCGATATACTATATTATTTTACTAAATAATTATTATTGAAATGGAGCAAGGGAATTAAGCTTTATAGTGTTAAGTTTAATTATATAATTTTATATCATTGCAATTACTATTATTGCACTAGAACTGCGAGTGCTGCCGTGATTATGTTGAGGAAAACGCAATTGCTTCGTTAACTGTAATGCTCGTAAGCCTAGAGTTGCCCTGAAGCCAGAAGGGTTTATTGTTTAAATTAGTTTATAGCTTTCAGAGCTATTATTATGTAATATCAAATATTATTATTTCACTGGGCTTATGTCACCGGCCTGGGTAGTCAACATTGAAATTTCGTGAATTGAACAACTTTCCCAAAGCGAAGAAACACTATTGCAAAGCTTCATCCAACGTAATCGAAATTCAAATTGCTAGGCAAAGGGTAGTTTTAGGAAACAATCGACAAATACCTAGGTACTGTAATCAAGTCGGTCCCGTGCAACAAGTGTGACCCAACCAATCGCTCGACTGATCGGTAGAAAATATCGAAATATACATAATTAGTGCAATTTAATATTGTTATAAGGATCCCTGATATCATTTTCAGCCGACATCTGAAAAGGAACAGGTTCTCAATGCAGCTGTATGTTTATTTGTTTGTTACGGGATTTCTCCGCTAATTTTGAATCAAATTTGATATGTTATGTTAAAGGTGCCGTCCATATGTTTTTGAAAAGTATTGCTGTCCTATTGGAGTGGACGTTGGTTTGCGGTTTTTTATGAAGCTATTAAATGACTCCTAGTAGAAACAATCTTGCAACCTATCCAAAGATTTTTAAACTACAAGCAATACAGATAAAAAGTTCGTCAACTATTACGATTTGCCAAGTAAATCTTGAAAGTTTAATAATAATTCTTCGAGTACTGATAGCTCTTCACTTTAATAACTATAGCTTCATCAAATCAATGTATGATTCGCTGAGACTTATATCCATTTCAAGGATTTTTTATTTGAGTTTGCGGTCTGGCTGCTTCTTGGCGCGTGGATTTATCCAACAACTGATCCGGGTAAAGTGTTACTATGTGCAGAATCATTTTCCTCAACTAATAACTTGAGAAGAAATTGCAGTCATTGTCTGCACTCAACAGTCCAAGCAATGAACCGAAATCTAACCTTTCTTAATGCAGGTTCCTATATGTATATGTATACATTTAGATGGTTATATTATTTACTTGCTTTGCCCGCGGCTTCGCTCGAGTTAATTTCGAGGTAAAGTATTGATTCATTCACGCCTTTAAGGGGTTGAATTTTGAAAGAGGTAGAATTCGGAGAAAGTAGGTGAACGTGTCATTAAAATATTTATAATTTATTCACTGACAGTTTTTTTATTTATTCACATCACTCAATATTATAACATAAAACTGACTGATGTGAATAAATAAAAAAACTGTCAGTGAATAAATTTAAGTCGTATCACAATTTATACGAAGTTAGTGTTTAAAACTATTTAAATAAATTCCTACGGATATGTCTTTTTGCCCAATTAACAGTCAGAGCGATGTAAATGAATGCTTTCATCTTAATAACTAGAAATTGCCATAAATGCGATAACGACAGGAACATTATAAAGAAATCCCACAAAATGCAATTTATTTGAGATTGAACATGATCACGGGTCTAATAAACAAACAATACCAGACTCAACTCAGCGATTAACGACACGGGAGTACCATTGGATGCATCTCCTTGGTTATTGCGATCTTTTTGTTTACGATCAGTTGATCGATCAGTCCGGCGAGCAGTCGGCCAGCCTGTTACGGGATACGAGGAATGCCAGCACAAGGTCGGGTACGTTCATCGGCCGGAACCCGATGTCTACCACACACATCTGACATTTAATTGAGTCATAAAACCTAGCAAAAACATTACTTGCAGTCACTAGTCCTAAACATTAGAAGTTCAGTAAAGAACAGTTCAACAGAAAATAACAAAACAACTCAACCGTAAACACAAATACATCAAATAATATAAATGCAGATTACTTATTTACAATGCTAACCGTATGTTACAATATGATAAGTGATATTACTAAGAATTAGTGCAGCGCTCCAAAATGATAACTAAATGATAAATAGTATACCTAGTAATAAAATAATAATTGCACATAACTTCAGATTTCTATTCATTGCCTATATGAAGATAATATTAAACCCTCAAAATTTTGAAAATCAAGCTGTGAGCATACAATATGTTTGAGTAACAGGTTAATATTGTTTAAGTACGATAACTGATGAATAATGGGATTCGATGAAAATATGTACACAATACCAGTAAATACAAGTACTTACTGTCTACACAACTGGCATCTACGTACGTCGTCTCATTATCATTCAGTATATTATTATTAATTCCATTTTTAAATTTTTGTATAATGAAATAGCTTTACATAATTTAAAACTCAGTGCCTTTGACTAGAAGTGTATGTTAAATCTTATATTTAAATTCTCGTGTCGAGGTGTTTGTAGTTAAACTCCTCCGAAACGGCTTGACCGATTCTCATACTGGTTCCTTCGAACTGAAATTAATTTGAAAATTTTAATCGATACGTCGTTGAAATGAAACATTATTATGACGATTCTTTCATGAAGCTAAGTTAATTTGTCAAAAAAATTACCAACGCGTATCTCATTGGTTATTAGTTGCACCGGATAATCGGATAATAATATCCGATTATCTGTGGTAGGGATTGACATAAATATTGCAAAAATAATTTATTTTAAATATAATGCATACAGAGCACAGACGAACAATGAACCTCCTTCATTTAAGTCTTTTATTAAACCTGAAGAACAATCGGGCGCTCAGTTTGATTTCCAGTCCAGAAAAATAATTTTCTTACGTGATATCTATGTTGCTAATTGTTCCTTGATTGTTTCTAAATAATTTATCAATTTAGTTCGATTACGTATTGTAAATACGAACGAAAAAAATAAATGCAGAATTTCAGGACGTATGATTGTAAATTTGCAAGTATATTACACACCTACAGAACAGTCAAATAATAGTAGGTAAGTACTCCAATGGGGTTGTAAAAGAAATCCAAGTGCACATTTAAAAATGAAAAAGATTACGTAGAATGAGACGAAGACGTTTATAAAATTGCCGCGGGCTTCCAGTCCTTTAGCTAAAAAAGATACTATCTTTGAAGTCATGCAGAATACGAGTACACAGTTAAATTCGTTTGCTTCATCTCCAAGTGTAATCTACTCGGACGGAATACTCTCAAATAATTTAATCAAAGTTTTCAGCTCCTTAATGGCACAACACAAACTATCCGTCTGGCTGGAGGGAATGCGAATTTTACATATGTAAATATGAAACCTATTAAAAAAATGTATCTGTTTTAGTAATATTAGGTCCTTACATATGAAATTGGCGTTTTTCGTACTGGCCACTTTAATCACGAATTTCTCCTCTTTGGTAAGGAATTCCAAATTCAAATTTGTACAGCTATAGACTCATGTATTTGTGCTTCGATGATCGTCATTCATTTGTTTTTTTTCTTCTGTTTTTTTCTGTTTGCGTCACTCATTTTACAAAATGGAAAACCTTAAATATCGCATTATTTACGAGTACGAGTTCCGCCGTGGCACTAGTGCTGCGGAAACAACTCGAAGGGTGAATGATGTGTATGGCGGTCGTGTTGCAAAAGAAAACACAGTTCGTTTTTGGTTCCAACGTTTTCGTTCTGGAAATTTCGACCTGCAGAACAAGCCCCGTGGACGGCCTGAGACTCAAGTTGATAATGAAGAGTTGAAGGCTATTGTGGAAGCGGATCCATCGCAAACCACGTCCGAGTTAGCTGCAGACTGCAATGTTAGTGATAAAACTGTTTTAATTCACTTGAAGCAAATTGGGAAGATTAAAAAGCTTGAAAGGTGGGTACCTCACGAATTGACTGAAACAAACCGGCAAACGCGCGTCGACTGCTGCGTTACATTACTAAACCGGCACAATAATGAAGGTATTTTAAACCGAATCATTACCTGTGATGAAAAATGGGTTCTTTACGATAATCGGAAGCGCTCAGCGCAATGGTTAGATCCTGGCCAGCCAGCCAAATCCTGCCCCAAGCGAAAATTAACCCCAAAAAAGTTACTTATAAGCGTTTGGTGGACTAGTGCCGGTATTGTTCATTACAGTTTTTTCAAATCTGGCCAGACTATTACGGCTGATGTCTATTGTCAGGAATTGCAAACCATGATGGAAAAGCTAGCGGCTAAACAACCTAGGCTGGTCAATCGCTCCACGCCACTGCTGCTTCACGACAACGCTAGACCACACACTGCGCTACAGACGGCTACTAAATTAGAAGAGCTTCAATTGGAAAGTCTAAGACATCCTCCGTACTCCCCGGACCTTGCTCCAACAGATTACCATTTTATTCGAAATTTGGATAACTTCTTGCAAGGGAAAAAATTCAACTCCGATGGGGCAGTCCAAATCGCCTTCAAAGATTTTATTGATTCCCGTCCGACTGGTTTTTTTAGTAAAGGGATCAATGAACTACCTATGAGATGGCAAAAGTGCATAGAAAATAATGGTTCATACTTTGATTAATTAAATATATTATATTAAAAAATATTCGACTTTTTGTTCCTCCCATACAAAACGCCAATTTCATATGTAAGGACCTAATATATCTACTTGATTTTGAGTAAAAATATAAATTGTCTAATATCTAGGCATTATATAAAACGCTCCTAGGACGGTGATCTATGATTTTCACTCCCCAATAAATAAATAATTATTTCACTTTCACTCATTTTGTCACTCCTTGACTTTGATATACAACTTACTATTGTCATGAAGAGTTAAAAAGATTCGCACTGATTTGTGGAATTAGCTACAGCATCCTGTGTAAGACAACAAAAAGGATTAATTAAAAATATTCAATTAATTACGCTGACCTTATTTTAGTTACTATCCAGTTGTTGTAATAATGGCCTTCAATTCTGTTAAATGCCCATCAAAGGTTTTATCCCAAACGTTGCGTTATAACCCGTTATATCCTGATGTGGCTGGTTTCCAAATGTATAGGTATGCGCAACAACTGCCACTTCACAGTCTATTAATTTAGGGTATATTGGTTCCCTAAGATAGATAAGTTTTCAATGTTTTCATGTGTTCATTTGGCAGCCGGCGGGGCCAACACGGCTTAGCGTGTTTACGCACGGATGGGGACTTGGTATGATACGAACTTATACTGACCGTCAGCTTTGAACCAGGAACAAATTACCGTTATTTTTCAGATTCATACGTAGTGCACGAGCTCCATTATCTATCAAAAGATATGAATTACTCAAAACATTATTTAAAAATAATAATAAAATAATAAAAATACTATACCAAAACATTTTCTAACGAGTGGGCAATTCATCAAGTACTTCCAGGGCGTATGTGAGGCTTGTTTCTTCTTCTTACAACCCCTGTGGGAAGGGAGGTGGCACCGCTCGGCGGGCTTGACGTGCTTCGTGAACATTCCGAGCACACCCCAACGCTTTCATGGACTGTCACATCACTGGCATCACTAACAACACTAACTACACTGGTATTGCTCGTCGCCTGGCACACTCGCCACTCACTAGCACGAATCACAAAAACAAACCACTAAATCAGGTCATCCGTAGTCATCACTGTCCGAGTGAATAACTACATTAGCGCGGACTTCTTCAAATGCAACTGAAAAGAAAAAAAAAGAAATACTATAAAAATGTGTCCCACCGCTGGACGGAAAACAAGTAAGTTTAATAGGGATATGAAATCAGATGCACTCTCGACTAAAGTGTCACGGAGACTCATCGAGTAGTTGTTGCCGAGTGCTCCATAATCTATGGTTGCTTCCGCTGTCGCTCGACGTGAAATAATGGAGCAAAAAAGCAATTTGACACGAGAATCGCTGGGTTTTTGTTCCGTTATGAAAGTAGAAGTACGCATGAATATTTTAACATCAAGTTGAGTTGACAGGACTAATTAGAATCTTATCAGATCAATCAACAGCTTCTCGATTCAAAAAACATTTGAACACGTCGTGTCTACATTGAGCCAAATCGAGGACATGCTAATTCCACATCGCAGTATGTGTCAGTAACTTGTGCCTTTTGAAGATTTTTACTCATAATAGGACAGAGAACAATTATAAATATGCGTACCAAATTGCAGATCTGGTAGGGCTTAGTAATAGTTTTGGTCTGAGTAACAAACTAGTATCACGAATCGTACCTATATATTTTTCGACTGCTCACATTTTATTTGTTAAACCTATGGTTGCTTATTGCACCTTTTAAAATTAATAATTTTCTCTCAAGTAGGTAAACTTCACTCAACGAAGCCATTACATTGAGATTCAAATACACATAAATCGCCTCGCTGAACCTCAGCTGAACTTTTCAAAATCTACAGAATTGAGAAAACCCATACCTTAAGGAAAACTGCTGCATCTCTAATATTTGTTACGACTGCAGTGTTTACATTTTTCAACGATAGACGAAAGCATAGGCATAACAACACTGGTAAATTTTCCGAAGAACTTGACGAACACGGCCTATAGATCGTCTTAAAGAGAACAGGTTAGCGAAATTCGTCGACAAGCTAATTTAGTGCGCGGTCACAGGCCGGCTGAGTAAGGTCAAGGCGTTCATACATACACTCATACACGCTTGGCTACACATAAATCCACACATACGAACATAGGCACGTATCTAAACAAGGACAACGTTATCGGTCTTCCGTTTACTTTATGAAAGCGACTGGTACACTGGAATAAGACGAATATTCTCAATGTACGAACATGCTAAAACAGTTACCATTGTGCGAAATTAATGCGATCTTACGAAAGTAATTTAAAAGGATGACTAAGTCGTTTATGTTAAACAGTTCCTGGTGTATGCACCCCTCGTTCGCACCATTTCAGCTTTAATATCTTGCAAGAAACCGATACTAAGAGCAACATGGATTATCAAGAAATTATGGTAATTTATATAATCAATATAATATACATTTACATACATCGAACGTACAAAATATACAACGACTTGCTGTTAGCTTTTGTTATGTCATTAAGAACTCTTCCAAAAAAAATATTTATTTACATTTACAATATTCCGTTGTTTGATACTAAAAAGGTCATAAAAAATATTATAAATAAAAATGACAAATTGGTATTGCTATTTTGTCTTTCTGTGATATGTGTTTTTATCGCATATTTAATGAGTTTTTATATATACCATTAAGGTGGCAAACAACCATACAGCCCACATTATGGTAAGTGGTCCACCGTAGCCTATGGACGCTTGCAACACCAGAGGTATAACTCGTGCGTTGCAGACCGTAAAATTTAAGTTTAATGTACGAGTACAAATCGCAACCAATCAGATAACTTGTTTATTTATATTTCTTTTTAAAAAGTAATGCCATAGATGTCATTGAAGACAGATAACTTACATTACGACTAGCACCTGTCTTTATTTCGATCCCACTATAAAATACTAACCGCAGAGCACAAAGTATATTAAACAAGGTCAAGCATTATCCATAGAATTACAAAAATACAATAATGTTATTGACACATCAATTTGTACCTAACAGATTATTTGTGACACAAAAAAAAAAGAATTGAAGATGAATGCAAGTACCATTAAAGTCAATGATATTTAAACGAACAACTAATAATAACTTAACAATGAGCTGAAAATACGCTTGAACATTGACAGCACCTCGTTACTCCGAAGTCATCAATTGTATTTGTAACAGTGATACGGAATAGTTCAGCGAAGTCGATGTTATGTGGCTAGTAAGTACGACCGGTATGGCTTCCATGAACCTGTTTCCATTTAGGGTATCGCACGTCATTGCCCTGGGCCCACTGTTTTGCTACGGGTCCAGTTGAGACGCAGTTTCAACAGGAGAAAGAATATTCTTAAAAAATATTATACTCTAGCATTGAATTCAGCTCAGAGGAGAATGCTGCGTTGTATTGTGGAGTACCAATGATGGATATAAGGACTTAGTTTTCGGTTGTTCGGGGAATTTGAAACCCCAGTGGCAGAAATATTTAGATGAACACACAAATATTCATATTCATGATACATGATAAATACGAAGGTGGATGCAATACGAGAAAATGAAGAAACAGTAATAGGTGGCTGGATTGTTTATGGAAAATTATGGGAAGGAAATAACTGGATATTGACAAGTTGTATAGAGGGGAGTGGAAGGCATCAAAAGGGCAGGCATCACTTTTCTGAAGTGGAAATAATACCTGAAGTGGTATTATTATAATAAAAATCATCTGGGTTACTATAGAGAGAGGTTCTTCTTTAGCGACATTACGAAAATTAACTTAGTGATAATTGTAACACCTACAGAATGTTTTTTCAAAACGGTCTGGTGTACATCACGGGCAAGGCAAGATTTACGATCAACTATCAACGTTTCTTAGCTGTCCCTTTGATTTGATTCTCCTTATAGTGGCCTCGACATGGCAACAGTTAGCGGAGCTCTTTTCTTCTGCGTAACGACTGCTAAATTAAACTTTATTGCTTTTGAAATATGGTTTGCTTACCTACAAACCTGTACAGATACGCGGATGACTCATGTCGAGCCAAATGTGGAACTTGAACAAGAACCTCGGGCGGGCGTCGTTGCATCGGGAACCGAAGCCGGATTCAATGCATTCACTCGCACAGATAATTTATTCATTTATTATCACCATTGATTTAGATTTAGCAAATTACATTCTTTATGCGATACCCCATTGAAAATATTTATTTATCTACTCAAACTTATGTTTTATTATTTACTTTTTGTTCTATATCTATCTGTTCACAGATTCTATTTTTGTACAGAGAAACTTTAAGAACACTATCATGGCATTTTTCGGGGAATTTCGATAAGACGACAGATGTTGTGGCAGCGATATTGGTCATTGCTCGTATAGACTAGACTACCCAAAAGGGACTTGAAGGACACGAGGGGTTGGGGAGGGTGCTAAAATGAGCTAGTTATAGTTGTTCATTCATCTGTGGCGTGACGTAGAGTGCTAGGTCGTGCCCTCACACCGCCGCATGAACAAACGATGACAAAAACACACTAAATATCAACAAAGCCTTCCACTCGGCAAATTCTACTGTTTTAGTTTTTGTTCTGTTATAACCGAAGCCGAGAGGTTTCGTCATAAAATAAAATATATTAACATTTTATGACGGAACGAAGAACGACGCAGCAAAATAGTGCTATAACATACCATACAAGATAATTAAATTCTGTAAAATACTATGTAAACTGTATAGAGTCTTATGTTCTACGCCATGAACATTTTAAATTACACAGCATCTACCTTGCAACGTTGCATTGCATGTCCATGTGGACTTGAAGTGAAAGAAGCTTTTTCAGACTAATGCATTTATAATGAACTTTAAATGCAGCTTTCCGAGCTTGCTAGAGACAGCTGCAAGATATCCCTAAATTGCCTGAAGCTGCTTTAGATTCGATTAATAAAAATCTCTTTATGCAGAGGCCAAACGGGTCACCTTCAATCATAGACATAGCCGATCCTGCATTTTCACGAACATACTGATCCTTAGAATTAGTCTCATTCTAACTGCTTATTATAAGGATAACAGGAAATATGTAAGTAAATACATACCTTTAATTGATACCTAAAAACCAATGGTATATTAAAGTGGCTGGATTCCACGAGCCTAAGATAAAGCGTCTATACTTAACTGGTTTGCAGAACAATAAAGTAGTGTTATAGTGTTGGCAACATAATGTTTTAGTGAGGGCGTATCGATTGAATTAATTAGATGTGGGCTCACGTGTGGTCCGTGTGTGGAATAGTGTATGCGATTGCAAACGGCCGGGCTATCGCTATAAGGACGTTTTATGGCCCCTTTATGATTTAAGAACAATAGTGAGCTCTTTTGTAATCTTTTATAGTCGCATGACTATATGTTTATATTGTTTTATTTGAAAGATGCGCAGTTTCGGCGGACCGCTTTCAGGTGGTCTAATAGTTTATAATAAGTAAGTCAGTGCACAAAATGGCGTCATGTATTTTTTGTTAAAACCAGTCGCTTCTTTCATGTGTTTCATTAAAACTTGTCACCATTGGAATGTCAGGTAGGTAATATTTTTCTGTTCGAGGAAAGGATGACAGGAAATAAATTGGTCAATTGCGGAAGTCGGAAATCCGGTCAAATATACCCGGCGGTGTTGATAGCGGCATAGTCCTCTCTGATCCCAGTAGATTTAATGCCGCAGGTAAATAGGGCTGTCACGGAAACAAATCCTTTCCCAGAGGATGAGGGTTACATTTCAGTTTTACTTAAAACATTTCGTTCCAAAGAGAATAAATTCTTATCCTTTTTAAAATGTACCTTATGCTATTATAACTTGTCGAACGCAATGGCCGCGTGAGATTCTGAACATAATTCTGTAGCTTTGGCTCTGCGTTGATTCCATTATATTAATAAAGTTTACCTCTGAAATAAATTATACGACACGTCGTAACGTAACAAGTAAGCAGCACATTGAATGAAAAAAAAGGTAAGACGGATATCTAATTTACCTACTATTGTCAGTTAATGAGGTTTGGAAGACCAGTGATCTTTTGCAAGTACAATTTGTACAAATAAAAACAAAGACTAAGAACAATTTTCTAAACCAATATCCATTGCTTGTTTCATTTAAAATGCGCTAATATAAAGTGATAAGAAAATTTGCTTCCAGTATTAATATTGTCAGCCCATGAATTAAGTATATTACTAAATTACTCGAAGGACCAACAAAACTATATCTCCTTTACGGGACATTCGTAAAAAGTTACATAAAAGAAAAAAATGTGTACATATACAGCATGGCATCATACAAATTCGAGTGAAACTGATACGGTAGGAATACGACACGTCATTGCAAAACAGTGATAAGAGAAACGTGGTGACGACGGAGGCTTGCCGCGATAACACGAGGTCAAACATACAATAAAACAGTACCGACGTACAATAACGTTTCTGTATTCATCATTATGATTTACCAACACAGAAAAATGATCTCTTTGAATTATTTTACTGTTTGTACAGTATCGTTGTTTGTTAATCTTTCAAGCAGGTGGTTGGCTTGATATTTTACCCCACAGTCAATAAGTAAAAACACACATGATTATAAGAATGCAATGCATCAAACAAATGTGGGAATGTAATATTAAACATATCTGCTATTATTTTTACTAATGATACTTATGTCGCTGAATTTCTTTCGAGTAAACCGAGAAACTTCTTCACAATGAAGAAACCCTTATAACATGGCCAGAAGTAAAACTTACTAATTATACAAATGAAAATAGCTCTGTACATCTGTTTGGTAGTTATCTTTTTAAAGCTAAACCGCCGAACACATATTGATGAAGTTGTTAAGAGAGATAACTTTCATCTTGGGTAAGGACATGGCCTTTGTTTCCTTTCTTTATCACGAAAACGAATAGCACACAGACAAAGTCGCAGGCAGATATCTAGTATAAACAAATGTAACATAATAGGAGTCTAGAAAGAGTTACAGCGGCACAGTCTTTGGAGTGAATAAAATGCTCATTTATTTAAGTCACTTAGTATTATCTCAGAGTAGATAATATACTACGTACAAGTATTATCCAATTAAACAAGTATAAGTACAACTATGAAATCAACAATACAATGGGGATGAAGTACAGTAAGCCATTTATGTTTGATTATTCAATGAAACCGCTGATTGACGGTTCGATAATATCACTTGCAACCGCAACTAATGGCATAACGCAGTTCTGTAATTACATCACAACTTCGCTGAAAGGATGAGGGCCATCGATCAAATTTGATAGATCGTCTCTGAAGGTACTGTTTTCTTTAGGACGATTTAGAAGATGTTACGAAATAATTTAGATATACACAGGCATATATGCTTTGCATCCATTGCACCAAAATTGTATGTAGGTGAAATTCTTCTCTTCTCTTTTCATCCATTGCCGAAGCAATATTACCAGCATTATCAACTTGACGAGGCTTTACGCTCAACATGAGTTCAACATATTTAGTATAACAATTTTGGAGGTTTTCTCATTTTATAGTGAATATGTTTTATATGGCCTTTAACATATTGCTGAGTAACACAGTACCTAGTGGTTCAAAGCAACAATAATAATTACTATTCCAGGCGAGACGTCTTCGAGAACAGCGAAGGTTATTCACCCTTTAAAGAATTAATGGCACGTCTTACTAATGCCTTAGTGGTACTTAATCTTAGTTTCCCCGAGAGAGTTCACATAAACAATATTAAAATGCACGGTTTTCTTAATCGTTCCTAGCTTCTTTCGTAATAAAGTGGAACTGAGACGCATGAATGGAGATTCTTGAGCAATTTGATAGCGACCGTTTCACATACGAAACGAATTGATTTGGCAAAGTATCAAATACGAAGGCCAAACTGTTATACAGCCTTTATAAATAACGTATTCATACAGATATGGACTGCCAATCAATGAACATCTATCTGATATAGACACGATCTTATGAAGAAGGAGCAAACTATTGGTGTAGGGATGTTCATCAAGAAAATATACCCTTGATAACCAACCACACTCAGCAATCGTCAAATACATGACGTCAGTAATTCAACATTCGATATTTCATAGTTTTTTTGCACACATTACATAACTTATTGAATCACTAACTGTGCCAGCGACTTCGTACGCGTGGAATGAATATTTTTCATGTGTTTAATTTGTTTTGCGAGGAACCCTAAATATTTTGCAAAACTAAAAGTAACTAAGTGTCGCCTTATAGCATCAGTTGTCTACAAGTAAAAGTTGCGTTCAAATCGATCCAATCGTTCGGATTTCGTTCACAATTTCATGGGTTTTTTTTTGTAGTTGCGTGGAACCCATTTTTTTACCAAATTAAAAGAAGCTATGTTACGCGGGTTACACCCTAACTTACTACTACTTGCTATTCTTCCAAAATAAATTAAGCCTTAGTTACCGCCTTATAATATCAGCTACCTGCTCGTGAACAAATTGGTCCCACCGTTCGGTTATTGTTCACAATTTCATGGGTTTATTGTATTTGTTGCGCGGAACCCTATTTTTTTTCCAAAATAAATGCAGCCTAAGTTACGTCTTCTGCATCAGCTACCTACCAGTGAAAGCCCTGTAAATATCGGTCCTGTCGTTCAGATTTGTATTGGGTTTTTTATTTAGCGCGGTTTTCAAGTTTAGATAGATATATAAGTATAGATAACAAAATATAGGAGGAGGAAAGAAGCTGTTTCATATTTTAATCCAGATATCGCAGTATGTGTTTGTTTGGAATATTGTAATCATGCCAAGTATTATAATATTAACCGCGTGACCACGGGCAAGACGTGGACGGACATATAGAGCACGTGCTTACTAGTGTGTAGCTGTGTGCGTACACACACATGCGTGTCGATTAGCCAGTGGGGGGAACGGGCGCACGCGAACTGATAATAATTATTAGTATGAAGCAATTAAGAGGCGCCAGATATTCGCCATGGATGAGATAGCGGCATACTTAAGAGGCATTAGAAACAACCAGACACGGTGCTGTTTCGAAAAGGATACTTATTATAAATTTGCAATGAATGGCACCGATTCCGCAGGAAGGTTCCTATTTTATTTAAGTATTTTAATATAAAATATATTAAGTACTATTTTCAATAATTAAATAACGAAGAAAAGAATGGCAACTATTCACTAAATCTTTAATTATGCATAACCACTGCTTATCGTGACTTGACTAGGTATCTAGATTATAATATGTATAATTATAAACTGTCACAACCACAAGCTCAGTTGATATTATCAAGAATGGAAAATCGATTTACTGTAATCGAGAACAAGACAGTGACACTTGTACGTAGTATATTATCTACTCGGAGGTGACACTCACATTAAGATCCATATCAAATTTGAAACTTCCTGTGTTGATATAAAAAGTCGCGATAGGGACAATAATAAAAATAACTTCGTTAAATAACACCTTGTCGCCTCTCGTAGATGCATTACTCAAAGTGCTCGGGAGACTGCCATTTCACGCAGAAACAAAAAATTTTCTCGCCGTGGAAAATTGACTACGAAGTATTGTTAACTGTTACGCTGAGCCCACACTTAGCTATTATCTACTACTACCTTGCTACCAGTGGATACCACACACTGCAGTTGGTATCTCTAACCGTTATGAATATGCCGTTCATCGCAACTGGCAAGGATACGATAATATAGAATAGGCTAGGTCTCGCTCCCCTAAAGCAAACGGTTACCTTTTGAATAGGCCTGGCTCTCACTTTATGTCAGTCACGAAATATCAGCAGTCTGCATCACTGACAAGTAATTTGCCGAAATTGTTACAGAGTTTAATGTTATTGGTGCGTTGCTTGATGGGTTAACTTTAGACATTGGACTTTATTACGCTCATCAACCAGTTTTCTTAGAGCTTGATGGACACTGCTCTTCCTTGCAAATGGCCGTAGTCAAATTTGCGACTACCCTTACACAAGCTTGCGTGACAGCTAACATTACTGCTCCTAGAGTTATTACTAGGTATGATATTACACCGGTTTTTCTGTATGATTAAATAGAAAACGTGTTGACATTACATGCTCACACATAGACAGGGGAAAGTTTTCAACAAACTGATACAGAAACAATTCACTGAAGATTTATAATATAACGGACATTTGAATACTAATATTGGTCTAAGTTAAAAAAAAGTAACAACTATTAGAATATCTTTGAATGAATACCATACCTACTGCTCATTATTATGGACTGCTTTCACATTTTATTTGTTATGAAAATATTTCTAATCGATTACGAAACCGTCGATTTGCTCCTCGAGTAACGCAACAACGTCATCTAAAACCGTTTAGGGCCAACAGCTAGATCATCAGGGTTACATTTGCGGAAAACACGCGAATTATATCTGTATCAATATTTGCCAAGATGTTCTAAGCAATAAAACTTAATCGCCCTGACAATTAAACCCGGCCTCGACCAAATTGACAATCACCATTGCCGTCGCTTTTAAATTTCGTCTATTAGTTAGAATCCTACGGCGAATTTTTGTTTGGTATATATCAGAGTGATCTCTAAGGCTGTGTAAAAAGTAATTAGCAAATCTTTTACGATGTTAAAGCGAAATTACATCATGTTACGTTAAAGGACAAGTCATTAAATTTGTTTTTAATATTCATGAAGCTAGAGTCACTGAGACAAAGTCTTCTGCAATAAGACTTCGTACTACGACTTAAGAGCAATATAGTGAAGTCATGTTTATTTTAAATGCCTAGCTTTCCCATAAATCTTCTCAGATTGGTACGTTTACTCGTACAGATATATTTCTGGTATTTTTAGTTGTGTATCATAGTATCATTCTTACTTTCTTCAATGCTTACATAATATAATAGGAACTACTTACAATACCCTAAAATTTAATATTGACAAATAATGTAATCAATTCATATTAAAGATTATCGTAACCTGCTATAACAAATTGGATTATGGTGTGTCATATACATTGGTTAAAGATAGCAACAAAGTAGGCAGGGACATCTAACTCTGAAAATGCAATATCTCTTGAAATACGAAACGACTAGCCATCTTGACAATGTATTATGGAACTTCCTTTGTCCTTACATAGTAGGTATACAGTACCTAATACTGAATACTATGTTCTTTTACTTATGAAGTATATTGTATTTGTATGGATCTTAAGCAAAATGGTACGTTGTCGTATCCGTATTCAATTCTTGAAGTGTAATGACTTCTTACATTTTAGAAAGACTTATATCCCTCAAAGTAATCGTGTTATTCAGATTTTTATAATAATAAATGGTAACATTTTGAAAAACAATCTGTACCTGTTTGAATAGGTCAATCGAGTCAAATATCTATGTCAACTCTTTTCTCTAATTAGTCACATTAGTCCGGGGCTATCACAGACAAGAAATTGCGTTCATTACGTCTGATTACATTTCTGAATACTTCATTACTTTTACGAGAATTTTCTATAGATTATTTGAGCATAATCCCATTTGCCGGCTCTACCCCCAATTTGTATACCTACTATCTAAGAAATGCGTCTTACAATGTTCGTGATTACGGATCTCTTGGCTGGAGCCTGATTAATCCTTATTGATATGAAAATGGATCAACGGAGTCGTGAAAAATCCTTACAAAATGTTGTTAATTTTATGTAATCCACTTCATTCAATACACCTAGGAGTAGATGTTGCTATTATTTATTACGGCAGTACCACACATCTTTGTTGAAGCCTTTGCCATTTTAGCCTTAGCTACTGAAAATTTAATTAGGTAAGCTGTTTGAATCTTTTTGATTTAGAAGACTTATGACATTATATTCAATTTTGATCATATATTAATTTAATATTTAGAAATATGCTAAGAAGTAGGTACACCATCAAACGACTATTGTCACTTGTCAGTCATATTAAAGTTCTAATGAAAATCAAACCGTTGTCAATAATAAATCTACAAAATGATGATCGCCACTACGTACATAATATGATTGCCATATTTTTATGCCAACGATGTAGAGTCAAAGTGTCAAGTGGCGAATGTAGTATAAATAAAGGCTTTATAATGTCATAGATTTGATTCAATTTACAAGGTCTTATGTATTGAAACAATCGCGAGGAAAATATTCTACTCATAGATAATATTATTCCTTAATCACAAGAAACACCTTCGGTTCTAGCCCCAGCAGTTAGTAGACCGGTCTTCCCTAAGCAATCTTTTTGATTTCAAATTATATGTCGGCACTTTTCAGGTTAATACGAGGTAATTACTTTCATGACGCAATCACATTTCCTTAAAGTTTAAGGAATCAGATAACACTGCTAGCCTATAGGGAAACAATTTCGCTGAACGTGTAGCTTTATAAATAGGGTAATATTTAATCAAAGGTAATTTCTGAAATAATTACAGTAATTTTAATGACAGTTGTCTGACATTCATATAAAAAGCTACGCATCGGACACGTGACCTCGGAGTCTGTTCGAAGGGAAGCAGGGTCCACACAATTATACACACATAGACATAACACACGTACGCATACAGTGTGTAATCTTCACTGTGCCCGAGTTGTGTAATTCACTATTGATAAAATGCGAAACACTTCACGTTGGAATGAAATTGCTTAGGTTCAATGTTTTTTTTGGTTTTTTTACAATCGAAGAATCATCGCAGATCTCGTGTATGATAGTGATAAAATATCTGATTTTTCACAAAAATTTAAAGTTTAATTGAAGTCCTAGATAAGTGGTATAAATTGCATTGAGTTTACGATCAGTCGGGCGGGCGGGAGTCGGCGCCAAAAGGCAATCGTATTATTTAATAATAAAATTTAAGAAAATCTTTCACTCACCTTGGACTTGTCAACACTAGTTACCTACCAGTTAGGTATATCATCTCATCAGTTAAGTCGCCGGCTTGTTTTATTTCTAAAGATTTATATAATCCACGACGTCAAATATACATAAGTATGTGATTGATTGAATAATGCAGAACATTCAAAATAGTAATGATCAGTTATGCTTAAGATTTTTATTTCTGTATCATATTTAAACATCCACAGTATCTGCGGGGTAATACGAATACATATTTTATAATACATTTTAATTTCGTTCTTTATCGCGTGTACGAATTTCGTCACATTTTTATTTGTCTACTAGCATTTTCCCCGTGACTTCGCTCGATTAGCAATATTATATATAGCCTATGTTATTCAGAGATAATAAAGCATTCTAGTGTTAAAGGAATTTTCGAAATCGGTCCAGTAGTTTAAAAAAACAAACAAAAACAATATAAATATGTTCTTTATACAATATTACTATAGAATTATAGATAGATAAAACGAAATAGTCCTTCGAGTAAACTATTGACTTACCGCGAATACATAAAATTTCCAGGGTTTCTATTTTAAACTACCCTCAAATCACCTTAGATGTTGTTTTTTACACATATATGTTCACCCTTTAGGAAGCATTTAAATATTTTTGTATTAGCACGTGCTGTTTAACTTTTTAATGATTTGGTCGAAAGTTGTTTTCGTATGGTTTATTTTAAATTACCATTACCAAAGTAAGGAGGTACTAACACATTGGTACATCCCCTTAGTTTTTTCATCTTCCTCCATTCATCATTCAGTTGAACCTGATCCATATGACTTCAATAAGTGCTATTAAATTTGGAACCAACTTCTATTACAAAACCAAATTTATCAACAACAAAAACATATCGAGAAAAATATTATCTCTAGGTAGGCAACTTAGTGGCTCTACCTACCCACCACTCCTAAATACTACCAAATTGCATTATTTTACAATCCGGGTGCTCTGATTTATCAGAAAAGCTTAAGCACGGTTTTCACAACGGATTTGTTCATAAATTGGATTAGTAAGGATAAAGAGGTTTGCTGCTAATCTCTCAAGACCTCGTTAACGACCCCATTCGACGAACCAGAGTTCAATAGACGTGACCAGGCCTCAACATAGATAACGTTGTAGAATTGTTGTGACCAGATAAAAATGCCACGAATTATACAAAAGACAACTAGGTGTCTACCAATGTAACTTTACATAATAGAGTAGTTTTCCGTCATATAATAAAATTATTCCAAACACCAGCAGATAATACAGTATAGACCATACAATTATGCACAAGGGTTCACATAACTACTCGACTGTAGGTAGGTATGTGTATGCACACAGAATGAACACAGTACTGTACTTACTAATGTGCTACGCGTCAATGTAGTGTGTGTACAAAACGAACACATGCATGTGTGCAAGTTGATAGGGGCGACGAGTTTGTTTTTCGCAAATATAGTATTTCACAACAAAGCATTGGATGATCAACACGTCTTAACGTAGGTAGGTATAACTTTTAATCAATCATTACTATGTATATCAACAGTCTGACTATTGTACAAATAAGTATAATACGAACGACACACAATTAAACTAGTATTGTAAATCAACCGGGGTCATACTTACAGATAACGTGGATAGAAACTTGGAGGTTAACAACAAAAATCCATCAACAAAAACAACGAGACGTGATGCAGCTGTACTGCATACACTGCGGCCGTTCACCCGACTCCGTCGGGTTGCGTTTCGAAAACTTCGCGGTGAAGCGTTTAGAGAATATTCAAAAATAGACCGATCGGCTCGTAAATGCGCGCAAAGGTAACGGCTCTCACGTTTAACTTTACGGCACAGCTCAATATTCTAAGCGAAACCGATCCGCGGCCATCGGATTCATCCAGAATTGCTTTGAAAAGTTTCCAGTGCACAAAGTTAGGGTGATCGCGAGTTAGAGCTCTACACGACAAGAGCGCGGCAGCCCCGTAGCGATCAGAAGTGAACTGGCGGGCGCCGCGACCAACTGAGCTCCGCCGTCCGCCGCGCCTCGCACCGGCGGCGGCACAGGAACACCCACACACGCACAAGGCGCACGCACACATGACGCACACAAACGCGTCTCACTACAAGCATATCACACACAAACACAATTACAAACTAATAAACAGCATAAAAACACAATGCACATACCAACCAACACATCGCTCTTTCCTGCTTTTATGATTTAAAAACTGCTCAGCGGAATTGCAAATCTTCATAGCTCAATTAAAATAACGACTATTGGCTACAATCGCCTCGAATATAATTACCAAATAGAATGTAATAAAATTAATGAACAGTTGGTGAGAAGTTTTCTATTTGATGCGACTATTTAAGGAGAGCGCAGTGGCATACATCGACAATTTTATTGGACATAGACACAGGAAGAGTGTACACACAACAGAGAGGTCGTAACGAGTAGCACTTCCGACGCGCTCTTTCTATCCCTTACAAATAGAGCAGGGTATCAATTTCATAGATACTCATTATCAACTGTAGACATGGTAGTGGACAAATCACTTAAGCCGATGAACGAAATTTTGAAGATGCTACAATAGAAATCAACGCAAACAAATCCTAAAAGTATCGAGACAACAACCGTATATAAAATTCATAAGAATTGAGAATTGTAGAGGATAGATTAATTACTGTTGAATAAAGATGTTGAACACCACAAAATACATTCTATTATAGCGACCACTCAAAATTGGTATTTGGTTGTCACTTGATGGAAAGTAAGAAAAGTGGACTTCAAAAACTTAATCAAATAATTGTAGTAAGTTATGTACTTAATGCATATTAGCAAAATATTAAGATTAAGAAAAGCATATAAAATAATGTAATAAACGAAATTTTACTTACGTGAATTAAATCCATTGATTTGAGAATTCGTTGGGAAATTACCTGAAATCAAAGAAAAAAAATCTATACATAACAACTTAAAACGGACGAACCAGTTGCAATGGTAAAACAATAAGAATAAGATCCGAAACCATGATATGAAAAATAATCTTAAACTAATATTATATATTGTTGACTGGTGGGTGACTTCAATAAACTGTACTTCATCATATAAGTTTTCGATAACTATAGTATTCATTAATTATATCTACAGAAAACGTAACGCACGATAAAGCAATGCGTCACGTTTGACTATGAATCATTTCCATCCAACAAAAGTCACATTTACTCTCTGTATAAATTAATTTCTATTATGCAGAGCATACAATTTTTAGCATTGCTGCGTTTTTGTTATTTCTTTGCTTTTCATTCTATTTCTGGTTCACTTCGTTCAATGGTTTTTGCATTGATCATTTTCATATTTATTGTGCATTCGACACAAACAAAGAGGTCAATTACATGGCATCATATTTACTTCAGAGGAAGTTACCTACTAGGTACAGAATACCTTCTTAACCTTTTAGAGATAGATTTATAAACTCTTGCGAAAACAAACAATTCTGAATTCACTTTTTAGTCCAGTCACAGTGGTAAAACAAGATTTCCATAACCTGAACAGAAATTTTAAAATAAATAATTTACCGTGCTTACCTTTTGCAGAACTATTATTTTTGAGGTCAATACATGCTAAGCCTAAATAAAATTTATATCGATGTAATCCGAATCTACGGCAAATTACATTGTTCCCAACAAAGTTAGGAACGGAAACTTTCTGAATTGAAAGAATTAGGGTCGGTCGCGGTTGGTGAGACTTTGAGAACCGAAGTCCCGATCAGAACTGAAACGGCGCAAATAGATTTGTTATATAAGCTGGGTAAGGTATATCATACTTTTAATTTATGTGTATTACACTTATTTCGGTTGTTTACTTCTGATAAGTGATCAATTAGATAAAGATTCAAATATTTTTAAAATACATTTCTCTAAGAACTGAATATTCAAACAAATTAAATAATTTACGATCAAAATGAAAAATCATTTATTCAGTTTAGGCCCTAATAAGGCACCTATGAAGGTCTAAATGACCATAGCGATATGGGGATAGAATACGATATAAAAGAAGCGCAGCAAAATATTTAGCTAAGCATTATAAGGGTTTCTCTTGCGAAAATCATTAATATTCTGACGTACAAATGCTCTGTGGAATTTATCAACCAAATTAATGATGTCGGTGTACAAAAGAACATAGCAACAGTTCTTTACGGTTCACAAACGTTCAAATTATTTTGCACGGTTTGAACTGATTGTGTTTTGTAACAAAAGCTTGACGGCGGCGAGACAAGGGCTTCAGAGGAACAGAATATCTAAACAATTGATAAATATTTTTATTTCACAATGGGATGAAAAAAACTTGAAATTGAATCTCTTCAAGTGAATTTGGTTGGTGGAATTTATTTTACATTTATTACGCTCATACCTACATCAACGTCATCAGGATAAATTATGCGAGTAGGTAACTGAAACCACAACTTATAAGCTAGAGGTCAGTTCTTAAATTATTGTTTTTATTCCACATGCCAAAAATTCAAAGGTATTGTAAATATGACATACTATTACAATAAATAGAAAATAAATTTAAACAATCAGGGTAACAAAACAATCAGCACGTATCTACCATCCTATATATCCTCTATGCGGCTATTTTTTTATAAATTACACGAAGAATAAAAGAACGGCAAAAACTAGACCAGTCATGCCACTCTGAAAGCTTAAGGTCCGATTTAAATCTGACGAAGGTGTTGACGAAGGTAAACGAAGTCGCAGTCGACATGGTATTCGAAATAAATGAGTTTTGTAATAAGTCAAATCATAAAAGTGCGAGATGGACTCGTATACCAAGGGTTCCATACTAAACAAACCAGTTTAAATGACAAACTTAACTTTGCGGTTCGATCCCTAGACACGGCTATTGCACCAACCGCTATTCACAAGTCTGTTATAGTCAATTTTAGCGATACAAACTCTATGATCAGTTCAAGCGTCTAGGGTAAAAGCAGGATAGTTGCCACACTTTTCGATAAAGCTTATATATTTTTTAATTTGAACTTGTTGTATGTTATTCACTATGAATCATATAACATAGGTCTTTTATTTTCTAGAATATCCTATTTTTCTATACATAATTAACAATGGTTTTGAATAAATACGGTTTTATTTCACCTCTCGAAAAAGTAATCTCTCGATAGTAGCCTAGCATGGAAAATGCTTCAGGGGATACTTGCCTCGTGTCGGTATAATTTTAAGTTTGGATAGAAATAAATTTATATCACTTTAAGTAATCTTTATTATTGATTTCATTCATTTTAACAGTCTAATTATATCAGTCTTTATAACTTACTGAGATATTTTTTAAGTACAATTTAAAATATTTATTAATATTATTAAATAGTTTTCAGTTTAAATGATTTAAATTATAAAAATATTATTAAAACTTAAAGTTATTTGAGTAATTAAAAATATTAGCATTTGTCTTAAGTAGATACAAAATTTGGTAATCAACTTTATTTTTTTGTCACAATTTTTCGAAGGCAAGTGCTAAACTATCTTCTGTCCAGTTGATTTTCGCTTTTATTTGTGAGGTATTTTGCTTATCTGGAATAAACATATAAACAGTCAAGTAGATATTTATTAAATTTTCAACAAGTTAGTGTCACAGTTAATTCGAAAAAACCGAAAAATTGCGTTTTTTTTTAAATAATTTTAGTCACTCTAGAGTGACTAAAATTATTTAAACTATCTGCGAAAGTAAGTAGGGCGACTGTCCTTTTTGATGCGGATACTTGCCCTTTTTATTTGCAAAATAAATAAAAAATATTTAGCAATAAAACATAATAATCAATGTAAATTAAACTCTAATGCATGCAAAAAAACAAAAAGTTGACCTAAATCACGATCAGTCAAAAATTATTGAATAGAGCTTACTTACCAATATAATTATAACGTCCTTAAAATTTCGCCGCGGAAGAATTTTGCTCACACGGACAAAACACGTGGGCCTATTCCGTTGGCATACACGGCATTGAAGCCTGTGGGGTGGTCACTACTTATTGTAGTAAAGCGCCAACAAAACTTATATTCCTAACATAGTTTTTTTAAAACCGGGGCATGTATCCCACCGAGGCAACTATCCTGCTTTTACCTTACTTAACTAGTGAACAAAAGCCAAAAAAGAACACGTTTCTATTAAAGGAAGGAGTCCTGCCCCATTTATTTTTAGTTTAATTTTATTTTATAGTTTAATATTATAATAGCTGTGCCCGACTACGAACGCGTGGAATGAATTTATTCATGGGCTTTTTTTGTGTGGAGTCCTAATTATTTTTCCAAACTAAAAGAAACCTAATATGTGCCGCCTTATAGCATCAGCTACCTGCCAGTGAACAAATGGGTCCCGCCGTTCGGTTATTGTTCACAATTTCATGGATTTATTTATTTGTTGCGTGGAACCCTAATTATTTTCCCAAAAGAGTTTTTTTTTTGCATCAGATATCTGTCAGTGAAAGTACCGTTAAAATCAGACCAGCTGTTTCAGAGTTACAGCCAAGTACACATTTTGACTTTACACACACGTAATTTACGTAACTGACAACTCGAAAAGGCAATGACGTGAGAGGACCACAACAGGCTGTCCACAGGCGTCAAAAATATTGAGTTAGATATTAAGATTTAGGTCACAGCCTCACAGCTTCCGCAGCCGTGACTTATTCGCTTTTTACTTAACCTCAAGTCCAAGTGCCAATGGATCTGCCAAGAAATTGGACGCGATACAAACGTAGGTTCATTGGTTCGTGGGGCTGCGTCGTTTATCATTTGGTCTGGCCAATCTCATTTTCAATTCCATCTCCACAATACTTCTATATATTACGCTGAAAAAGAATTCGGTTTCAACCATACATATTGTGTGAACAATGTGTTACATTACATCTGATTTTACAGAATTTGTGTGCCTCTTAATCAAAATTGTATATTAAAACTCATGGAAGAGTTGCAAGACAAGCGTACAATGTTTATAACACAAATCCAATATTACTTCATGACGGACGATATAATAATAACATTAATCATCAAAATAAATTGGTACCTGCTTCTGCGACAAATGATTTGTTTCACAAACGAAGTTATTATTTTCCATGAGAAACTATCAGTCAACGAGAGATCTCATCATCTCACTCAGCAAATGGTTCAAAACGTGCTTTTAACATAAGCCCGCTAAAAGGTTATGTAACCACTTATATGTATATGTACTATATTTAGGTATTTCGTGAACCAAAATACTAAAAACGTATTAAAGAGTAAAATAAATACTGCTTATTTTTTTATCGATGGATTGATGGTAGTAAAATAGGTTAAAATTAAATTGGCCATGTGTTACAGTTTGAATAGAATTCCTTCTCTAATTCAACACAACTAAGATATTTTTTAATGTCAAACAAATCAATCGAAATAACTCGGATAGATTCATGTTACAACAACTGTTTTTTTTAAGAATAATCATAAATTGGGTTTATTATCAGAAAATAAACATTGAAAAGGCTAAAGCCTTAGGGATAGGGACATTTATTTTACGTGTAGGTATATAAGTTTTGTACTTCTTAGGTAAGTTTATTTTAAGTTTCTTTTCTGATACTAAATATTGTATGTACATTATTATATTTACATTTGAATTATGGTTCAGCAATGCTTATAATAGTAGATAATATACTACGTACAACTTGCAGACAAAAACTATAAGCTTTCTTAAGTATTAACAAATAGGAATATTCCTATTTGTTAAAGTATTCGTCCATACATTTATGATCTTCAGACTTCCAACTGACTGATTCGTTAGAATAATAAGAGCTAAAATAAATAGGCAGTCATCTGTCTATCTAGTCATACTCATATTACAGAACTCTGAAAAGATGATTTCCTTAAGAATAAACATCGTTGAAATAAATTAACATCATCTCTTCAGGGTTTCGGACATGCCTCAGTTGGAACTTTTATAAATTATCGGCATTATTTTCTCAAGTTAAATTACATCAACTAAAGGCCATTGTTGATCGACTGCTGTAGTTTATACTTTCGGCCAAGGACTTAAACTTTGAAATTTTATTATTGACAGTGTTAATGAAGCTATTTTATTTATATATTACATGGTCAAAATTTAATTTTCATAAAAATTTGCCTCGGAATGTTTTTACATTAATTAATATTATATGATACTAGCAAGAATCGCCAAGCTGCAATGCGGAACTACTGCGCCAATGACGGGTAATAACCCTAGTTTCTTAGCTTGTATCGCGATTGAGACAAATCGTAAAAGCATTGCAAGTTGCAACATAGCTAAAGCTAGTTTGTCCCAATATGTGTTCGCCCTAACTGAGGTAATCCGTCGGAGCTTCAAGTCGAAGATTAAACGGCTCATCATGACAGGCGAATGGTTCTGTGCAAATTACTAACATTTACCGTCCTGCCAGCGCCAAAATTATCCGCATGTAGCGCAATGTGAACGTTTTATTGCTGCTTTACGATCTTAACAACAGCTTCGTTTGATCGAATCCGCATACACGTCATTAATTATGTGGTGAATTGGATCACCGATTTACTTAAATACATATTACGCAGAACACTAGCCTAACCATTATCTTGAGTATGTGTTACTGATGAGATGAATGATAAATGAATAAATTTATTTTTAGTAATTTTTTTTTCAGCTTTCTTAGGATTCTTACCGAATTACTTACATATATAAGAATGGTTGATAGTATCAATTCCTCGTTCAGCTCAAAATATATGTCATAAAGATGCTATTAAATAGTTGACGCTGACTAAAGCGGAGAAGATTACTTGAATGAAGTTGTATTGAATGTTCATAATTAAATTTCACACCTTGTCTCTTATTCAATATTGAATGCATAGGCAAAACCAACTACCGGGAATGTTGCGCAAGCAATTTTGGATCGTTCACGTGTAATAATAAAGATCAGTTCAGCAAAAATCTCTTCATGTTAGTTACTGGGCACCGGATGTGAAATTTTCCACGGCAGCTTCAAGAAGGTTTGGAATTAGCTGGATTCGTTCATTCATGAATGTATTTTTAGTGTTTCGTTCGCTTTGGTAATGGTGTCATCGGCATATGGAGCTGTGGGTTGGCGACCCCAGTGGTGCAAACAAACAGCTGATCGATATCGCCATTACGATCAAATTGACTCCTAACAACCACATGTTAGGTAGATACAATCGTCGCCACTCATAAATTTAAGCAACCACCGCGCTTAAAACCCTTACTTCCATTGACTACAAATCGACTCGAATATACAGTTAATTGTGAAACTCAAAGTGTGAATCAAATCGTAGATCTACATCACGATGATATAGATGAGTCATATATTCCGCAAATGATGGAGGGAATTATAAGGAAAGCCGAATTGGATCTTATATCTATGAAATACGAAGTAGGGGCGCATAATTTTACCTTAGATGATTACAATAAATCTTTCATTTTCACGATGGTAAATTGCGCATTGTGTAGGTAGATAACGAAATTGCAAACCATAGGAGATAACCCCACTCAACCGAAGTTTAATATTCAGTTAAGCTTTGTGAGGTCCCAGACTGACGATATGCACGTTTGAGCTCATTAGTGTCGTTCGAAAGGTGATGTGTATTGATGAACCTAATATTAGGTCCTTACATATGAAATTGGCGTTTTTCGTACTGGCCACTTTAATCACGAATTTCTCCTCTTTGGTAAGGAATTCCAAATTCAAATTTGTACAGCTATAGACTCATGTATTTGTGCTTCGATGATCGTCATTCATTTGTTTTTTTTCTTCTGTTTTTTTCTGTTTGCGTCACTCATTTTACAAAATGGAAAACCTTAAATATCGCATTATTTACGAGTACGAATTCCGCCGTGGCACTAGTGCTGCGGAAACAACTCGAAGGGTGAATGATGTGTATGGCGGTCGTGTTGCAAAAGAAAACACAGTTCGTTTTTGGTTCCAACGTTTTCGTTCTGGAAATTTCGACCTGCAGAACAAGCCCCGTGGACGGCCTGAGACTCAAGTTGATAATGAAGAGTTGAAGGCTATTGTGGAAGCGGATCCATCGCAAACCACGTCCGAGTTAGCTGCAGGCTGCAATGTTAGTGATAAAACTGTTTTAATTCACTTGAAGCAAATTGGGAAGATTAAAAAGCTTGAAAGGTGGGTACCTCACGAATTGACTGAAACAAACCGGCAAACGCGCGTCGACTGCTGCGTTACATTACTAAACCGGCACAATAATGAAGGTATTTTAAACCGAATCATTACCTGTGATGAAAAATGGGTTCTTTACGATAATCGGAAGCGCTCAGCCCAATGGTTAGATCCTGGCCAGCCAGCCAAATCCTGCCCCAAGCGAAAATTAACCCCAAAAAAGTTACTTGTAAGCGTTTGGTGGACTAGTGCCGGTATTGTTCATTACAGTTTTTTCAAATCTGGCCAGACTATTACGGCTGATGTCTATTGTCAGGAATTGCAAACCATGATGGAAAAGCTAGCGGCTAAACAACCTAGGCTGGTCAATCGCTCCACGCCACTGCTGCTTCACGACAACGCTAGACCACACACTGCGCTACAGACGGCTACTAAACTAGAAGAGCTTCAATTGGAAAGTCTAAGACATCCTCCGTACTCCCCGGACCTTGCTCCAACAGATTACCATTTTTTTCGAAATTTGGATAACTTCTTGCAAGGGAAAAAATTCAACTCCGATGGGGCAGTCCAAATCGCCTTCAAAGATTTTATTGATTCCCGTCCGACTGGTTTTTTTAGTAAAGGGATCAATGAACTACCTATGAGATGGCAAAAGTGCATAGAAAATAATGGTTCATACTTTGATTAATTAAATATATTATATTAAAAAATATTCGACTTTTTGTTCCTCCCATACAAAACGCCAATTTCATATGTAAGGACCTAATATTTACATATTTTATTAGATTACATACATAAGAAAAAAACATGTACAATTTATTCAGATAGTCAGCAACTAACTACTAACCGTCTAAATACGAATCTAGAAGCGTGTGTTTGGGTTGGATGCGGCGTGTGGCCACGTCACGTGGAATATGCCGAGACAAACAACAACAGGCCCTCCACATATGCTCGCTTAGTTTATTTTAAAGAAACTGCTATATTGACTTGGTGGCTTCATAATTACGAGTATACTGTAACTATCAGCTTGATGGAACTTCATGTAAAAGCTCAGCCCATGAAAAACCTCGCTTTCTACCTCTGCGTGTGCCGAGTCTTATATTCTTCATCTTGGCAGGTGTCAAATCCCTTGCCATCATTTTCGCAAACAGTAGCGCGAGCATGAATAATTTGTAAACGTTTTCGTATTGCCTTCGACTATTTTTTGTATTGAAAAATGAACAGCGCTGCGGCGGTGAAAAGTGGAACTAAAAATTAGTATGAGAATTTTATCATTTTGCGAGTTATGTTTTCGAATACGTCGACGAAAAACATTCCTGTTACCGGCACTGGCCTACATCACAACTAATAGCGGTAAAGGAGTTTTTTTATCTCTATATACAACTAGAATCATATTTTGTTGTCCAGTCCTTCATTTTTGTTGCAAATTATTGTTCATACGAAAAGTTGACTGCTTCCAACTCCTGATTCTTCTACAATAGGTAACACGTTAGTGTTATTAAATATATCTCAGGTTCAGCCTAAATCTATTAATTATTATATAGTAAGGCTAACGTTATGTCGTACCAAGAGGTCAACGGTTCTATGGTTTGCCATCTGCAAACGATAGAACGACTTGGCGATTGCACCAAATTGCAGAGCCTAGCTTTTTAAAATCTCATGACGATGAAAGCAATCATATCAGATATAATTATGATATAAGCACCTATATTTAATCGAAATTGAAATGATTAGACATATTTGTGAACTTACGATTACTGATGTTTCCGTTCAACTGATGACACGTCGCGTGTGGTAAATTTAAGTCCACCTTAATTTTAACGCACGAAATAAGTACCTATGTAACCAAAAAAAATTAATTTATTACTTCATTCCGTGGGTGCCGATTTCAGTACACTGAAATAATCTCAACCCTACTATTGATTTCAAAATAGGGTAGGTCACTGAAATCATAGAGTTGAAGATGTTAACTCACTCAGATAGACGTCGCAACATAATTATTTAAATTATTTACTTATGCATAAGTAGTTATTGCGCCAGTAGAACTATACCTATATAAATATAAAATTTTATAAAAAAAATGCTTTAGAAATTTTCTGTATAAAGGTTGTGAAGCTCTTTGTGCGCTTTGTGTGAAAATCTGGTAAAATTGAATTTGAAAACATAGGTTTTATTTCGTCGTCTCTGTCTCATATCCCATCAAAATAAATCACGCATAAGCATAAGGACACTAGCCTGAATAGAAATACAAGACACACGCTCAGGTCGAAATATAAAACGAATATCAAGTAGCAAGCGTAAGTTTATATATTACGAAGGCTAACCGTTGTCAAATCAATGTCACTCCGGCTGAAACGGGATTCCTCAAGATATCGCGGGATTATGGTAATACGACACACACAATATCATAATCAATATGATACATTTAGCTTCCACTTCGACATCTGAGATTCAAACATTATTCATATAAATTAGTAAAGTAGTGTCATATATCGCGTTACGTCACTTTGAAAGGAAGAAGTGTACACATTTCTTTTAAATAAGAACGAAAAAATATTTGTTCTTCTATAATGAATATTTCAGCTTATAATATTGCAATTTAAATGCAGCAAATAGTTTAATAACATCGTTTTAGGTGATACTGAACTTAGATTTACAGCTATTTGAAGTGTAATAAACTACTCATGCTTCACTCGTCAAAGGAGTAAGTGTATTATAACTGAGGTTTGGACGCAAATAAAAAACTTAAGCAGTATCTAAGCTGCAAAAATTAAATTCTATTAGTGCTTATTGGATGTTTTTTTTGTGGATTGCTGATAAGTGGTGCTTATACCCGATCGTCAAGAGATCAGCGATGTCGGTTCCACACCCTTCGAAGACAAATACTGTCAGTACCTTTATAACTAGACTAGCGGCCTGCCCCGGCTTCGCACGGGTAGACATTAGTTTCGGAGCATGGAAATTTATCAAATATTTTGTCTACCCTTGCGAAGCCGAGGCGGGCAGCTAGTATAATATATAGCTTATGTTACTCAGTGATCATTTAGCTTTCTAACGGTGAAAGAATTTTTGAATTCGTTCAGTAGTTTCGGAGCCTAATTAATACAAACCCACAAAAATACAAATCTTTCCTCTTTATAATATTAGTGTAGATAGTGTAGATGAATATTAAAATGTTGACAGTATAAAATTACGTTCTTAAATTATGAAACAGCCAGGTACCCCCGTGGTGGTTGAAGTTATTAATCGATAAAAAGATTTGAAGATATCAAATCTTTTTAACATAACTGGTGACAGTATATGCTGTATATGTGTCAGTAGAAGCAAAACGTTGGTTTACTTTATTAAACGATTACATGTAGTACTGTGTACATATTGGTATATTATGGTTAGAATTTATTTGGCAGGTCAGAAATGTGTTCAGTGACTGCGAACGAAATTACAACAAACCACCACAGTTAATTTGCAGGCTGCTTCTTCACAGTAACGTTTCCAAGTCACTTGCTTCGAATTCATGATAATGGTAGTGTAATGTCGAGCATAAGCTTCAGTGTTCAGATTGTAAATTATTTATTTTATACTATGACGCATTCGGCATGTTTCGCCCAAGATTTTTTTTTATGCGTTGTGCATGAATAAATGTTTACAGAATCGCTAAAAGTAGATATACTTAAAAAATATTAAATGATGGGACTGCATTATTATAAATGCTAGCGTAACTCAATCTCTCTGCAGTTCTGTCAGTATGCATGATTTTTACAAGATATTAAGAGCTGTTACTAGGGAAAGCTAAAACAACGAATAATCAAAATTTTAATATTTAATCCAAAATTCCAGTTAAAACCAGCGAACCATATTAGAACCCAAAGGATTAGAGCTTAGTTTCCTATTATTTTTGTCTAATATAATAAGCGCCATAAAAGTCGAATATTACTGACGTCATCACGTCCTTTGTCCCTTTACGATTGACTCAACTTGTTGAGTAATGGAGCTATTGGACGTTTAAATATTTTTACGTTTAATATCTTAACGATCTCAGGTGACACCTTTCTGGGTGTCTAGACAGGTTTGTCAGGCAGACATTTGCAGCATTTTCTTCTTTTGTTTTTATTTATTTGCAAAAATACATTATATTTTGTATGGCTTTATCTTTGCTTTAACTAAAACTCTCTAGTTTTAGTTATTTGATTATTGATGTATCCTATTACCACGATAACCACAATTACCAAGATAACATTATTAACTACTCTGAGCTATTATTAAGATATGTCATAATTTATGTTCCATTATTTAATTGATGATTAAAATTTAAAGGAATTTTGTCGCGCAGTGATCTTGACTCTATTTCCTGAAACCAAATTAAAGATGATCGGACATAATCACACACTGCCATCTGGATCCCAAACAAACCTAAGAAATGAAAACAATTGATAGGATACTACATAGAATATTTTTTTCTGCAATGAAATAATTGTAATACAAACCAAACACCCAGATTCAAAGCAAACACAACTTGTAATTACATCCGTACTAATATTATAAATGCGAATATGCAAATGTCAATAGTGGATTTATTCCATACGGCCAGCTATAATTTCAGATGAAAAATTAAACATGTAGCAGTGTAGTCATACTTATAAGCATAGGACTATTTGAAAAGCCAACTGTGGTAGTATTAGCTCAGAGTACATAATATACTATTCCGAATAATTTAAAATCTACTCGTCACTTGAAGCTTGAAACTTTGAACATAATTACTCCCACGGCCAAGACTCACATAATTTGCTGAAACAATGTGTTAACTGTGGCGGTGCCTAATCCACATAGTTTGGCTGAGAAGATTAACGAGAAAATGGAGTCCAACCGCTTAACAACACACTGACATGTAATTTATTCCGCTTTATCTGCGCTCTAAGGATTTTCTCGGGTGGAAACAGCTTCTGTATATAATGTATGTAGTTGTATGTATAAATAGATAACGGTTTATGGAATTATACTTGAATCTTTTACAGAGGGTCTCGTAGCGAAGTTAGGACCATAACGCTTACGGGCAGTAGTTGGATGGGTAACCGATTGTATACTTGAACTATGTACGAGTAATAGCACGTAATAGTTCTTCTTTTTATTTCTTAGTAGTTCTTCTTGGCCATAATATTTGTATCGCTCCGAGCACGCTAAAACGTAATACAAGACTTTAATATCTTTGACTATCGTTGTCAAAAGCTTATTGACTGTAGGGATATCAGAGTATTGAGATGATTACTAATACTTCTTTATACTTTTCAGTTCGCTGCTTGTTTCTAGGGTTCTGACCCGAAGGGTGACCCACGGGACCCTATTACTAGTATATTATCTACTCTGAGCTATTACTAAGCCTCCGCTTTATAAAGGAGACGTGTTTTTGCAGATATCTCGAATTAACGTCATAATAGTGGATTAAACTTAATTCGTATACTGACGTATACTAATGCAATACACAAAAATGTATTTTAAAAGTACGCTCATAGTATTAAATCTTGTTCATGCACTCACACTTGGCCGGTATATTTTCTAGTACGAGTAGATTAATTTAGGTATTAATAACAAAACTGATATCATATTATGTGTACAAATTAACACGAACCACGTCACATTTGGGTGTTATATAAAAGCTTTCAGCGTAAATAGGTTACGAAGCAAACGGGGACATGTATTAATGGGTTTTCGAGTGTGGGCTTATTAGATTAGCGCACTCGAGGATACGAGGATTGACCTTACAGGATAATATCATGACGCAAGTTTCAGTTGACAAAATTCCATTACTTGTTAACTATACAGAACATATTATTCATGCACATACATGTTCCCCAGCATATTAGGGTCGGCAACCCGCGAATGATACCCACTGGTGTTGTAAGCTTCCATTGGCTATACGATAACCGATTACCATCTGGCAAGCTGAATGCTTGTTTGCCACCTTAGTGTTATAAAAAAAAGATATACGTACATGGCTACATAAACGGCTTATCAAATTTTTTTCACACTATATGCTTCAAGCAAAGCGAATTTTCCACTCAAGATAAGATAAGTAACAAGCGCGTATACCTCAAGTTTTACAGGCAACGACTGCAAAATGAGGGTAACTGCTTTCTATCAGGTAGGCCGTTTGCCTATAAACCACGAATATGGTAAAATTATCCATGCTTATTTATAATCATGTAACGCAATGCGACTAATTTTTAGATTTAACACGAAGCAGCTGCAATTAAACCATTGCTAGCAAATAAAAGAAAATAGTTATCCACTTCCACCCAAAATACCCTTGTACAAAATACCAATCCGTTCGAGAGAAGAATTACGACACACACCGACATTTTATGCATAAAGCTAAAGGAATTACTGTAACTGGCGGTGCAGAAACCAACCCTTCAAATGTATATAAATATTTTCTACGAAAATTTTCATACCAAAGCGTATATTCACAATTCTGAGCACGTTTCCTGTGCATGCATGGTCTGAAACAGTACAATACAAAAATGGTTTAATTCAACTGCAGCAGGTTTCTGTACCGATCTCTACAATTTTATTGTAGCCTGAGCTAGACTGAATTAATTTATGACCCTTGGCTGCAGGTACAGTGTTGGTCAAAGCGTCACTAAAATTTGGGCGCGTGCCTTAGTAATTATAAAATATTCCTGGAATTTAAACATTTTGTAAACTAACAAAAAAAAATAAGGTTAGTTTTCCTTTGGACAGTATCCTTACCACACAAAAAGAAATTGCCAAAAAATAAGGGAAGTTAAGATAAACTGCGGGATAATTTTTGCCTTACATTTGAGAATAAAACGTGGAAATGTTTTTGGGACAGGGATAATATATCATCAATTTTCTTGAATGCACTAGTGAACTATTAATCATTACCAAGGAAATTAATTACCAAGCTCGTTCCCTCGCGTAGACAAACAGCGTTAATCCGTTTCGAATTATATTTACTGAATAAATAACTTATGTAAATGGAAATAAGATGGAGCTGAAAGGAAACAGGTGCTGCTTGGCCTAGCCTTCAAATAATGGTTGGTCTTTAAAGAATGCAGCTCAATAGAAAACATGCTGACTCACACACATAGAACCTCAAACCTCTATTTTTAAGCTATTGCATAGCTTTTATCGCGGGCCTTGAGCGTGGGGACCGAATCCAGAAATTCCGTAACGAAAAAAACCTAACACCCCCCACTCCGACCGGCACAGCGGTGATACTTTTTAGTTCCATCTATCGATAAATACCAGAACTTTTAATGACTTTTTGAAATATCACGCTTGTCTCTTTAGTTCAGCAACCCGCCTTTAGGTGGCATTGGTTGTATTGGAAAACTACCGTAATCAGCTGTTTGTGAGAAAGTATATAAAAAAATACTGCATTAATAAAATAAATAAATAATTATAATTGCATAAGTTGATAAAAAATGCTATGCAATAGCTTTACCGCGGCAGTCTCTGAGTGCCACACCTAATTTTATTGGTTAAGCGACGTTTACAGATTTATATTTTTTTATACAAAAAGTTACTTGTGTTTTACCAATCACATAGTTGCTAGTATTGCGACTGAAGATTGACAGCTTGCTAATTCGTTTTTATAAAATATCTTTCTAGCTATATACTACTGCGCTATTGAAAAAGAGAGGTAGGGCGAAATGGGATTCTACCGTGGGTTTTCCCAAAAAAATTAGAGCCGCCCAACTGGGACTGTACGTCCACCTTACAGAAGACCACAGTCAAATAGGTTACACTACTTTGATGTAGTGTTGTGTTTCTGCAGTGAGTAAGGTCGCCTGTGCTCCACGAGAATACGCTGGGCTAGTAGTAATGCTACTAGCACAGCATCCTCATCAACAAGAGGGGTGGCAACGCGTTAGTGATACCCCTGGTATTGCTAGCGGCTATAGGCTACAGTGACTGCTTACCCTCAGGTGGGACGTAGGCTTTGTTGGCACCTTAGTTAAAAAATAATAAAAGCGGTAGGTGAAATTTCCTAGTCAGCCAGCAGTGTACAGAATAGGAAACATAATTAATAATGACTCGAAACTTAAAGTGTATCTTATACCTATAAGACGTGAAATACACCAAACCACAGTATCTTGCTTAAGCATTTAACAGCGTAGAAGGTAATGCATTTAAATGAACCGTAGCTAAATAAAGAGTCCCTTAGGAATTTATGTCGTCTTAATATTTTAAGGGCTGTACCAATTAAGGCGAGCCCTTTCTGAATGAATTTCACAAATTACTCTACAACTCACTAAGACTATTTATATTCTGTTGTTTCCTGTACCAAGTTCTGCAATCTGTCTGCCATATTTAGGTATCTCACGTCGTTGTATCTATTCAATTGTTTTTTTATAAGAGTCGAATATATGAATGATCCCAATTCCAAACTGTCAAATTAGTTAAAAGCACCCAGACTGTTTTTTCTGTTCTGTGAAAACCCGAGTGGATATCGTCCGGGAAACGTCACTCAAATTAAAGCAACAACTACAGGGAAAATTGTTGACATGTAAGCTCGCAAAATGGACTTATTATCCTGTTAGTATCACGCGATGTCGATTTGATGAAACACTTAATTTCCTTGAGGACCACTACCAAAGACGGGGAATATAATTACATACGATCTTATCAGAATACTGTCACCTCAATTTCTAACTACATATCTCTACCTCTTTATGGGCTTATAAGATTGTCTAGGCAAGAACCATTGCCATTAATTTAAGTACTTGGCATTGTTGTGTTGTACTTGTCACACCATTTTCTGTTTTGTACGGTACATGTATACAAATTTTATTCTTAGTTTTTAATTTATGACTTCATTTTTGGAGTTCTTCTCTGGTATTTTTCCAAATGAATTGAATTTACGTTGCCCGGATTCATGGATTTTGTAAATCAAACAACATTTTTTTTAAATCGAGATGTCACCGTTTGTTCTCTTAAATATTTATTCAGTCATGAAATTAAGGTTTTGGATTACTAGTTTATTAATTGGATATAAAACGGTCGTTAGGCAAATTTGAAGTATTCTTTATTTCTCCACGCGTAGGACTAATTGACTATTCATTGGTGTTAATGTTTTATGAGTATTTACAATATCATAAATTGGGTAAAATTCGAAACTAATAAAATTTATGTTTGAGTTGTAACCATTGAGTAGTTCCTTAGTCAGGAGCCAAGGTGATCCCGAAAGCCCCATGAAAAACATTTATTGAAAACAAAAAAAAAATTGGGACCGCGGTCCCGGTCCCGAAAGACCCACGACTCTCCTGAGAGCAGCAGTCGTGTCAAGATAAGTTAAGACCGGCTATCATAATAACATGAGTGCACAAACTTTAATTGTCTGTGCCGAAGAAGTACTTTATCTGCCTGGATGTAAATTCAGGTCAAGCTAACAAAAAAAATGCATTGTCATAGAAACTGTACCAATATGTAAAAAAATAAAATCCGTAGGACAAGTGGAAGTGGTTCAGGTTGCATTATTTGAAACATGAAGCAAAAAAACAAACAAACATTGAAAGTAAAAGAAAAGCTTGTAAAATTAAATAGGTGTTGGACTGATATATTTTACTTCCACCTTGAAACATACATAGCTCCATTGTAATTTTGTGTGCTTGTGTAGTTACTCAATTCAACAAAAAGGAAATAATTACCTGGTTTTCTCCGCACCCGCCATTGCACCGGCGGCGCCGGGCTACCAGAGCCCGACAAGGCCAGCTTGAGGCCGGTACCTGGAATACAAAAGTCCTCATTATTATTAACAACCAAATTCTCAGGCCTTCTAAGGCTAGTATCTCTTCTAAAAACGATGTGCCCTTTTTTAATACAACTAAGGTAGAAAATAAGCATACAGCCCGTCTGATTGTAAGCGGTTACCGTAGCCTATAAATATAATATAAATCTCTGTACACCCTTCAGTAAGAATCCGATTCAGCTCATGATGTAGGTACTTCCTTGCGAAAATTACGGCGCAGAGCTCATTCCATAATATGTGATGAGGAATCTCTTCTGGAACCCACATTGCGAGACCATTTCAGTTTCAGTGTGTCGGGGTGAATTCCCCGTCGATAGAGAGTTGCGGCGCGGCGGTGGCACGGCGGCGGCAGAACGTTACTGTGAGCAACATGTCAAAAAATGCTAAGAAGACATATAATATATTAATATTGTAAAGTGGTATTTTTTCAGTTATTTTATTATATGTATAGTAGGTAATCTTCAGAACAACTAGACTGATTCCAAACATTACTTATATTCTACTTATTATTCTTGCATCACTACAAGTTTGTAGTTGTGCAAGAATAAAATATGTATTACTTTTAAGTATATACATACATATTATAAAATAAACAATGTTTATTGGTAAAATGCTCAAGATAAAACTAAAAAAAAAAGTACCGTGTTTTCCGTTTTCAAATTTACTGCCTAACTGCGACATCTATCGGCATTCGCTGGAACTACGTATCTTTATAACGTATGACGAGAAACTTTGCCGGCTACAACTAGTAAAAGTAAGCTCGAGTAACACCAGATGGCGATATGTGGAAAACGCAAGAAAATATTCTTTGAAAAGTGTAAGTACGTAATTAGCTTTGTAATTAGGTACGAATATTGCAGCTGTGCCTTATTATAACAATTGATGTGACGGACAAAAAATTTAAAAAGATACGATTAACTATACTTAATATAAACTATACGTAATATAAAATACTGTTTGTGCAGTTACATAAATACCCCTTAGCTCAGAGTAGATAATAAATACTACGTACAACCATAAGAATAAGTATTACTTATACCTCAGACTCAGAGTAGATAATATACTTCCTTATACCCTTAGTGACACAGTCGCTTTCTAAATAAAGACGGAATATTATATTGCAGGCAATTTATAAACAATACAATGGATACCGGATATGAGGACATTTTACGAAAAATCTGTTTGTCTACAATATTCAGGGATCGAAACACACTTATTGTAAACAAAAGCTACCTTACAGCCTCAGATCAAATAAAAAAGGTTGATGGAACTTTGTGAAAAGGATGAAAATGATATTGAGAGACGAGGACAACGGGATAGGATGTGAAGTAAAAGGGATTTTCAGCAGCGTACAATTTATTGAACACTTAGCTGCATCTAGTGTACGACTACTATAAAAACGAAAAGGATATGTATAAAAAACTAAATATAAAAATGTCACGAATAATAAAATAAAATTTGAATTTGACCAAGATTTGACCTGATCCTATGGCAATTCGTTTTTGTCAAGAAGCAACACAGCACAGCACATAATACAAATCCTGATTGTAATACACTAAGTAGGTTTATACATATAAAGTTGTTGCTGTTTCTCTATATCCTTATCTGTTTATTTATATCCTTGCTACACAGTATGGGGAAAGTAAACTGCTAAATGCAATAACATAAGATCGCTAAGCCACCGCGCTTCATTAATTTTCACATAACATAAGCAACATGTTGGTGTAATCGTAGATTATTATCGGTGTTGTAGTGACGACACGACAAATTATTGTGCGTAGTTCGTGTTCGTAGGTACCTTAAATAACGAAAATATATTCGTACTCCGTATCAATTATTCGTTATTGTTTTACCACATGTATTAAGTTACGTTATCTATCATCTGCATAAATTGCAATAAAATACTTGATACAATTTAGACTGTATGTAAATATAATTCCAATTCAAAGATTTCAGCTGTTAGTTCGAATTACTCAAATTATTATTATAATGTATGTATGTAATGTTTCTCTCCATAGTTCAGATCTCAGAAATCTCAAAGTAGGTAGGTACTAAAGGCAGCGGGCTTTATGACAAACGAAAGATATTCCGAATAATTTCAATTAAAATGATATCACCTCACTAGCGTCATTCAGTTTCATTCATATTTTGATTAGTTTAAAATTAGGTAGGTAATTTTCTATTATAATGGTAAAATTGGCTGGTTGAGGCCTCCCGTTACAGGCGTGCTGGAACATATCTCGCTCAGAGAATCAGCATTGCTATCCAGCGTGCCAATGCTGCCATCATTCTTGGCACGCTCCCGCATGATTCCGGTTTGAGTCAGATCTTTTATCTATAAGTAGGTTGGTTAAGATATGTTTTTGTAAATAAATAGTTTAATCTGTTTGGTGTCATATATCATAAAGTATGGTAAAATTTGTATCTTTGAGTTTTAATACTTTTTAGAGCGAAATTATGTATGATTTTAAAGCCAAATAGTCTTTTGTATGAAGGTGACTCACAGCATATTGAATGATAATGGCGTAACATTGTTCACGTGTGCTTAACGTCATTTTGAAGTGGCCTTCACAAGTCGAAGCCTAATCAACATTTTGTTTATACGTTCTTATGTTTTATGATTTCAATATAATTTATGTTTTAAATACAGCAATAGATTTTTAATTGTCAATTTCAGATCAAATAAAAATAAAAATGGAACTTTGCTAACAACGAAGTGACGCCGGTTAAAACCACGACTTGCAGTGTTTATATACACACTCTACCACTCTCTTTACACACACTCACTTTTCGGCGTTGCTTGCAAGTTTCCATTTGCCTTTTTTATTTGATCTGAACTAGTGACTAACGTCATGATTCAAGAGTTCCAGCAATTAGCACTTACAATTTCCTTAGCTTTCTTTTATTACAAATACATGTGTATTTTAATTCACGTGGATCGCGTTATCGTTGTGACAGTTTCAAGCGTTTCTCAAACTCTGTTAATAGCTCTTAGCCCATTACGTCTTTAACGTAGGTTGAGATAAATTTTCCTCAAAATGTTAATTTGGTAACTTTGGGTAAAATTCGGCTTATAAATTGCTCAAGTTCCGTCACTTTCAACGACGCGTCTAACTTCTGAACGCTGCTGCGTAGACAGTTATTGCAAGCTGTTCATTGACATTGTTTTTTGGAAATTGCTCTATTTACCCGCATCATTTATCACCGATCAGGTAAACACACCTAGAGTAAAAATCTTTTTTAAATTAGTTGCGTTAAAGCCGATGTCTAAACGCAGCAACTATATTTATAAAAGAATCAATAAAAATCGTTAATTACGGCACATCTTGGCTCTTGGTCGATAGCGATAGTCCCCTAAGTGAAGCAAACACGTTCCTTAATTAATTAAATTACTGTCGAAGTGAATCCGTGGGGCTATTTGCTTGGCGAGTTTCAGTTGAAGTTTACATTGTGGCGAGTTCCGAATTTAAGACAAACAAGATCCTTTAGGAAGAAAACATAGTTTTCTGGGCTACTTACTCTAAGTTTGAATATATTATGGTAGATTTCGAAATAATATTAGGTCCTTACATATGAAATTGGCGTTTTGTATGGGAGGAACAAAAAGTCGAATATTTTTTAATATAATATATTTAATTAATCAAAGTATGAACCATTATTTTCTATGCACTTTTGCCATCTCATAGGTAGTTCATTGATCCCTTTACTAAAAAAACCAGTCGGACGGGAATCAATAAAATCTTTGAAGGCGATTTGGACTGCCCCATCGGAGTTGAATTTTTTCCCTTGCAAGAAGTTATCCAAATTTCGAAAAAAATGGTAATCTGTTGGAGCAAGGTCCGGGGAGTACGGAGGATGTCTTAGACTTTCCAATTGAAGCTCTTCTAATTTAGTAGCCGTCTGTAGCGCAGTGTGTGGTCTAGCGTTGTCGTGAAGCAGCAGTGGCGTGGAGCGATTGACCAGCCTAGGTTGTTTAGCCGCTAGCTTTTCCATCATGGTTTGCAATTCCTGACAATAGACATCAGCCGTAATAGTCTGGCCAGATTTGAAAAAACTGTAATGAACAATACCGGCACTAGTCCACCAAACGCTTATAAGTAACTTTTTTGGGGTTAATTTTCGCTTGGGGCAGGATTTGGCTGGCTGGCCAGGATCTAACCATTGCGCTGAGCGCTTCCGATTATCGTAAAGAACCCATTTTTCATCACAGGTAATGATTCGGTTTAAAATACCTTCATTATTGTGCCGGTTTAGTAATGTAACGCAGCAGTCGACGCGCGTTTGCCGGTTTGTTTCAGTCAATTCGTGAGGTACCCACCTTTCAAGCTTTTTAATCTTCCCAATTTGCTTCAAGTGAATTAAAACAGTTTTATCACTAACATTGCAGCCTGCAGCTAACTCGGACGTGGTTTGCGATGGATCCGCTTCCACAATAGCCTTCAACTCTTCATTATCAACTTGAGTCTCAGGCCGTCCACGGGGCTTGTTCTGCAGGTCGAAATTTCCAGAACGAAAACGTTGGAACCAAAAACGAACTGTGTTTTCTTTTGCAACACGACCGCCATACACATCATTCACCCTTCGAGTTGTTTCCGCAGCACTAGTGCCACGGCGGAAATCGTACTCGTAAATAATGCGATATTTAAGGTTTTCCATTTTGTAAAATGAGTGACGCAAACAGAAAAAAACAGAAGAAAAAAAACAAATGAATGACGATCATCGAAGCACAAATACATGAGTCTATAGCTGTACAAATTTGAATTTGGAATTCCTTACCAAAGAGGAGAAATTCGTGATTAAAGTGGCCAGTACGAAAAACGCCAATTTCATATGTAAGGACCTAATATTTAAAATAAATGAATTTATAGTTGCCTTCGGACGTTAAAATTTCATTAGAATTGGTTCGGTAGTTAAGCCACTATGATGATACGAGTCTAAATTTATAGCCGATATTACCGCTGAGAAACACGATTCGGTACGCATAATATCAATAGAAAAAAGTAAGGACATTATTTTACATTCCTATTAAGTTCCATTCATAAGCAACTAATTCAGTCGGCATAAAGAGCTTACCTGAGAACTCTCGAGTTAAAAGAGCTATAACATAACAACAACAGTTAAACACAATATCAAAATTAACTTTTGTACTATTGGCGATATGTTTACTTTCTCCAACTGCACGTATAAATTCATTGGGTCTCAATCTCAAGGCATGATGACGACTGAATCTACAAAAGTCCCTAAGGGGCCGGGCTGAACGGGAAATTAAACGAGAGGGGCAAACCGGCAAACGACAGGCTAAATCGATTGGGAAATGAAGTAAATACTACAACTGCTTTTAACTAAACTAAACTTCGAATCTGGTTTAAAATATAGTAGACCTAGATAATAATGTAATCAATCTTACAGGCATTGTACGAGTATGGTCTCTTCCGCTGGAGGAGATACACGGCGAATTAGTACGTATTCCCCAGAGATTAAAACGTGAGAAAATAATATAATACTGTAAATTAACACTACGGGAAACTGTCTACAATGCATCCAATTCAATACGCTAAAAATGCGTAGGTACAAGTTCGTATAGTAATATCCTTCCAACTCGAGTGCTTGGTTTGGCAAAAAGCTTTTGTAATGTTATTGGGGGCGGCTTGACAAGACGTTTCCCTAAAACCCTTCCATATTCACCATTTACATACGTAAAGAGTGAAGGAATGTTCTATTTTCAGTCCTCTCCTGTTTCAATATTTGACTTGAGAAAGGAAACTTCGCTACAGGATTTATTTGTCTTTAAACTGGTTATAATTATTATATGTATTTGTGTAAACTCTATCAATCCGTTCCATTTTCAAGAAAACCGTAACGCCGTAAGTTAGTCCTTTAAAAGATCTTTAAGGTACACGCGGAAAATCGTAACGTGTGTTGGAGTGCTGAGCAAGATTGGTTTGCAAATAGCGCAGTTCTGACGCCGATTCTGCCGATTTTGTGCAATAATTATTACTTTTACATTACAATTATTAATATCCCAGATGGATATTTTAATGACTTGATATGTCAAGACGATTTTAATAAATGACAAAATATTTTGTAGGTAAAAATAAAACATACTGAGCTTCCACACTTACGCTAACACTTAATTATTCAATGCGGACAAAGTCGCGGGCATAGATAGATAATTAATATAATTGTTGATTCAACATTTGACGTAAGGCCTGCTAATAGTCTAAGTACGGGCATTGCTTTCAATATTCCCAGTGGATTTACACTTCAATATACCAAAATAAAACAATATGTAATGTATAAGTTACCAAGTACAAACTGGTTACCACTTTTGTCCTAAAATACATACTGAAAAATGTTGTGGGGGACCCACTGTCGTTCTTCGGGCATTTACCAATGCCGAATTGGATGAATAATTCTAAACTTCGAAGTCATACATTTATTTTTGAACCACCGATTACACCTAAGCCGATGTTGTTTTACCAACATGTATTTTGCATAAAAAATTGGTTGTCGGAAAGATATAGTGGCTAATACATTATTTATCGCAGCTTATGCATTATTCATAGTTTAAAGTCTAAACGAACTAAAAAAACTACAGAAATTCCTTGAAAAGTCCTTGAAAATATGCATGTCTTAGTGATATCTTCGGTGTTCTTGTGTTGGCTACACGTCACTCGGCTGTTGCCTTTGTTTTACATACACATGTTGCATATTTAGTACTAACTTAAAAACGTTGTTTGTTGCATTCCTGCCTATAAAGTATGGCGCAGAACAGAATGCACGTCTAATTCTTAACCTTTTATACATTGGTGGCAAACAATCATCCGGCCTGATCGCAAGCGGTCACCGTAGCATATACACGCTTACAATACTACATACGTGTATAACTAACGCGTGGAGAACATTGATTTAGAAAATCAATGGTGGTGAACCTTATTGTTGAGAACACTCACTGTAGGTACTGTTACTGTAAGCCTGGTATATCCCACTGCTGGGCAAAGGCCTCCCTCCATGACTTACAAGATTGTCTGTCCTAGTAGTATATATTTATTTTTCTATCAAATGCATATCTTGCTGTCAATAATGTCACCATCATCAGAATTATCTACTAGCTATTGTCAAAACTACACCAAAAACAAAATATCAAGCTCATAAAATGTAAAATCGGGCATAATGCAGGTAAACAAAGAAATATGACCATCTCATCCGTTTCTAGAAGGTTTCGTAGCATAGTTAATATTATACAAAATTATCAATTAATCATTATGTGCTACATTCCTACACCAATCTGTGGAGGTTCGTAAACCTTAAGTAAAGGTTCGCTTATGTGGTCCCGATCCAAAAGCCCCCCCGACTCAGGATTAAACAAGTTACAACTCCACGTAACTATATATACAATGAAGTTACATTAATTAAGAACTGTTAGAATCTTTGTGAGTACATAGTTCGCCAGTTCTGTGTTACGGATCCACTGAGAACTCCGCTTGAAAGTTTTTGTAATAAATACTATTTCCGAAGAATTATAAGATACATGGAGAGTTCATCGTCCTAGGTTACTGACGTCATAAATTCTTTCTTATATGTCATATTCACAGACCTTTTGAGAATATATTTACCGACATTACTATTGAGCTTGGCCCACGATACGTCTATAAAAACGGCTGTGCCATTAATCTATGATACGACAAGTTTATTCACATCATCCGAAAACAGAGCTCTGTGCCGCGTGTTTGTTATTATCTAAAATATAGGGTTAAAATATTTGAAGTGAATTAGTTTGAAGCCAAACTAGTAATCTATCTTACAAGTCTTAGCTCGAAGTCGAAAATAAACTAAAATTTTAAATAACGAACGCATAACGTAATACTAAAATGTCTTGGTATATTTTTTTTCGCCGAGCTCATACCCCAATTTGATTACCCTCCAGAGGAAGCTCTTTTGGAACCGCGCAGTGCGACATATAATATTCATGATATTTATATACATATGGAAAAAAACTATATTATTATTTCAAATGTAAAGCAAAGATTCTTCCTAGAATTTACGTCATTCACAATAATATACTCGTTATTTTGCAATAAAACTCCATGTTTACGCGCCTAGAATTGGGTTAACTACAACAAATTTAGTGTCTACGATGTAGTAAATATTGAGTCGTTGGAACAATCACTGTCAAGTCGAACTCAAATTCCAGTTTCTTATGTTAATTTGTCGTAAATTTAAACTAGGTTTATCACACTCACATCAAATAAAAGCTACTCGGCAACATTTGGTTAATAAATCTGGGATTTATAAGCATGCTGCATGATAGACGATATCCATGTTAAATAAAATACGATGTAAGTAAGCACAGAATAAATAATAGTGCAGTACCGACTAACACGTATCTGGTATTTACTCAGGAAAAGTACCCAATACATTGTTTCTGTTTTTACCAAAGTAAAAAGTATTCGTAAGTGTGACACAAAGAATAAAGTCATAGTGGGTGTTTGCTTATATCGATTCATGAATTCTATAAATTATTCTGAAAGATTATAAAGCAATATTCAATAATACATGACAAATTCAGAAGTGTTTGAAGCAGGATCTTTTGCACAATATAGTCATGAATGTTGAATTTAATTAGCAAGGCGTTACGTTGGTAAGACATTAAGCTTCATTAGCATTTGATCACTGTCGAAATAAACAGTTGCGCGGAAGTATTCAAAGTGGCTTTAAATATCTCCCTTAAAATTCGTAAAATAGCGATCAATAAAGAAGTAAAGCTCCATATTATTATCTATTAACAATTTCTTACAGCCAATTAAAACATAATCAGAGACCAGATCTACATTACAACAGTTAAAAAATATGCATACCATTTAAAAGCATTTAAAAATATTGTAGTCTATAAAAATAATTATGCAGTTGTTGATATCAGTTTCTATGTGGAACGGATAAACATGGCGGTGGTGATTACCAAATTAATGTTCGTTCAATATTGGTAAGAAAGCAACAACGGTAATAGTACAAATATACATAGATAATGGAGCTGGTTATCTTTAGTCTTTTACATCGCTAATGTGTATTATTTTTATCTTTAATGCCCTGTCTTAGAAGTTTGAATTATCGAGGTGTAACCTTACATTACACTAGTACTTACATTCATATTGTCAGCTATATATATATACACTTTATTGTCAGCTAACACAAATAATCTTGAAGTAACTTTGTAACCACTGATATCGGCATTCGATTTCATTTGATGTGGCTGTTGGATGAGGCACCTTGGCATGGTTGCCAAATATTTATACGAAGAAAGTGCTATTTAAGTTTTGTAGTCCATGACTGTCTTAGTTTTTCGATTGCCAAGAGATGTTCAGATAACTTGACGTGCGTGTCTTTGAGGCACATGGACTCCATATAGTAGGTACTATAGAGGTCTCTAACTCCTTACTACGAGCAAGGTTGTTAAACATTATAAATCGACCTAAATGTAACTGCAGACGAGCCACTGTCTGTCATTAAGAAATATGTAGTATAGAGCGAGATCTATAGGTTGAAGTGCTTGGATAATGACAACATACACCTAGATAGATTAAATTACTCATTTATGATTAAAGCGTGGCTGCACTGCAGCAATTTTTCCAATGCTAAGATTACCGCACGTCAGTCCAATTATTATGAACACGGAAAATATTTCTTCGTATACCATGCACAATATAGGTATGCTGGGTAATGCTAAGTAATCTAGAACAAAAGGATACCGTTTTCTAACTAGATGCAGCAGTGTTTCATCTTTCGGCTCTTTCGCTATCGTATCTATAATCTAGCGATGTCACTGGTAAGGCTATTTAACGCTTTGAAAAGTCATCATTGCCAACATAGAAAATAATTATGACGTCACATTTGGTTATTAAAACAAACGATATTTTCTTCATTTCAGGTTGATGCAAAAAATAAACACCATTTTTTGTCAATCACAAACATTACCAGAAACAGGATGAAATAAAAACTAAAAGTAAAATTAAATACTTTCTCAAGGGCAACAATCAGAAATTATGATGAGTGAAGGCGATATTGCACAGAACTGTGATATTTGCCTTGCCAATTTTCTTCCTCTCAAAGGCTGCTTCCGCATAACTAGTATCGTTTTTAAAATTGGCCTTTAAATATTAATACTTATATGCCTAAGTACTTATATCGTTCGAATTATAACATTTTATTGACAGAATCATCGATTACGATATACTTATCGACCTCAGTATTGCATTTCAGTGGCATATTCAATCATATAATAATAGCATATTAGATAAACATCATATATTTATAATAAGAGAAGATCTTGATAGACGAACGGACTACAAAGTTTAATCTCAAGTTATCCTATCACAGTTATATTTTAAACAGGACCACAGTATTGTCCGTATTGTCAAGGTCAAAGAGAACCATTAGATGGTATATAAAAATGGTAGATATATTTAGTTCGCCTTGGAAAGCACTTTAAGCTTTTAGCCCTGGATACTTTAAGGCTAAGCAACATCACGTCTTAAAACTGCACACCTTTTAAAACTTTTTGCACTTCTGTTGGAGATATTTAACTGTAAGTGAACAAATGTCTTACATACATTGTAGATATTACATAATCGGCAAATATAATACTTAAAAATTTTTGGATACCGTTTGCTCGCTTTTCTCTATCATGATTAAACTGTGAAATGCATCCTCTGTACCATTTTTCACAACTTTAACTGGGTAATAAGTACGATATTTACTTACTCAACTCTGGAGACAAACCCGGTTCAGAATCATAAAGATCTAATACGAGTAACTGAACTAACAATTTTTTTCTGATTTACGTGGTTAGAAACTGTTTTGATTAATTAAGGTTGAAAACACGGACTACCTTGGCGTTTGACGTCACGGATCCGAGTCCCTGAATACAGAAGTTACCATTGACCTTCACTAAGCAAACAAGTAAAACACATGTGTGTAAGTTCCTGAAACGTTACGTGTGTAAGTTTCTGGAAGGTAACGTAAACGTATAATATGAATTTTGTTTTGTTCTGACAAAAGTTGACAATGAAACATGAAACATTTTCTGAGTAGTTTTTAAGGTTTGCGAAACAAATTGGTTTCATTTAAGACAGTCGTAATATTGTTTTGAACACATAAACCCCAGGTAACCAACAGCGCCATTAGATGTGGGCTGATGATATATATGTAGAATAGAATATACCTACTATGGAAGTCATGTTAATATTGTATTTTTGCTATATTATATTTTGATATAAACCTAAGTTTTAGGGTTTAAGTGTTAGGGTCAGCAAAGCGTGATATGGTGTTGCAAGCGTCCATAGTCTACCTACGTTAACCGCTTACCATCTGGCGGGCCTAAGGCTTGTTTGCCACTTAAGTGATATAAATAAAATTTAATTTATCTGTACATTACAAACGTTACCTACTTTTATTTCAGTTCATACTTCAAGGCACCATGCATCCAGCTGGATTCATGTCATGTCTCGAGTACGAGTACTTACTCGACATGTGTCGGACCCGTCACCGAGAAACTAATAAGATAGGGAAGCCTCCATGTTATGGCTGAAAAGACCCAATATCACGTGACCTTGCACACCCTAATAAGAAAGAAAATAATATAAAACAATTCAGTTCGTACTAACAATATTTACTGGATTACGTAGTAATACAAAGAAAAACTCTCATATACATTATTTTCTTATGCGTAACTGTCCATAAAACATACAAAAGCAACAAGGCTCATTGCATCACTATTTCGAATCGTGAAGTTCTGACAAAAGGACATTTCAAACAGTTGGGACGTATTTAATTGGTCACTAATGAAATAATAATTCCCACATGCAGCAGTGCATGTTTTACACACAGATATAGGGCGCGGGGAAGGTAAATGTCCCATTATAGCTCAGAGGGATAGTCAAACTGCTGGACAAAGGTGCAATAATTTTTTTTAAAAAAACTGGAGTAGTATTTGATTTCACATATTTAGTATTTTGCGCGCAGTATTTTAATACTTTAAACAACAAAAACATTTAAATGATAATTTAATACTATAACAATTTATTGCACTTGCCATTATTATGATGGCAACAAGTAGTCTTGAAATGCTCATAGACTGGGATTTTAGTATTGCAATATTTTCTCAAAAAATAAATGTTAATTTATTATTACGACCTTATTATTTGCGGTTAGTACAGTAGCCCTGTCTAGGGATCGAACCGCAAGGTTTAGTTTGCCACATAACATCCTTTGTTTTTAGTACATTTAGTTAATCCATTTAATTCGCGTATTGCGAAGTCGTGGGTGAGTGCTAGTTAGCAATAAAATAAGAAACGAACTATACGTAGGTATACATGCACTGTCGAATATTTAAATAGATCAGTTTTACACCTGAACATTCTGACAAAATTGAGGACCGGCTCGCGGATGCGCCATGCCCGCCCATACACGTAATTTTAATATTGCTGAGCCGTCGAACGACTCAGAATATAACTTGGTTGTCATGCCAACTTAATTAATCATTGTCGTCTCTATCAGAACGCAGTAAGGTTTACAGTTGTTTGCTAGGCTATTCCTGATAATGTACCAATATTTTACTGCAGGACATAAAAGTGTAATAAAACGAAGTAACACACATGAGTTTGCAATAAATAGGTACTATGACAATATTCAGCTACAAACGTATTTTATACAAATACACAATCACACGGTTTGATTAGGTAATAGCATTCAATTCAATTAAAAACGGCACGGTACTACCGTACTACCTACTTTTCGAAATTATCTGTAAATATTTAGCTCAGATAACCAGACTACTTAGTACACGAACACGGCGACCGCTGTCCTTATTACTAATGAAGGCTCGCTAATATTAATAAACATTACTATAATTGAGTAAATTGAGTTAATAGTTTAAATTATTACTAATAAATAACTGTGAACAGCTGTGGTTGTACCTCAAAAGTACCTAGGTATTGAGAACCAATGTTCTAGAGAGGGAATTTTAACATACTATTTTTTTATAAAAAATCAATTAATTCATTTATTGGTACGCGTAATGCCACGGCAGGGAGTTCATTCCACAGTTTAATTGTGCGCGGGAGGAAGCTAATTCAAAAATAAAGTTGGTATCGGCTCTGTTCTAATGCTCATTTATACCCCTTTATACGCCTGGTAATGTCCAAAGTTAACCATTAAGAGGATTATTTGTAAGGGTTTTTCTTATAAAAGGGGCTATACTGCGGTGCGGTAACGGTAATTTTGCAGTGTTTTTAGTGCTCGATACCACTAAAAACACTGCAAAATTATATAATATGGGTGTGTTTTAGTTTTTTTTTTAATTATGACTATAATTTGTTGTATTATAGTACAACAATAGTATCCGAAAAAGTAGGTAGATGCCAGAGACATGATATTACAATGGTAGATGCAAACCTTATTAATGTCCACATCTCACCTTAGATTTTTAAGTGCTAACGCGGGATAGTGACTCTTGTGGCAAAGAGCATTGATATTTTCCTGTAAACTACGACCTTATTCCCTATAGATCTAATATTGCGATTGTGAAATTGATGTAATTAATTTAATAATCAAAATATTTTAACGAAATATGTTAGTTTATAGATATAGGATTATCATATGCATTTTATCCTAGGAAGCACTTACATTAAAACATAAGTTGATCATAAAAACATTGTTATCAAACAAAACAAATATAAAACCCAAATGACGTTATTTTTACGATCTCCTCGAAACATAAAATCTTGCCAATTACGTATTTTATAAGCTAGGGCTTTATAATAGCGGCTCATTAATCGATATGTATATTGAACTTTTATTGTTTCTGACAACAAATTTTATGTAATATATCACATAACCATACAAGCATAGCTTGGCATAGAAATATTTTGGTCTAAGGACTCCTGTACTAAGACCTTTCTGTACCTTTGTGTGTGTGATCTATAAGCTTGGCAGCAATTTACAAATCAACTATTTTTGTACTCGATATAGTATTTGAGATTTTAGTAAAATCTTCTCAGTACAAAATATGTGAATCTGAATCCGCTGTATATTATCAAATCTTTATAAGTTTGATGGAACCTTACACCAATTGGTACTTAATTGTACAAAGTATGTAATGCGATTAGAATTCTTGAAAAGGAAAGTAGACGATTTAATGACATTCTGAAGACTCACCTAGCACTGCGCTCAAGCCGCGTAGCCGTGGCGCATCGAATGCTAGAATTCAATTTCCTCTGTCAAGAAAATGCCTTTACATATAGGTATATACATATATATACTATATAGTTTCCGTATACCGTACCTATACCCGTAGTGTCATGGTAATATGACGTAAATATGTAACATAGAAGTTCACATTACACTCACGTGTACAACCAAATGTATTACCATTTTATGAGTATTATATGAACAAACTATGTATAAATGCAAAACTCTAGTTGTAATAGATTGTATAAATAATTATGTGCATATTATAAAATCACACTGCAAACTCAATTTGCATAAAATTTTGCAATATTCTTTAATTATCATCATGTAACATATTTATAAGTCGTTTTGCAAACAATATAGTTCGGGATCGCTTAGTTGTATATAAAAGCAATATCTACAAGAAACTTTATTCCTTTAGGAATCATTAGGGGTTCAATGCCTAAGCATAAACGAAAATACGTTATTAACACAATAAAGACAAGAACAAATAGCTTGTTCTTATACTTTCAAAGGGAAGAAGGCTCTTCACGTAGGGGATTTGTATTTCTCATATCTATAATCTGCATAAGTAGTTTTTTGTAGACGCGTCTGATGATCGATAGGATTAGATTGTAATTTTTCATCCATTTTATTTTATGTTTCATACTTCCGTTTATTTTAACAAGTAACACAACTTTTTTTCTGGATGAAAGGTTTTCTTATGTCCTTTTTTTTACCCCTGTCAATGAGCGTGCAAAATTACATGACGATCGGTTAGTAGTTGGGGCGTGAAAGCGCTACGAATACCTCGCGCACAGAGGGTTCCGTACACACTTGTAAGTAAGGTTAAAAGTAGGCGAACTTCAAATGTAATGCTATCATGAATGAAACATGTAATTGAAATCACGAGAATAAATCACTATTATATGTACATTTGACGTGAGGTATAGTTAAAATAATTCTCGTGGATGTCGAGATGACATTACGTTTACAAATGAGTACTCGTGACTGGTATAGAGATAAAGATAAATAGTTGTTCACAGTGCTAACAAAAGTGACATGAAAGGGCTCATTCTTCAGTTTTCAAATAAACGCCATCAACTTACCGTTACATTAACAAATTGGCAGAAACCATTAGATAATTTGCAGGAAAATCACCGGACGCTTATCGAAAAATACAATCACGGGACAAAGAACGTCCGCGGCGATATCTAGATACGCTTTTTACAGTTTATTTATGCATACATATACACACAAAGTAGTTGTTACTGCACTTAAATATAGTATCTTTATTTAAAATATATACAGTGTACAGAGATGTTACAGTTTTATAATAAGTATATACAAGTATAGATTAATTTATTCTTTACATCAACATACAATTAACTAGTAAAGAGATACCAGTAGTAAACAAACTACTACAGAAAAAGATCTGAAGGATACCCACCCTCAAAAGCTTAGTACATATTACGGTGTGCATAAAACAGACCCACATTTCTTTATTGTTAAGTTGCAAGCTATCTCTTGCGAATACTAAACGAATTTCTATTGGGTACTCGGTCAGTGTCGACTGTCGACACGTACAGAAGAAACTACGCAATATTGGTAAATAAGTTCAATTTTTTCATTTCATTTTCAAGGGAACTTCATCATGAGCAAGGTACAACAAGGTAGTTTTTATATGGTATTAAAAAAATCCAGATGATCAGTAATGATAAAAATTTCAATCGATCTATTATATTCCTTCACTATCAAACTATACGACACAATTAATTAATTAAATTAAACAATGGAACAATACGTGACAAAGTTATCAATCAGAACATTTTGTATCGAGGAAACCCCGTTTTCATTTCTTTAAATTACATTCGCGGATGTTTGTCGGTTCATCACTCGAGACCTCCGTGATCTGAATTCGTAATAGCTGTTTTAATAAATAACGTTGGATGAAATTGAGACATAGTTGCGCGTTCCCTAATTATATGCTAAGATATTCGTCGTAGACAGACGGCACCGGATGAGGAACAACACTGCAGGCAGATGGCCATACGAGTCAGGAACACGATTCACCAGCCTTTATGGGCGTAGCATACGTGTTTGTCCGTAAACTTTGTTATACTACTACTTAACTTTGGGCCGTTACGTAAGGGTTCCGGGTTGTCTTGATTTAATCCGTCTTAGTTACACTTAATCTTGAGTAAGGTAAGTCACGCACTCACGTAATTTTTCTAGGTTTTTAAAAATATTACACAGTTAATTGGTCTTAGTTTGAATAATGTTGGGCACATATTACGTGTATATGTTAGTTGAGTATGAATACAAAGATAAAATGCTGCAAAGAAGCCAGTTTGATATCAACTTGTCGATCGAATCGAAGTCATAGGCGAAAAATAAGTTCAGTTAAACATTAGTTTTATAATAATTTTGTAACATTGTAATTTTAATTGGTTTTGACTCTTTATTTTCCGCAAGTTGTCTTTGTCGATAAAAGTATGACGTACACCTAATCTAACGATTAACACGTGAACTCTGATAACATAACTGTAGCCCCGACGTACGACTGGAGTACATTGCTTTACCGATAATTGACTGCTTAGCCGACATCGAAAACGGAACGATTTTGCACTCCTGAAATTTCCGTACCCGTAGCCTATATGTATATGAAATTCGATGTTTAAGATATAAACTAAAAAAAACTTTTCCGATAATTGCCGGTAAAAACTAAACACAACTTTCAACCTTGGCACTATTGGTTGGTACGTATTCATTCAATCTACTACGCGCCTTCCACCGAATGAGATCATCAAAGATATCTAAAGCCGATAATGAGGTTCATATCATCCAAACACAATCAAAACCAAATTCAAACACTTGAAACGCTTGAATGTTAGTGTGCGATTGTTATTTTATAGGCTGCCTACATATGTAATTATTCATTCATATTGACGTAGTCACATTGATAAAATTGTTTTTAAATTATAAGTATCACAATTTTTCCTTAGAAAGGCCAGCAGTAGGATTTAGGCTGATAAATAGGGCATTTGAATTTTAGTTCAATTTATAAACCTTAGGATTGATTTACGGCTTAATACGGACTCCTATAACACTACAAGGTACCTATACAATTGGCACATCTAGTACTTTGGTACTAGAACGTCCGACTTTCCGAAGGACCTGGGGTTCTACTTCTAGAGATACTTCAAAAATTAATAACATTTCGGAGAACACATATCTTTGTGGTCTGATAATAAATGATTCAAATATCTTCTATGCGCCATCGCATTGACGTCACAAATGAGTAAAATTTTTAATTCACTTATTATCATTGTCATTAAGTTGAGTTCATTCTTGAGTGCGTGCGAGTCAACAGGTCGCGATAGTTGCTCAGGTAGCCAAGATGTATTTGGTTAGCTACATTGAGCTTAGGACTGGGGCTGTAAATGGTCTGCACACTATTCCGTCCAAGTGTAGGCGTTTTCTACATTTAGGTAAAGAGCTATGAATGAGAAGCGATAAATTCATACTCTCACAGATTCTCGACTTCTCTATAAAGCAAAAATGTTTCAAATTTATATCGAGACCCAAAAACTTTCCAGTCTCAAGTATTAACTTCATATTCTAATAATAAAACACGAAGGTAACTTTTCTTTACTTGATAATTTTAGAAAGCTTCCCTAATATAATGTTCGTACTTAATGGCAGCAGGCGTTTTTTTCCACCCCATCGCGGAATATCACAGGTATTTTTTTAAGTACTTTTCTTACGGAAAACTTAAAGGTTTCTTGAATAATTATTTTCTTTTACACTGGTACTTTTTCCTTTGCCATTATTCTTAACATTATGCTGAATCAACGACTGTGTAATAAGAGTATGCTAATGTTTTATAATATGTCTCAGAGTAGATAATGTACTACGTACAAATATGGTGAACACAAGCTGTATGGTTTGTCACAAGGATTAACAATACAAAACGATTCTGCTTTTGTAGTTCAGAACCAGTTTTTTTGGTTTCCAAAACATTTGCCATGGTCGTCTTTCAACAAGAAGGTTATCGTTTTAACGTTTAGTTAAAAACAACGGTAGGGTTATAATAAATGAATATGGTATAAGTTTTAAAAGAACGAATTATATTAAAAAACATACCATGAAAGAAGACTATAAAATTCCCCAAATCTACGCGATTAGGATTTTGCGGGTAGTAGCTAGTATGATAATAAACGAGAATCAGATATTTTATCTGAATTGAAGCATAAGGAATCGATTTTATGGAATAATTAATAGTTTTGACTTTTATTAAGTGAAAAAACCGGTCAATTAAGGCATTTACGACGAGATACATTGCGTATAATTCCCACGACTTCCAACAGTTCCAACCAATAATTTTGTAACCTCGTTGTAATTATGTTATCTTAGAAAGAATTGTATTGCTTGATATTTTAAACAAATCGAGCAAAACATTAATCTATTAAACATTTAATCTATATCAATGATTGCTCTTCATTGAGTCAGCTGAAAATTAGGTTTCCAGTGTGCTGTGGTAAACATGTACTAGTCAGTAATAGGGCTGACATGATAAGCGGAGCGTAGCCTAAGGATGGCTGCAAGTCAAAACACATACCCAGGGCCAACTAATAAGTATCATACAAAAATGTACCCTTCCCGATAGAACAGTCACTAAATTCGATTCCTCATTTTGATGTTATTAATTTATTACCGGTTTCAAAAACTGGATATTCTCAAAATATCACACGATTTTGAAAAATCGTTCCAGTAAAACTTCTTAAGTTAGCATTACATAACATCTTCTTAAATCAAAGATGGCAATTTTTATCAGCTATCGCTTAAATATTATATTTTATTACCATAGTTGGCATTTATTTATTTCATTTTGGTATTCATTAAACGAGTTCGGAAATCCACTTCTTTTCGAACAGTGTCAACGTAATCTGTGAATGACACGGAAAAACCATTCATTAAGCAAATAAAAGTCAGGACCGGAGAAACACATTATTCTGGGTCTATTCATATCTCATTATGTTTCATTTCATTCGCAATGTTTGTCATTGTTTCGCTCCAGGACACGAGATTATAGATCGGTACGTGAATCCAATTTGGCACAGAAATGAACTGCGTATTTCATGATTGCACTTTATATTTCATGTGTACGTAACATTACAACTACACCGGTAGTTCATTGCAGAATCAGTTGAGTTTAGAGTAAACACTCTCCTCCCATATTGTGTTAACTGATATGTACTATGCAAATGGAGTTTAACGGGTATGAAGGTTGCGCTAAAATTTAAGCAAATTTATTTTCGTACCTATAAAATTCGAGTACCTACAAAAATACTTATAAAAATCGAGTATAAAATCGCACACCGAGCTCCGTACTAAAAACGAACTTAACTTAGCCATTCGCTCTCTAGACACTGCTCTTGCACCAACCGCAAATAACAAGTAAACACAAGTAATAAGTAACAAACAATAGTAAATTAGCACTTTTTTAAATATATATAGCAATATTAACCCTAATACTACTACTTGTTGCCATTATAAAGATAGAGCATAGAAACACGTTTCTAGTATTTTAAATTTATTTGTTTTTTGTTAGAGCGGCAACAGAAATACACATTCTGTGAAAATTTCAACTGCCTACCTAGTACGGATCGTGAGATACAACCCACTGACAGACAGACACAGACAGACGGTCGGACGGACGAACGGACAGCAAAGTTATGATAGTAAGGTTGCATTGTTTACCCTTCGGGTACGGAACCCTATAAAGCATCAAAGTTAAATCTAATCGAACCTAGTTGACTAAGTGATACCGGACGCTCTATATTTAAAGAAAATGAATACATATCTTGAAATCTCTGAAATAAAGTAAAGCATGTTGAATAAACACCGAAGCGGGGCACTGCAGTAAGTGGATGAAGAGACGGCCGAAATTGCAAAAAGCAATAAGATATGACGAAGAAAAATACAGTCGAGCCCAAGTTATTAGAACAATGACCAGGAAGATGATAACAATAGTTTACAGATTCATACCAAATCGAGAAATTAAATATTTAGACAATGCCATTGCTTTGTCGCCTCGCTGGCTCTGTTAGTAAGTAGCATACAACCTTCAATCAAATCGACAATCGTTTTTTTTCACCACAGTACATTAAAGACTGTCAGTGGTTTGGTTTCGTTTTGTAGTTTTAGAATACACATTTTTAAATTAAACTATATACAAGAAACCTGTAATAGATAGTTAAATAGGAACTTCAGACATCTTCAAATGCAATAAAAACCTAATGTTGTTTTCTCATTTCTACCATATATATGTATGTATGATATGATGTGCGGACAAACTAGCGAGGAACACTAAAAAGAATTTGTTATCGTTAGACCATCAGGTCGTAGCACTTAAACTGTATTGTAATGTATCCAATATCAACAGTAGAAGACATAAAAGTATTAAGTCCTGAAAAGATCGCATCTATCGGAGATTGTAATTCAAGATAGGTCTGCGCTTTGTTACCAATCCCTAGCCTTGATTTCTCCTCGAAGGCCAAGCTCTACGTTTTCGAAAGAAACTCGTAAGTGGAGCAATAAGTTCGTTTATGATTTAGTTTTATTGGTTACGCAATATTAAATGTCATTAAATTTTATGCGCAAGGTTACACCTGATTATATTTATTGTGATTAGCGTTAATAAATTTATCATTTTATATTTTCTTGATACCCACAAAGACTTACACGAGAGTTAAAATGCCTTTAAGGCTGTTAATATTTGGAGAAGGACAGATCTGAATGACCTCATTTGACATGGAATGGAGGTGACACGATACTGTATGTTATTTACAAAAATGTTAGCCTGATCGAGGTAAAACGACGTTATACGATCGTATTTCGAACTTACTAAGAAACGTTTCTTAAGAGCTCATGACATACAAGATGACAGATTTTGAAACATTTAACGATGGTATTCATGATAAATACCATAGCTTATAAAAGTTATGTATTTTTTGTGGCAATATAAATATTGACTTACTTACGAGCCATTACCAATATAGCTACAAAACAGTTTGACAAGAGAATAAGGTTCTTGCAGTTAACTTCAATGCAAATTCCGTTACGTTTTAAGTATATCATTTAAAATCTACCACAACAGAATTTGAACTATCTGGTTTAGATATGGTCTATCTATGGCACTCTATCACCCTTGTAAATATATAAAATACAAAAGTATTACGAATGTTTTGCGAAACAAAAGGATTCAATCAAACTGAAACAGAGTTAATTTGACGGGGTTTCAACGAAATTCCGACCCAAACAAAGCCTTTCAGAGACTTTATTTTTCTACCCTACCTACTGACATTTTCTAACTTCTACAAAGTTAGTTGCCCAGCAGAAGTAGTAATGAAATTATGGAGAAAATTAATCTTCGGATGAGAAGGTATAAATGGAATTTGGTTGTAAGTAATCCGTGTACAAATATTTACTGGATCTGTGTTGAAACCAAGAATTTTCGTGATAAATAATACACTTTATTGTCCTTAAGTGTTCCATTAGTACCTACTCCGTTTTCCATAATTCCGAGGAGCAAGCAGACAGCTGTCAAATATCTCGACAGTCCTATTTGCATTCCAATGAGCGAAGAAAATCATCGTATTGATTATTTCATTTTTATTCTTTGAATTCCGGCATTTTTAATACGCTTATGTTTTGTAAAACCAGCTATGGATGACGCAAAAGAATTTTAATAAATTAATAAGCAATACGATTTGGAAACAACAAATCGGTAAAATTATATCTCCATACATAAAATTCCTGAGTAGGGTTTATAATATCCAAACACTGTAGATTAAAAGTATTAATGTCTAGCCTTAATCTAACGTTTGAATGCACATTAAATATTAATTTATTTATAGTGTTTACTTGTGTACGAGCTATGTCACTTATAGTGTCTGTTTGTTGTGTTTATTAATAGAATACTTTATGTTATTATAATTGCGCATATACCTATTGTATACAAGGCATACCTACAGAAAAACATGCAAACAATGACAACAAGTGAAAGTCTATAAATATCTTTCTAAGAATATATTTTATTTTAACAAGTGTGTGTGGTGTGAAAACATTATTTCGTCATCCTTTCACGATTCGTTTCGCTCACAATGTATACATATCACTGATCTTTATTGCTATGCTAAATGCGTTCATCACATTTCATCAGTCGACGTTCCAGCAAAGTATTATTAATTAGTGCGAGGATTGTTTAATACATTGCGCATTCTTTATGTGCTACCCTACCAACAAGTACCTTTTATTACTGGCGTCTATATTTATTTAAAAAAAGATTTGGGATCGTTTATATTATACATATTGTACTCACTTGTTTAAATATTCAGTGAAGCGTTTTCGTGTCCCGTTCGACTGGCCGTAAGGATATGTTAGCTTACTCATTAGTGGCACTCGAAGAATAAAGCGTCGGTTAGGAAATATGATAATTCACCCGTATTTCTTAAAAAACCTCACATTAGAAATTCTAAGCAAGCGTTACATCACCACATCAAAAGAAGTATCAAACCATGTGATTCAATATTTAAACCGAATTATCAATGTATAAAGAAATAAATTAACTTGTGATCGTTCATTTAAAAATATTTATGGATCAAAGACGCTTTACATTCAGATAATATTATTCTGATAAAATATAAATTAGCAGAACAAAGTTCATCTTGTATCGTGTCAGTAAAATCTAATAAAGATAATAACTTTATCAATAAATTTATTGATACGATTAGTTATTGGTGAAGCTGATTAGATTATATGTAAAGTGCCACATGGATTGAAGTAAGGAATTCTCAACAAGTACCTCAGACCGATAGACCTGGTTTCAGCAGAGTGTCTACCCTGGACTTGTGATGTTTCTGTTGAATTCTTGCTGAGATAAACGTGAACATAGATTGCCTTGACCTTACACGACATTGTATAAATTTGAAAAACATAAGAACTATATGCAAACAAACAAACCAAAGAAACATATCAGCACCATTTTTGACAGTCATAAGTGGCTTGCCTTAATATGGCTTAAACTGAAATAAAATATTCATTTCATGTTAACTGACGAAACGTAATTTTGAATGAATTTTAGGTGTAATTTATTAGTATGAGGTATGAACCTTCCCCGAACCTACCGTTGAAAGTGTCTGTAGGCTACGGTAACCATTTACCGTAGCCTACAGACACTTTCAACCACTAGAGGCATCTCTCGCGCTTGCTAATTAGTAAAAATTTCTTCACGCCCTTCTTGTGGAACCCCGTTCTGGAAGACCGTTAACACAAGGAAGCTCCTGGGAAAAAATCCTTTTTTTTTTTAATTGAAAGACCAAATACCCATTTTCAAGCGCTTATCTTCAAATAGGACGGATTTTCATACAAACTTTCAACCCCTATTTTACCCCCTTAGGGGTGGAATTTCCACAAATCCTTCCTTAGAGGAGGAAGCTCTAACCTTAGAGGATGTCTCTAACCCCAGCCGTTTAGGCTATACGTTGATATGTAAATCAGTTAGTTAGCTTCTTCTTTTATATGTTATATATGACACACAAGACAGATTACAGAATATCACGTCGGCTGGTTGAGGCCTCCCGTGACAGGCGTGCTGGAACATATCTCGCTCAGAGAATCAGCATTGCTATCCAGCGTGGCAATGCTGCCAGCATTCTTGGCACGCTCCCGCATGATTCCGGTTTGGGTCAGATCTTTTATCTATAAGTAGGTAGGTTGTATATATGCTTTTGTAAATACATAGTTTAATCTATTTTGTGTCAATAAACTGAATAGGTAATTAATACCGTACATCACGTTACCAGAAGAGGAAAAATATGTAGCAAGTGTATATTACCAATGTTAAACAACTTATTCCCTGTTTAATTAAAAGTTTAAGACGCACACACATCAATTGCACTCTTGACGATCGGCTTACTAAGGCATTACATGAAAAAAGACAGCGCAATAATTTTCTTGCCGGTTCTACACAGGTGGCTTTTTTCTGAACCGGTGGTAAAGACCTTCATAAGGACCTAAACTGAATAAATGATATTTTATTGATGAAATTAACATGCACTAACACTGCTGTAGCGAACAACAAGCAAGCAACAAGCTAACAGCCCGCCTTATTGCGGTGACATCCTAGTGACCATGTATAAAGGACGAATGGGTTTATGGGCACCTAAATTGCGAGCATCAGCATAGCAGGAACACAACATTACACAGATAGAGCTATTTGGCTGCGATCTTCTGTTATTGCAGATGGAGATACTGCCCCTATAGGGGAGCTCCGCTTTTTATCGAACGATCCATTGGCCCCCCTTTTTTATTTAAAGGGAGCTATCGAAACCTTTTATAATCACTGCACTGTAATCTTATATAAGTATAAGTCCGGCAACTCATCATTGAAGAATTTATTCTTGCATGATCAACAAATAAGCCGGAAACCAGACATGTTCAATGTATCAAGTCTAGACAAATATAATAAATCAACGTGTTATATCAGTGTATTATTACGACATTTACGACAGCTATACTGAACTTGGCAGTTAGTGATGCTTCAAAAATTGGCAAGCAGTGTTTGCCGTTTGTCAGGTATTAAAATATATTTAGGCCTTGTTTTGTTCCTCCTTTATATTCAACACGCCGTACATACAATACTACCTGGGTAGACCTTGAGTTGGCTTCGAATTGTATGCACGAAAAGGATTGATACCGATTTACTAATCACAACCATGAATTATCACTGGATCAATTTACGCATTTTTGTGAGCATGTCCTTCTATTGCTCTTGTCCTCCTACTATTGCTCTTGCTACTATCAACTCAGCTTACTCGGGATAAACGAGAGGCAAAAGAGTCCCCCACTCGCAGGCTTCAATCCTTTGAATCGCTACACGTGACCCCTGGTGCAAGCAAAAGCAGCAGTAACTCGATGAGTAATAGGTTGCAATAGGATTTCGGGTTCAACTTTTTTTGTCCTTCCCCACATCATATCGCAGCCAAATGTATAATAACACTACTCTGATGTAGTAGGTGTGTAATATAACATCTAATCTTCTATAGGAAATAGTTTGCTCTTATCGGCTAAAACTCACCCAAGGCTAGGTTATCGGATTGTTTACAAAATAGTGATAACGTAAGTAGGTATGTAGATACTACATATTCGAATACATATGTTCACTCTCATAGCTCACGTGACAAGATTACTTTACCTTCTCCAAAAATATTTGCCCAGTTAATAGGGTTGGAGTATATAGACGTAAATGACGTCAGGAACCACGAGTTTTTATTATCATAATATACCTAGTTACGCGATCTGCCAAATTTAATAAAAGGTCTAATCGTACAGAGCATTGTCATGAATTAGTTCGTGGATAAGTATTACATCATATTTTTATTGATTACATATTACAAGTTACTGGTACAATTGTGAGAAGTATAAGATAGTACCTATTAGTAGATATAAAAAAATCTAGTCCGGTAGAATTACGAAGTATTTGTACCTGAATGCCTTTTCTAAACTTTTTCGTCACCGGGTGATATTTTACTTTATTTTCAAGTCAGAGGGATGCATGCAAATCAAAATACCTATTTTGGAAAAACTTTTCAGAAATCGAAATCATTTGTAAGTACATCATTCATTGATCTAGGTCGTGTCTAAAAGTTAAACGTCGGGACTATTTTGATTGGAGATGTCAAAACAGGATTTTAGTGATGGGTGTGTTTCGTGTAGCATGCAATACCGACGACACGCCTCGTAAATGCTGGCCATTTATAAATCACTAGCTGTGTCCGCGACTTCGTACGCGTGGAATTAATTTTGTTGACAATTTCATGGGTTTAATTAATTGTTGCGTGGAAGCCTAATTATTTTTCCAGATAGAATTAGTCTTAGTTTACGCTTTATAACATAATATATCAGCGGCATATTCTAATGTCGGGAGCCCTACGGTCGGCAGCGAGCAAGTGACAGCCGGTTGTTTTTGGCGGGAATCAGTCGGAGCGGTTGAGATTTTTTCCAGTCTCTCGTAAATTATATTATAGTGATCTTTTATGTGTATTATTGGTGTCTTTATGTGCAGTAAAGTTTCATTTAGTGACAGATTTATAGGAACATTGAAAATAATCCTATTTAACAAGACTCTTTTGGTCAATAGGTAACCTCTGACCTAAAAGCTTATTACAATCTGCTACTGTCGTGGATTGTCTCCAGAAACTCCAACAAGCATTAGAATGCATGACACTAGGCATTTTAATGCAACAAACATGAATTTTAATGCAATGAATATTGGAAAAACTTGAAAATTCTCTAACACTATTCTTTGTTGGAGATCCTTTGGAGGAGAAATAAACACTCGACACTGCCAAAAATTGACTCTAAAGAGGATTGATTACCAATATTACCATTGTTAGAAAGAAGAAGACACCCGGTTGCAAACATTTTTTTCTGACAAAGTTTACTGACGGAATATTACAGCGTATGTAGCTTTGTTGTGGTAGCATATAATCAAAGTGGTTACCTAAAGAACCACTTGTAATACGGTGGGTATTACTGGTAGTAAGGTAACAATCGCGTCCTTGTTTGCTTTCTTGGTGATAAAGGTACCGCTATTTACATTAAAAATTACATTCAAACTGCAATGTCGACTTGGATATGTATAACGTCATGTGCACATTCACTCACGCGGTCACGTTTCATAAGCTTAGTGATGTGGACGTCGCGATATCCTTCCGTCTATGTCGTAAAAAAAACTTCTGTTATTGCGGCTATGAGGTAAATAAGATTGTTAATACGAAGATTCATCAAATTAAGACAATTTTACACACACACATATTTACAAGAACAAGATATTAATTCCTTGTAAATCGAATGGGACTTCAAATGGTTCAGTATGTCTACATAGGTATGAACTGAGTCTCTGTCACACCCATTCCGGGTGCATTCTTATACGCATGCTCTATTTTCAAAAAATCGGCCATGTGCGAGTTTGACTCGCACACCAAGGGTTCTGTACTAAAAACACACCATGTTTAATGACAAACTTAACTTGAAAGTTCGATCCCTAGACACAGTTATTGCACCAACCCCACATAATAAGTTAGTGGTATAAAAAACCAGTCAGTTACTTTCACAATTATTATATTAGTATGCTGAATGGAGTATGGATAATAATATAATAACAGCAACACATTGTGGTAGTCTGCATTCTGATTGATTGATGTATGATCGTCTGATTAATTAATTAATAGGCAAACTTCACAAATAAAGAGTAAATTAAAAATGAAGTAGCTACCTAGGTAGGTAAATTGAAGATAATATTTATTATCACAACATAGTTCATTGTCTCTGGCAATGAGGGTAGGTTGATGAACCTGATGACAAAAAATATATTTACCTACCTATACCTACATACTGGCACTACTGGCTTAACTCAATGATTCATGTTCACTAACGTTAATTGGTTACTTTATTTTACTTAATTGTTTTTTCAAGTTTACCTTCCTATATTATCATAAGTATAAACTTTGTAGTGTATACTGCTACATAATAAAGAAGGTAGGTACCTATGTACCTGTATATTATTGTCTGTCGTTAAATGAGCGAATTATTGTTGTTAAACGGACGGACACCGCACCGCATCAATTTACGTCCTTCCTACATATATTCGATCAATGAATGCGATATTTCTGATCAAACAGATGCTTAAATTATAAGTAAACGCCAAGGATAGATGTTACACATATATCCTCTCGCTTTCTTGGGACCGAGAGTAGCAAAAACATGTAGATTTGTGATGTGCCTGCCTGCATACTAACGAAAAGTGCCTAATTAGGTAATTTTTGAAAACATTTTTGGTGGGGGTCTAAGTGTCAATATCTGTGAGCCCCTAGGCCCTAGAATACCCAAATAGGGTGGATATAACGAACCTACATATTATGGTTGTTCTTGTTTATATGTACGACTATACAATGACTAACGGACTGGAAGTCGTTCCTGCGAATAGCGCAGATATTGACAATCCAAAAATATACTCTGAGCTGAGTAACTACGTAGGTACACATTTAAACTTCGGATTTAGGTCATTAGAAACATGTGTTGCTGTTTTGCGAGCTCCGCAAATAATAGCCCAGTGAACGAAAGCCCTTGTGACGATTAGCTACTCACAAAATCCACCTAATTGATAGCTTAGCTTAGAGGGTCTATTAAATGTCGCCCGGTAAATAAACTATAGCAATTTTCGAATTGAATCAAGAAATACATGGGTTATTATTTGTTACGATCTGTTAATCAATTTACGGAAATACAGTTATTTCTTAACGAGATCTTTAAATTCATTGAATAGGTATACAAATAGAAACAGTCATTCAGAACCCATACAAATAAATAAGTTGCATGCAATGGGATGGAGTCTAGACTCTAGACTGCTAGAGCAATAAACATTAATGTCAGAACTGTCGCAGCTAGTAACGAGTTTTAGATGCTTGCTTACCCATGTTTTGATCCAAACCCGTTTGACGGGTTGCATTGCAAATAACATCCTTGACTGTGAACTCTTGGTCAAATAACATCGAGGACTAAAATATCTAAAGAAGCTAGACGTACTAGGTACCAAATACGAATCTCGTTTCTGGTGCAGTTGCGTATAAAAAATAAAAATTATTACCAGATTAGAATCTTATATATGTAGGTACAAACTACAATACTTATAAATATACAATAAATATATAATTTAAGTTTAAAATAAAAACCCATGTCTCTGATATCGAATTATTTGGGGTGAATCCTACTACAATTAGCATGCTATTAAAATCCAGACATGCAACTTTATAATGATTGTATGTCTATACAAGCAGCAGAACACAGGCAGCTAAGCTAGGTACCAACTTACCAGACATCTGTTTGTTTGTCTACGCTTACCTCCGAAACGGGTGAATAGAGTCCGCTACTATAGCTTTCTGTCTACGTAAAATTTACATGTTCCCAAGGGGTTAAAACCTTATTATGTATCATTTGAAACGTACTTTCACTCTTCATGCTCTAAAAGTTCATCATTGTAACGTTCCAAAGCGGGGAAAAAATTTAATATCCTTGTCTAGGGGAAAATGTTCTATCTGTTACTTACTTAGAATAAGGACATAAGGTTACTTATACGAAAATATTTATTCATAAATAAAACGATTATGAATAAAGACTCACTTATTACGTTTTAAGGTACACAGTCTGTCTGGTGCTATGTATAGTCTATGGGCGGACAGCAGAGCGGAAACACTAGCGCGTTGTCCGAAGAACTCCATGCTGGATTCTCTTAGGCTCAAAACGGCGGGAGCTCATTCCCTGCATGTTGTGTTAGGGAGGAAGCTGCTTTGGCACCTCACAACGCGAGACTATTTAGGATGAAATATTTGTAAACAAAAATACCTAAATAGGTACCTCGGTGGGTCATATACAATCATAAGAATTAAGAAGTTCGACTAGATTTGTGTAACCGGGAGTTGCAACCGGATAGGGAGGTAGGGTAGGAAGGTCTACCTATTTTCTACATATCTACCTACAATACGGGGGTGCAGCGCCCAGCTGCAGCACCTTCCAAAACGTATTAGGTAGGTTACCTATCTATACATATATATCTATATATAAATACTAGCTGCCCGCCCCGGCTTCGCACGGGTGGACATAATATTTGATAAATGTCTATTACCTATGCTCCGAAAGTACCGGACCAATTTTTTTTTTTAAATTTAGGGCGAACAAAAATAGATGTCCGGTCTCAGACCTACCTAATATGCACACAAAATTTCATGAGAATCGGTCACGAGAATTTTATATACCTATAAGAATGAAAATGAATAGCCGAAATGTATGCACTCGCATAACTTTCGAAGAACTGCACCAAATTGGATATATTTTGTGGTGTTCGTTTGTTGTCAGGACGAGTTGTATGAAAGAATATTTCTGGGAAATCCACCGGAAACGACGGTAATTTGGATTAAACTTTCCCCGTGCGAAGCCGGGGCGGGTAACTTGTCTTGTAATAAATAAAACTCAACGTGTAATCGTCATCATTGATGTTGGCTATGTAAATTTTATGCCTGGGTTGGCAGGCAATGACGATACGTAAAAAATATAATCAACAATGCGTACCTTCGTACGTTCTTATTTTATTTATCTACTAATTCAAACTATCTAGTTATTAAGTATTATTATGTTCGTGACATACCTTTATGGCGCAGTTAAAACAAAGAAGTTCACGGCCGTAACACAAAAAGTGTACAAAATACTGATCACCACAAAAATCAAACAATAACTGAGTTAGAACTTTGTAAACACTAGCACACGCGATCACGATATTTGCGCGAACGAAATACTACGTATCAATTGCAGTCACCATCTAACAGGTATTCCGAATTCAGAACAGAGAAGACACTTCTGGCAACTACCGTACTGACTGGGTGAAGTTTGGTGAAAGTTAAGTGAAATAAGTGATAACGCGACGGTGAGTGAGGTTATGTTATTGTGATTTTAAGCGGGAGCGTCAACACAATGCGAACTCCGCGCTATTACTGAACGAACGAACGAACGAATTCAAACGAATGAACGCATCTGTGAAGCCTAGGACTGAATACGGACCGAACGAAACGATTCATTTTGCTTCACCATACTTGGTCCGACGCTTCATCCAAAACCAAACCAAACCATACCTACCCACGCCACCTACACTGCACTCTGCTCTAAAAGTTAAAAAAATATATTCTCTTCTGATATATTATAATGTATTTAATACATATTCATAGTGATACAGATTCAGAGGATAGTCGTGGTCAGTGGCTAGAATCTTCATACAAATAAAAAATGAATGAAAAACATTCCTTTCTTTTACCAACATTACAAATTATCAGATGTCAGCCGTTGTCAAAGTCACAAAATTAATTTCTAGTTTTTAAATTTATTCATTTTCGACTACATTTAGCTTAAAATATATTGTGTTTTGGTAATTATTCATATAAACTTAGAGTTGAGCATCTTTCCCAGTATTATTTATATCATTTCTGTTACTAACAAACTAAGTGCGTGAAACAGTGACTCCCATAAAGAAATCTTGGGTCGTTTTCATCTCAGTTTATAGACTTCGTTTAAACGTACAATTCTTACAAACATGAGTACAAAAGTTGGCAAGGACAGCCACAAAACCTGTGGAGTATGTGGTTTGAAGGACCGAAACCATATTATAGGAACCATGCTATGTTAACAGTTCCCCTTGAATGAAAACCGGTGAGTTACAGTTCTTAATGAATTATTGTAATGAATTAGTAGTTATCTACCGACTATTGCCTCACAATGTACAGAGGCCCTAAAAATTTAAATACCTTGTTATATTTTCAGTTGTGCAACATGGCTAAAACTGCGACACGTGTATAGAAATCATTTACCAACAAAGTAGTTCAACGAGAAAGGAAATCTTAGGAATATTGCAATCTCAATCTTAAATTTTACTACAACGCCACCTACTGATGCTCAATTGGTTGGATTTCCATAACATATAGGAAGAACTGTGAGTTTTCATGTCCTACACTAATCCAACAATCAACACTAATATTATAAAGCAGTAAAGTTGTATGTATGTTTGTAGAAACTACTACTTTTCCAATTTTGGGAGTAGTTTGACTGACTGACTGGAGACACTATTCCTAAGTTCCATAGGCTATATTTAACTATGTATATGATTTCAGTTGTTGTTTCAGCATCATCAAAAAACC